>CM021101.1:787818004-788496392 GCA_007115665.2 Sequoiadendron giganteum | reverse complement strand
TTTTTGTATAAGATTTTATGTATACGTAGGGGACTCATGTCCCGATGTGATGCATATTTTTTTGTAATTTATTCCCAAGTAAAATATTAATTTTGATTTTTAATTAATTTTTTTTTTAAATGTAAAAACTCATATGTCTAACCACCTTAACTTGGTAAAAATTGCATGAAATTCAATTTTTCTTTTTCGAATCCTATAGTATGTGAAGCATAGAATGAGATGGATGTTTTGGATTCAAAAAATCTGATACTGTTTGAAAGATATAGATATTTTTCAATCAACCTATAAATAAGGACTTTAGTTGTAATTCAAATATAAAATGAATAATAATTATTTATTAAATTCAAATTAAAGCATAATTTATATTGGTGGAAAGCTGAAAATCTCCTTTATAAACCATTTTCATTTCATCAATTTTGGGTAAAAGAACAGTCATCAGCCACATGGTCCATCATATCACTTAGATATTGCCACTTTTTGGCCCATCATGATCCTGCGCATACCCACCTATACTTTCCATCTCCACCATGAGTTTCCACATTTTAGGTTTTTCATGGTAATCGAGAAATTTACTCGCATTCAACGCACTAAGGCTCATAAATAGAGGTGAGGTTGACATCTTTTTCACCCTATAAATTTTGAGTTTGGACAAGTTTCTTGTGCTTTTTCTTGTAGATTTCAGATTTTTTATAGCTTGTATTTATCATGGGATTTCACCTTCCAATTTTGTTGGTGATGTGGACTTTTTATTGTACACATTTTAATCTCCCCTGCCATTTTCCTTTATCTACTCCAACCACCATATTAAATACCTCTACCTTTCTTTTCTACTTTCTTCTTCTCCAATGTATCTAGACTCTTCTTATCTTTAGTGTATTTTGGAAGCTTCTCCTATTGCTGGAATTTTTTTTTAAATGGAAAGCAACATACTTTGTTTTTTGAGGAATGAATGAGGCATAAACTATTTTAAGAGCAGTGGAAGCTCTGTGTAACGAAAAAAGGCATTAATATAAAAACTTAATTTTTGAATCCTCCAGAGTTCTCTTTATTTCTTTTTTTTATGTTTGTTTCTTCATTTCATGTGATTGTTTTTGTTTGTGCCTGTTTCATTTCCTACAATTGGTATCAGAGCTTGGTCAATGATGTTAACTAGGAGTGTAGATTCCTAATGTTACTATTGATGAAGACCTTATTAATTGAAGCAAGGAAGGAGATTCAAACTCATGATAAAGTAAGAGGTGTTTCAGAAGTCTGAGCTAGAGTAGGCTCCAATAGATTCAAAGCATTAGAAGAAGTCAACAGGTTTGCAAAAATTGTAAAGGGTTTGTTCAAGCCAATTTGAAAAAAGAGTTTCGCTATAAACTATTAAGGGGGAGCCAAAGATGCAAATAGAAGGCAAGTTATAGCATTGAAAAAATCATATTTGGGTTGTAACTACCTGCCTCAAAGAGATCACAAGAAGTGTGAAGCCATCTGCAAGGCTAAATAAAATAGATCTTTGTTGAGATTTTATGAAGCATTCATGAGAAGAGCAAAACAAGAGAAAGTTTGAAGTATTACAAAATTGAACTTATTGTAGGAGTTACAATTTTTGAAGTAAATGTTTGAAGACAACCTCCTGCAAAATACAAGGAGCCACAAATAGTGGACAATCATAGCCAAAGAAGAAATCATTATAGAAGAGATTGTTGTAGCAATTGAAGAAAGTCATAACTAAAGAGGAAGTTGTTCTAGCTGCAACTGAAGTAAAGAAAGCTCCACAGTTAGCAAGATAAGTTGAAGGATAGGTACATGAAGCTATTGAACAAGCCATAGCATTGTAGTGAAATCAAGTGCAAACATAAGTTAGTTTGAATCATTTACTTCAATGGGGAAAGCTGATAGAGTAAAGAAAGAAAAAACAAATGAATTGGAAGAAGAATTGAAGGAATATAAGAAAAAATGTTCAGAAATGATAATACTTTTAAAGGAGAAACAAATGGAAAAGTGTAATCTTTTAGATGAAAATTATGATCTTGAAAAATAATTAGAAAAATTCAAAAAAAGGAATGAAGAGTTAGAAGAAAAAGTTAAAATGTTTGATGATTTGGAAGAAAAGTTTAAAAGGGTAGAAAAAGAGTTAAAAAGGGTAGAAGATGAATACAGTTTGCAGAAGCAAGAAATATCAAAGCCGAAACAAGAAAATGAAAATTTGAAGAAAAAACCATTAATATGTAATGTTTCATGTGATACTGAAGATTTGTGTTGTGTTTATGATCGGTCATTGGATAAGTGTAATTTTGCTGAAGTTGTTTGTATTAAGGACAAACTTGGTAATGAGTGTCAAGATAAATATGACAATGAATAATATGATGTCAATGAAAAGAATGTTGGTTTAAAGATCATGCAGAAAATGGGATTTAAAGGAAAAGGTTTGGGAAAATATGGGCAAGGAATAAGAGAGCCCATTCAACTAGTTATGAGGCCAAAATATGAAGGCCTTGGATATGACAAAGGTGAAGGAAATGGAAATGATGTTTAACATGATATATGTTCAAACAAATCAGTACAAAAAAGGAAAGAAATTCAATGTTCTCATTGTAATAGAGAAGGTCACACTAAAGAGATGTGTTGGGATTTGCATCCATATAAAATTTATGGTTTAAGAAGTAATTCTGAAAAGATGTGTTGGAACAAAGAACGAAATAATGAATCTATGATAGATTGTATAGAAATGAATTGTGGATGGTGTTATGGTTCTAGTTGGGAAAAACTTACAGGTATATTAAAAAGATTGTACAAATTTTCATATGTGAAGATCATTAAAAATTATGAAAGGTATGAATGTTCAAAATGGATGAAAAATGTTTTGAGTGAAAAGAAATTGTTGTCAAGCAAGACATTTGTAAATTGTGAAGATGCAAAATTTTTTAGTTTAACATTTTGAAGAATTGAAAGCATGAGTTTGAGAAACTGCCACAACAATTAGATGTAACCAAAATAATGGCATTATTGTTAAAAATAATTTATGGTTTGAAGTTTCAATGTTTATAAGAAAGGAATGCAGCAGAATGGTGTAAGTCATGTAAGAGGCCACTAAAATTGAAGTTTGGTACATCAACAGTTGCTGAAGAACCAATCAAAGTAATTCTCAAGGACATTTTAAAAAGAAGGCGTATGAAGTTGTCAAACAAAAGAAAATTGCAATAAAATTGATCGTGGGAGGAAAGTGGAAGAGAGGCATCATTGGATTTGAAGATGGATTGAAGATATCAAGCAAGGAAAAGTATTTGCAAAGTCAGCAAACTTGGTTATGAACATCAACAAGAGATTAAAAAAGACTATTGTCAATGGCAAATGAAGAGAAAAGAAATTGACATTGCAAACAAATATGGCAGTGAAGATTAAGGTGGAGTGTTGGTGATGTGGACTTTTTTCTGTATACTTTTAATCTCCCCTGCCATTTCCATTTATCTACTCCAACCACCGTATTAAATACTTCTGTTTTTCTTTTCTGTATTCTTCTCAGATGTATTTAGACTCTTCTTCTCTTTAGCGTATTTCGAAAGCTTCTCCTATCGCTGGAAATGGTTTTGAAATGGAAAGCAACATACTCTGTTTTTTGAGGAATGAATGAGGCATAAACTGTTTGAAGAACACTAACCAAAAAAAAAAAGGCATTAATAGAAAAACTTAATTTGTTGAATCCTCCATAGTTCTCTTTATTTATGTTTGTTTCTTCATTTCATGTGCAGTTCACTGTTTTTGTTTGTCCCCGTTTCATTTCCTACAAATTTGTGTATCTATTAGGTATGATCCCATTCCATTCCTGCTTAATTGTTCACTTTAATTTTCATCGTTTGGTGAGGGTTTTCGATGCTTTGAAAACTATTAAAACTTTAAGTTTCAAAACCCTCATGAGAAACTCTGACTGTCATGCACCAAATTTTGGCTTGAGACCTTTTTTCTTCCACAAATTTTGGACCTACATTCATGGAAAAGCTTATGCAAAGTGTCATGATTGCGCCATATTTCAGCATGATCACTGATAGCCTCTGATCCGTCTGTTTCCACACAATTGAAGCTTTGGTTGAGCTCAAAATGACTAAGCCCAGAAGCTGTAGCAAAGAGTTTCATGAAGGAAACCAAATGTGGGGAGCCATTCACATCAAATCATTTTATGGCATGCAACCACTCGAATTCCACGTCCTTAGCTTTTGCATGTGGAGTTTCCATATTTTTGTAGGGAGTTAAGAAATGAGTTTTAATTGCATGATTTTAATCTCTTTGCCCCCAAGTGTCTAAAAAGACAAAACCTTCGAATTTTGCTGTATAAAATTAGTTGCGGATATTCTCTTGCGAGAAGCTAGGTGTGGGTTGTTGGCTGCTCCAAGCCATTTTTCAACACCAACTCAAATGACTTACGCTCTTTTGGCTTCCGCATAATGAACTTCCGCATTAATCAAACAAGTCATAATGTGATTCCAAATCACAAACCACGGAATTTTCATTTAAACTTGAAAACACTAAGTCTTTTTTATTGATGGAATTTTAGTATGGGAAGCCTCTTGTGGAATGCCATACGACTCATGCCACTTTTCGGCTTACTCTCCACTAGCTTTCGCAAGGGTGGCTTCTACATTGTTATTTTTTCGAGATGATCCCAATTGATAATAATCCTAAGTTTAAGGATTAGCTAACTTTGCACATACCTTTAACACGTACAAAATTGGTGTGGAAAATTGAATGCAAGATTCTTTTTGTGGGGTGCCATTTCACTGTGCCTTTGCCGATGGCTTCCGCATCCCTCATCCCCACAATCTAGGGGCACCTACAACTCCCCAACCCGCAAAGTTGTAAAACCCTCAAATTATTAGAAATTGATTCAAGATGCCAATTTAATGATTCCTTTCTCATGTTTAATGTATTCATGATGATTTTAGGTTTTAATGATTGAGATTTTCAATCATGCTAATATATCATCTTTTCACTTAATTAATGCAACTAATTAGTGCCATTCTTGTAGGTTTTATGGATTTTTTTTGAAAAAGTAGGGAAGAGCTAGAGGATGATTAACATTGACAAAAAAAGGCAAAGATGAAATATAAGTTTCATGGTGTGGAGGTTACCTCCAAAATTGCTTCCACTTGAGACAAACTCTCAGATACTAATTTGGGACATGTGGATATTGATGATTTTAGACAATGTGTCATGATCAAACCACAAAATGATATAGTGTGAAAGATCAAGAAAAGAAGTATCGTGCATGTAGCAAAGTTCCCACCATCATTAGTTAGCCCAGATCTCATTCACATTTGCATGAAGTACTATCATAAGTATTCTCATAGGGTTATGACTTTTTGAAAGACAGGTGGTGAATGATTTATCAGCTTCGTCTATTGTTCAAACTTTTGGGATCCCTTCCTTTGAAGAAATGGAGGTGGTTAGTAAGGAATATTCACTCCATATGTGGAAGGTTGACCCCCTAAGATGCCAATAGGTGATCAACAAGAAGTGGATGCAGACTCCTCAACAAAATGTGGGAAAGATTCCCATGAAGCTTTATAGAAGTGACATGATGGAGGAGGCAAATGATCTAGTCACACTATTATGCAAGGTTGTAGGACTTCCCAAGTCCACCATATTTTAAGAAAGGACGTGGTTCTTCATCGATGAGATCTTGAGAGGTAATATCATGTTGGACTAGGCCATGATGATAAGTGACAACAACTATGAGCAACTCATCCTAGTGAAGAAGATTGCACAGTTCTATATGACCTCCTACATGGTGTACATATTGGTAGAAAATTTCCCATATAGGGGTTTCACATCTGAAAGTGATTGGGGATAGTGCCAGATTAGAATATTATTTATGAATGCTACCTGTAGCTTCAATATAGGAACTTCAACAAGAATTACAAGCATGTTCATGATGCCTTTGTCATGTATATTATCAAGTTTTTGTCGAGGGAGTTTGGGAGTCAAATGTTATACTCTACCAAGGTTATGGTTAAGAATTTTGGTTTTTGGTTCATCCACTTTCCTAAGTTTACATATTTTTGGATTAAGGGAATTTTGGGAGCACTATATAGACTGCCAAGATATATGACCGATAAAATGGTCATTATTGAGCTCACATAAAAATTGCAGGTCTCTCATCAGTTGCTATAATTTTAAAATGGGATTGTGGTACCTTACCCCATGACGCTCGAGAGGGAAATTTATTAGTGTCCAACATCTATTTTTGAAGAGAATTTAGATAAAGAGATCCAACAATATGGGCTCATATTTCATACAATTTGGGGAAATGTTGATCCTTGGGGAAAGCTAAAAAGAAAGTTTAGAAACAACATGGTTGCTGCAAGATGTGACCCTTGATCACCTCTTCTTGTGGTAGGCGTAGTCCAGCCTAACACTTGGGCTTCGTGACATGGTTTAACCATCTCCTGTGGATCTTGATCTTGTATAAATACAAAGGTTTTATTGGGCATTAAGAGGCCAATATTTTGGTGAAAATAAAGACAATCGTCTATGCAAAAATTTGTATCAAAGTTGAGGTCATAGGTTTGAACCCTACACTTGCGACGGGGGGGATTGTCGCAAGGTGTGATTCTTGGTCTCCTCTTCCCGTGCTAGGCGTAGTCTAGTGTGGCACATGGGCTCTGTGACATGGTTTAACTGCCTCATGTGGATCTTTCTCTTATATAAATCTAGCAATTATATCGAGCATTAACAGGTCAATATTTTGGTGCAACAATAGCCATCTATGCAACAATCCCTACAAGTCTCACTTGGAGGACTTCTAGAAAAATTGTGAAAACAATGCAGAAGTATGAAGGAGAATTTATATTAGAATGACATTGGGGCTTATGAAATCTCTTGAAATTTTCATGGTACTTGGCCAAGTGAAAGATTATTGGAATAGGTTGGACGAAGTTTCCTTTGGAAAAATAGAAAATCCC
This sequence comes from Sequoiadendron giganteum, assembly GCA_007115665.2. Lineage (NCBI taxonomy): Eukaryota > Viridiplantae > Streptophyta > Pinopsida > Cupressales > Cupressaceae > Sequoiadendron > Sequoiadendron giganteum. The sequence goes on along the minus strand of CM021101.1, from coordinate 788,489,451 downwards.
TTGTTATTGTTGATTGACTTGATGGAAGAGGAAGAAACTAATATTGACATAATCACCTGTCCAATTTTACAAAGAAAAAAACAATGGTTGGATGGTCAAGTTTCATTAGACCAACAAGGAGTTGAGCTAACATTTAGAGAGTGGAAACAAGAGAAATCCCTTGAAGGTAATGAAGGGGATAAAATAGAAGAGGAAGTTGAAATAATTTCGTTAAGAAAAGAGGGAAATTATCCTCCTCATTCTCACAAAAGGAAGGACACATCAGATAGGAAACCCACTAACAAACCTTGTGTCTATCAGAGGAAGGTCATGAAGGAACAAAGACCCTGAAATAAGGGTAACAAAACTGAAAACTTTACATTGGATATAGTTAAGAAGGAGCCTTCTCCTCCTAAAGAGGATACTCAACCACCATCACCCTCGCATCCAAATTTAGCACCACCATCAACCAAACCTCTTCAATAAGCTTCCACTCCACTTCCACCTCTCATATCCTCTCCACCTAATGTGGACATCTTAGTCCACCTTCCATCTACTACCCCAACCACCTTGATGATTGTGGTTGAGTCCTTGTTTGCATCATCATTCCCATCTTCCTCGATTCCAACTTCACAACCCTCCTTTTCCACTATGCCACATACTATTCCTTCCATCCAACCTTTTTCATAGTACTTAGTGCCCTACTTGCAAAATCTACCCCTAGGCTTATTTGAAACCTTGTTGTCTCCTAAGGGAAAACTCCTTGTCTCTTAGCTTGATGAAAATGGAGAACATAGAAAAGGTTTGGAAGGAGATGCAACAAACAGAATAGGAAAATCTCAAAGAGGCAATTGGTGGTGACAAGGACTCAATTAATATGGATCATGATGAATATTTTGAAGAGGTAGATATAGGTCTTAGAATTATCGTCTGATAAAGAATCTTATGAGGATGAAGAAGAAAAAACTCATAAAAAAGGGGACTTAAGTAAAAATTTTAAGGAAAAATTACATGAAGAGGTCTCTGACTTGGAGAAGATGAAGAGGATAGAGATGAAGATAAGGAACACAAAAAAGAATAGCTTGTGAAGAAGAAGAGAAAGAGGAAAAAGAAAAGGAAGAAGATGGGTATGTGCAGGATCATCATAGAAAAAACATGTCCTTAAGTGGTGATAAAAATGCAGAAAATCAGAGTTAGACAACTTGAAATAAAAATTTGAATAAGTTATCTATATTATCTCAAAAATATGTAAGAATATAATGTATAGAAAATTGAATGCAGTTTCTAAACTACTAGGCTTTTTTTTTTTTTTTGAAAGATCTATTTGGTGGGTATGTGCAGGATCATCATGGAAAAACACGCCCTTAAGTGGCAATAAAATTCAAAAAATCAAAGTCAGACAACTTGACGTAAAATTTTGAATAATCTATCTATATTCTTTAAAAAATATGTAAGAATAGAATATGTAGAAAATTGAATTTAGTTTCTAAACTACTAGGTTTATTTAAAAAAATAAAACTCTGTTTGGTGAAAATTTTAAATTTTAATGTAGTAGTACTTAAATTTCAAGGAAAAAATAAGAAGTAGGTGTCTGTTTGACCACCCTAACCATTATAAAATGATAATATTTTTTTTTTAAATTTTAGATATAAGTAGGGGACTCATTTCTTGATGTGATACATATTTTTTTGTAATATATTTCCAAGTAAATATTTAATTATGAATTTTTTATTACAACTTTAAAAAAATATAAAAAATCGTATGTCTGACCACCTTAACTTGGTCAAAACTTCATGAAATTCAAATTTTATTTTTTTAATCCTATATTATATGAATCATATAATGTGATACATGTTTTGGATTCAAAAAATGTGATACCGTTTCAAAGCTATAGATTTTTTCAATCAACCTATCAATCAAGACTTTAGTCGTAACTCAAATAGAAAATTAATGATAATTATTTATTATATTCAAAGTAAATTATAATTTATATTGGTGGAAAGTGGAGAATCTCCTTTAAAAACCCTTTTCGTTTCATCAATTTTGGGTTAAAAACAATTCATCATCCATATGGGCCATCATATCACTTAGATATCGCCACTTTTTGGCCCACCATGATCATACACATACCCTGGTGAAAATTTGAAATTGCAATGCAGTAGTACTTAGATTTCAGAGCAAAAATAAGAAGTAGGTGTTTGTCTAACCACCCTAACCATAATAAATGATAATATTTTTTTGTAAGATTTTAGAAATAAGTAGATAACTCATGTCCCGATGTGATGCATATTTTTTTGTAATTTTTTTCCAAATAAATAATTAATTATGAATTTTTTATTACAAATTTGAAAAAATATAAAACTCTTAAGTTTGACCACCTTAACTTGGTCAAAACTTCATGAAATTCATTTTTTTTTTTTTAAATCCTATAGTATGCAAAGCATAGAATGTGACAATATTTCAGATTCAAAAAATGTGATACTGTTTGAAAGCTATAGATGTTTTTCAATTAGTCTATCAATCAAGACTTTAGTCATAATTTAAATAGAAAATAAATAATAATTATTTATTAAATTGTAAGTAAAGCATAATTTATATTGGTGGAAAGTTGAGAATATCCTTTAAAAACCCTTTTCGTTTCATCAATTTTGGGTAAAAGAAAGTCATCAACCACATGGGCCATCATATCACTTAAATATTGCCACTTTTTGGCCCATCATGATCCTGCACACCCAAATATTAAATCTACTAAGGATGAGAAATTAATGTAGGAAGAAAGCCTCAAAGAAGAAAAAAGGATTGGAGATGCTCCTAGAGAAGATAAATCACAACAAGAGGAGAAATAAGATAAGGTGTCTTCTGAGCAAGAGTAGGCCTTTGAGTGGTTGGAGAAGTAATTGAAGGACAAAGCTGCAATAGTCTAAGATCACAAGGTACACCTCAAAGCTATTTGGGCATGAGTTAGAAAAAAAACCAAGGAGAAAAGGAAAGCCAAAGTATGGTCACATATCATGGCTGATTGATTGATGAGTTCTCACACAATCCACATAGATACTCCAAGGGTAGATAATGATTTTTTCTCCGTCGAAGCATCTAATTACCAAGTTACTTCTATCAACAATGGTCACGTAAGTAGGATGCAAAAATTAAATTAATTTCAAGGGTTAGTGTTGAACATTCTGAATCAAATAAACAAATACCAAGTGACCAAGAAGGAATTGAAAGCACAAGTGGGTGAATTGACAACCATCATCTAGCAACTAGTTGAGCAAGTGGGGAAAGGCCAATGAGTCTCCTACTCCAGCATTTTTTTTCAAGAGAAGAAGTAAATAATCAAACAACTTATGACTTGTTTAATTATTCATGGTTTTATTCAAACTTTTAAGTGGTTCCATTTGTCAAGAGTGCGAATGCTGAGAAAAGAGGGGATTGTAATTATCTTTCCAAGATTAAAGGCTTTTGTACTTATACTAATAAACAATCTAATGATTCTATAAATTTCTTATATGGGAGAAACAAATCTAGAATGCATTTTTATAATATATTTGTTTAATGTTCTCTTTTCCACAAGTATTTGTTTAAGATAAGAACCAATACCCATCTCCCTATAGCTGCTATTATGCCAATGAATTGAGGATCTCTTGGAATATAATAAGTTCAATGACAAATGAAGGTAGGGTCATATAGTGAATTAATCTTATATTTTAATCACACAAATAGTTGGAAGAACCTACCCTTCCTTATGGAGAGCACATGGCCATCTCTTTGGGGCGTGGTACTCTACAGAGTAGTTCACGTGCCTTGTGTATACTTACATCATCATACATTTTTAAAATATAAAGAGTTTTCAATAAGAAAGCCTGACAAATCACTAGATGGAAGTACAACATGATTGCAACTTGGTATGGCCTTCTATTCTGTTAAGTATCTTCTGCCTTCTTAGATTAATATGGGGAGTCATGGAGAGTGGAATTCGAAGGTGGCTTGAACTATTGTCATCATTTGTTGTTTACAATATTAAATGAAAAAAAAAACTAAATATGGGCCGAGTGACTACTTTGCCATGAATGTTAATATCTTTATGCATCATCAGTTGCAAGAATCATCTGACTAGAACTTTCATTTCCATTTATGCTCTTTTTGGTCCTAATCACTATTGTTCAACTAACAATTCAAAATATTTTGCATAGTTTAATTATTTCTTCACATTATATTATCTCAAGTTTTGAAATAGCAAAATGAGAAGTTGATGTTCCATTTATGACAAGCACCAATGTAATGGAAAAAATAGATGTTCTTGATAATGCAGAATCATGGTGAGATAATCATATGTTCTCAGATATTTCTGTTCATATGCAGCTATAGTGGTATTTATTTTTATGTCCATATAATCACCCAAGTCCTGATTTTTGTAATTGAAGAGAATTGTTTCTCCTGTGCTAAAATGGCAGTGGTTGTATGAGGGAGGTCAATAGGAGTCATCATCCCAAGCAAAAACTCAGAGATTATTTTCAGCATTCTCGCAGCCTTCGCTAGTTCATCAGCTTGATTACACATTTCCTCTTCTATTTTTTCTCACTAGAGATATATTATAGATGTCCTTCTCGTTACTTAGAATTTTTTATGTCTGGCCATGGAAGTCTCTGGGGATTGAAAGAGAGGAAGGACAACGACTCACTTTGACTACATACATTTTGCTTACAGGTTCATCAGGGCATTTGCATCTACAACATTTGGAAAAATAAATTAAAAAATCCACAGAACTCTGCTCTCATAATCGCATAGAGCTCCCAGGTATGGTTTTCTTGGATGTACATTTATGAAGTTTGTGCATCTTGAAACTTTCACCGTGCATAGTACTCTTCGTAAATCCGGCAGCGGGAAGCCTGAAACTTTTTTGTCTTTAATAGTCTTTTTGTCTTCTATTTATTTATTCAATTATATATCACAAATCTATAATAACTACAATAAGATATGCCATCCCTATAATATATTATTATTGATATATAATTTTTTCAATAGTTATGATTTCAACATGATTGATACATTATAATATCCCTCTATTAAGATTAGGATTTCAATTTTTAATGTGAATTAACATTTTTCATTTCCACATCTTTAATGTTTTCTTATAAGGTCAAAAATATATGTATAATGTACAAGTATATTTCTTCTTTACAATGTAAATTTATCTTAAATATTTAATATACTTTATATTTATTTATTTATTTAAAAAGATTAATAGGAATTAAGGACATAATTAAATAAATATCATTTATGTAATTAGTTGAGAAGATTAATTATAAAGTGAATTAATATAAATATAAATTTTATTTATTTATTTAAATCTCATGCAAATTTCTTATTTAGTTCTTATCTTCAAGATTAATTGATTTATTATTAATTAATTCTAACTTCTTAAAATAAGTATTTTAATTCTTTAATGTAATTCTTCAAAATTAAATTCTTCTAAAAATAAATAAAATCATTTATCTTATTTATTTAATTTATTCAATTTGCACATGTAAATAATAATTAAATTTATTTAATCATTGAATACTCGTGTAAGCTTTCACTTGCTAAATTAAATAATTGTTTTTAATTATTTAATTTATTTTTTCATTTTGTCTTCTTGCAAAATAAATACAATCATTTATTTTAATATCCCTCTATTAAGATTAAGATTTCAATTTTTAATGTGAATTAACATTTTTCATTTCCACATCTTTAATGTTTTCTTATAAGGTCAAAAATATATGTATAATGTACAAGTATATTTCTTCTTTACAATGTAAATTTATCTTAAATATTTAATATACTTTATATTTATTTATTTATTTAAAAAGATTAATAGGAATTAAGGACATAATTAAATAAATATCATTTATGTAATTAGTTGACAAGATTAATTATAAAGTGAATTAATATAAATATAAATTTTATTTATTTATTTAAATCTCATGCAAATTTCTTATTTAGTTCTTATCTTCAAGATTAATTGATTTATTATTAATTAATTCTAACTTCTTAAAATAAGTATTTTAATTCTTTAATGTAATTCTTCAAAATTAAATTCTTCTAAAAATAAATAAAATCATTTATCTTATTTATTTAATTTATTCAATTTGCACATGTAAATAATAATTAAATTTATTTAATCATTGAATACTCGTGTAAGCTTTCACTTGCTAAATTAAATAATTGTTTTTAATTATTTAATTTATTTTTTCATTTTGTCTTCTTGCAAAATAAATACAATCATTTATTTTAATATCCCTCTATTAAGATTAAGATTTCAATTATTAATGTGAATTAACATTTTTCATTTCCACATCTTTAATGTTTTCTTATAAGGTCAAAAATATATGTATAATGTACAAGTATATTTCTTCTTTACAATGTAAATTTATCTTAAATATTTAATATACTTTATATTTATTTATTTATTTAAAAAGATTAATAGGAATTAAGGACATAATTAAATAAATATCATTTATATAATTAATTAAGAAGATTAATTATAAAGTGAATTAATATAAATATAAATTTTATTTATTTATTTAAATCTCATGCAAATTTCTTATCTAGTTCTTATCTTCAAGATTAATTAATTTATTATTAATTAATTCTAACTTCTTAAAATAAGTATTTTAATTCTTTAATGTAATTCTTCAAAATTAAATTCTTCTAAAAATAAATAAAATCATTTATCTTATTTATTTAATTTATTCAATTTGCACATGTAAATAATAATTAAATTTATTTAATCATTGAATACTCGTGTAAGCTTTCACTTGCTAATTTAAATAATTGTTTTTAATTATTTAATTTATTTTTTCATTTTGTCTTCTTGCAAAATAAATACAATCATTTATTTTACTTATTTATCAAAATTTATGTATTTTTTAAATAAATAAAATTACTCAAGTCATCTTGAATATTCAATAATAATTAATTACTTTAATTAAACTCATGCAAATCTAAACTTATCTTCTATCTAACACTCTCTTCTAGTTCATCAATCAATCATCTCCATATTTAGATAACTTATCTTATTAAGAATTGAGTTAACTGATCCACCTCTTCATTGCAACAATCCTTGACCATTGATTTTATCACTCCACCTCTTAATCTACATCGTTCATCATATATGGATTTCTATAAAAGAAAACTATCTTATATTGCTAATTGCAGATTGTGCATCGTGAGAATAATTTTTTTTTTTTTTTTTTATGAATAGGTAGATATCTATATTAATATAAAGATAAAATTACAAATTCACAAAAAAGGGGCGTGTGGTTAAAAGGCACACCCCGAATGTCACATGGGTCTAGCCCAGAAAATCCAAAATAACACATGGGCCCAGTCCAAAAAAACCAAATTATCACATGGGCTAGCCCACAAGTCCAATAATAGAAAGACAATTAAGTAGCAAAGGCAGTGCCAGTAGATCCTAGGGAGTCCCTATCATTCAGATGTTTCCCCCACACATCAGTGGGGTTTGGAGTGACGTCAGGAGGATCACCCCAACCATCATCAAATTTATCTTCATCTTTTTCAATTTATTTTTCTTCACGCCGAGGCAAGATTGCAAGAGCCAGTGATGAAAATTTTTGCCACTAGAGGGTAACCAAAACCAAAAGCAGGTGGAGGTTCAGAGGGCCACCCAGAACCGCCACCACCACTTCATAGAGCACCACTAGAGTGCCAGCCCTGACTAGGATGCGACAAAGGAGAACAAGTCCACTTGGGAGGTCGAGAATCTCTCCGAGCAGGAGGCTGAGAGCGGGATCGCATGGAGTCACTCTGCTTTCAGCCTCCAGAAGGCAACCAGACATGGGAGGAGGAGGGTGAATCAAGGATCTGAGCCATAGTACAAGGGGCATTGCCCCAATGGTCCAAGAGAACTTGCAGGTGAGCCACTTCCAGTGCAACCTTGTTGGCTTGAACTTGAATCTATAAGAGAACATTAGAACATATAACCGCTTTACCATAAAGAGACATAATAACATCTAAATAAAAATGAGCAAATATACATGAATTTCTATCTTTCTACATATTGAAGAGGATTTCCACCATAAAAGTGTGTCAAAGCTAGGTGAACTTAGTCGGGGTTCCAAGTGGGTCCCCCAACAGAACCATATGTCATGAAAAGGGTTCCGACCTAAAAGCCCGAAAGGAGTCATGAATCCAAATCCAAAGTTGTTGAGCTCTAGGAAAAAATTAGAAAAGGTGCTTAAAGCTTTTAGGTTGCCCACAAAAAGGGCAGCAAGGGTCTAGAACCCCCAAATGAACAAGTCGAGAACCCACAGGCAAGCCTTAGAAAAAAATACACCAAGCAAAGTGGGCCAACTTTGGATTAACAATTGTAGACCAAGTGGCATCAAAACTCTTATGCCAAGTATGGGCTGAGGAATTAAGAAGCCACCCCTAGTTCAAAGAGTTGATCATAGGAAAATGGGGTGAAAGTCACTTGTAACTAAGCCATGGCTTGCAGCTTCGGAGAGGAGTATCTGGAAACCATTTCCAGTCTTTCCACTAAGGTTTGTGCTCGCGAATGCCAACTTTGTGAAGCATTTCTACTGGAGTGGCGCTCACTAGTTTGTCAAAAGTAAGACGGTCCTGGTTTTGAAGAATGTACTAGGTTTTAAAATAATCCCACATCAAAAGAAGCATGGTAGGCCGATGAAAGAGCTGATGTAGTGTATGAATTCCCTTATGAAATTTGAGAGCCTTGAGCCAAGGCGAATTGGCTAGGGGTTGATCATTTTGAGCCAAAAGGGGAGATCACCAGAGGTTATGCTAGTTGATGGAGATCCCATCAAGAAATCCAACCCCCGCCCAATGGAGCCAAGGCTTAATGGTTTCCCAAGAGCGCAAAATGCTCTTGGCCACAAAGGAGCCCACAATTTGAACCGACTCCGTCGTAACTAGGAGGGTTTGGAGACCGATTCCTTTCCAGGCGGGTCTGTGAATAGCAAAACCAAACTGAATACAATGTCTGAGGAGAGTCTTCCAGGCTTCATCCCCAATGAGAGTACGAATAATCCATTTGACATAGAGAACAGTCCCTTGTCGTTGAGTGGAGAGAAATCCAAGCCCTCCCGAGTCCTTGGGGAGACAACAAAATTCCCAACTGACCCAATCAAAGCCTTTGTGGGTTTTAGAAGAGGCCCATAAAAAATCACAGAGCAACTTTTCAAGCTTGATGTAGACCGCTTTAGAAGGAGCTCAATAGGAAGAATAGTAGACGTGGGTGGCAGCAAAAATTTTAGAACACACCTGGAATTTTCTAGCCAACGAAAAAGGCTTAGTAATCCAATATACCAGCTTCTACTCAATCCTAGAGAGCATGACTTGCTAGATCTCCTGAGGGGAAGCCTGAAAGGAAAAGGGGATGCTCAAAAATCAAAACATTTCTCCCTACCCAATCCACTTCTAGTTATAAGTTTGGAGCCACGCAAGAGTGGGGAGCACCAATTGTCTATAGCGCAAGGTCTTGTGCCATTGAATAGAAGATTCGAAAGCAAGACAAAAAGTATGAAGGCATTCAAGGGTAGTAGTGATAGAACCTTCATCCTCTAAGAGAGTGAGAAAGGAATCATCTGCGAAGTGGCCATTGACAAGTTGCTCTTGAGAGTCCAGGAGAGAAATCCCTTTAACACAATGTTGGGAGATAGCATTGACTAGGAGATATTAAAAGCCCTCAGTAGGCAGAACATACAAAGCAGGGGCAAGAGGGCATCCCTTGCGAATAAAACGAAAAAGATCGAAAGTAGAAGATTGGCAACCATTAATGGAAATACAAGCCGAGGCATCGAAAAAAATCATACAAACAAACTTTGTAAAATTGGGCCCAAAGCCCAAGGCCTACAACATCGCAAGAATGAAAGGCCATTCAATGCAGTCATAGGCTTTGACAAAATCAATTTTAATGAATATTGCTTTTCGGTTCAACCGAAACAACTAAATTTGAGAAGAGCAATAGAGAAGAATCAACATGAAGAGGTAGATTAAGATCTAATATCGCTTTATTTAAATAGTTTGATTTAGATAGTTGTGGTTGCAGATAGATAAGTAAAATCAGCATATCGAGAGTTTTCTAATATCCACTTGAATTTGATGAGATTGATGGCGTTGTGAAGCATAATTTCTAGACACTAATGTCACGGGTGGCCGAATTTCAAAGGGCACACATTTATGAGTATGGGCAGATTGAAGATGAGCTGGAGTGGGTTAATATTAACCATCTCCAAAGCCGAAGTGACCCAGAATCACGTTGGTTACAACAAACTATTACAACCCTTGAATCTTACAAACCAGCAAATATGAGTCGAGTAACGACATATGTTGTTCACTTCAATGGTGGACTTCCTCGTGAGGTGGATTACTATAATGGAATTCCTGAGGACATCTATTTCGTTCACATATATGGTGCTCCGCCCTATCCCATGATGTCCTTGCGGGATGAGCATCTCTGTATTCAATCATTTTATAGTTTTTTGTCTTGTTGATGCTTTCTTACTTTGCTTTTAGTTTTCTTCTATTTAGATTCTTTGTTGATGCCTTCTTAATTTCCTTTTAGTTTTCTGTTGTTTAGATTCCTCATTGATGTTGATGTGCTTTTAGTTTTCTACTATTTAGATTTCTTGTGGATGCCCCAATATCTCTTTATTTTCCAATATAGTTAAAATTGAATAATATTCTCTTCATTTTCTAATATAGTTAAAATTGAATAAAATGAATGAATTATGAGATAGTATTGCTATAGGAAATATTAATTATTTTTGGCCTATTTTATCTGTCTTATTATGGCATTTTTTTAAACACGGAACCTATTTTTTAAATGCTCCATAGAAGACAGTCAGTTATCAAATTCTTGCTATCTATTACTCAATTGATGCATGGAGTCGCACCGCTGCAACTAGACTATCTTTCATGAACCAATGTGCATGATTAGATAATTAGATTTACTCTTGGTTTGGCTTTTAAGGTTCAGTTAACAAACTCTTTTTTTAACTGTTAAGTTGCCAGTCTTCTAGCACACGACCGCATGTTTAGTATTTTTTTAGTTCTTCAAGCTATTTTTGGACATGGCCAACCTTATCCGTTCGCACATTAGTGGTAAGTGTGTACACCTCATCTATAATTATGTTTTCAATGTAATTTATGTTATTGAATATTTTTGTATTTTAGATTGTTTGTGTGAATTCAAATTAAATGTCTAAACAAATTAAAATTTAAAATATACTCTTAATACCAAAATTATTTTTACTTTCTAATTTTTTTTCACAAAATAATATCTTTTACAAGATTATTTGATATAATAAACTACAATAATTTAATGAAGTGAATAGTTCTGATATAAATATGGCATGGTATGGAAAAAGAGATTACAATATCTTCTATGTAGGAAATAGATTGTAAATATTTTAATGTTAAATAATGTTTCATTTATTGTTATTATTTTTATTTTTATTTCTCAGCTATTGTAGTGAATAAAAATATACATATATGTGTCTTAGATTTATTAACAAGTTTTTCAAATTTTTTTACAAGAATATTTATTCTTTTTTAATGTCTATAATTCATTTGAGCTAAGTCTAGTGGTCTTTATTATTATTTTGATGAAATTTTAACCTCAAATGTAACATTCATATAAAAGTGTTTAAGTCAAAAAACTGTCTTATTATCAAAATATTCAATGAACAAAAAATAGTAAATTTATATTTTTATTTGGGTGATGTGTTGTAAATGGTTTTGCCAATTTTGAATTTAAAATGAAGGATGAGTGGAGGATGTGTGTAACTTTGTTATTATTTCTTTTAATTTTTTGATAGATGAAAAAATGGGGTTTACATGGACCTGAAAGCATAGAGTTTACAAGCTAGATAAAAATAAACCATCAGAGAACCCAAAGAAAGGAAGGTTGCAAAACAAAAAAAAGAAAAAAATGATAGTAGCCACCAACCAAGAGCCAACAAAAAGGCAGCAACAAGCACAACCAAAGCTAACCAAGAGACTTTAAATTCTCAACAACCTTAACTTCAAGGTTTCACATTTCCTAGGTCACCTTCTTCAGGTCCTGAACCTTCAAAGGTGAAGAATCCAATTTTCTCTTCAGGTTGGCTCGTGTCCTCTTCGAGGGGCCAAAATCCTCCTACTTATTTTTATTCTTGTTAGATTTTAGATCCACAACCAGTGACCCCTGCTGGGCATTTTCCATTTTCTCCACGAGAGCGCACAAGATAGTATAATTATGTTTCACAACTCTATGGCTATGCTCCCTGATGGTTTTCATAGTATTCTTGATCTTACCAATTCCCTTTTCAAGGTGCTTAACCTTGTTCTCATTTTCCTTCTTCATATTTTATGTGAGCTCAACTGTTCTTTGAAAGCATTCATCCATCACCATCTTCTCTTCCATAGTCCATCAAACCTCAGGAGAATTTTGGGAAGCCACTTTAGCTTCCATCATATCTAGCTTCCTAGTGACCACCCTACTTTTTAAATTGAGGTCCTTTATCTCATGAAAGACCCACTTCATGATTCTAAAATAGTCAACAACACCATTTTTGGCAATAGCTAGTATGCCATCAGGAAATTCTTAGTCTGACTTGAAGTAGTGGTCATTAGGATTGAGGTCACAAGGGAATTTGTGTATGTTCTCTGTGTTAGTGGTAGGATAAGAGGTATAAGAGTCCATAGTGGCTTTGGGAGCAGTAGATTTCTCATCCAAAGATTCCCCAGAATAAGAAACCAACTTATTCACTGGGGGCTCCTTCATATTGACATTCTACACCTAAGAAGTACCAATGGGGGTATTCGCAAGGCAATCTTTTTTGTTCAAGGGCTTTCCTTGAAGGGTTTTATTCTTTTTCTTATTGGGGGGGGGAGTGTCTTCCTCTACACACCCAGTTTATGAGTCATATTTTCCCTTGGACATACTAGAATCGGTGTCATATCCTTCTGAGGCTAAGCCAGATAAAGGGTTAGATAAGGTCGGCAAACTTTTAAAATGCTCATGGATAAGCCAAATCAGGTCAGAATGTAGGACCGAATTCTTCTTAGGGTTTTTTCTATGTTCCTCAATGCTATTATTCAAGGAATAGAGCAAGTAATGAGGAAACAAGACCCTTACCTTATGTCGAAAAATCATTGAGGAGGGAAAAATGGTAACCATAGACTCGGGTAAATATTTCATCTAGTGTAATGTACTCCATAAGAATTTTGAGCACCCGCCTCCAAATCTTCTTGATTGTCCCAACATCAAAATAAATTTTAGAGATTTTGACCATCTCCTTTCTTTCCATATTAGATTTAGGAAAACTGATAACAACTTCGTCTAAAAAATATATGTCACGATTGAACTTCACCCCCTCAGTCAAGAGACCTATGATTTCTCAATTATCTTTAGGTCAGGACAATGGAGCTTATCAATAAAAGGTTGCAGCCACCTCAACTCAATTTCCATCCAGACCTTTGAGTTTTTCTTATGCTTCAGACAACTAGTCAGCTCCACCTTTTTTAAGCTTCCTCCCATGGCCACAATACTCTTATTCTAGTCGCTAACACAATGAAAGAATAGACCCGAGAGCTCATAGCATACCCAAAGCACCCAAAAAATGTGCCAACCCTTATCATTTGTGAAAATAATTATGGTGTCACCCTAGTATCGAATGATGTTGCAATACTTGGATTCATTCTTTCTAATCATCATTAAATGTGATAGCTTTCCCATGAGTGATATCATAGTCTGTTAAGGCTTTGAAATCGGTACCCAAATCCTTACAATTATTACACATCACTTGCTCATTTTGTTTAATCCCCTCATTAGCAAAATAGTCCGCCACACTATTTGCTTCCCTACAGACATGGGATGTTCTCACTTTTTTGAATTTGGATAAAATAGCCATAGCTTTATCTATCCAACATTTAATGGTCCATGAAGGGGGGGACTTTCCTAGTAGACAATTAATAATGTTTTTAGTGTCACCCTCAATCCATATATTTTTGAAATTCATTCCATTATCCATGTCAATAACCTAAAAATCTCCAATGGCTTCGACTAAGTGATTAGTTTGTGTGCCCAAGGAAATAGCCACCACCGCAACGAACATGCCACTATGATCCCTTATCACATCCCCACTCCCTATAATCCCCAGATTTCCCTTCATCACCTCATCAAAATTGGATTTTATCCAACCTCTAGGAGGGTGATACCAAATGACACCTTCACGACTCATTTTTTCTAGTCTGGAGGCCTTGTACACATCTCTTTTGATCTCCCAATATTTAGCCATCTTGAGGTCATACTTAGAGCAGACCATGACCTCCGTCTTATTCTCTTGATAAGGGAAATTTTTGAAGTTTTCCATAATTAGCCTATTAATTTTCTCAAAGACAATATTCTCTTAAACTTCCTTGTCCCTAAAGATTCTATTATTTCACTCCTTTCACACACCCTAGACTATATAAAGGAAAGTGAGTGTCCATAATCTATGGATAGTAGGATTCAAGGAGGGAGCAGTCCATTGAATAAATTGGTCTTTGATAGAGCCAAGAGACACCCACGAAAGGTTCTAGAGAGAGAAAAGCCATCCCCAAATAGAAGTCACATACAAACAATGGAGGAACAAATGGTTAGCAGTTTCCACTTCTTCCTTATATAGGTCGCATTGTCAGGATCTAGATGCCACATTTATAGAGGTTATCCACCATGAGCACCTTATTCTCAAGAAGAATCGAAAATAAAATATTGACCTTTGGGGTCAAGTGCTTAATCGATGCTTTAGCCTAGAAGGGATGAGGGGCGGGCATAAGGGATAACAAAGAGACAACCGAGGAAATTGAGTAGCTGCCCGGAGGCTTGACCATCCAAACTAAAAGATCCTCTTGTTTGTTCGATCTCATTCTCACAACCAACAAAGAGGATTTGATCGGTGCAAGGTCCAAATTGATCTTGAAAAAATTCACCCATTTCTCATTTCTCCAGTAGTCTTTAACATAGATCCCATAATTTTCCTTGCAAGTAGCAACCCACCCTTTGAAATTGTCATAAAAAATTAAGGGCTCCTTCATTATCCATCTGTCTTCCCAAAACCTTGCTAGATTCCAATTTTTAATGCTCCAACCGAGTCCCAAATCAAAAAATACTTCTTCCTCTAATCATAATATTCTAGAGAACCAAACCATTGGATAGGAAAGGAGAATCGAGCAAAGTCTTGAGAGAGTCAATATTTTCCATATATTTTCTCTTTAAGATACTATTCCATTCTCAATTTGACGAGAAAAAACTCCACATTTTCGTAACAAGGAGAGCTCTATTCATCATTCTAATCTTTCTAAGAACCAATCCTCCTAAATTTTTATGTCTACAAACAAAATCCTAGTCAATAAGAGGCATTCATTTTCTTTCTTCAACACCCAATCATAGAAAGCATTTTTGAATTTTTTCAATAGCCTCTCCATATTTGGAAGGGATCTTAAAAATAATTAATGCATAGATAGGAAGGTTCTGAAGAGTAGCTTTGAGTAGCCAAATATTACCACCTTGATTGAGAAGAGCTCTTTTCCATCCAACAAGATTTTTGCTGAATCAATCAACCAAAGAGTTCCAAAAAGATTATGAAGTCTTCAAGCCCAAAGGCAACCCAAGATAAATTGATGATAAAGAGTCCACTATGCATCCAAAAATTCTAGCAATATGATGCAAGAGCATCTAGTGGTGTAAGAGAAATCCTACATCACCCAAAAATATCTTTACTTTCATTTAATTTTTTGTAGATGTTTTTGCATGTTTGGATACCCTTTTCGTTGAATACAAATTCTCAACTTTTAGAAGTGCTTTTTTGTTTTTTTTGCTCAATTATTATTTTTAGCAAGTGTGTATTTGAAGGCGTGAGGAGGAATTTTTTTTAGGGAAGCTTCAAGACATAAAAATAATCACTTTGGCAAAAGAATTAGGTCAGGATCATACCTGGTTTGAAAGTTATTCAAGTTTCATTTTCTGCTTTTTGCCTTGAAAAATCTTCTGAGCCCTGTTTGAGGCACTAAACGGTCTCATACGGACCCAAAAATTGTTAAAACAAGAAAAGAAATTTCTTAACGCATTCTTCTTTGAGAACTTTCCAATGGTTCAAAGATTTCGGAAAATGGAGTCGTGGATCAAAAGTTATGGCTTCCGGAAGTTGGTCAATTTTTGGAAAATTGCCAATTTTTGAATTAGGACTCAATTTTTGAATTTCAAATTGTAGTTTTCGACGCCAAACCGCAAAAAATCATAATTCAAATTTTTTTTTTTGGCTCCAATATGGAAAGGGTCTATTTATGGGCTAGTTTTTGAGTTTTGGATAGCTTTTTGTGAAAAGAGCGCATAGTGAGAAAAAGGGAATTTGTGTAGTTTCTGTAATTTGCATGTATTGCAGAAATCATGTATTTGAGATCCTCTACGTTTAATATTTTCATATTTAGAATAATAATAATATTATCTAGTTGTGTGTGTGATTTTCTATGTCTCGAGTTAGCGCCCTCATCAAGTGGTATCAAAGCAGGTTGTTCTTAAGTGTGTGGATAGAGTGTTGATTGTGAGGCAATTTGTACTAGGACCATGGTTGTGGGTTCGAGATATTAAAGATGCCCCCAAGAGTGATGCGTGGTAGGCAAGGTGGTGCCACAGGTGCCAAAAATTTTGGTGGAAGGGATCCATTAGTAGCCGAGAGTTTCAAAGCCCGCCAGAGACATTGGAATTATTGACTCTTATTAAGTTGTTGGAAGAGTTGAGAAGAGGAGTAAACCCAAGGAGAAGAGAAGAAAATGAGGATTAAGAAGAGGTGGATGATTCAGATGTAGAAGAGGAAGAATAAGTGATTGATCAAGACCAAAGTTGTCTAATAAGGGCCATTTTGAAGATCCAAAAAAAGACCCAGAGTAGAAGTTCCTAGTTTTTCCGAAAGCCTAAACCTAGAAGAGTATTTCGAGTATGAAGAAGTAGAGGATCTAGATTGGGTTAAGTTGAGAAAATGAAGCTAAAGGGCCACACAAATATTTGGTAGAAATAGGTCCAACTAGAACGAAATAAGAGAGGAAAAGGAAAGATCACCAGATTGGATCATATGGTGGAGAAACTGAAGAAGTAGTTCATATCAGTGGACTATGAGTTAGATCTACTGAAGAAGCTGCAAGGGTTGAAGCAAAGAAATAGATCTATGAAAGAATACATAGAATATTTTCACAAGATGATCAATAGAACGGGACATGTAGAGGCCAACAAGGAGAAGGTAGCCCTTTATCTTAATGGGTTATGACCGACCATTCAAGAGGAGCTAAGCCTTGTTAGAATGACTAGCATTGAGGATACATACAAGTTTTCTCTCAGAGTTGAAGAGAATTTGAACAGAAGATTTGACAACAAGCAAAAAGGATGAGGAGGTCAAAGCGGAAGGGGTAGTGGAAAATATTCTAGAAGTCAAAATCAGGATGAGAAGAAAAATAAAGATGTGGGTACTAGCCAAAGCTAGAAGAATGATAACTTTTAGCACCCTCATGGTCAAAACAGTGGTGATCAAAGAGGTAGAGGAAGAGGAAGATCTGGGCAAGGACCTAGAAGAGGTGGTTTCAGAGGACCTTGTTTCCAGTGTGGTGAAGAAGGGCATCAATCCTATGAATGTCCACAACACCAAGGAAGGATGGACAAAAGGCCAGAAGGTCATGTAAGGGTTGTGCATGCAGATGAGGAGGCTCAATCTGAGCATTCAAATGATTTTGAAAGGGGAGAAGCCTTAGTGGTTAGAAGAGCCCTGGTGACAAAAGAGAAGGAGATAGAACAAAGGAAGAATCTATTATGCACAAGGTGCAAGTGTGAACCTAAATGTTGTGATGTCATTATTAACAGTGGGAGCACCGATAATCTCATGTCAGAAGAGATGGTTACAAAGTTGAAGCTGAAGAGGGAAAGGCATCCACATCCATATTAGATTAACTGGTTACAAAAAGGCCACAAAGTTTTGGTCAATGAGCAGTGTCTGGTGAAGTTCAAGATCAGAAGCTATCGTGATGAGGTACTTTGTGATATCATCCCCATGGATGCACGCCACATGTTGTTGGGGAGGCCATGGAAGTTCTACATGCAAGTTATACATGATGGCCATCCAAAAACTTATTCCCTGATGAGGGATGGAGTCCACCATAAGTTGAAACCTTTGAAGAAGGTCGAGGAAAAGGTATGCAATAGTGCTAGAATTTTTTATTTTGATGGAAGGAAATTTTAGAAGGCATGAAGCATGAGCATCTATGTTATGCATTAATTCCTAGAATGGATAAGGAGGATAGTGAGAAGGTGCCAATAGAATTTTGTAGGTTATTGAATGAGTTTCAGGATATTGTTTCTAATAATGTACCCGAGGGTTTACCACCAGTGAGAAAGATTAGTCATCAGATTGACTTGATTCTTGTAGCTAGTTTTCCAAATAAGGCAGCTCACAGAATGACTTGGATAGAAAATGAGGAGTTGAATAGACAAGTTCAGGAGTTGTTGAGAAAGGGCTTGATTTGAGAGATTCTAAGTCCATGTGCAATACTTGTAGTACTAGCACCAAAGAAGGATGGGGATTGGAGGATTTGTATAGACTCCTCGACCATAAGCAAGATAACAATCAAGTATAGATTTCCCCTTCCAAAGATGGATGACTTGATGGATGGTTTGAGTGGAGCTTAGTACTTCATGAAGATTGATCTAAAGATTGGATATCACCAAATCTAGATTCAAGAGGAGGATGAATGGAGGAATTCCTTCAAGATCAAAGAGGTCCTATATGAGCAGTTAGTCATGTCGTTTGGGCTAACCAATGCACCAAGCACATTCAATCAGCTCATGAACAAGGTACTGAAAGAGTTTCTAGGAAGTTTTGTTATTGTTTATTTAGATGATATTTTGATATTCATTAAGTCACTGGATGAGCATATAATGCATATTGGTAGAATTTTTGAGAAGTTGAGAGAAGAGAAATTGTTGATTAATCTAAAGAAGTGTAGTTTTGTGAAGGATTCAGTGTACTTGGGGTTTTGTGTCTCAGAAAAAGGTCTCAAGATGGACCTAGGGAAGGTTAAGGCTATTCTGGACTGGCCTACCCCAATAACTTCTACTAAGGTGATATATTTCAATGGTTTGGCCAATTTCTATAGAAAGTTCATTAAAAACTTCAGTAGTATTTGTGCACCCCTGATTGAAACAATGAGAGGGGATAGAAAAGAGTTCAAGTGGAGCACTACATCAACAAAGAGTTTTGATGGTTGAAGCAGAAGGTGACAAAACAACTTATTTTAGCCCTCCCAAATTTCAATAAGGTGTTTTAGGTGGATTGTAATGCCAGTAGTTGTGCCATTGGAGTAGTGTTAATCTAAGAAGGTAAGCCCATTGCCTATTTTAGTGAAAATTTAAATCATGCAAAGAGAAAGTAATATGTATATGATCAGAAATTTTATGCAGTAGTTCAAGCATTAAAGAAATGAGAGCATTACCTTTCGCTGAAGAAATTTTTTTTATATACTGATCATCAAGCATTACAATTTCTGAGTAGTAAAGGAAAATTAAATCAAAGGCATATGAAATGGGTAGAATTTTTGGAGATTTATACCTTTTTTTTTTAGCATAGGGATGGTAGGTCAAATAGGGTTGTAGATGCCTTAAGTAGGAGGCATACATTGTTGATAGAAATGTGGATTGAGGTGGTTGGGTTTAGTGAACTCAAGACATTGTATCTAAAAGATCTTGATTTTGTAGAGGCTTGGAAAGCTTGCAAAGAGCTTGTTATAGTTGACTGGAGAAAGTGGTTGGATTTCATAATTCAGGATGGCTTGTTGTTTAAGGGAATTCAATTGTGTATTATGAGGAGTTCCATGAGGGAGAACCTGATAAAGGAGAATCATAATGGGGAAATGGCAAGACACTTTGGTTGGGATAAGACCGTTTCCATTATCAGTGAGCATTAGTACTAGCCTTAGTTATCACAAGATGTGAAGAAGTTTGTGCAGAGCTATAGGGTATGTGAAATGGCTAAAGGACTGAGCTAGAATACAGGGTTGTATCAACCCAGGTACCTATACCGAAGAAGTTGTGGGAGGATATAAGTATGGACTTTGTCTTTGTTTTCCAAGGACACAAAGAGGGAATGATTCAATATTTAAGGTAGTTGAGAGGTTTTCGAAGATGGCACATTTCATCTCATGCTAGAAGACCCATGATGCAGTCGACATTGCTGACTTGTTCTTCAGAGAGGTGGTGAGGCTACATGGTCTACCAAAGAGTATAGTATCAGATCATGACACCAAATTTGTTGGATACTTTTAGAGGACCTTGTGGAAGAAGTTGAAAATGGAGTTGAAGTTCAGTTTTGCACATCATCGGTAGACTGATGGGCAGACTGAGGTTGTGAACAAAAGTTTGCGTAACCTACTAAGATGCTTGATAGGAGATAAACCCCAAGGGATGGGACTTGGTCTTACCCCAGGCAAAATTTTCTTCCAACAATTTTGTTAATAGAAGCACTCATAGATCACCATTCTAGATTGTGTATGGAGGTAGTCCCAAGACTGCTCCAGAATTGAGAGAGATGGGCCAAGAGAAGAATATAAGTGTTGAAGCCGAATAATTTTCAAGGCACACCAATACTATACATGAGAAGATAAGAAAACATATTAACAAGATGAATATGCAGTATAAGGCTAAGGTAGATCAAAAGAGGAGGTATAAGGAGTTTCAGATTGGTGATGAAGTGATGGTCCACTTGAAGAAAGAAAAGTTTCTAGTGGGAACCTATAACAAGTTGAAGATGAAGAAGTTCAGTCCCTATAAAATTTTGAAGAGGAATGATTGAGGGAACTCATATGAGGTAGAGTTGCCGAATGGAGTCAAAATTTCTCCTGTGTTCAACATTTGAGATTTGACAAAGTATCATGAAGGTGGCATAGAAGAAGTACCAGCAATGGAACAATGTGGCATTCCAACACCTACTTCAGTGAAGGAGGAGATTGAAGAAATCTTGGATAGTTGTATGGGAAGGAGTACCAAAAACAGGTAGTATGAAGAATATCTGGTGAAGTGGAGAGGAAGGCTTGTGGAAGATTCATCCTAGTTGTCTAAGGCAGAGGTTGACCGTATGGGTTTTCCTCAATCATCTGAGATGTGATGGGGTCACTTCTCAAATTACCCTAGGTGTCTGATGCAGGAGCATCCAGTGGTGTAAGGGAAATCCTACATCACCAAAAAATATCTTTACTTTCATTCAGCTTTTTGTAGATTTTTTTGCATTTTTTCGATACCCTTTTCGTTGAATAAGAATTCCCAACTTTCATAACTACTTTTCTTCTTTTTCTACTCAACTACTAATTTCATAAAGTGTGAATTTTAAGGTGTGAGGAGGAAAAATGTTTAGGGAAGCTTCAGGACAAAAAAACAAGCACTTTGGCGAAAGAATCAGGTGAAGATCATTCCCGGTTTGAAAGTTATTCAAGTTTTAGTTTTTGCTTTTTGCCATGAAAAATATTTTGAGCCCTGTTTGAGGCACTAAATGGCTTCATATGGGCCTATAAATTTTCAAAACTAGGAAAGTGATTATCAATGCGTTCTTCACTCCGAGACCTTTCCAACGATTCAAATGGTTTGAAAAATGGAGTCCTGGATCAAAAGTTATGGCTTCCGAAAGTTGGTCAATTTTTTGAAAATTGTCAATTTATGAATTTCAAATTGTAATTTTCGATACCAAACTGTCAAAACTCATAATTTGATTTTTTTTTTTGGCTCCAATCTAGAAATGGGCTATTTATGGGCTAGTTTCTGATTTCTGGGTAGCTTTTTGGGAAAAGAGTGCATAGTGAGAAAAGGGGAATTTATGTAGTTTATGTAATTTGCATGTAATGTAGAACTTGAGGATTTGAGATCCTCTACATGTAATATTTTCATATTCAGAATAATAATAATATTATCTAGTTGTGTGTGTGATTTTTTGTGTCTCGGGTTAGCACCCTCATCACAATCTTATTTTTCCTTGGTTCTAGAGTATTGAAAAAGAATAAAGAGCTTTTCTATCCATTAACCATCTGACCAGACGCCCTCTCATAATCATCCAAAAAAAATTAAGAATCCAAGCTTGAGCAATGGTAGATATCCCCATAAAGATGGTATCATCCATAAACCATTGGTGGGAGCAAACCAAATTACCAGAGAAAGGCCTCAATCCCACTAAGGATCCCTTATCAATCATTTTTTTCAAGTTCCTCCCAAGGCATTCCACCATAATAGTAAAAAGAATAGGAGAAATGGGATCTCCCTATCTTAAACATCTTGAATTCTTGAAGAAATGTGAAGGATACCCTTTCACTAATATTGGTGTAGAAGCAACTAAAATGAGTTGACTAACCATCTAAAGGACTCTATTGTTGAAACCAAATGCTCTCATGCTTCTAATTAAGAAGTCCCAATCAACACGATCATAGGCTTTCAAAATGTTTAACATAAGAAGAAAAGATTTGGTCTTAGCCTTTGAGAGAGAATGATCCTTTCCATGGACTATTATAATACAATTGTAAAGATGGATTTCTGCAAGGTAGAGTTGTTAGTGTCTAATACATGCAATATTAAATAATCCAATCAATCAATAGAATGTTTAGAAAAGAAAATAAAAGAATGAATAAGAAAGCTCTCACCCAATTCTTTCTTCTACATGGCTCACTTCTATTGCACCTTCTAGCTTTGTTGTGATGAAGAATGTGCCCTCAGATTTGATGAGCAAATTCTATAATGCCTAGTCCTCAACAAAGCTTTGAAGGATTTGTATAAACTAAATATAGATAGATATTAGATCTAGAATGTAAATAGTTAAAATGATAACAAGGATGCAAGAAGAGATCATAGTAAGAGATTAAGAGGCAATAATCAAAGATCTATCTATATCCTCCAAAATGAGGACAAGATTGCCATTTTATAGAAAATGGAATCTTGAATGGACAGATGAGATGAGAGATTGAGAAAATGTCCTAGAATCAAAGGTCAAGATTCAAAGTGGAAACTCTCAATTAAGGTTAGGAAAAAAATTCCAAATGAGTGAATACAATTTAATTAAATAAATTAAATCAAGGATAAATGTGACAGTGAGATGAAATTAGTAAAAATCAGAAGATAAGAAGATGAGATTTTAGAAAATCAGTAATTTTAGGAATAACTTGATTTGTAGAAGAATATTTCCATTTTGATCTAAAATTAATTCAAATTATGGATTTAGTGACATAGTAAAAAAATGATTTAAGATTATTTACAAAAAGAAGAACTAGTTAACTATGTGAAGTCATTTTTAAATAAATCATTTTATTTAAAAAGAGGAAATGTCACATAAGATAATTAAATAATTAGAAATAATCATTTAATTTAGAAGAGGTGGTTACTTTAATTAAATAAATTAATAAATCTATTTAATTAAAAGAAGATTTTGGGGATTAGTTACATATTTAATAAATTTATAAAAATATATTGAAATAATAATCAAGAGCACATTAATGATAGAGATTAATTAAATAAAATGGGAACTCTATTTAATTATGAGTTGAATTTAGATAATTAGTGATGCATTAAATAAATAAATGAGATTTATTTATTTAATAATCAAGAAGAATAAAAAGTTCATGAATTAATTAAATAATTATGACTTATTTAATTAGTAGTTGAAGGTGGGTGAGAAACATAATTAAAACGTCATAATTATGTTAGGACAAAAAGTGGTAAAATAGTGCTTGCAGGCCTTGGTCATTTTTATGTGTCTACATTTTCCCCTCTTTGTCATAATCTAGTTTATCATGTTATGGAAAATAAAACAATTCCAAAATATGCCCCAGTGAAGGTACAAAGTGCCTATGCCCCATTGGGAATTTTTGTGAATTTCATCTCGGGGTCAGAAAAATTTGGAAAGTGTCCCGATTAATTCAATTAATGATGAGAGGAATAGTGGTTTGATCAGATTCAGAGATGGAGGATGCTAAGCTAGCTGAAATTCCAGAGAAAGACGGTCAAATGAGCCTCTAGTACAAGCCTACTATGTCAAAACCCTAATTTTCAGCATATAAATAAGTTGAAAAAGAAAAACCAAGTATCATTTTTACATTTGTTGTATAGAATTTTCAGAGATTAGAACTTAAGGAGATGATGGTGATTCTCGTGATAGACCGCCATGGCTATTGCATGTCGACCTCTGATGGCCTGAGGGTGTAGAGGCACTAGTAAGTACCCTTATCCCACTCGTAAATGTTTAAATTTTATGCATTTACGAGGGTTTGTGGGGTGTTAATCAAATGCATTGCGATGCCAATGCTATCGTGTAAGCCGAAAATGCCTTTGTGTTTGACACATTTGTTTATGTCTCAACGCAAGTGCACCAGATAGATAGGCCAAAGATCAAAGTCTATATTTGATAGGGGAAACAACACAATCGTCAGATTACAATGCAAGTGAGGCATTCCACGATGTATCTGCAATGTTGTGACACAATTTCGAGGTCAAATGATGCAATTGAGAAATCGTGACTAAATTGCCTTGTCAGACAACACAATCATTGTTAGGCTACATAATTGCTAGATAGGGGGATGCATTCAATAGATTGTGATGCAACTGCCATGTGCAGAGCCGCATGTGATGAATCATGACACATTTGTAGTGAACACGATGCAATTGCAGTTGACCAAAGTTGACCAATGTTGACTTTGTCCAGATATTAGTTTTAGATGCACCTTTGACTTCCCAATAGTAATAAGTTGTCAAAAATGTTGTCCCATGTGTGCTAATTCTTTTCTTTCCCTATGTAGAGATGACTAGTGTCGATATATACCCAAAAGTTCAAGCCGACGACATATGCCTTTAGAGATCACCTGAGTGACAGCAAGAGACAGCGCATGATGACACTTGGGTTATGCTATGTCACATACATGCCCATTATTTAGGAAAATAGGGGTCTATTGACAGCACTTTGTGGGAGGTGGCATTCAAAGACTTGCTCCTTTCACCAACCTATAGGAGAGGCTACAGTGACCTTGGAGGATTTTTACCATATTTTTCACATCCTAATCACTAGAGAGAGAGCTATATATGATCAACACCGAGGTGAGAGGACCTATCAGATATGTATGAGGATGCCAATGGTGTTGGTCTTGGCATTGATGGTTATGAGATTGGCTAGGATATTGTGGCCAACTGGTTTCCCAGGTGGGATTATGCTTATGACCCTGATTGTTGGATTATTGATTCCAGATCTCTATGATCATGGATTTCCTATTGGATGGGGGGATGTATTAGTCCATATATGAGGATAGAGGACCATTTTTGCTTAGGGGCCTTATTTGTTGGCCATAATATATCATCAGCTGCATGAGGTCATCTATCATCAGGGCCAAAGTATCAGTTGTGGGACTACTCTCCTCATGATCTGGGCATGGGAGTGCATTCCCATTTTTTGGCCACTAGTACAAATTCATTAGTTGGGCGATGAGATTCCCTATGTCTACGTTTATGTGGTTTCAGTCAGTCAGAAATGCGTTGGGGATACCGACTATTGGTATCACAGGATTGACACCATGATAAATTTTTTCTTGAGGCCCTACAAATATTGCGGTTAGTGGCCCGATGAGGATGGTCACTTCTCATTGTGCAGACAATTCAGATACTTGATCGTCCCTACAATACAAAGTAAGCGTATCATAGAGATGTACCTACCCCAGCAGGTACTACGATAGTTCGGGGAGTAGCAGGTTGTGCTAGTAGGCACCACTGAGTATGCACGATATTCTAGAGAGACCATATGTGGGTCACCCATAGTAGTGATAGTGGCCGACCAACAGGTAGATGGGCTTGTTGCACTTCAGTGGATGTGGAGGGGAGGTCCAGTAGATGAAGGTACATCTACTAAGTTCAACACCTGGTGGTAGATTCATAGGCCTATGCCATTGATAGATCCTAATGGTCTACCACATATAGATTGGAGATCAATCACCCCATTGGTACGGAGAGGGGGGCGGGGTGGCAGGGATGGAGGAAAAGATGGCCAAGGGAGAGGTGGGAGAGATGGAGGCAGGGGAGACAGAGGGAGAGGTGGAGGAAGAGGAGACAAATGGAGAGATGGAGGGTAGGGAAACAAAGGTCGAGGTGGCGGAGATGGTGGGGGAGATGGGGGAGGAGGTGATAGAGGAGATGGGAGGGATGTTATGATGAGGGGGATGGAAGAGGGCAAAGAAATCCCAAGAGATTCAGGTTAAGGGTGGTTGGCACACTATTATCACCCATTCGTGAGGAGGGTGAGGAGAGAGAGCAGGAGGCAGGGGAGGAGATTATAGGGGGTGAGGAGGAGGCTGAGGTGAGGGTAGAGGAGGATCCATTTGTTGGGGGACAAACTCTTGATATTAATGTGGAGGGGGTTTGGGTGGAGGAGGAGAGAGATGAGGAGAGAAACGAGGAGAGAGATGCAGAGAGAGATGAGGAGGAGAAGGAGGATGAGATAGACCATAAGTTGTGAGAGTAGATGATAGCCGAAGATGAGGAGGGTGACAAATCACTCATTTTGCCTAGAGATGCCACTATTGATCAGAGGATCACAGATCTTCAGAGAAGACTAGACGCGGCCTTGTCTCAAAACAAGGCCTTGGCTATAGAGTTAGAGGTCACTCGGGTTGAGAGGGATCAGGCCATTATCCAATGGCATGAGTCAGATCGGTGGGTTACCGAGTTTGTAGAGTTGTTCTCTGGGCTGATAGGGGATATGGTTCAAGAGTTGGCTAGGATGGCAAAGAGAAGGGACCAGTATAGGTTCCTATATGAGTAGGTTGTTCCACCAGAGCAAGGGGACCCAATTTTTTCCCGACCCTACAGAAGGACATGTAGTGGCACTTGGACCCATAGCGGTAGTAGGTCACACTAGTGTTGGGGATCCACATCATTAGGATAGTCATCGGACCAAAGGTCACATACATCACATAGGAATTCATCAAGCCATAGCCATAAGCTAGAGCATGGGCACAAATCAGTATCATCTGAACACTAGGCAAAGCAAAGCCAACCTCTTGTTATTGATCCTTCAGGATCACAAAGTTAGACTCAGGACACCACTCCCATCTAGGTTACTTTTCACATGGTTGATCAATCACAACCACCCCATGAGTCACCGCCACGAGATGGAAGAGGCACATCCTAGGACATGTTATTCGGACATTTGTATTAAACACTTGTATGTTTTGATGTTTGATCCTCTGAGCTCCATTTTTTGGATATCATATGACTCTATCCTATGACATTACTTTTTTGAGATTATATATATGCGATGAAATTTTTGATGTGGCCTATATGATTGTATGTGTTAGAGTGATTTATGCTTTACTAGATGCTATGTGATGATTTTATGATGCTATGAGATGTATGGATGTTATGATTTTATGCTTATGAATGCAATTATGGATGTGATTATGTATGTATGCAATGTTTAATGTGATGATGATGTGATTCTTATATGTTAATGCAAATTTTATTTATGATGCCTATATGGTGACATAAATTATGGTTATTATGATTATGGATGGATGTAAATGCGTTGTGAATATGATATTTGATTTATGCAGATGTGAAATGTGAATATGAAATGCTTGTATGATTATGTATGCAACTTTGTTTTTTGTATGTCATAGGATATCATCAGATAATGAGAGATGCAAAGACAAATATGGATGTTAGTGCAAAGAAAGAGATGCATGTTAGTGCCAAAAAATAAAAAATCCTTCAAAACCTTGCTATAGTGCTAGTATAGTTGTTTCTCATAATCATCATTGGGTGAAAATGTCATGATGGCCGACAAACACTATGATATGATGTAGATCAATAGTGTGCAAGGTCGAATCATCACATAGATCAACAATCGTAGGAAAGGATGATCATGACTCATACAAGGAACATAGTTGCCCATAGTAATTTTGTCATGACCAACCACTAGAAAAAATAGAATAGTCATGAGATGTTGCTGCTTCTCTAAATCCTGATGTATAGGACATCCTTGAGAATCTGGCCATATGATAGTCAAAATAGACAAAAAAACCATCATGCTAAGTCATTGCTTCTCTAAATCCTAAAGTCGGGACATCCTTGAGAAACTATTAGCAAGGTGATCATAAAAGACAAGGATGATCATCATGATATGTCATGACTCCTATGACAAAAGGAACTAATATCATGATAACCATCAAAAAGACAGATAAAGTTTTCTAAGTGTTTGCCAAGTGTTTTAATATCAAGTGTTGCCAAATGTCAAGTGATATAAAATTTAGGAAGGACACATCTCGAATGATGTTGATATTGAGGAGATCGATTCTCAGAGTTAGGAGAATCTATTAAAAATGCTAGATGAGGATTGACGATACTTAGGAAGGACACATCCAAAAGAATAAAGAAAATAATGAGAGTTTCTTTCTAGAAGGACACACCTGATGAAGAACCCAAAATTTTGTTGGGTAAATTGTCATGATAAAATTTTGATCACATTTCCTTGCTGACATGTTGATTTGATTGAAAGTGTTGATGAAACAGATTACTTGATAGATTGTCTGCTTAGGATTAATAGGGGATTCACTTGATTTCCAGATATTTTGATGTGTGTGAAAGTGTAGTACCATGAACCCTAACGGACTAACCTAGTGCGGCCTCGGGGGCTCATCGATTGATGGCCTTGCCTACGTCATGCACTTAGAGACCTAGTAGTTCGACACGAACAATGACCTTGTCCAAAGGAAAAAAATTTGAATCATGATTTTATTTTGACAACCCTAGAAAGGTTGGCCTAATGTCTTGGGGATTAAATGATGAATCTTGCCTACGTAGCAAATGCATAGAGACAACGTAGTTCAGATGTGAGCAACAAGATTGATTGATGTGACTGATTGAATTGACCAGACTAATATTG
Organism: Sequoiadendron giganteum; assembly: GCA_007115665.2. Lineage (NCBI taxonomy): Eukaryota > Viridiplantae > Streptophyta > Pinopsida > Cupressales > Cupressaceae > Sequoiadendron > Sequoiadendron giganteum. The sequence continues at coordinate 788,460,499 of CM021101.1, read as the reverse complement.
AATTTGGTTCTATTTTGGATTTTCTGAGGATATTTTTAAAATTTTAGATCTTTTTTTTAGGACTTTTTTCAAGACTTTTTCTGATTTTTTTAGGACTTTTTTTTCAAGACTTTTTCATATTTTTAGGACCATTTTTCAAGACTTCTTCATATATTTAGAACCTTTTTCAGGACTATTCGAATTTTTAGGACTTTTTCGAATGTCGGATCATGTCCGTCACCCACTACAGTTACATGATAAAGGTCTTTCCCCCAAATAGATCAAAGACTGCCCAGGTCAAATGATATGAAGATAGGAAAACACAAGACAAAAGGCAAGGATATGCAAGGGATGATGTCAACCAAATGTTAACCATGACTGGAATTGACAGGACTTATGACGAAGGTCGTGAATGTGTTAGGTCTTTGTGATATGGAAAGTGGATAAATGTCAATGAGAGTAACAGTAGATGGCAAAGTAATGATCGACTACGCATGGCACCTATTTGCTAGGTGTTGATGGTGTTTTTATGTACTTCACAACACAGGTAATACATAGGTGCATTACCTCTCTTGAAAGACAATTTTCCACAATCAGATTGTAGAACACTATCCCAAGGTCTCTTGGGTGTCAGGTCATGATGAGGCTTGGAATATATTAGTTGTTTGATGTGATTTTCTGGAATCACAAGGCAGCCTTACGTGGTCAAAGCTAGGGAAAATTAAGTCAATAAATAGAGTTTTATGAATTTGGAATTACTATGCTTTGTTGCAGGTTCAGGCACCAGTCTTAGACTCCATTATTTCATCAGATTTGGCTTTACAATGTGCAACGAACCTTAACACAAGTTGTTTCTAAAAAAGGGAAAAAATAAAAGGGTGAGGAAGAAAGATGTTTCCTGGACCTACAAATACTAATGAACAGTGATCATGGAGGTTCCTGCTATGGACAGTTTCCTTAAACAAAATTTCACTTAACCAGAATTCTCACAATATCATGAAACCTGTGCTATCTTCTAAGGATTGCAGATATTCATCATTCATTCGCTATGGAGAGGTGAATAAAGATGAGCTTTGATGAGCAACAATGAAATCAAATTCTAGACTAACTTTGCATAGTCATCTACCTTCAGCAAATGACCAAAAGTATGGACAAGGAAAGCATACACACATCATCAATCTTCAAAACTAGAGGTAACATACTAAATCTACCAAGTCTAATCTAAAGATGTTCAAAGTAGTAAAGTATCTTAAAGAAAAGCTCTAACTAAAAGGGAGAGGAATCATGAAACATGTGGAGAAAACTAGAAATACACTAGAAAATGACTATATTTTCTATTATATTCTTAGCAGCATGTCTTTACAACAACTCAACTCTCTTAAAATGAGAGGAGGAGAGCCCTATTTATAGTTTTCAAAAAAAAAAAAGAGTGGCCAAGATTTGATTCTATTGTGTGGCCAAAATTCACTTTACATTAGGGTTTCACTTCCCCCCAAATATATTACATTTATAAATAATTTCTTGTTTCTTCCCTATTTCGTCATCTAGTGACATCACTGTAGCAAATTTGTCTTTTAGCCATTTGCCCTTTGTTGTAGCTATTCTTCAAGGAACTCATCGTCGATGACGGGATTGCCATTTCGCTTCTTCAAAATGGAATACTCCATGAAACTTAAGACCAGGGATTGAAACTTATCCACCTCCATGATGTCAGATTTCAAAATTTGGTAAGACCATTCCTGGGAATTGCTGCCTAGCTTCTTCCAGTTGTCCTCATACTTAGCAGCATTGTCCTTAAAGAGTTCCGACTGCGTAAAAGCTTAGGTAGCAAAGTACATGAATTTAGTGGTGACCTTAGTGGACATCCCATCTTCCATGATCTTCAAGAAGTAGGGCTTTATATTCTCTTGGTTGATCTCGACCGTAGGCAGCTCATACCTCGTCATCAGCTTGAGGTACCGAGCACACTCTTCTCTAGAATCTCTTGCCCATTCAATGTCTGGTGCCATTCACTCCAAAACCTACTCAAGTCTTCTCTTCTTGTGATTGAAATCTCATTTCCACATGTCCACTAGCCAATGACCATCATCCTTGAAGGAAAGGTCCTTTTCCCAGACATCAGTTGGCAATGTGAGTATGGCCTCAATCTTTGGGTAGGCCAACTCGTACTTCCATGGGAACCTTTCACAGATCTACCTTGTGTCCTTGAGAGTCTTCTAAACTTCTAGGAACCTATTTACTGCCCAGAGAGCCAAGTTGATGCCCGTTTTTCCCATGTCCAAGACCTGTCAGAACCAGTTTTCCATAGTCTTGTCCAAGTTCCATCTCTTTTTGAGCTTTTTTATCTATTCTTGGGATAACAACTAAGACGGGGCTGATGATGTTGTAGGTTGCTCATCCGGAGACAACCAATACTGAATATAAGCTATTAGATCAGCCACCTACTCCTTTAGTTCTTCTTTGGAGACCTTATCCTACTAGATAAGGTGCACTACTATGGTGATCAACTCTTGGAGATGCTCAACCTTTTGTTCCCTTGTGGCCACTCCTAAGTCGATGGTGGAGACGTTGTAAGTTATACCTTGTTCCCCAACCAACGGGGTTGCTATTTGCACTACCCTTGATCCTGAGGCATCCATGGTTACTTTTGATTTGACCTTTGGCCTCTTCTCTTTTTTGGTGCTTACTCGTACTCTAGCCATGATGGCTTCTAGCCTCACCTTGGGATCCTTCAAAGTGGGAGTCTTTTTCTTGAGTTGTATTTGTAGCCAATCGGGAGCTCGGGGTTCTTCCCTTCGTGACTCACTTTGAGTCCTGTTGTCTCCCTTCTTAGGTTCGATGGTTCCGACAACAAGAGCCCTCTCCTTAGTTTTTGCACTTTCCTTTTCTTCATTAGAGTCTTGTTTGATTATTTCATGTTCAATGGCGGAATCAGTGTGCAGCTACTCCTTAAGTGAATCTTTCTTTTCAGCATCCTCCTCCTTTTCGTTTAGAGTATCTTGATGCTCCTCTAGGTTCTCCCCTTATTTTTCCTTGTGGAGGAACATTTCCTTGTCATGCTCGAGGGTCTAGCCATGTCCCTCGATTAGAGATTTATTGCCTTCTATATCTAGAGCAACCATTTCTTCTTCTTGTGGCAGCCAATCCTCGGACTCCTTATCTTTAATTTCTTTGAGATACTTGCCCCACTCCACATTGAGCTCAGGATCATTGGACTCTCGGATCAGTTCAGCATTGAGGTCCTCACTGTCCTCACTGGAAGACTCATAGGCTAATTCATCAATCTCCCAATGCTTGAACAAGGGATGTTCATGATACTCAAACTCTTCGTCCTCTGGCACTTTCTCAGCTTCCAACTGTTGTCGTTTGAGCTTATTTGATATTTGCATAGTTGCTTTCATCTTTGGTGATTCAGTAGAGGGGGATGTCATTGAAGTGGAGGCCATAGCCTGAGCTATCCCAGCCTGGACTATCGGATTGGTTAGCATCCCCAAATGCTCAGACAACACATTCTTCATATATTTTACAAAAGACTCTAGAAGGCTAAGGGCTGGCATTGTAGTAGCAGAAACGACGGAAAGGGTAGGAGACATGGAGGAAGAGGACATTGGTGAGGTGGTGGAAGATGATGAATCTATGGGAATAACTTGCAACACTAGAGGAGTAGGAGCAAGGTGGACAGAGATATCCATCGCCAACAAGGAGGAAGCTAAGGCTGCAAGTGGGGCATGAGGGGTAGGGGAAGTGGCAGTAGTAGTAACAATGGTAGGAAGTGACCTTGGTGAGCTAGATCCTAATCCCCTGATCCAAAGGGATGGACCCTTGGTTAATACAACTATCTCTGCGCTACCAGCTATTTTCCTCCTTTTCTTGGAAGGTTCAGGCTCAGAAGCCTTACGGGCATAGATTTTTGGTTTGGCCAGCTATTCACTAGCCTCCTTTCTTTTCTTGGTCTTTACCAATGGTGGGGTCTTGGATGTCTCCCCAGTTGCAGTAGCCACTACTCCACCCTCAGATCCACTTGGTTCACTTACATGCTCACTTGTAAGTTTGGTGAATCTTAGGATGACCCCTTGTTGTTTCAATTGAGCCACCTTCTTGTCGATCCACGCCCTCATTTGGATTTCAATGGGCCTAGTGAGCACACCAATGTCATTAAGCTTTGGTGCATTCTAGTCAATTGTAGGCAGTGGAAAGTTGGAAATTGCATCGTATCCTGGGTCCACAACTGTGTCCTCATCCTCTTCTAGCTGATCAAGGACTGGACACAAGTTCACCCTTCGCACATAGATGATGGTCATGCGCATATAATGCCACAACCGTACCTCAAGATCATCCCTGCAATTGGCCCAAAACTCCTCGATGTTGTAGAGGTGGGCGTACTGACGTCCCAATGCCTTTCTGACATGACCATAAGGATCGATTCGTGGTCGTGCTGTATATTGCTCGAAGTTATATTCTACCAGCTCCTTTTCCAAATATCCCACGCATTGGGAGGTGTGGATCTTATACATCCCCTTACCAAGGTTCATGGGATAGGTGGGGCCTTCTAGATGTTTTTCACTCAAGACACTGTGAATGTGCCACAGCTGCCGAGTCAGCTCCAAGAGAATGATCTGGTTATTTGGGTACTGGGACAGCTTGTTCGATCTTTCGGTGAATCCCTGAGCATGTATGTAGGTTAACCTTGGGAAATGAATGTACTAGAAGGAATAATGCCTGAGGAGGACCCTGGCATTGTGGAATGTCCTCCTATGAAAATCCCCTCCTACGGATCAGATGATGTGAGCAATGAATGCGTCATTCACCCTACAATAGTCGATTTTGAAATTTCGGAATTGCAACTAGGGGTACTTGTCATAAGGCTTAAGCTCTAGCCCCGATGGATCACTGGGCGTCATTGTGAACCCCTGATAATGTTGCTGATTGGTGAGAGAATATACCAAGTAGGAGGTCATGAAGAATTTGTCGATTTTCTTCATGGTGGTAAACTGCTCATGGAAGCAGTCGCTGATTATCTCGCCCCAATAGAAGGCGGTGCCCTTACCTCGGATAATCTATTCTATGAAATAGAACATCCATTATTGGAAGAAAATAGCACTGGGAAGGCCCATGACTTAGCTAAGTAGAGTTACAAGGTCATCGTAGTCCTCGAAGAAGTCACTGGAGAAGAGCTCCTGAGGAAGCTTCCCAACACTACCTCATTTTTCCTTCAACCAGTACTGGTTGATACGTCTTATACACCCCAACAGGTCATGTTCCCACACCTCTTTACAGTCTTCCATAGTGGGGACCTCCATGCTCTCAAAGGCAAGAATTTGGAAGGTCGCCGCTATACCTGATGAAGACATATCTACAAGGATATTTTCGTTATGGTTCACTACGGTTCTAGTATGAGATTGGTATGCCCCCACACACACCATCACTAGCTCCAGGGCCACTAAGGCCAGTGGGAAACCTACAGCTTTAGCAAGTCCACTGCTCTTTATTAATCTTGCATTCGTTGTTTTTGGGTTCATTCTAACCCTCTGTGTGAAATCATCAACATCGACCTATCCGATGTTGGTATCTGAGACATCCCTCCAAAGGCTAGTGATCTTGGATCGAATAGGGATCCCCTGGAATTTGTATTTCATTAGGTCTCTATCCTCCTTGCCTCTTGGTGGCTTGGCTATTCCTTTTCCTTTCTTGGAAGCATCAGAAGTCTCTGCATCGGATTCCATAAATCCTCAAAATCCCGAAGAACAAGTTGTTGGATGCATGGGGGTCGACAAAAAAGCACTCAAAATCTAGGATGGAAGAAAAACTTGGGCATCGAGAGTTCTCCAACCTTCTCAATCACTCGAGCATTTGGCAATGACAGCCGAAAAAATTGATTTTATAGTAGAAACCGCCATTAATGCAACATTAAATTCCTTCATACGGGGCAGGTGGAGTCGATGAATTTGAAAAACGTAGGGGCAGCGGGAGGTCTGGGTTCCATCGTCTGGAAAGCCGTCTCGTCGCCATCATTGAAACAACGAAGCCCAATGGGAAGCCCGGAAGAGGAAACCCGACAGAAGCAATCCGAAAGGGGAAACCCGGAATAGGAAACCCAAAATTGCCATAGATGCCAGAACAAGAATTTTGACAAGGGAAACTCGGGTTAACCCAAGACTTAGCAATTTAAAAAAGGGGGGGGACTTTGTTTGAGCTCAAAATATGGCACTGGGAAACACATCAACCCCTTTTGGGGCACAAAAATGGGTATGCAAAATGAGGGAGAACAAAAAGGGACCAAAAAAAAGGAAAGAGGGAAAAGAGGGTCCCCGTTTCTGAATGGGGTGTGTGTGCAAAAGGCACAACACTAGGTTTTCACTATTGGATGAATTTATTTATTTTTACTATTTTCGCGCACAATTTTTGATTTTTTTGGTGTCACCAAGATGCCTGTTTGCGTCAAGGGACTTTTTTATATATTTTTCAGGTTTTAGCCAAGCTCTCTAATGCTATGTGTAGAACTTTCTCAGATGTAAGTTGTTGATGGGTTCTGTCAACTATTCTCCATCAGGTGTATCTAACTAATATGCTCTAGAACCAAAAGTTGCAGTAATGATATAAGGACTAGGCCAATTAGGCTCAAACTTTCCATGCTTTTCATGATCAACCTTATTCCTCAGATTTTGCATGAGGACCAAGTCACCAGTTTTAAACTTTCTCACCATCACTCTTTTGTTATAGCTTCAGCATAGACATTTTTGATATGCCTACAAATTATTTAAGGTATTTTGTCATCTTTCTTGTAGCATTTCTAGATCATGCAGGCGAGACTGTCTATAATCTTCATCATTGATCATTCCTTGCAAGGAGACTCAGATGAAAGGAATTTCAACCTTGATGGGCAATATGGCCTCAGATCTATAGACCAGGGAAAATTGAGTGACTCCAGTTGGTGTATGAATGCTAGTACGATAAGTCCATAAGGCAGGATTTAGTTGTAGGTGCCAATCTCAGCCAACATCATTGACGGTCTTCTTAAGAATGCAAAGAATTGTTTTATTTGATGCCTCAACTTGGTTGTTACCTTGTGGATAGTATGGGGTGGAAAAATGGTGTTGGATATGAAATCTCTCACAAAGTTCACAAACGTCCTAATTTTTGAACAAAGTTCCATTATCTGTGATGATGGACTGTGAGACAACATACTGGTAGATGATGTAATTATGGATAAATTTGGATATTTGCTTACTAATGATGTAAGTGAAGGGGACAACTTTAATCCACTTAGTAAAGTACTCAGTGGTGGTGATTATGAATTTATGGCCATTCGAGGATGATGGATGGATCTTGCCATCGAGGTTGAGTCCCCATTGTGTGAAAGGCCATGGCAAGATAATTCTTAGCTCCTATGTAGGTGTGTGAATTAGGTCACAATGTACTTGTCATTTTTGACATGTTCTGACAAATTGAAGAGCATATTTTTTTAATGTTGGCCAATAGTATCCCGGTCTAGTGACTTTTCAAGCTAATGTTGGACCACTCAAATGAGATCCGCATACACCCTTATGTACTTCTTTTAATTATTTTTGGGATTCATCAGTGTTGAGATAGTGAAGAAGCGTTTTATCAAAGCCATGATGGTATAGGGTGTCACTGACGATCGTGTGTCGAGCAGATTTTCATATAAAGGACTTTTTCTATTTACTAGAAAGGTTGGGTGGAAGGGTTTGGGACTTAAGATAATCATAGATGTCTTGGTACCAAGGTGAATTGGAACCAAAAATCTCACAAGCCATTTCTGATTTTGGGATATCATATGCAGGCATGAACAACTGTTCTACAAAGAACTCAAATTGTGACACATTTTTAGGGATGTGTAAGAGAGATCCAATAGTAGCCATTGCATTAGCTCCCTTATTCTGTGTCCTAGGAATTTTTTCAAAGGAAATCAATTGAAAGTATGTCAGGAAGTTATCCACAACCCACTTGTAGGGAGGCAACTTCTCATCCTTTGTCTCATAATCATCATTCACTTGGTTGATAACTAACTGAGAATCCCGGAATACGAGCAATGTCTAAATTTACCATTTAATTGCTATCTTGAGACTTGTGATCAATGCTTCATATTCTGTAATGTTATTTGTACAAGGAAAAGAAATCAGAAATGATTTAGGAATTTAATCCCCTTGTTGTGTGATGAATAAGATACTAGCTCCTGAGCCATGACTAGTGTGGGATCCATCAAAATATAGCTTCCATGGTAATGTTGGTTAGACAAGAAAGATAGACTCATCAGGAAAAAATGTTATTAGTGGATAAGTGGCTTGGATTGGTGCATTTGCAAGCTTATATTATATTACTTGACCTTTTATTTCCTTGTACTCAACATATTGTATGTCATACTCGTTCAATATCATGACCCACTTTTCCAACCAGCTTGTCAATGCTTCCTGACTTAAGAGATACTTTAATGGATCAATCTTGGCTATGAGGTGTGTCTGGTGACTTAGCATGTAATGTATTAGTTCTTGTGATGCAAAGACAACTGCGAGGCATTCTTGTTCAATGGTTGTGTAGTTCAATTCATACCCTATCAATGTGTGACTGATGTAGTAGATGGCTCTTTCTTTTTCCTCATAGTCATATTGTTGCAGTAATGCCTCTAGTGCATTTGTAGTTGCATAGACATACAACATCAATGGATTGACCTCAATTGGTGGCATTAGGATAGGTGGTGTCAATAGATATTCTTTTATTTGGTCGAATCTTATCTGACATTTCTCTATCCATACAAAGGGAATAATTTTATGTAACAAGTACTAAAATGCTTGATATCTATTTGTCAACTGTGCAACGAAGCGTCGAATGGACTGCAGTTTGCCCTGGAGTGTTCTCAGCTCACTAATGCCTTTTGGTGGAGGCATGTCCAATATTGCTTTCACCTTTGTAGGATCAACCTGAATGCCTCGTCGTGAAACTATGTAGCCCAGTAGCTTGCCTGAAATGACCCCAAAGATACATTTTTCTTTGTTCAAATGAACCTTGTAATCTTCTAGCCATCTAAATTTTTTTTCCAATACTTTGAGATGATATTTCCATGTCGAATATTTATCCAAGAGGTCATCCACATAATCTTCCATTAATATATGCATCATGTCCTCGAATATTGTTGTCATGGCTCTTTGGTATGTGGTGCCTACATTCTTTAAACCGAATGGGATGACATTCCAATAGTATGTTCCCCATGGGCAGGTGAATGTCATTTTGTGTTGGTCCTCAGTTGCAATTTGGATTTGGTTATATCTAGAAAAACCATCCATGAGAGACAACATCTCATATCCCTTTGTAAGATCAAAAATCATGTCTATATTTAATAGTGGGAAATCATCTTTTGGATAAGCCTTATTCAAATATTTGAAAACCATGCAGATATAGATTTGTCCACTTGGCTTTGTGATAGGGACAATGTTGGATATCCTATCAACATAGTTGATTGATCTTATGAATCCCGCATCCAGTAGCTTTTTTAGTTCAGCCTTTGCAAGTAATAGAATTTGTGGATGCATTTTCTGCAACTTTTGTTTAACTGGCTTGATATTTGGGACTAGTGGAAGATGATGTAATACCAATTTTGGATCTAGGCCCGACATGTCAGAATATGACCATGCGAAGTTAATCTTCCTTTTTGTGAAGAATTGTTGGAACTCAAGTTTTTCTTCCTCTATTAAAGGTTTGCAGCTAAGAGAACCCTTTTGGGATTCTCCAGTGTGGCTATGTTAACTTTGGTGGTGTCTTCAATTAACATTGCAAATTTTTCCTGAGTTACGGTGAGAAAGTCCAATCCTCCATCCTTAGGCGCCTCAAAGACATTTTCACCTTTGGATACGTCCTTTATTTTTACTATTTTGTTGTCAGAAGGTGCCTTGTAGTTTTCACCTAAAGATATTTCTTTTTTTGTTTCATCCATTGTATTTTTGCGACTGAAGGATTGCACAGTCTCCCTAAAGTAAGCTACATAATCTAGGTCAATGGAAAATCCTACTTTGTGATCACCCCATGGTATGCCTTCTTAGAGCCCCATGAATTATGCTATTGCCTCATCATTCTGAAAGATATCCATCATCGGTGGTTGTTGTTGGTCCCAGTCAATCAATTGTGGGTATACAAGGAAAATCTTATCATTAGTGTTGGTAAAGGATGGGGAAGATGAAGAAAGTGTGAAGGAAAAGTTGTCAATTTCAACTTTTGTATTATATGTGATGGATGGACCATATTCTGATTCTGATGAGTTGAACTCACAATCATAATAGGGCACAAAATTTTTGGCATCATGACTACTAAATGGCCTTTCAGAGGTATGGACAATAGGTTTAGATAAGTAAGGCTCATGGGTAGGCTCAAGAGTAGGGTGGGATATTTTAGGTAATGCTGAGGGTAATTTATGTTCTTCTAGATCCCAAGGAATGCGTACCCATTCCTTATTTTGGAGTGTCGATCAACGACATCAATATTGTATTCTTGTCGAAATTGTTCTTTAAAGGGTAGTTGACCAGGATCTAGGAACATTTCATCGATATCATAGTTGCTCAGGGTTCTCTCATATCCCCATTCCCATTCATTTGAGTCATTTTTGGTAAGGGATTCTTTTCATGTCTCGACACTTTCTGTAGTTGTTATGTCCTTACTTGAAAGTTAATAGGTACATTGATCATCAGTTCCGAGTTGGTCAAAACGTAGCCCTATGTACCTTGGTGTTGCAGAAATGATAATAGGTTCATTCCTTCCATTGCTGGCCTTTTCAAGACCACTTGTATCATCAAAACCTAGGGCCTTGCATATGTCATAACCTTTTCCATAGAGATGCATTGGTAGTGGAGGAAACTCTTCTAGGTCTTTGTAGATCCACTTAGCTATGTCAATGATGACTTCAATACCCATATCCCCCCATAGTGTTAAAACACTTTTTAGTGGAACCTTGAAAGTTGTTTTGGGCTCAATTGCAAAACATAGTCTACCATAGACTTTAGGAAGCTTAGGTATTGTTGTGATACAATAAGCTATATTCAATTTGAATTCTCCATAGCCAAGGTCCTGGATCTAAAAGTCTTTACTTTGTATGGAGGTCGAGGAAGATGGTGCAGAATAATTTGGTGGGATGGATGATTTGGTGAGTGCCAATGGGTCAATATATTTTGAAGAGGTGGAAGCTGAGGCTTCTCGACTAATGGGTACCTGGTGCTCAGCAATGACTCTCAAGTTGGTATAGTATTCAAATGGATTTGGATCTCCTGGGATAGTGATTTTCATACCATCAAAAGGGAACTTCAAGCATTGGTGGTATGTGGAAGGAATGGCCTTAAAGGCATGAATCTAGGGGTGCCCAAGTAAGATGTTGTAATGTATGTCACGATCCAGGACTTGGCATGTTGTATCTATGATAACTGGTCCCACACGGATTGGAATTATAATGACACCTTTAGAAGCACATTCCTCATCATCATATGCCTTGATGATAATGCTCTTGGTAGCATCCACACATGCATCAGAGAAACCAAGATCTTTAACCAATTTTAAATAGTAGATGTTCAATCCTGATCCACCATAATGAGATGGTTTATGGGAGGAATAGTCACTATCTGAAAAGGTAATGTGGTGAGGTGAAGGTAGATATCTAGCCATAGTTTCAAAAAAATTGACATTAATGTTGGTTGGGACGAAAGACTCTTGGAAGACTTTTTCCAATATGGCCTTATGTGCAAGTGAGATGCAAAGCAATTCAAGAATGGAGATTTGTGCAGGTGTATTTTTCAATTGCTCAATGAGTTTGAAGTCTGGCATAGGATTTGACTATCTAGAAGACGGACCAAGTATGGTTATTTTAGGCTGACGTGCAGAGGGACTAGGGACAGTGACCTTTCCTTTACATGTAACATTACAGTCTAGGGAATTTTTAATGGTAGTAGTACTGACACATTTTTCTTCATCAACAACTAGCAAGTTGTTGATAATTGCACCATCGAAATAATTGAAGGCAGGATGGACATGATTAGCTTGATTATTCATATTATTTGTGCCAGACAAGGAGGGTTTTCTAGAACCATGATCCTACAATGGGTTCTTGTGAATTGTATGATCTGAATTAGATGCAAACCATTGACCTCCTTACTCAATGGTATGGTTTTCACTAAATTCTTGTACCAGATTTTGCAATTGGCAGCAAGAGGAAGTTTTGTGCCCTTTGACATGGTGATAGTCACAAAATGAATTATCATCCCACCATGATGGCTTGAACTGACCAGGGTCATACAGTTTAGGTTCTTCCAAAGTTAAGACACTATTTTGGATTAGCTTCTTTAAGACAATTTCGATAGGTTCACCCAAAGGAGTGTATGTGCATTTTTTAAATTGTCATTGTTGATGCAACTACCTTTTATTGGATTGAGCAAGATTATTTTGAATAACATTGGCAGTTAGTTTTAATGTAGTCATAGGTTCATTTTTTTTTTTGTACTCCTTTGATGGTCAATACATGACCTGTTGCATTAACGATTTTTGCATCGACCACACCATCATTGGTAATGTGTTTGTTCTTAACCCAATATTTGGTTTTGTCATTGGAGCTGCTTGGGTTATTGCTTATGGTGGTGTTAATTTTTTTTCCACCATACTTTAATTTACCTTTAGCAATCAAGGCTTTCTCAAGTTGAACACCCTTTTCGACAAGGTCTACAAAGGTGGTGCAACAATGGACCTGTAAGCCATACCTTAGCGGTCTTAGGAGATTTTTTACAAACATGGTGACTTTCTCCTTTTTAGGTATTTCTACCGGACATCTTCTTGCTAAGGTTCTCCATCTTTGAGAAAATGGGATAAAATTATCTCCTACATCCTCTTGGGTAAGTCTACATAAGGAGGCAATGTCAATATCTGTGTCAATGTTATAGGCATAGTTTTCAACAAACTTATTTTCCAATTCATCCCATTTTTTGATTCCCTTAGGCAATAGGGTGAACCATTCCAGTGGATGGCCTACGAGAATTCTAGAGAAAAGTCTCATGAGATAGGTTTTCTCATATGCAATGTCCATGTTGTGTCGAACGGATATGGAAATAAGTTATGTGTCATATAAGACTTTTTGTTTGATTGTTGCAAGGTCTCCACTTAGGTTTCAAGAGGAGCAAGTTGGAATTTAAGTGCTTCCACAATTGGGTTGTTGGTAGCATCACATGTGTTGGTGATAGGTATGGATTGAGTGCCTGCTTTTTGTGAAGAGATGTGTTGGTTTTGAATTGGTTGTTGGTGAGAAAACTGAGTGTTCTGATTGTGCGGTTGTCAAAAATGAGTGTTTTGATGAGGGATGTGTTGTTGTGTATGAACTTGAGAGGTGTAAGTGGGGATATGAGATCCTACCATGTTGGATTCAATATGAGGACCTTGTTGATTTTGAGCGTGTTGATGCCCAAATGGAGTGAAATATTGGGTGGCTTCATTACCTTGCCCAAACAAGAAATTGTGGCCATGAGGAATGTTAGTGTTTTGGCTCACTATAATGTTGGTATTAACCTATGAGGAATTAGGTTGGGTGCTTTGAATGACAATTATTCATTTATTTATCTCAAATGGGTTGGATGAGTTGGTTTCCATAGCATTTGAAGAACCTAATAATAGGTTTGTTGATGCACTTATGGAACTAGATGAAGTTCCGAAGAGGTTTGATGTGGTTGCACCCATTGTTTGTGAAGGGATAGTGGAGGTTTGTTGGGGGATAGATTGTGATGTGGTTTTGGTTTGGGTAGATGGTCCCCCAATGGAGGTGGTTTTATTTGGTGTGTTGGTTGTGGTGGTAGCATGACCAAGGGAGGTAGCATTGATGGTGTTGATGATATTTTGTGAAGAAGCTCCCATGGAAGGATTGTGTGATGGAGGATTGGGAGATGTTTCTCTAAGAGACTTAAGATCAAATCCCTTTGGTAACTTAGCCCCTTGGTCAAGGATCATAGCTAGGAATCTGACAGAGTCGTTTAAGACTACTTCTTCCACAAAAGCAACCACTTCTGGGTGTTGGGCAATAGCTAGTAAGTCTTCTTCAAAGACTTCCCCATTTTGATCCCTACGGATAAATGGTTCAAAAAAATGTTTTGGAGAGGGTGGGATGTTCATCTCACTAAAAGGATTGATATTGGAATTTCCCATGTTACAAGAAGGATCGTTCATTATCATTAGGGAAGGAATCCATGCTAGTAGTGAAACCAACAAAGTTGGTGTCTTGTCCAAAGGAAGCCATAAGTCTTTTCTTTTTTTTGTAATCTAGTTTCAACCATAAAATTTTTGGTCAACCTTGGCTGATGGGGGAGAATGACCTAAATATGACACTATGTTTTTGGGTTTTGGAACCTTGAGGAATGCTATGAAATGCAAATGAGACCAAAAGGAAAACTGATGGTTTGCAAATGAAAATGGTATGGTACTAAAAATGAGGATTCTAAATGGTAGGAAATTAAAAGGAACCTAAGATGCACTCACTATTGGTAGATCTAAGGAGATGACTACTTGAGAAAACCAAGTGTTGGAAATGCTTCAGGTTTGGACAATCAATGGATCATAAAAGGACTGAAAGAGAACAAAGTGAAGTCTCCACACTAGACTATTGAGTGGGAAAGAATTCAAAAAATATGTGACTAAATGATAAAGTGTGATTGGGTCCAATGATAACCTGCTATTGAATGCAAAGTTTGACAATCGATGCTAAGAGACTACTCCTAAAATCTGCAAAGATAAGTGTCCAAGGAGATGGTAGAGTTAACAATGCAACTAATGGAATGTAAATGGAACCCTATTGTGATCCTAAAACAAAATGGTATCTATAATGCAATGTTTTAAGGGAAGTTGAGAAATTTAATGTTTGGTTTAAATAGTAACAGTAAAGAAGGACTTGATGGTATTCTAGAAAAGATAAGTTTTTGGACTTCAATCTTGACAGTGAGAAGATGGTTGTGAAGTTTTGGCAAATACCTCATAAAAAATGCGGAACGATAGAGCATATGCAACTTAAAATGGAAAATATGGTTTTGGAACTGGTGAATGCGACTTAGAATGGAGAATGTGGTTTGATACAGGTGAATTCGGCTTAGAAATGTGAATGTGAGGCATGATGTTTCAAGTGTGTCTCATCAAAGTGATTGCGGATCAGAATGTTTCAAATGTGGCTCATCAAAGAAAGTGCGGCTCAAAATATGACAAATGTGGTTTGACAGAGCGTTTGCATCACAGAAAGTTTTCGTAGATTATAGCAGTTTTTTCTTTGATGTTAGCAAGTTTGATGTTCAGTGGTGGAAGTTTTTTGAAAATAGTTTGGAAAATGCTTTGTGTTGTAAAAGTTGAAAATCAACCACATTGAAGACATTGACAAAATCCTAGGGCTTCAAAGATAGTATTCTTATGGATCCCATGAACCGCATATCCTTAGCGAATGAATCCAGAAGCTTGGCCCCATGAGCTCCCCCTTATAGTGCACTCACTTCTCAGGGAAACCAAGCTTCCAATTTCCATGAAACTCCCATGGCAGACTGATCATTTCTACTAAGAACTACATAGGTGCGAGTGCCTTGGCAACAACCATTGCTACACCAAAGAATAGAGTGTTTTTGGTTTCTCTAACAAAAAATATTTAATTCAGGCATCCATGCAGAAGCTCGCGCAAAAGGCATTATCATCCGAGTCTATAGAGGTTAGGCTCTCTAGGTTTCAATGCACCACAAGGGTATTGGGGAGTCAATTTCTGCTCCACACGAGCTTTTATAATGCTAAGCTTTCCTTAACATTAGAATTTGTATACCGATTGGGAGTCGCTTGGCTTTAGCGCATTCCTGGTTTGAGTTGCTTTGGGGTGAGTACTTTTTACCACCAAAGAAATCCCAAGATCTATGGCTAACTAAAGCGAACCAAAATATTCATAGTTCAATTGATCTTTGATTAAAAACAAAGAGAGTGCACATGAATATTTCAGATCACACTTGCATGGTGTTCTTTTTAAACAAAAAATAAAATGTGTACAAACAGAGAATGCACAAGGTTCATTTTATCCATTTGTAGTGTTTTTCAAGCAAAGGGGTTAATTTTAACCATTTGTAGTATTTTCTATCTAAGAGTTAATTTTAAACCCAATGAAAAAAAAAGTTTGTTGTTCTTTTTAGCCAATATGCATTTGCATGTCTGTTCTTTTTAACCAATGCGTGCAAAATGCAACTTGTGAAATGAAATGAAAGAAACAATTAAGAATGTTAGGTTAGAGTCTAGCTTGACACATGCTACAAGAAACAAATTAGTAACCCATAAATTTTAATCTAGAATTAGAAGAATCTGATGAAATATGAAAAAGAGAAAACAAAAACACTTTTTCTTTTACCAATTAGTTGCGTTGCAACAAGTAAAATGTGACTCGGTACAATGTTTTTGGTTTAGAATCTAGCAAATGTAGTGTGACAAGTCAGATGCATCACTGGGAATGTCAGATGCAGCGCGACAGAGAAAATGTGTCGCAAGAGAAGTCAAATGCAATGCAACAAAGCATTTGCATTGCATGACCTCTCAAATCTGGCGTTTTGTACCTGTACTTGTAAAAAATAATCTGAAATTCATACAAAACTGTGCAAAAAACGTGTTAAAGAAACTTGTCGGGTTCACCAATGTAATGGTGGATTTATGCAAGGTAGAGTTGTTAGTGTCTAATACATGCAATATTAAAAAATATAATCAATCAATAGAATGCATATGAAAAAAAAATAAAAGAATGAATAAGAAAGCTCTCACCCAATTCTTTCTTCTCTTTGGCTCACTTCTATTGCACCTTCTAACTTTGTTGTGATGAAGAATGTGCCCACAGATTTGATTAGAAAATTCTATAATGCTTAGTCCTAAACAAAGCTTTGAAGGATTTGTATAAACTAAATGAAAATAGATATTAGATCTAGAATATAAATAGTTAAAATGATAACAAGGATGCAAGAAGAGATAATAATAAGAGATTAAGAGGTAATAATCAAAGATCTACCTATATCCTTCAAAATGAGTACAAGATTGCAATTTTATAGAAAATGCAATCTTGAACGGACGGATGAGATGAAAGATTGAGAAAATGGCCTAGAATCAAAGGTTGGGATTCAAAGTGGCAATTCTCAATTAGGGTTAGGGAAAAATTCTCAAATTAGTGAATAAGATTTAATTAAATAAATTAAATCAAAGATAAATGTGACAATGAGATGAAATTAGTAAAACTTAGAAGATAAGAAGATAAGATTTTTGAAAATCAGTAATTCTAGAAATTACTTGATTTGTAGAAGAATATTTCCATTTTGAATTAAAATTAATTCAAAATATGGATTTAGTGACATAGTAAATAATCGATTTAAGATTATTTACTAAAAGAAGAACTAGTTAACTATGTGAAGTCATTTTTAAATAAATTGTGTTATTTAATAAGAGGGAAATGTCACATAAGATAATTAAATAATTAGAAATAATCATTTAATTTAGAAGTGGTGGTTAATTTAATTTAATAAATTAATAAATCTATTTAATTGAAAGAAGATTTTGGGGATTAGTGACATATTAAATAAATATATTAAAATATATTGATTTAATAATCAAGAGGACATTAATGATAAAAATTAGTTAAATAAAATGGGAACTCTATTTAATTATGAGTTGAATTTAGATAATTAGTGGTGCATTAAATAAATAAATGAGATTTATTTATTTAATAATCGGGTATGTGCAGGATCATGATGGGCCAAAAAGTGGCGATATGTAAGCCATATGATGGTCCATGTGGCTAACGACTTTTTTTTAACCCAAAATTGATGAAATGAAAATGATTTTTAGAGGAGATTCTCAACTTTCCACCAATATAAATTATTCTTTACTTTAAATCTAATAAATAATTATTATTCATTTTTTATTAGAATTACGAATAAAGTCCTACTTGATACGTTGATTGAAAAAAATCTATAACTTTCAAATAGTATCACATTTTTTAAATCTGAAACATGCGTCACATTCTATGCTTTGCATAATATAGGATTAAAAAAATAAAAAATGAATTTCATTAAGTTTTGACCAAGTTAAGGTGGTTGGACAGACGAGCTTTTCTATTTTTTAGAAGTTGTAATAAAAAATTCATAATTAATTTTTTACTTGGAAATAAATTATAAAAAAATATGCATCACATTGAGACATGAGTCTTCTACTTATATCTAAAAGCTTATTAAAAAATATTATCATTTTATTGTGGTTAGGGTGGTCAGACAGACACCTACTTCATATTTTTACCCTGAAATTTAAATACTACTGCATTGAAATTTAAAATTTTCATCGAATAGATTTATTTTTTAAATAAAGGTCTAGTAGTTTAGAAACTAAATTCAATTTTTTATAGATTCATTTTTTACATTTTTTTGAAATAATATGAATAACTTATTCAAATTTTTACGTCAAGTTGTATAACTCTGATTTTTTGACTTTTTATTGCCACTTAAGGGCCTATTTTTGCCATGATGATCCTGCACATACCCAATCGAGAAGAATAAAAAGGTCATGAATTAATTAAATAATTATGACTTATTTAATTAATAGTTGAAGGTGGGTTAGAAACATAATTAAAATGTCATAATTATGTTAGGACAAAAAGTGGTAAAATAGTGCTTGTAGGCCTTGATAATTTTTATGTGTCTACAAGAGTCAAGGATTTTCCTTCCAAGAACAAAGCCATTCTACTGAGGAGAAATCAAGGAAGGCAGAACCAACAAAAACCTTTAAGTCAGAACCTTAGAAATAATTTTGTAGAAGGAATGTCAAAGGCTTATAGGCCTGAAAGCTTCAAATTCTGGAGCTCCTGGGCTCTTTGGGATGAGTACTAGAAAGGTAGCATTTAGTTCCTTAAGGATGCTCCTTAAGCCAAAGAACTCTTTAAAAAAATTCACTACATCCTCTTTGAAAATCTTCTAGAACCACCGAAAGAAGAACATGGGGAATCCATCAGGTCCTAAGGCCTTATTGCCTTCAAAGGAGAAAACAACACTCTTAATTTCTTCCCTAGATGGAATATCAGTTAGCATTTTTTTATCTTCATCCTTAACAAGATCAAGAATGGCCTTAGAAACATAATCTTGCATTTAATGATTAACTCCATCACTACACAATAGAATATTATTGAACAAAAAGGATAGCTTGTATTCTTATATCATCATCCTTCTCAAAACGAGCTCCATTGTACTTGATGTGAGTAATCCTATTATCAACTATGTGTTTCACAATAGTTAAATGAAAATATGTAGTATTTTTATCACCTGTTGAGAGCCATGGAGCCCTACATGAATAAACAAGGAACTGTTTTAAAGAAAAGGATCAATCATCTATTGGAATGCTAGAATTAACTCATATAGACCTCTATGGTCCTAAAAGAATAGGAAGCCTAAATGGTGATAAGTACTTTATCCTTTTAATTGATGATTACTTTAGAATGACATGGGTTACATTTCTTAGAGAAAAGGCTAAGGATCTTGATAGATTTAATTTTTTAAGGCAAGAGTAGAAAATGAGGAAAACCTGAGAATAAAATGTTTAAGATCTGATAGAGGTGGAGAGTTTACGTCCGGTGAGTTCAATGCATTATATGAAGAGTATGGCATAAAACTACATTATTCTGCTCTTAGAAACCCACAATAGAATGAAGTTGTAGAAAGAAACAATTAAACTATTGAAAAGGCTGCCAAAACTAAGATGAAAGAAGAAAATGTTCCTAATGTGTATTGGAGAGAAGCTATCCATAGTACTGTTTACATTGTTAATAGATTTCAAGTCAGAGGTAACAACACTAAGACCCCTTATGAATTATGGATTGGTAAGAATCCTACTATAAAATAATTTAAGGTATTTGGAAGTAGGTGTTATATTAGAAGAGATGAAGAAAATCTTAGAAATTTTGATGCTAGATGTGATGAGGGAAGTTTTACTGGATATGCAAGTAACAATAAGGCTTATAGATGTTTTAACAGGAGGTTGAGGAAAATAATTGAAAAATACCAATGTAAAGGTTGATGAAGCTATGTATAGAATAGTGGAAATAATTGAAGTTGAACCTGATGATCCTATCTATGTGCAAGTAAAAGAAGAATAAAAATAAGAGAAAGTACAAAGTAAAGAGGAAGAATAAATTCTAGAACCTACACCTAAGACTCCTAAATATGTTTAGAAAAATCATCCAGAGGAACAAATAATTGGATACTAAAGTGAAGGAGTGAAGACAAGAAGTAAAATGGTTGAGGTAAATGTGTGTCTACTCTCTAAGATATAACCTAAGACTATGAATGAAGCATGTAATGATGAAAGGTTGGCTAGAGAAATTAAAGATAAACTATAGTAGATAGAGAAGAATGACACATGGGAGCTAGTCCCTAAACATACAATAAAGAATGTAATTGATTCTAAATGGGTATTCATAAAAAAGTTGAATGAAGATGGTGAAGTGGTAAGAAATAATGAAAGACTTTTATGTAAAGGATATTCACAGGTTGCAAGAATAGATTTTGAAGAAAAATTCACACCTATAACAATAATGGAATGCATTCGAATGTTCTTGGCATTATCAACTCATAAAGACTTCAAAGTATATTAGATGGATGTAAAATTTGCATTTCTAAATGGAGAATTAAAAGAAGTGTATATGGAGTGACCAAAAGGTTTTCAACTATTAGACAAATCAGACATGGTTCATAAACTAAAAGAGGAACTATATGGACTGAAACAAGCTCCCAAAGCTTGGTATGCCAGATTAGATAAATACTTTATAGAGAAAGGAGTCAACAAAGGGTCCATAGACAACAATATTTACTTCAAGGTTGAGAAAGACAAGATTCTGATAGTTGTGGTGAATTTTGATGACATCATCTTTAGTGGAAATGAAATTATGTGTAAAAAAATTGTTGAAGAGATGCAAAAAGAATTTGAAATGTCTATGATTGGTGAACTAAATTTCTTCCTCAAAATTCAAGTAGTCAAACTTATAAAGGGATGTTCACCTCACAATCTAAGGATGTTAAATAATTGCTAAAGAGGTTTTGACTGAATGACTCTAAACCGGTTTGTACCGCTATGGTAACATGATGTAAATTGAGTAAGGATGATGAATCTGCTAAAGTTGATCAAAGAATGTATACATCAATGATTGGAGTATTGTTATACCTTAATGCTACTAGACCTGAAATTATGCATGCAGTATGCTTAGTTCTAAGGTTTCAAGTAGAACCAAAGGAAGCACATGTTATAGTTGTGAAGAGGGTATTCAAATATTTTAAAGGAACTCCCGACTATGGATTATGGTATTCGAAGGTCAATGATTTCACTCTGAATGCCTACGCTGATGTAGACTAGGTTGGTTGTGTAGATGATAGGAAAATTATAAGTAGTGTTGCACTCTTTCCTGGATGAATATTAGTTTCAAGGTTGAGCAAGAAACAAGATTCAATTTCTTTATCCATTGTAGAAGAAAAATATATTGCAGCAACATCTTCTTGCACATAGGTACTGTGGATGAAGAAAAATTTGATAGATATGGGTGTGGTGAGTGATGAACCTACTTCTATCTATTTTAAAAATACAAGTGTTATAAACATCTCAAATAATCCATTGACTCATTCTAGAACAAAGAATATATCTATCAAGTATCACTTTTTGAGGGAGAAGATATTGAGGAATGAAGTTAGACTTGAATATGTATCTATCAAAGAACAATTTGTAGAGATATTCACAAAGGCCCTTCCGAAGGATAGTTTTGAGTATCTCAGAGGGATGTTATGGGTTACTTCCCCTCCTTCTTTGCACTAAGTGCGCATGGCAGCACATTAGTCAAGTGGATTCACAAACCTTTTATTCTGGATTGATGATTGTGGTCTAATCCTCAAGGAGAGTAGTGAAGTGCATTGTTGCAGTATGTGATTTGAGTGTACTCCTTAGGGGGAGTGAACAAAGATTTATATGGAAATAATTTCCTTTTCCATTGATGTCAAAGGGGGAAAGAGAATCATGTGAAAATTTTATGCTTGTAAATTTGCCACTTCTAAAAATCATGTAGGATGTGGGAGAGAATCATGTGAAAATTTTATGCTTGGAAGGTTGTTGCTTTTGAAAATCATGTATGCTATCTTTGATGGTTTTTCACATCATGTGTTGCCATAAATGAAAAAGGGGGATATTTTTGCAAGTATGGATGAGTTCAGTGGTGTTGTAATTAATATTGTCCTTGATGTCAACACAAATTTGTGTATTTGCCAAGTGCTTTTGAGGAAATTTGAGAAATAATAAAGGAGGATTAAAAGTGTATTTTGTGTGAGCTCTAGTAATGTGGTCTACATTTATTCTATTTTTTTCATATACCTATGAAGATTTGTATGTGTGTTCATAAGCTTTAATGAATCATATATATTGAGTTTCAACTTTTCGTTTGATGAAGAGTAGAAGTTAGTGGACTCGTTTTCCAAAACTATTTGTTAGTAGACTAGGATAAATGTTTTGGCTGTGTAGTCTTCTAATATTTGGTTTCAGATCTTGTAGATGGATATGTGCAGGATCATCATGGAAAAAATAGGCCCTTAAGTGGCAATAAAAAGACAAAAAATCAGAGTTAGACAACTTGACATAAAAACTTGAATAAGTTATCTATATTATTTCAAAAAAATGTAAAAATAGAATCTATATCAAATTGAATCTAGTTTCTAAAATACTAGACCTTTATTTGAAAAAAAAAATCCATTTGGTGAAAATTTGAAATTTCAATGCAGTAGTATTTAAATTTCAGGGTAAAAATAAGAACTAGGTGTTTGTCTGACCACCCTAACCAAAATAAAATGATAATATTTTTTATAAGATTTTATATTTAAGTAGAGGACTCATGTCTCAATGTGATGCATATTTTTTTATAATATTTTTCCAAGTAAATAATTAATTATGAATTTTTTATTACAAATTTTAAAAAATATAAAAGCTTGTTTGTCTAACCACCTTAACTTTGTCAAAAAATTATGAAATTAATTTTTTTATTTTTTAATCCTATAGTATGCGAAGCATAGAATGTGACGCATATTTTGGATTCAAATAATGTGATACCATTTGAAAGTTATAGATGTTTTTGAATCAACCTATCAAATAGGAATTTATTCATATTTCTAATAGAAAATGAATAATAATTATTTATTAAATTCAAAGTAAAGTGTAATTTACATTGGTGGAAAGCTGAGAATCGCCTCTAAAATCCCTTTTCGTTTCATCAAATTTTCATTAAAAAAAGGTTGTCAGCCACATGGACCATCATCTGGCTTACATATCCCCACTTTTTGGCCCATCATGATCCTGCACATACCCAGATCTGGGAAATGTGTATTTCTAATGATTTTAGTGTTTTGATAAAATTTCTTGGGGTTGGCACTCTAGAAGACTTGCTCTAGAGCTTTCGTGTTTTTTTGGTTGGTTTGGTTGGACTTGTAAAGAGGTTTCTAAATATAATGTTTATTATAATTGTTGTAGATATATATGAGATGTTCTTAGAGATGGTAAAATGACTGGTGAAGCATATTAGTTGATCCACATATTTTTATCTTGTTGGAGATGTGTGTACTTCAAATATCACTAGTTTTTTCATTATGTTTGGTTGACCTGGTGTCTACACGTTACATTTGGCTTTTGCATCAATTTAGTGAAGCATGTGCGAGCTTCAATATGTTTTTCGGGTCCTAGATTAAATATTTAATTGGTCCTCTCTAATTATTATCCATCATGGGAATGTTGAGTAGCTAACATAGTATGAATTTGTAAATAAAATTGTATAGCCAACCTTGGAGAATGTTCCTAAGGTTGAAGATGGTATAAAAGCAAGTCAATTTGTAGAAAAATCAATATCCATCCATCCATGAATCGAACAAGTGAGTGAAGTGTGAATAAGTGCGAAAAGAAAAGAGTGGAAGAGAGAAGTAAGGAAAACATAATTTAAGGTGTTATATTCCTGAAAGCAATGAGCTAAAGGCATCTACAATATTCTGATCTGGTTGCAAATGTGTGGAACCCTAGTGGTGGATCTTCATTTATATTCTTTTATTTTTTCTATAGGCAGTAAGCCTCCCTTCTGAAGAGTGAGTCCTTCTCAAGGTAGTGCGTGCTTAATCTAGGTAGTGAGAGTTTTTTATTTCGGAAGTGAACCCTCTGGCATTGAGACTTTATATCTGGTATTGCATTAGCACTATATTATGAGTTAATCCTCACTGTGGTTTTTTTGTCATTGGGTTTTCCATATAAATCAGGTACATCTCTAGTGTTTTCATTTTATTATTTGCATTTTATGTTTACATTTATTAACAGATTGAATTTAAGGTGAAAAGAAAAAGTTTTAAATTAAAGAGATTTGATACAACTGATTCACCTCCCCTCTTAGTTGTCTTGTGCATTTCAACACTTCTACCATTAGTTGTACCATGGGCTTATCTTTGGACTTATTTTCTTTTACCTTCTCCCACATGGCACCCCAATTATCTATTTTTTCTTTAATTCTAGCCTCGTATGTCTCAAAAATTTCATCCAAAACTACAAGAGTTCCTCCCAATGCTTGTTTCACATTAGCCATGTTAATAGAGGGAGGGGGCATGTGTAGGATCATCATGGAAAAAATAGGCCCTTAAGTGGCAATAAAATCAAAAAAATCGGAGTTAGGAAACTTGACGTAAAAAAATGAATTAGCTAACTATATTATTTCAAAAATATGTAAGAATAGAATCTTTTGAAAATTGAATTTAGTTTCTAAAATACTAGGTTTATTTTTATTTAAAAAAATCTATTTAGTGAAAATTTGAAATTTCAATGCAGTAGTACTTAAATTTCAGGGAAAAAATAAGAAGTAGGTGTGTGTCTGACCACCCTAACCACAATAAAATGATAAAATAAAATTATAATATTTTAGATATGAGTAGAAGACTCATGTACATATGCGATGCATATTTTTTTGTAATTTGTTTCCATGTAAATAATTAATTATGATTTTTTTATTACAACTTTTAAAAAATATAAAAAAATCGTACATCTGACCACCTTAACTTGGTCAAAACTTCATGAAATTCAATTCTTTTTTTTTTTAATCGTATAGTATGTGAAGCATAGAATATTACACATGTTTTAGATTAATAAAAATGTGATACCCTTTGAAACCTATAGATTTTTTTTAATTAGCCTATTAATCAGGACTTTAGTCGTAATTCAAATATAAAATGAATAATAATTGTTTATTAAATTCAATGTAAATCATAATTTATATCGGTGGAAAGCTAAAATATCCTTTAAAAACCCTTTTCGTTTCATCAATTTTGGGTAAAAAAAAAGTCGTCAGCCCCATGGGCCATCATATCACTTACATATTGCCACTTTTTGGCCCATCATGATCCTGCACCTACCCGACGAGAAGTAAATAGTGTTGCATCTATTTGATATGCAAAACTTGTCTATGTACCACCATTTTTTGTTCCTCTTATTTCTTCTTCAATAAAAAAATGTATTTCTTGGTTTTGTTGTAGAGGAAGATGCACCTTTAGTTTTTACTTTTGATTTATCTTTATTTGATTTTGCATCCCTCTACTTATCAGACGGTTTCATTGGAACTTCTTTTTTTGAAACATCTAAGGTTTTCTCTTCAATTCTTACACCAAGAGCCACTTTACTAGTTCTCCTTTTCTTTCTAGTAGGTTCCCCACTCTCAAATGCAGTTTCATTTCTTTGTTTTCTTTTCTTGTCTTCTAAGGATGTGGGCCCAATTCCTCTTTCTGTTAAAGCTTTACAAAAATATTTTATCTAGTGTAGAGTGTGTAGAAAAAATGGTGCAAAGAACTCATCAATTGACATCATTTATTCACCCCCGTAATCTAGCTCTGGAATAGGTTCATCATACACACTATCTTCATTGTAGGCTTTATTAAAAAATTCTCCATCATCTTCTTCAAGTTGGTCTAGAATATCATGAATCATAAGAATCCGGGAAAATTCTAAATAGAATGTTTCATATTTTCTCAACTTTACATTATTATAATCTTCATAATTAAGCCAATAATCTTCTAGGTGATGGACATGAGCATGATAACCAACAATATTCTTTGCAATATTCCTTTCAGGATCATAGTACATTCTCTAAAGTAAAAAAATATCAAAATTATATGTTCTCAATTCTTCCTCACACAAGGTAGACAACCTTATTACATTGAAATTATAACTCCTTAATACTATAGGAAATATAAAAGAGTCCTTCTTGTGAGCTTGTTACAAAGGGACTAAGATAGTTTTAACTGTCTCACCAATTCTAATAAAACAAAAATATATGCAAGGTACCTAGTCAGCATAAATGGATGTTCATCAAATCATTTCATCCTAATGTAGGACTAAGTGGGGAACTGAATATACCATCCTCCCATTGGTCTAATAACACTTTGTGCTTCCAAGGACAATATTTTGGCTTTATCACCTTTCATCATTCTAAATAGCTTCATGGAGAAAACATCATTAACTCTCCCGTAATTATATTTATAGCCATGAATAGTGATTTGGGGTAAATGAGCATATATCAAATTGTTTCCAACCTCCCTGCCCAGAGTACCAACCCTTTTCAAACCTTGTTTGGTTTCCCTCATCGTGCAAGAATAAATCATATATGATGATAAATAAAAACATCTTGTTTTGGGAAACACCTTTATCTATTCACATAATTTTTCATAAATAAATTTCCCGCAATGAATTTACATGGGATTCTCCATCAAGCTAGATATTATTATTAACATACAGGGTTCAAATTTACTGGCATCTCTTAAACCACCTATTCTGCTTTGCAGAGTGATAATGTCTTAAATTTCTTGGTTGAATATAGACCTTTGAAATTACTTTTATCTATAATGTAATTGGCTCATGGCACCATTGGCTACTCATAATTTCTCTATTGTGAGCTTCAAAATTTTGATATGTCCTGTCCTTCACCTTCATATCGATATTGTACATCTAAGTAAAAGTAGAAAGCCCAAATGTGTACATATTTATTTTAGCGTGAGATTTTATTTATTATTATTCACAACAATTTCATTTGCAGCAACAAGGCGAATACAAATCTTAACATACAAACTAGAAAGAGCCCATCCTTCTTGAAAGATATGGAACAAGGCAATCTCAAAGGGGAAATCTTGGTAAAAAGAATAAATATTAACTCAATTCAATCCCAGGTCTACAGTAATCAGGTTATGATAATACTAGGTTCACTCCAAGGTATCATGTGATTTTTCTATTAATCTCAAAGGGAATATGTTCATTTTTTTTTTTTATCAAAGATCATAAGATTTTTACACAAGATTTCCAATTCATTCATAAAAATAAAATCATGAAATCAAAAGATTTGAAATAATATTTCATGAACATCAGCAATTTAATTTTCTATCACTTAAGTAGATTTAGCTTTAAGAATTAAACAAGTTTCAATAGAAAATGAAATATTTTCAATAAAATTCCATCCATTCATCTATTTTTTGGAATATTTTAAAAATTTAAACATCTATTCCAAAATAAAGCATAAAAAATTATTGAAAAATTAAAATTTCTCCAAGTTATTCTCCATGCATGACCCAAAGAATTAACTAAATGAAATAAAATTTATTTATACTTCACTAGATTTCTTCACAACTACATATAACATTTCTACTAGATTTTAAAGAGAGGGTTTTCAATTTGGACACTGAATAGGTTTTGTGTGCACCCTTAAATGGGTATGTGCAGGATCATGATGGGCCAAAAAGTGGCGATATGTAAGCCAAATGATGGTCCATGTGGCTAAGGACTTTTTTCTAACCCAAAATTGATGAAATGAAAAGGGTTTTTAGAGGAGATTCTCAACTTTCCACCAATATAAATTATGCTTTACTTTGAATTTAATAAATAATTATTATTCATTTTCTATTAGAATTATGAATAAAGTCCTGATTGATAGGTTGATTGAAAAACATCTATAACTTTCAAATGGTATCACATTTTTTGAATACAGAACATGCATCACATTCTATACTTCATATAATATAGGATTAAAAAAGAAAAAAATGAATTTTGTGAATTTTTTACCAAGTCAAGGTGGTTAGACAAACGAGCTTTTATATTTTTTAAAAGTTGTAATAAAAAAATCATAATTAATTATTTACTTCGAAAACAATTATGAAAAAATATGCATCACATCGAGACATGAGTCCTCTACTTATATCTAAAATATTATAAAAAAATATTATCATCTTATTGTGGTTAGGGTGGTCAGACATACACCTACTTCTTATTTTTACCCTGAAATTTAAATACTACTGCATTGAAATTTCAAATTTTCACCAAATAGATTTTTATTTTTAAATAAAGGTCTAGTAGTTTAGAAACTACATTCAATTTTCTACAGATTCTATTTTTTACATTTTTTTGAAATAATATAGATAACTTATTCAAAATTTTATGTGAATTTGTCTAACTCTAATTTTTTGTCTTTTTACTGCCACTTAAGGGCCTATTTTTTCCATGATGATCTTGCACATACCCAAATGACATAGTATACAATATTGTTTGAATGAACTAACAAAAATAGCTAAAAAATATTCATGAGATAGGTAGCTATCAAATTGACTTTGATATTCATCAATGTCTATATGCATACAAGCTTTTAGAGTAGAATGATTTAGAAAATAGGAAAAAATAAAAAAACTTAGAGAATTTTTGGATCTTTCGATATCCACAAATTTTGAACTTAAATGAAAATAAATACTAAATGGCCATTTATAGGAACAAAGCCCCAAGAGTTTAAACTTAAATTTTTTCCAAAGAATCATAAATAGCAAATCCAAACCTAACATGTGGCATATGCCAACTATCATTTAGAATATTCTAGATGAAGTCATAGATTTGAATTTGTCAGCATCAACACTTTCTACTTCTTACTATGGTATTCCATACTCCACATAAACCAAGGTTATTCACATCCTTGTGAATACTAGACAAAAAAACATCCATCAGGACTAGGAACAACATGCAAAACTACAAAACAAATACTACTCTAACACCTTTAGTATCCGGTATCTTTTATCATTCATGACTCGAGTTCTGGGATTCTTTCTCTTTCTTTCTTCAATTGATACTCTCATAAAGTGCCCAATGTTTGATGCATATGATTTTTTTGAATCCCTTGTATATCTTTCCAAGTGAGTTTAAGCTTGGTGTATTCTTCTGATAACTGAAGTATTATATCATTTTTCTAGACTCTATCTGTTTCATATTTATCTATAGTGTTCATGCATTGTATGATCTCATCAATGAGCTCTTGAGTTAATAACTAAACAAGGTCTATATTTATCCTTTCAATCCATTCTTCAAAAGATTTAATTTTTTTACCCTCTTGTCCTAATGTTTGGGGATTGCAACTTTGACTTAATAAAAATTCAATAAAATCATGATACTTATCAAGCAAGTTTCTAGTTTCCATGTGACCTTTTCAATCCTTCAACACATTGTATCAAAATTTTAGCTTACCATTTCAATTGTTTCTTCCATTTTTCTAGCAATAGAGCTTCTTACTCTAGCATTAAATTTCCTTGTATTAAACCTTGGACATCCATTTGTATGATAATTTCAATATTTTTCTTTTTAATATCAATTTGTTCTTGACGAACCCTGCATTCACCTTAAAAGATTTTGGATTTTATAGACCAATGGGATGCTTCCAAGTATATTTCCCTATTGCATCTATGATGAATTATTCTCCCTGTTTTACACAATACTATATCTATTCTTCACATACATTCATTTTATGAAAAACCATTGCAATTGCATCCACCTATTCTTGTGACATTAAAACTGGATGTTGGGGAAGTTCAGTCTATGCTTGAATAAATAGGGTTAAATATTTTATACAATTTTCTATGGTAGCAACCCATTCTTTCAATTCTCTTTTCTTATTTTAATACTTCTATACTCTAGCAAAAGTGGCATCCAAATTCACCTTTATTTCATCCAACTCTTGCTTCCAGGATGACTATACAAGATTAATACTTTCTACCTTAAACTCCTTATGTTTTATTTCATGCATGTTTTTATCAGCTATCAGGGTAGCTATATAGAAATTTATGTTACCATTTGTATTCCTTTGTATTACATGTTTTTCTTTAGCTCTGTGCCTATGCTTTGGAGTATCTATTTCTTGTACAAAACTATTAAGGTCCAAAGGAAATATTTCTACCTCCATTGGGGAAGCCAATTCCCTGATCGAAAAATTAGGTGCATCATTATTTAGCTCTACCTCTATAGAATTCCTATGTTCCTAATTTTTTATTGGGTTCATGAATCCCTTCTCTTATTTCTTCAGCTTTATATGTTACTTCTTCTGAAACGGGAATTTCTTCAAAAAATTTTGGCATAGATTCGGGATTACTAAGATTTGACACAATCTCATCTATTTGGCTCATCTTACATTTTCTTGTCTATCCAGATGTTCAATATTAATTTATTGAAATTTATCTCCATTATTCTCGACTACACTGGGGTTCTCTTCATTTTCAACTTCTTTGCCTAGAATCTATGTAGCTTCTTTTTCCACTTCAGTTTCAATGAGATTTTCTTCCAATTTTTTTGATACTTGTGATTGCTCATTATCATTTAGCACATTTGCAGGCAATAGTTGGGAATCAAAAGTATCTTCAAAAATGATTTCATCAATATAGTCTCCTGTGTTTCAATCTCGAGAATATCTAGGTTCCCCACTTCTGAGACGAGTGTTCCTTGTATGAATTCTTCTTCTTCAATATTTATAGGGGTGGAACCCTTATCAAGAATTTATTCTACCACTACTTGTACCATGGGCTTGTCTTTGGAATTCTTTTATTTTACCTTCTCCCACATGTCACCCCACTTATCCATTTGTTCTTTAATTTTATCCTCATTCATCTCAAAAATTTGATCGAAGACTACAAGAGTTCCTCTCAATTCTCTTTTCACATTATCCATGTTAATAGAGGGATGAGAAGTAAATAGTGTTGTGGCTCTTTGAGATGCAAACCTTGTCTATGTACCAACATTTTATGTTACTCTTGTTTCTTCTTCAATAATCGGTTTATTTCTTGGTTTTATTGTAGAGGAAGATGCACCTTTAGTTTTTACTTTTGATTTATCTTTATTTTATTTTGCATCCCTTCACTTATCAGATGGTTTCATTGGAACTTATTTTTTTCAAACCTCATGGGTTTTCTCTTCAATTCTTATACCATGATCCACTTTACTACTTATCCTTTTCTTTCTAGTAGGTTCCTCACTCTCAAATGTAGTTTCATTTGTTTTTTTTCTTTTCTTGTTTTTTGAGAACATGGGTTGAATTTTGCTTTCTCTCAAATCTTTATAAAAATCATTTATCTAGTGTTTAGTGTGTAGAAAAACTAGCACTGAGAACTCATCAATTGACATAATTTCTTTTCCCTCGTAATTCGGGTCTGGAATAGGTTCATCATACACCCTATCTTCATTGTACACTTTATTCAACACTTATCCGTCACATTCTTCCATCTGGTCTGGAATATCATGAAGCGTAAGAATTCGAGAAGATTATAAAGAAAATCTTTCATATTTTCTCAACCTTAGTTTATGCTCATCTTGACAATTAAGCAAATAATCTTCTAGGTATTCGAGATGAGCATGAAAATAATAAACTCTTGGAAATATTCCCTTCAAGATCATAGTACATTCTCTGAAGTGGAAAAAACTCAAAATTACATGTTCTCGAATTCTTCATTACTGAATTCAGACAACCTTATTGCATTGCATTTATAATCTCCAAATACTATAGGAAATCTAAAATAGGCCTTCTTGTGAGCCTTGTTATAAAGGGTGTGAGATGGTTTTAAGTGTCTCAACAATTCTAATAAAATAAATTTATCAGTTCGGTGCCTAGGTAGAATAAATGGATGTACATCAAATCCTTCCATGCCAATGTAGGAGTAAGTGGGGAAATTAATATACCAGCCTCTCATTGGTCTAATAACACTTTTTCCTTCCGAGGACAATATTTTTTCTTTATCACCTTCCATCGTTCTAACCAGCTTCGTGGAGAACACATCATTCAATCTCCTTTAATTCTCTTTATACCCATGGATAGTGATCTGGGGTAAATGAGCATATATAAAATTGTTTCCAAACCCTTGCCCAGAGTACCAACCCTTTTCAAACCTAGTTTGCTTGTCCTCATGCTGCAGTGTTTGTGTAGATTTATTGTCTCTTTCAAAATTTATATACAAACTAGGGGTTTGACCAAGGAAAACCCCACATTAGAAACCAAAATATAGTCTATTTTGCAAGTGATTTTGTTGATTTAAACCCAATTACTAGTGAAGAAGTGGAGGGTAGACTATAGACTTCCAACTCCACTTTTAGTTTTCTCAAAAAGATGAAAGGGACTAAGTTGCCAATAGTGGAAACCTAATACCACTACATGTTTCTCTCAAATATTTTGTTAGATTTGAGTACCCAGTTGGCTAAAACAGAGCCTAGAGCAATTTACCAGAACTGGGACTAGGTTGCCCAGTTTAGCATAAGTGTCCTAGTTGGCATAAAAATTAGATTTTCTAGATTTCTAGGGGCTTCTGCAATTTCCACTTCAGTCCTAATTAGTTTCCAAGTGCACTTGTCTGATTTGTTCTGCTATTTTACCTTGTATAGTCCTCATTTCATCCTTTTGCATAATATCACATGTTTTCAAATAATGTAGATTTGCTTAGTTTATGCTCAATAGTTAGTTTCATTTGTTAGATAATAACATTTAGAATACTACATACAAGAGTTTCAATCACATTCAACCCTAATATTGAATGAATCCCAAGATTTATGTACACAAAAGGAAATCCCCTTACTTCTAAGTGAAAACCCTAGAAAGTCTTAGGGGACCCTTCCTTTAACAACATAAATTTTGTGGTTCATTTTGGTGAACTTGCATTTAGACACATCTTACTTCTTATTTAGCCTATACTTGCATCCTATGAACCTCTTCTAATAACATTGCATTGTAGGTTGCATTGATTAAAATGGCATCCTATGGTTTCATCCTTTAGATTAGTGAAAAAGCTCGGTTTTTTGCATTTATTTCTTTTTGTAGTAGATTAATTTTGCACATGTCTTGTAGATTTTCACTTTACAGTAAAAAATACAAAATTTCTCATTAAAAAAACCAGAAAAAAATCTAAAATATCCCTATTGGGACTACGTCACCACCTTGGGCAACCTAGTCCTAGTACTTATTTTGCATCAGTAATTTCTACATTTACTTGCTAGTTTCTAAAGTTTCTATTTTTTTCAGTTCATGCTTTGTTTAAATTTCATTAATTTTTTTTTTATATTTATAATTAGCTTAAACATATTTTAATTTTATGACACTTATGAATAGAATTAGATCTTTAGAAGTTTCATTTTCAACAATAGTTCCTAGTTCATTTAAATAAAATTCATTGGAACATGAAAACAAAACCATAGAAACATGACATGAAAAATGCATGGAATTCTTCACTATAGGAAAACCATATCATCTAAACCTTTTAGTAGTGATGACTTGGATAAACTACATGAAGCTCTATATGGTTTCCTCTCACTAAGTTCATCCACTAAGATTTGTGATGACAAACCCAAATCCACTACCGATAACCTATCTCCTAAACCTTTTAGTTGGGATGATATGGGTATGTTAGATGAAGTTCTTCAATATTTCATCTCACCTAACTCATACGCTATGGTTTTTTGTGAGAAATCCAAAATAAAAGATTCCAAAGTCATCCAACCTCAGCTTGTTCTTTACCCACCTTCCCATAAACCTCAAACCCCATCCAAACCTAAATTTACCCTTTACCCACCCAAGCATGAAATTGTTGCTCATACTCACTATACTGGAAATAACCCACATCCCCAACAAGCCACCTCAACACCCTTACCATTACCCAACCCCATCTTACCTATAACACCTCATTTAAACTCACAACTTAGGGAGTATGATCTCGTTGAACAACTTAAGTATACTCCCCCCAAGATTTCCCTTTGGGATCTTCTTCATAACTCCCCATAACTATCATTTTATACTTCAAACAACATTGCAACAGATAGTGGTTCATCCTAGTATGAATGTTAATGATGTGTCTTCTCTCCTAAAAGAAATAAATGAAACTAATGTAGACATAATTACCTTCTACCAGCATGAGCTCCCTCCATTAGAATTAGGAAAAAAAAATGAATCCTTTATGATCATAGCCCAATATGAGCACATAGGCATAAAAAGGACCCTCGTTGATGATGGTTCTACCCTTAATGTGTGCAGTGCAAATCATCTTGATAGGTTATGTGTGGATAGATCACAAATCAAATTTGATTCCTTATCCATTAGAGGATTTGACAGTTTTACCAAGTAGTCCCTTGGTGTCATCACTTTACCTATTATCATTGGAATGGTCACACTGCAAACTCCTATTCATGGCATGCTCTATGACCTTTCCTATAATCTCCTCTTGGGAAGAACATGGATTCATGAGATGCACGTGGTAACATCAACCCTCCATCACAAAATGAAATATTTCTATAATAACAAAGTTTATCAAAATCACATAGACCCTAAACCTAAGATTTGCTTACAACTTGAAAATGGAACTGTTACCAAAATTTTTACTATAGCTCACTTTCGTAGAGCTAAGAATGATTTTTTCATTTAGAGGTGAAAGGTACACATTCAATGTTGATAGTTCATTTGATTGAATTCAATTTATTATGCAGTAAATTATAAGACAAAAAAATTCATAAAATATTACATAGTAATGTTGTTTTTATTCATCATGAAGTGGAAAAGACACATCATCAGAGCATAAACCATTTATGTTTGGTGTTTAAACACCATAAAAGTGTTTAATTGTCCCACACAAGCCATAGGAATGACTAAATTGATTTCATTCAAATTGAATTGATTATGTCTAATGATGAAGTTTAAGCTATACATTGGAAGATTAAAACATAGAGAGGAAGGTGTGAAGAGAAATATATCTATCATTTCCTTTCAAGCTCATTGTAGGGTTGACCCTCTTATCGAGTGCCTTCAACTCCCCTCACGCTTCAAAGTTAATTAAGCTCAGATCAAATTAGACATGATATTCAAAAGTAACTCATCTAGGAGAATTGAGGTCATAATCGACATAAACATTGTTTTTTATAACATGTTTGTTCACTATATGCAAGAATAGGTTCATTATGTTCATGATCAATTTTTATCAGATATGTGGGGAAAAAGGGCTCCCATAAGGGTTGAGCCCATCATATCAAGAGGACACTCTCTTATTTACACATGAGAGTTATAAATATTCAAACATTCATCGAGAGGGACTATTGTAACATAGTGAGATTCATAAAGCAACCTTTTATTCAACATGATGAAGAAAGATTGAGCAAATCATGCTTTTGCTCATCATTCAAAATGAACAATCAAGACATGTTTGAAGGAGCATATTCAACTACATGCATTAGCTCAGTTTCAACTCTATTTTATTTACATTTTATTCACATAAAATATGGAGCCCCTTTACATTGAAGGGAAAACATATTACTCACATAGTAAACTATTTCTCATAACTTATAATCATATGCACAGTCTACAGAAGATTGAAAGGGAATAGTGAAACTTTAGCATCATCATCAAGGAAATATTCCATATGACTGTAAGGAAATACATTGCCACATTAAAGCATCAAATTCATCAACAAGAAGTCAAGATGGCATAAAAAATGACAGTCCTATGAAGTTATCAAAAAATAAAACATCCAAGCATTGAGCTATCTCTTAGAACTTCTAAGAATTTAGATAATTGACCAAATGGCAAACAAATTTATGGTAGTATGAAATGAGGAAACCATGAAGTGGATATAATGAGTCTCAAAGGACTGTAGGGCATGAACACATAACTAAATTTCACTTGATCAAAGGAAGTGTTGATAAAACAATGAGCTACATGTGTGCATTCAATGAAAGCTATTGGTGGACATAAAAAATGATTAAATAAAATAATCCATCTATACAAGAGGTACATCATGTAGTCAAGAGGGGAATATTTGAAATTTAACATTGTAGTGGATAAGAATAGAGACAAATTCAAAATGATCACCTATAGGAAACCATGTAAACTGAATTGAATGATCACTTAAAATTGTCATTCAAAGTATTAAAAGTGCTCATTTTCATAAGAATGCAATCACATTTTCAAAGTAGCATGAATGAAATGAGAAAATTAATAGACCTTGAAAAATGAAATTATCACATTCATATAAAGAAAGAGTGTCATTTCAAGGAATGCATATTGACATGATATGCTATAGATAAATTTTCCAAACAACATAATGAAGGCAACATTCCAACATTGCATTTGTATTCAAAGTAATTATTCATCAGGAGCCTAAAAAAAGAGAGATAATCACTCAAAAAACTCATCAAAATGAGCATTCATGCCTTCACTTAAATTATTACCTGAAGGAAAATTGTATTTTAGTTTATGCAAAACATGTATATTATTCACAGTAAATAATGGAGTAGTCATGTGCTAGTTATAGTTTCAAACCCTTCTATATTTCATGAAATCAAAAGAATCAAAGTTTCATGCCAAGCCTATCAGAGCCTTATCAAAGTTTCAATTTATAAAAATCATCAGTCGAGGTAAGAAAACTAGGGTTTCCCCTCTTGTTATATATGAAAAGTCAAATATATTCAAGACAAAGCCTCAATGTTTCATAGAGGAAAAATGCAATGCATCAGTGGTTAGGGTTTTAACCCTTTCTATTTCATTTCTGGCCTCTTTACATATTTGTAAAAGAAGAAATAGTCTATACAAGGGGCCCGAGCCTATTTTATTTATACACAAATCCTATCAAGGTTTCATACACAGAGAGGGGTCGAGCATGCTTTTATATGATATACAGAGTTTTCAAAAGTTTCATAGCCGAGTCTTTCTTCTCAATTTTCAAGGAAATTTTTTATTATTTATCTTGATGATGTTCCAAATTTTAGTGTTAGAAAAGAAGAGAACTTATTGCATATTAGACAATTCTTATAGAGGCTCAAGGAAGAGAGGTTATTGGTGAATTTAAAAAATTACAATTTCATGAAAGAGAAACTAGTTTACTTTGTGTATGTTATCTCTCAACAAGGGTTGCAAATGGATCTAGAAAAGGTATGTGTTATCACTGAATTACCAACACCTAGGAGTGTACATGATGCTAGAATTTTCCATTGTTTAGAAAGTTTCTATCATAGATTTATTCAAAATTTCAATGGGATATGTGCAACCATAATTGATACTATAAGGGGGTATAAGAAAGAGTTTAAGTGGAGAACAAAAACAAATAATTTTTTTGATATTTTTAAGACGAAAGTGACTAAGGAACCAGTATTACCATTGCTCGATTTCGCAAAGGTGTTTCAAGTGGACTGTGATGCAAGTGGGACAAACATAAGAGAAATTTTATGTCAAGAAGGTAGACCTTTTACATATTTTAGTGAGAAGATTAAGGATTCCAAGAAGAGGTATTCAATTTATGACTAAGAATTTTATCGTATTGTGCAAGATTTTAAGAAGTGGCATCATTATTTTCTTGCAAAGCAATTTATTCTATAAATAGATCATCATGCTTTTTAATTTATTAATAGTCAAACAAAATTGAATTGACGACACATGAAGTGGGTTGAATTCCTACAAGGATATACTTTTATTCTCAAGAATAGAAGTGGGAGTTCAAATAAAGTAGTAGATGAATTATGTAGAAGAGCAACACTGTTGACTAAAATGAGAGCTAAAGTAGTTGGATTTCATGCAATGAAAGAGTTGTATAAGGATGATTTTGAATTTAAGGATGGATGGACACAATTTGTGAAGCCTACTAGTGTAGATATAATGCCTTGGATGGATTATTTTATACAATATGGATTTTTGTTCAGAGGACAACTTTGTATACTTGAATGATCAATGAGGAAAAATTTGATAAGAGAAAAATATTGTGGTGGATTAGCTAGATGTTTTAGAGTGGATAAACCAATGGCACAACCTAGTGAAAGATATTTTAGCCAAATATGAGAGAAAAAATCAAAAAAATTATGCAAGGATGTCAAGTTTGTCAATATGCCAAAGAGAGAAATCAAAATATATGCTGATATCTGCCATTACCCATACCGAAGAGGCCATTGGAAGATGCGAGCATAGATTTCATGCTTGGAATAGCATGAACATAGTGAGGTAAGGATTCTATTTTAATGGTTGTTGATAGAATTTCCAAAATGGCTAACTTTATAGCATGCAAAAATATGGATGGTGCAACACATGTATCGAATATGTTCTTTAAGAAGGTTGTTAGATTACTTGGTTTACCAAGAAGAATATTTTTATATTGTGATACTAATTTTGGAGGACATTTTTGGTGGACACTTTTGAAGAAATTAGCGATTGATTTAAAGTTTAGTTTTGCCTATCATCCTCAAGTGGATGGATACACTAAATTTGTTAATACAAGCTTAGGGAATTTGTTAATATTTTATGCTGGAAACAAGCCTAAGCAATGGGATTCATTATTAAATTAAAAGCTAAGTTTGCATACAATGAATTAGTCAACAAAAGGATAGGTAAGAATCCATTCCAAATTATATATGGTTATAGACCTAGGGGTATTTCAAAACTAAGAAAGCTTGCAAATACTAAAGGATACAAGAGAATCACTAAAGGAGACAATTTTTCCAAGCATATGCAATATTTACACCAAGTGAGAGAAAAGCCTAGCTAGAGCAACCACTAGTATAAAGAGAAAGATGATATGAAGATGAGAGAAAAGAGTTTTTAAGTGGGATATATGGTATTGGAACACCTATGAAAGGAAGGATTTCCCAACCATGCGTACAACAAGCTCATGTGGAAGAAGATTGGACCATGCAAGATCATCAGGAATTTTTCACTGAATACCTATGAGTTGGAGCTTCCTACAAGTTTGGAAATATATCAATTTTTTAATTTTTTAGACTTATATACTTACCATGAGGGAGAAACATTAGAACAACATGAAAATGAGAAGAAATTACTAGGAAAATTGAAGGAGCAACTACCTAAGAAAGCATGAAAGGAAATTGAGGATATTTTGGATTCCAAAGTTGTTAGAAAGATAAGGGGTAAAGGGAATAGTGAATATTTAGTGAAATGGAAATGTAGATCAATGAAGGATTAATTTGGATAAGCCCAATAAAGCTAGAATTATTCAAGTAAAATAATATGACAAAGTTGTCAGACCGCACCAAATGGAACTTCAACCCATGGCAACAATTGTTTTTACAAAGTGAGTAGGGACTCACAAAAATTTATAGCCTAGTATTTTGATGCAAGGGAATTTTGTTTCAAATAGTATTTAATAATCATTTTTCTACCACCGTATATGGAGCCATAAGTTGGGTGGTCCCACAAAGCTGGTTTACAATTTCTGGGATATTCTGATTTTTTCTGAAATCACATATTTTCAGAAAATATAATGATTTAAGCATTAAAAATTTTGATTTTAAGGATTTAAATTGAAGAGGATATGATCAAACCAGCTTAGATTAAACCCCATTGGATATAACCCCGTTAGTTTTAAACCATACCTACAATGAAGTCTCCTTTACACCTATCAAAATGTTGATAAAATATCACTTTTGATTTACTTTTTGGGGGATCAAATGAATTAATTTAAAATTTATTTTAAATGATCATGATAGTCTTTAGAACAAGCTATCCAATGAATATAATTTTAATGTTTTTTGGTTTTAATATTTATGTGTTTTCTAAGTTTTATTAAACATAGATTTTTCATCAAAAATCAAGCTCTCTATTCTGCACATGTGAATAAATAGCATATTATCAAAATAAAATTTTATTCAGGCTGAGTATTGATGTCCTTGATCCATTAAAAAAAAAAATTGAATTTTGATACATACAGAAAAAGTTATTTTGTATAAAATCTGCCTATGTTTCAGTTGTAATTGGTTTGACTTCGAAACTTGATTAAGGAAAAAATATTTAATAAAAAACTATGAAACCAAATTAAAGTGCTAGATATTGTAGTTAAAAATATAAATTTGAAAACAATAGAATTTTATCCTTCTTACAAAAAAAATTATGTTGTATACGGTGAGTGTCACTCAAAAATGTTGCATTTTTATAAAAACTAGTTTTTGAAGAAGATGGAAAA
This sequence comes from Sequoiadendron giganteum, assembly GCA_007115665.2. NCBI lineage: Eukaryota > Viridiplantae > Streptophyta > Pinopsida > Cupressales > Cupressaceae > Sequoiadendron > Sequoiadendron giganteum. The sequence goes on along the minus strand of CM021101.1, from coordinate 788,420,204 downwards.
AAAAGTGCAATCTAATTCCAAAATTTTTGAAAAAAATATATTTAGAATCTATAGACAAAACATCACAAATCACTAGGAGCCCAAAAGTGAAGATTTAGTTAAAAAAAATCAATTCAAGTTTTCCCAAAAATTGTAAACCAGTATCATGGGATCACCTAGTTATTAAATTTTAAATTTGATTTTTTTTTTTATTTGGGGGTAACAAACTGCCTCATGTGAGCTCATTTAATGAACCATGATAAGAAGAATGAGAAAGGAGAAGTTTGAGCGAGACTTTTTAAGTTAAAAATAGGTAGTTGGAACATTAATGACCTTTTTTAGCACTGTCCTAAGGTTTAGTAGGGATTTTATAGAGAATTTTCTAGATTTTGGTAGTTGGAAAGAGAGGAAAAGAAAGCAGTAAGAAGGATGAGATAGAACGAAAGAAGAGAACTTTTAGAACAACAAGCATAGAAGAATAAAAGTGACAGAGGGAAGAAGGGAAAGCTAACTTGAATTTGAATTAGTAGAGGACAACAATAGACACATAGAAGACAATGAAGAAGGAAGAGGTTAAAGGAGGAAGTTATTTTTTGTAAATATTGTATAAATGCATGTAAAAGAATGTAAAAAAAACTATATTTTGAATATGATATAATTATCCTCTCCATAGTTATTATCTGTATGCATGTGTTTGTGAGTAATATTTGAAATTAGTTTGTTGTTTTAGAAGTATGGAATGTCGTGTGAAAGTTTAAATTATTTTATCTTACTAAAATTATGAACAATCACCTACAGCCATTTTTGTTGCTACCCGCATAAACAATCTATTTTTGATAGGAACTTATTATATGTCTCTGTAGTTGTTTGAATGCCTCCAAAACTAATTATTGGACCTATGAAACATGTGTGACCTCTGCAGAGGTTTTGTGAGGTTTCTTGCACCAACACAACCTCCCTTTTCCACTTGTTTGTTCATTTTATAGTGGGTTTTTAGGCACCTACAATGGGGCGGGTGCCATCATTGATTGAATAAAAAAGTGCATAAAAAGTTATCAATTCTCAAAATACTCCTACATAACTAAATCTATAATATTTGACGACATTATTATCATCCTAGATAATAAATCCTTATAATTTAAAATTTCAATAGATTTAGATCATATTTTGAACATTCCTCTCTAAATATATTTGGTAACTAAATATATTAACCTTCCTTAAACCAATTTTTGTATGTAAGTAGTGTAACATCAAAAAATGGATTAAAATAAATTTAACAAATGTACATTTTTTTCAACACTCGTCTACAAATATGTTAGCTTTTCATAAACCGAAATTTGTGTATAACCTCACAAATTCCTTATGGGATGAATATCTCCTTATTCAATCATTTTGTAGTTTACAACTTGCTAAGCCTCTACCTACCAAAACAAACAATTATTCCTATTAATTTTTTATCTTCTTGTAATTAAGTGAGGTAGTCAAGCCTACGGAAACATTTCGTTATTGAGATAAATTGCCATAATCTTTAGATTCATGAGGTATTTCCATTAGAGAATAAATAATTCATACATATTGTGGCTATAATAAGACTATTTGACGAAAGATTAGTGGGTTGATTTGATTATCATCTAACAAATGTAAGATTTGCAAATCAAGGTTAAAACTAAGTCAAGTTGTATTTCCTAGTGGTGTAGGGTATTTATGTATTTTTCACAATGTGCATTAATAAATTCTTGTTCAATACGTTTCCTTTATGGTGTGAATTTGGAAGGAGTATGAGTTAGCTTACATGATTTGATAATTCTTAATCAGATCTTCCTCTTATAATTGAATTTATTATTTTAATACATGATGTTAAACTAATCTAAAAACATGTCCAAATTTTTTTTAGCAAAAACATGTAAAATTTTAGAAGCTCAAAAGCTTTGATACCATGTAGAGATTTTAAATGAAAAAAATAAAACATAGAGTTGTTGCTCTAATTTCAAGCAAAACTGGAAAACCCAAATCTCAAAATATAGAATAACAAACAAGAGGAGACTTGTTGGAAATATTTATTGCCCTAAGCCTCCCATTTCCACCTACCTATCAAGAGATTTTTTTTCTCCTTGTTAGTTTTGGGATTTTTATCCTTGTAGCTCTGACTGCTCAAAATGGAATGAGGTAGCTGATTTTGAATTTGGCATTAATCCTGGTAGGTAAATTTGAATTTGAGAGGGAATTTTTGGGAAAGAAAAAAGGAATGAAGGAAATTTTATTCTATTAGCTGTATAATTCGAGAAGTCAATTTTGGAAAAAAAAGAAAAGTTGCAGCAGCAACAGGGAATGCTCTTAGAACATTTAACAGAGTGTTTGCAGTGCGCATAACTACTCCTGATTGCGTTTGGAGAAAAAAAAAAAGTTGTAGCAGCAACAGGGAATGCTCTTAGAACATTTAGCAGAGTGTCTGCAGTGCACAAAACTACTACTGATCACACAGTGTTTGCTAGGAGCAACAAATAGTTCTAGTCGAGTTTTTTTACAGTGAGCTTTAAGTAGCTCTTGATTGTTTGTGATCTGGTTGAGAAGTTAATAGCTTCCAGAAAGTTTATAATAATTTAATTTTAGTTTTTTTTTTGTGTTTTTCATTTCTAGTTAGTATTTCGAATAGAAGAAGGAAAATGTTGCATGTCTGCTCTTGTTTGTTATTCCACATTCTAGAGATTTGGGTATTTCCAATTTAGCTAGAAATCAAAGCAACAACTCTATGTTTTGAGTTTTGTTTTGCATTTAAAAATCTTGACATGGTATCAAAGCCATAGGCCCCATTTCCTTGTGAGTTTGGGGATTTTTTTTTCTCATTGTTGAGTTTTTTTATTGTAGGAGACATGGCTAGAGATGAAACAAAGAGTTGGCAACAACTACCATCCTTTAATAGAAAAAACTATGATGTTTGGGCCAAGAAAATGAAGACCATCATGGTGGCAAATGATTTGTGGGATTTTCAAATAAATGGGTTTGTGGATATCACTAACCCAGTTGCATTTGCAGCTCTCAGAAATAACTAGAAGACCCATTTGAAGGAGCATAGAAAGAAGGATGCAAAAGCTTTGAGTTTGATCGAAGCAGCCTTGATAGAGGCCATTTTTTCCAAAATAGCAGCAGTTGAGTATGCAAAAGAAGCTTGGGAAATCCTTCAGACTGGCTACAAAGGGATTGATAAAGTTAGAGGTGTCAAGCTCTAGCTACTTCAAATAGAATTTGAAGTTACTGAGATGAAAGAAAGTGAGTCTATGGCAGACTTTCAAAAAAGGTTCTTGGGTTTGTTAAACTAGTTGAGAGAAAATGGAGATGTGTTAAAGGAGTAGAAGATTGCTGAAAAAATCCTCAGATGTCTACCCACTAGGTATGATCCTCTTTCCATTGCTATTGAAGAGGCGAAGGACCTTTCAACTTTGGCAGTTGATGAGTTAATGGGTTCTCTCCATACCTATGAGCAATGCCTAAAGAGGTCTACTAATTCTTCACAAGAGAAAGCTTTCAAAGCTTAGTCGAATGCAAGAGGCAGAGGGAGAGGTAGAAATGGCTCCTGAAGAGGAAGAGGTAGATCCAGATAAGGAAAATTTTGAGGAGAAATCTCGGGATGAGCAAGCAGCCAAGAAGGAGTGAGGAACTCTCAAAACAACTACCAAAGAGTCATGAAGAACAATAGTTCAAGTGGGAGAAGTGAAAAGAGCAACATGGAGTGCTACTACTATCACAAGTTTGGCCATTATGCAAGTGAGTTCTAGAAAAAACATGGTAATCAGTAAAAATAGAATGCTAATGTTGTTGATTCGAATTTGGCTGAAGGAAATCAGTCCATAACCTTCATCATGTGAAATGTTGGTGAATAAGGCAACCCCGAATTCTGGTATTTGGACAGCGGTTGTAACAACCACATGAGTGGTAATGAAAGTTTATTTTCTTTCATTGATAAAAATGTAAAGTCTGAAATTAGAATGGGGAACAATAAAATAGTTCCATTCAAAGGAAAAGGATCTATCATGATCCACACCAAGCAAGGCGAGAAGAAGGAGGTTCAAAATGTGTTCTTTGCACTGGGGTTAAAGCATAACCTCATGAGTCTTGGACAATTGATCCAACATGGATACAACGTGCTGATGGAGAAGGGCCAATGCATCATCTATGACAAGAATGAGAGGATAAGGGTGTTTGCAGCAATACAAATGAAAAAGAACTGTATGTTTTTGTTGAAGATTGAGACATGCTTCTCATCTCATTCCATTGTTGCACCTCTCATGGATGGAAAATGTACAACAGTACAACAAGCAGCCCTTAAGAGCACCATTGAAGACCCCTCTGAGCTATGGCATCTCACATATGGACATTTAGGCTTTGTTGGTCTGAGTATTTTCTCCAAGAATAGAATGGTTGATGGTTTGTGAAGTATAGTAGAGCCTAATGTTAGATGTGAGGCTTGCATTTTAGGCAAGCAACATAGGAAGCCCTTTCAATCAGGCAACTTTACAAGGCCAAGAGCATCATTGGAGTTGGTGCGCATAGATTTGCCAGGCCCTATGCAAATCACGTCCATTGGTAATAATAGATTTTTTATGACCTTCATTGATGATTTCAACCATAGGACATGATTTATTTTTTTCATCATAAGTCTAATGCTTTTGATAAGTTTTTACTATTTAAGGCTCAGATTGAAAAGGAGAGTGGACATTTCATTAAGGTCCTGAGGTCAGATAGAGGAGGAGAGTATACCTCCAATCAATTTGTGAATTTTTGCAAGAAAAATGGCATCAAGAAGGAGCTTACAGCCAGTTATACTCCACAGCAAAATGGAGTGGCTTAAAGGAAGAATAGGACCATTGTGGAGATGACAAGGAGCATGATGAAAGCAAAGGGACCCCCAACTGAATATTGAGGAGAGGCTATAGAAAAAAATGTTTATTTAATTAATAGAAGTCCAACAAAAGTGGTTTGTGACAAGATACCTCAAGAGGCATGGAAAAGACGTAGATGGATAGTTGAGCACTTAAGAGTGTTCTGTTGTGTGGCTTATGCACACGTGCCCAAGGAAAGGAGGAAACAATTGGATGACAAGGGAGATAAGTGTATCTTCATTGGTTACTTTTTAGAATCAAAAGCCTACAAGCTGTATAACCTAGTTAGCAAGAAAATTGTTATCAGCAGAGATGTGGAGTTTCTAGAAGATCAGTCATGGGATGGAAAATTTGCTCCCAATTGTCCTTGACATTGATGAAAAGGAATAAGAAGTATGGAAAGATGATTCAGTGAAGCCAATAGTTGCTCCTAATAGCTTCGTATGAGCTACTAAAATTTTAAAAAATATCTCCCAATGATGAATAATCATTCCTGATCCAAATAGGCAGAAAGGAAAGTAGCCATAGACAACAAGAGAATGGGTTGCAGAAATAGCTCTTGATCGCTCCCAATCACTCCAGATCTAGCCTGTTCAGCAGAATAGCAACAACAGTAAGAGTTTTGATCCTACTCTCGCCTCTCTAATGCCAAAGAAGACCAAGATTCTAAGGGAGATCTACCAAGATGAAAGGCATTGTGAACAATTTGATGAGAACATGAATTTGGAATTATTTTCTGATAGTGATCTGATTTATTTTGAAGAAGCTATGAAAGAGGATAAATGGTGTGAGGCCATGGATGAGGAGGATAGATGCAATAGAAAGGAACAACATATGGGAGCTAACTAATTTTACTCCAAACAAGCAAGTTATTTGAGTGAAATGGGTCTACAAGACCAAGTGCAATGTCGAAGGAAGGATAGAGAGACATAAGGCACGATTAGTAGTCAAGGGGTACAAATAGTAGTTTGGGAGAGAATATGATGAGACATATGCCCTTGTTGGAAGGATGGAAACCGTGTAGACATTCATAGCAATTGCAGCCTAGGACAAATAGAAGGTGTTCAAATGGACGTCAAGTTCGCCTTCTTAAATGTAGTATTGAAAGAGGAAGTTTATGTGGAGCAACCATTTGAATATGAAGTTCCAGGTGAAGAAAAAAAGGTGTATAGGCTGAAGAAGACTCTTTGTGGGCTGAAGCAAGCTCCACAGGTATGGTACAACATTATTGCCTCATACTTGATGAGAAATGGCTTTAACAAAAAGTGATGGTTAACCCACTCTTTACAACAAGGCAACAAATGGTAATATTTTGATTATTGACTTATATGTAGATGATCTTGTTTTTAATGGATCATGATTTGCTCATTTTTTATTTTAAAGAGGCCATGAAAAGAGAATTTGAAATGACAGATTTTGGTCTTTTGAATTTTTTTTCTAGGTATAGAAGTAAAAAAAAATGCATGATTGTATTTTTATCTCTCAAGAAAAATATGCAAATGAGATCTTGAAGAGATTTATGATGTTTGAAAGCAAGCTTGCCCCAACACCAACATCCATAGGTCTAAAGTTGAGCAAGGAAGATTGCAACAACAATGTGGATCTGACCATGTATAAAAGCTTGGTTGGAAGTTTGATGTATTTGGCAACAACTAGGCCAAATATAATGCATGGAGTGATTTTGATTTCCATATTTATGGAGACTCCAAGAGACACCCATTGGCAAGCGGGTAAGATAATCCTAAGGTATGTGAAAGGTACCAAAGAATATGGCATGTCGTACACAACAACAAAAGAGTATGGGTTGGTTGGATACACTCATAGTGATTGGGTAGGAAGTTTGGATGATAGGAAGAGCACATCAGGCTATGTGTTTCATTTAGGTTTAGGTGCTATCTCTTGGGCTTCCAAAAAGCAACCTATTGTTTCCCTATCAATAGTTGAAGCTGACTATATAGCACCAAATGAAGAATCAATGTTAGGGTAACAAGATAGATATCTAACAAGTGAAATGCATATTTGAAAAATAAAATACAGTAATAAAATGCACATAAAAAACAACACAAAGAATTTAATGTGGTTCACCCAATCTAGACTACATCCACAAAATCGCAGCCGTCCAATGATTTTATTATCAAGTGAACAATATATTAAAATATTACAAATAATTCCATACTACAACTCTCCATCCCAGTTGCTTATAACATATTTTTAGAAGCTTCCAAAAATTAGGGTTTACAAAGTTGGCCTTTTTCTTTTTCGGTGACAAAATGAAAAAAAAGGTGAAAATAATTTTTTCGAGGGCGCCCGATCTAGCCCCAGACCCCGACAAGGATATATTAAGCATGATCAATCACCACAAACCAAAAAGCATGTTAGGCTATTTGGTTGAGAAGAATCTTGACAGATTTGAGAGAAGAGCAAGATAATGGAATGGTGATCTTTTCTGACAATGTTTCGTTGATAGCCTTGACGAAAAATTATGTGTTTCATGGAAGAAGCAAGCACATTGAAATCAGGTATCATTTCATTCGTGAATTGGTTGAAGATGGCGAAATTAAAATGGAGTTTTGTAGGTCTAAGCAGTAGCTAGCAGACATATTCACCAAGCCATTGAGCAAGGACAGTTTTGAGCACCGAAGGAGTCGTTTGAGCATTGTTGTTTTAGATTAGGTTTGATCTTTTTATTTTGTTGGCTCAGGACAAAGGGGGAGTGTTGGAAATATTTAATGCTCTGAGCCTGCCATTTCAACCTACCTGTCAGGAGTTGTTTTTTCTACTTGCCAGTTTTGGGATCATCATCCCTGCAACTCCCGACTCCTCATAATTGAATGAGGTATCTGATTTTGAATTTGGCATTAATGTTGGTTGGTAATTTAAAACTTGAGAGGGAATGTTTGAGAAAGACAAAAGGAATGAAGGCAGTTTTATTATGCCAGTTGCATAGTTGGAGAAGTCAGTTTTTGCAAAAGTAAGTGATTTGTAGCAAGAAGAAAAGTTGCAACAGAAATAGAGAATGTTCTTAGAAAATTTAGCAGAGTGTTTGTAGTGAGCATAACTGCTCTTGATCGCTCAGTGTTTACCAAGAACAACAGATAGTTCTAGTCGAGTTTTTTGATAGTGAGCTTTAAGCAGCTCTTGATTGTTTGTGATTTGGTTAAGCAGTTGATAGCTCCCAAAAAGTTTGTAATAGTTTTTTCTTAGGTTGTTTTCTGTATTTTTCATTTAGAGTCAATATTTCAAATAGAAGAAGGAAAATATTGCATGTCTCCTCTTGTTTGCTATTCCATATTTTAGAGATTAGGGTATTTCTAGTTTAGCTGGAAATCAGAGCACTAGCTCTGTGTTTTGTGTTTTATTTTGTATTTAAAAATATTTACAAGACCTGCAATATTTTCTTCTTCTATTAACTGACTAGAAATGATAATACATACAACATAAAACTTCAAACAAACTAAAAACTACCTATTACAACTTTCTGGGAGCTATATTGAAGACTACTCAACCAGATCATAAGCAATCAAGAGCTACTTAGAGCTCACTATTACAACTCGACTAGAACTATTTGTTGTTCCTGGAAAACTCACAGTGATCAAGAGAGATTAGTTGCTCACTGCAAACACTCTACAATGACTCTGAGCAATCCGAAGCTATTAGAAACTCCTTGCACAAAATGTTATTTGTTGTTGCTGCAACTTCTCTTCTTTCTGCCAATTACATGTTGCTACAAAAATTGACTTCAACTTTTATTCTCTTTATATGCCTAAGAAAACATTCCCATTATTTGTCTCATTCAAAAAATCCCTCTCAAATTTGAATTTACCTACCAGCATTAATTGGGAATTTAAAAATTCCTACTTCATTCAATTCTGAGCAATCAGGAGCTGCAGGGATGAAGATCTCAAAACCGACAAAAGAGAAAACAACTCCTGATAGGTATGTGAAGCAATGACAAACTCAAGGGCAATTAATATTTCCAACAAAACCATTCAATTTTTTTAGTAAACAAAATCAAATTAAATATATATATATTAAATTGATGTTAATTACTTATTTCCCAAAATATACATAATATTTTTAAGTATTATTATATAATCTAAAATGTCAATAAATTTAAATCATATTTTGAAAACCGCTCTCTATAAGCATCAAGTATAACATTGAAAATAGGTTTTCCTCTTATTCTTTGTCCTTTTGTCTATCAAAAAGTGACCATTCCTTAAAAGTCATTAAGAAAATTACTAGGAAGAAGCAATCATTCTCATTCTTCATTGATAAATATAAATTTAAGAACTAGTAAAATCTCCTAGGCCGGTCCTTGTTGTTCAGGTAATTTTAGTTAGCTTTAGTAAATTTGATTACAAGATGTATGAGTAAACGTAAAAGGGTTTAACGCGGAGATTACAAGAAAGATAAGCATTTACAAGAAACATTACAAGATTGTATGATGAGTGAAGAACGAGTAGATGGTTATAAGGGTGTTGGTAGAAAATACCGAGTATGAATAAGCATTGTTTGATTGAAGGCAGAGAGGAGAAGAGAAGATAAGAAGCATGTCGAAGGTTACCCGTTTGCCACTTGAGTTTTTTGAGATCGATGGCGTTGTGAAGGATGCTTTCTGGGGACTAATTTCATATCTGCGCGAATTTCAGAGGGCAAACCTTCATTTGTATGGGCAGATCGAACGGGAGCTGGAGTGGGTTAATATTAACTCGTTCGGTTTGCAAGGACGTGACTGGCCAAGCGCAGAACAACGTTTGTTACACCAATTCATTAGATGTGATGAATCTTCCAAGCCAGTAAATGTGAGTCGAGTAATGACATATGTCATACGCTTCAATGGTGCACTTCCTGGTGAGGTGGTATACTACAACGGAATTCTTCCAGACGTCTATCTCGTTCAGATCTACGGTTATGAGCCCTACCCCATGAATTCCTTGCGGGATTTGCATCTCCGTGCTCAATCTTTTTATAGTTCAGGGCTTGCTTACCCTCCAGCTGCCAGAAGAGAGGGGCTTCGCCTTATTCTTCAAAAACACATTGCCTCCGATGCTTCTAATCCCCGCTGGACTGCCGTTTACAACTTTCTCTATAATCCATAACTATAGCTCCCAGATTCCCTCCACCCAATACTTGTTATTAAGTTTTGCTCTTCTTGTTATTAAGCAGACGAAAATGCTTCTGCACAGAAAGAAATGATGTACAATCTTTAGATTCCCCAGGTATTTACTGTTGTCATTATCTGTGCTGAGGTATTTAGTATTTAAATTTCTTGAAATTAGTTATACTGTCAAACTGCCAATACATTGATTTAGGACTGCTTAAATGAGAAGTGTTTATCAGAGGAAATTCTATCATGGGATGTGCTTCTCTTTCCTCTAATTTGTCTACGTTCAATTATTTGCCACCATGAGAAGTGTTAATTATGTGCCACCATGAGATATTTTTTAATAGAATATTTGCCTGTTATTTAATCTTGCATTTAGTGTTATCTGGATTGAATGTATATGGCATTCTTGTAAAGACAGAACCTATGGTCAGAATGCCATTACAATTTCCTATGGATTGTACAATATTTTAATGTTACATAATGTTTCATTTATTGTTATTTTTTTTATTTTTCTTTCTCAGCTATTGTCAAACATCCCATACATTGATTTAGGATTGTTTAAATGAGAAGTGTTAATCAATAGAAAATTTTACCATGGGATGTTCTTCTCTTCTAAATTGTTTACTTCCCAAAACTCTTTCACAAAATGATATATTTTTCAACATTAACCTCCCTTGTAAAGTAATTCATGAGAAAGATTCTTAAAAAAAGAACTCACATGATAAGCTACAGTAACTTAATGCAGTGTATAGTTCTGATACAAATACAGCATGGTATGGAGAGAGATTACATTTTCCTCTACTTAAGAAATGCATTGTAAAATATTTTTATGTTGAATACGAGTTCATTTATTGTTATTATTTTTATTTTTATTTTTCAGTTAGAACAAAAATCTGTTGTTTCCAATGGATTTAAAAAAAATCAAATGCTTTTACAAGAATCTTTATTATTCTTGTGTAATGTCTCTAATTCATTTCTACAAAGATTAGTATTATTTATTATTATTTTACTGATCTTTCATGTCAAAACTAACATTCCATAACCATAAAGTCCGAAGTCAAAAAACTATTTTATTAATGAATAGAAATATGGTAGACTTCTATTCTTATTTTGTTCAGTGGTGTAATTGTTTCTATCATTTTTTTTTAATTTAAAATGAAGGATGAATGAATGTGGAGAGTTTGCAGCTCTTGTTCATTTTTCTTAAGTTTCATTGCAATTATGGTGTTCGTTATCTACAAATTTAAAAAAAATAAAAATTGATGTAATAAATTATACTAATGTTGATATGTTTATTATAAATTTATCATACAACAAAGAAAGCTTATGTTGTTTTAGGGTCTATCATAAGAAACAAATGCACTTTCTAAGTCACATGCTAGTATTTCATTATATAAATTTGGACTATAAAATTCAAAGAAATTATGTTAAAATAAAGTGAGATTATTTATTAAACTAAATTTAGAAAAATAAAAATTGATGTTCATAATCAAATTATAACAAATAATGGGATTCAATATGTAGGCATTTAAGGTTATCCACATCTAACCATGCCAAACTTGATCCTATCCCAAACATTAAATATATAAATTATTTAATTAATTATTTCATTGATTATCCTTTAGTTCACCTTGAATTAAGTAAATTTAGATTTATTTAATTAAATTCAATCTTATAGTTATATCCCACAAAAATTAAATATTTGATGCCCTTTTCCTACCTCACATTCAATCAGTTAGCTAAATAAAATTATATAACTAAACTTATCCCATGCATATATGGAAATGCGACTAATTAAATTAATCACACTCTAATATCATTTATCCTAAAAGACTACAGTGAAATATTGACCATCCATTTGATGTAAAAAAACTTCACCCTCTATTTACCCCATGTGAATCATACATATGTGAGAAGTCAAATGTCTCCATCTCTCATCCCCATGATATAATACAAATGAGAAATATGTCAAATTTTACTTTCCAATGTGTCCTCACACATCTATGAGAAGAAATTTGTCTTTGTTGCCTCTTTCCAATACATCTTCTCACATATGTGTGAGAATACTAATCCTCCTTTACTAATTATGTAGTGGAACCCTATATTCCATTGGTAGATTTTATTCATAATTATTTAATAAATTAGTGTATTGGAAGTACACCATTCCAAGTATTATATGGAGAATCCCTAAAGGGTGTTGTGAGCTTGTTGAAGATCGAGGATGAAAAGTGTACATCAATGAAAAACTAAAAATATCACATAAAATATGAACGAAGTTCATGCATAACTAAAGGAGTATTTGAAAGAGAACAAAACAATATATAAATTATGAGTAGATGAGTTTCCAGGAATATTAAATTATTCTCATAGTTTGTTAGATCACGTTAATTAGTACAATAGGTGTGAATAATTATATTAGTCGGTGATCCCACAATACTAGTTTATAATTTTTTGTCAAATTGGACACTCAACTATTTTTTTTAAATAAATCTTCATTTTCGGGCACCTATAGTGGATAGATCGTGAGGAATTTGAAGATGATGCACACTAGTAATTTGTGACATTTTTTGTGTAAATTCTAAACATATTTTTTTTCAAAAAATTTGGAATCAAATTGCACTTTTTTTTCCATCTCCTTCAAAAACTAGTTTCTAATAGTAAATGCCATTTTTAAAGAGTGACGTTACTAGCTAACACATAACTTTTTTTCTATGAAAAATAAAACACTATTTTTTTCAAATTTATATTTGTAACTAGGATATCTAGTGCATGGAATTGGTTTCATAGCATTTCATTGGATATTTTATTTCTTAATTAACTTTCAAAGTCAAACTACTTATAATTTAGACATGATTTACTTGTTGAAAGATTAAATTTTTTTTTAATCAAAATTCAAAATTTTTTTTGTTGGACCAAGGAAATTAATATCGAGTGCATAGATATTTTTCAGATTTTTTTTTATAATCTACTATTTTTCCACATGTGAAGAATAGAGAGCTTGATTTTCAATGGAAAACCTACAATCACAAGAAATAAAAAATAAATATAATAAACAAATTAATTTTGTTTAAAATTATACTTTTTGGGAAACTTATAATAAGGACTACATACTTACAAAAAATTAATTTTAAATGAATTCATTTGATCCCCCAAAACGTAAAGCAAAAGTGGTTTTTTATAAACATTTTGATAGGTGTAAAGGAGACTCTGTTATAGGCATGGTTTAAAACTAGCAAGGTTCTATCCAAGGGGGTTTGATCTAAGGTGGTGTGATAAAACCCTCTTCAATTGGAATCCTTTAAATGAAAAATTTCAAGGCTTAAATCATTATATTTTCTAAAAATATGTGATTTCAACAAAAATCAGGATCTCCTAGAAAGTGTAGACTGCTATTATAGGATCACCCTAGTGTATTTTTATTATGTATTGTTATAAAAACTCATCTATGTCAATGATTAGTTTGAGAAGATATATCAATTCTCGTATAAAATAAGATATGAAAATCTTATAAATATGTAATAACTTATTGAATCAATATGAGGAATAGAAGCACATATTATTTCATGTATTATCCTACATAGGCTTTTATAAATACTACCTAAATTTATATCATGGTATTAGATCATGAAAAAAACATAAGTCTATGAAGCTAAAGTATGAATTTCGTTACTCTTGTATGTTGGAAATTAAGTTTTAACTACTACTTCTAAAGTCACATAATTGCACCTAACTCCGAAGTGAAATTTCATAAAGTAGCACTTTGCTTAGCATTTATGGAACCTAAATGCATTAATGGAAAAAATCCCATGGGCTATAATTTAACAATTATTCCTCTATGTGGTCCAATAACAAAGCAATAGTAGCCCGAAGACTCTTTACCTAAAAAATTGTCTTGTGGACACTTTCATAGTGCGCAAATGGTTTTTTTCCAGTGCACTAGCAACCTAATAGTTTTCCAAGTTTGAAATGAGGAATATAAAATCTTGGCTCTTGGCACATGTCCCTGCAACAAATTCTTTAGGTGTAATGGATCTTTCTTGCCCTTGCATGAAAGAAAATCCCTCATTTTCTCTCATTTTGGGGATTTATTCGCTCGTTCAAGCTTCTCTCTTCAACTTCACTTCTTGATCACCTCTACTCTTGGCAATAACACTTCTACAAGAAAATATCTATCGGACTAAGGTCCCTCCAACAACCAAAGCTCTCTATAAATCATTCAATGGTGCATCCACATGTTCAAGAGGGGGTTACTACATGTTGGTAACACTCTCTCACTCTTTTCTATTTGCAAATAGATTATATCTCTTTGTTCATTTACTACTTGGTGGTGGGTGATCCCACAATAGAGGTTTACCATTTCTGGCCAAACTGGACACTTAAATTATTATTTTTAACTAAATCTTCACATTCGGGCACCTATAGCGGTTAAACCGCGAGGAATTTGAAGATGATGCAAACTAGAGTCTTGTCACATTTTGTCTCTAGATTCTAAAAAGTTATTTTTCATTTTTTTTGGAATCAGATTGCAATTCTTTTTCCATCTCCCATGAAAAACTTATTTTTTTCAAAAAACAACATTTTTAAAAAGTGATGCTCACTGTATACAACATAATTTTTTTTGTATGAAGGATAAAATTCTAATTTTTTCATATTTAGATTTGTAACTACGATATCTAGCACTTTCATTTGGTCTCATAGTTTTATATTGAATATTTTTTCCTGAATCAAGTTTTGAAGTCAAACCAATTGCAATTCAAACATAGGCAGACTATATACAACATAACATTTTACATATGTATCGAAATTCAATTTATTTTTTTAATGGATCAAGGAAATCAATACCCAGCATGAACATATTTTTTAAAATTTTATTTTGATAATCTGCTATTTTTCCACATGTGCAAAATAGAGAGCTTCATTTTGGGTGAAAAACCTATGTTTAATAAAACTAAAAAAACACATACATAATAACACCAAAACATATTAAAATTATATTTTTTGGATAGCTCGTTCTGAGGACTACTTTATTCTAGTTGGGTTTGTGAAGATTCCTCCATTTTCATCCTCAACCCGAGCTCCAAAGTGCCAAAATGTAGGTTTTTTTTGTGTCTTAGATGGGGGATGAGGGATAAGGGGGGTTTGTACGAACCCATAGGGGTTCAAGGAAACCTCTAGGGGTTCGCTTAAACTAGGGTTCGAGTGAACCATGGTTTGAGTAAACCCCTTAAAAGAGGTTCGCCTGAACCCCTTTCCTATGTATTTTTTATTTTTTTTAGTGACCAAGATTCAAAGGGGTTTGCTCAAACCTTGGTTCGAGTGAACCCCTTATTGGTTCGGTTGAACCAGGAGGTTTGTACGAACCCCTACAATCACTTTTTTTCCTTGGGGTCATTTTTTGTGATTTTTCCTTCCTCACCTGAATTGTAAACCACTATTGTGGCTTCACCCTGGTGTGGGTTCTCCTCTCAAGGTGGGGATTTATTTCACTATCTCCTTTTATCCATTTTTTTTATACTCTCTATCTATCTAGTTGTCTATGGAGGTAGGAACACCAAATAAGGGGTTTGATTATGGAAAACACCTATACAGCCCCAAAAAATTTCCTCATTCACCTTATGTGTAGGTTGTTAAAATGGAGATTGGAGTGAAGATTCAAACATCCAATTGTTAGTAAGCTTTCTCTAATCTCTTCTTAGGTTTCATATAGTTTATAGTCTCTATCTCATTGTTTTGCTACACAGACCTTAGATTTGGGTTAGAAGGTGAAGTTGTGTTTTTCCCATTAGAGTCTTTGGTCACTTTGTTGCTTGGGACACCATCGTGTCATTTGGACTTCAGCATGCCATGTTGGTGACCTGCACCCATTGTTTTTTCCTTTGGTAAAGAGCTCCCCTACTAGAGGAATAAATCTAGAAGCTTTACTCTCTCAGGTTCTGAAGTAGTCTTTTCTGGTAATTAGCCTGTGTGTACTTTCTTTAAAAAGAATTCATTTGATTTATGTTGAGCTGGATAAGGGTAGTTTGTTCCCTGGGATACTCTTGAGAAGGAAGAGACTCATGTGTAATGAATCCCACTTATCTCACATTTTGGTAAGCCTGGCGTGAACATGTTGGATCTATTTTTATATCATTTTAATGTCTATGATAATACTTTCTCTAGGGAGGATTTTGATATGTTGGATGATTCTCTAGATGATTTCTTAGAAGTGTCTTCCCATATCCACAAATATTGTGATCATACTCTTTCTCCACAAGCTAAAGAGTTGGTAAACATAGTGGTGGTCTCTGTGGCTTCTCCAAGCCCTCAGAAGCCCATTATCTACTTGACTCTAGCTAGCCCTTCTCCTAAGAAGGATCATTCTATCTAGAATTTCATATCATGATGATTCACCAAATTTGTATTCAAGGTTCATGAAGACTATAAACTCCACTTCTTATAATGTTGTTGGGGGCACATATAATACCAGAAGAAACAAATAGAATTTGGATCAAAAACCTTTTGTTCCTACATCTCAATCTACTCAAATTCCTACTTCTTTGCTACCCTCTCAACCAAGTCTTCCTCCAACACTTAAACCTATGACTAAAGAACCTAGCGATTATGATCTTGTTGAGCAACTTTGTGTTACTACAACTAAGATCTCACTTTGGGATTTGCTTCAAAATCCTCTTGTTTATCAATAAATGCTTCAAGAAGCCTAGTAGAATATTATTTTTCCTTCCTCTACTAGGCCAATGGATGTTAATGAATTAATGGCTCATATTCATGCAGATTCATCGAATAGATCCTATTCTATCTACAAGAACTCCTATCTCTGGATGTGCAAAAGAAAGGAGATACTTTAATGATTATAGTTAATGATAATACTATTGATATTATATGTACCATCATTGACACTAGCACGGCTCTCAAGGCTTGTGGTATCAATCTATTACCCAAGATTGAAGTTGAATTCTTTTCTTTAGCTACTTTTTCTATGTATATTCATGGGTTTGATAATGCTAGCTGTCAGGCTCTAGGCACAATATTATTGCCTTTATAGTTAGGCCTAGTTACCTTTCCCACTTTAGTATATGTGATGTTTGGCCCTTTACCTTATAATATTCTCTTGAGGAGATCCTAGATTCATGCTATGGGTAACATAACTTCCACTCCACATCCTTCTCTAAAGTTTTTTGCAAATAATTGAGTAGTCACAGTGAAAGATGACTTGAAATGTGTTCAACCTTGTGAATTAGCGACTATGGGTTGGGCTTCATTTGTCTTCACTCTTAAGAGTTGTATTGCATATTTAATTTCTGATGCAATGAAGTGCTCCTTGGTGATACCCTCCGTGGAGGTTTTCCCCGAAGTGAACACCGCTAGAGATGAATTTCCTAAAGTAGAAATTCCTAAGTCTTCCCCATCTACTTCTTTTGAATCCAATGTATTATGTGGGGATGATTGGGGGTCCTTGGAATTATTGTAATTCTTTGTTTTAGAATACAAGGTGAGTCCCACTCATTTAAAACTTTCGATAACCTTGAATTCCTGTGATGAAAAAGAAGATGATACTCCATTGAAGAGGAAAACTTGAATCCTATTCAGGAGACTAATCTTTCCCCTATTAAGGAGGATGGTCCCACTCTTCTAGAGGAGGTTAATTTTTGTGAATTGATTAAGAGATATTATTGTACTCTCATAGATGTGTTCAATGTTCACTGGTGGAACAAAGATCTCTACATGGAACTACCACCTTCTGAGGTTTTAAAAACACATCATGGTTTCAGAAATAGACTCACTTCTGAATACAACTATGGGAAAAAAGGCCTTGGATGTATGGAGCAAGGAATCCAAGTTCCTATCTATTTTAAGCCTCAGAAGCGCAATATGGTTTTTGGGTGCTCTATTGAATAATCTAAGCATAAAACTTTGTGGAGTGTTAACATGATTTTAGTTGAACCATAGAGGATGGGGTATAGGCTAGAAGGGTCCCTCTAGATATTTTCTCTTCTAATGAATCCCATGAGGAATTCTTAGGTGCCTACTCCCCTTTTCCTCCTTTTCTAATGAATCCTGCACATACCCATATCACCTAAATAAAAAAGCATATTTTGGGGAATCCATCTTGAATATTGATGAGGAGGACCCTTTAGCTAATGTTGATATTGGTATTCCAATATTGCATCTGGGAGATCATATATCTCTCCTCAAGCAAGATACTACCAAGATCTCTATGGACCGTAAGTCTTCTAAAAAGGTGATTAAGATTGGATAGTGCCTTTCTTTAGAAGAAGCTATGGAACATTTTGATCTTCTACGTTCTCACCCTGATATCTTTTCTTGGATGTATGAGGAAATGCATAGAATTGATGAGTCTAAAGTGGTTCACAATATCCTCTTAAATCCTTACGCCAAGCGAGTTAAGCAGAAAATTTCAAAGACTAATCCCAAGGTCACGTTGCTGGTTAAGACTGAGATAGATAAGTTGTTGAAAGAACAATTTATCCATCCTATTGACTACTCCCCTTACATCATTAATATTTTCTTTGTTAGAAAACCTAATGAGTGTATTTTTATATGCATTGACTTCCGTGATCTTAATAAGGCTTCTCTTCAAGATGATTTTCCATTACCTAATATAGACATGATTATGGACTCCACTACTAGCCATGCCATGTTATCTTTCATGCATGGTTTCTCAGGTTTCAATAAAATCCGTATTAATTTAGAGGATCAACACAAGATAACCTTCACTACCCCTTGGGATACCTTTTTATATATGGTCATGCCCTTTGGGTTAAAGAATGCATGAGTAGCTTACCAGCTGGCAATGACCCTAATATTTCATGATTTCATTCATAAAATTCTAGAAGAATATATTGATGATATCTTGGTGAAATATATAACTTGTCAAGATAATGTGGGAAAAATTCACCTTATTTTTGAGAGGATTTGATTCTATAAGATTATGCTTAATCCTCTTAAGTGTGTCTTTCACGTAGCAATATTTTGGGACTCATAGTATCTCATCATGGAATCGAGGTCGACATAAATAAGATCAATGCAATTGCTAACATGCCTCAACCCAAGAATATTACTATGTTTTAAAGTTTACAAGGAAAGGTTTAGGCAATTCATAGGTTTATATCTCAATTGGCTGATTGTACCCTTCCTTTCACTTAATTGTTAAAGAAATATGTTTGCTTTGTCTAGGATGAATAATACTAGAAAGATTTTGATTCAATCAAAACCTATTTGGCTAATCCTCCCATACTAATGTCGGCCATATAGGATGGACACTTTTTTCCTTACCTCGTTGCATCACTGTATGCTTTGGAAAATTTTCTAGCTCACTATGATGATGTTGGGAAAGAGAGAGTGGTCTACTACATTAGTCGTGTCCTAGTTGATTATGAAACTCATTATTCCTTCATGGAGAAGAAATTTCTTTCTATCATCTTTGCTACACATAAGCTAAGACACTACCTTCTTCATGTTGAGATGCATGTCATTATAAAAAGTGATCTTCGAAAACATTTTTTCTCTAATACAAACCTCGCCCGGAGGTTAGAAAAATGGGTGATGTTTCCTTTTGTGTTTCACATAAATTTTATTACTCAAAAGTTGATAAAGGGTCAAGTGGTTGTTGATAAATTGGTAGACACTCCCTCATCTTGCTCCTTCTTGGGTTTGGACTTATTTCCTAATGAGAGTATTTTCATATTTTGTTATGATCTTGAATGGAAAATGTACCTAGATGGGTCAAAATGTTAGAACGGCTCTAGATCAAGTGTGGTTCTAATATCACCTAAAGGTAAGATAATGCCTCTCTCATTTCAATTGGACTTTCCTAGTACCAATAACATCACTGAGTATGAAGCCCTCATTTTTGTCTTACGTGCCACAATTACACTAAAAATAAGACATCTCTACATACTGGGTGATTCTAAGCTTATTGTGAATCAGATCATGAGAACCTATTAGGCTAAGAAAAGTAAGTTGTCTCAATATCAAAAAATTTATTTGTCCTTGCTTAATCATTTCTCCTCTTTCACAATAGATAGCATCCCTAGGACGGACAATCGACATGGAGATTCCATAGAAAAAATTGCTTCCTCAGTACCTCTGGATGAAGATACAAAATAAAACCACTTCATGGTTTAGGTCATTCGATCCCCTACATTTTTTGATCAAATTGAATTTAAGGATTTTGTGTGTTCCTGCGTAGACTCGAGAGAATGGTTATCTAACATTTACAAATACTTGAAGACCAAAAACTTTCCCAATGGTGCAAAAAAAATTGATCACACTCATATGTGAAATTATTGAGTCTATTATGTTGTATTGTTGGATGTTCTCTATCGAAAATATTATAACAACTTTCTTCTTCGATGTCTAACTAATGTGGAAATACCCCTCTCCCTTAGAGAAGTCCATTCAGGTTTTAGAGGTGGACACTTTGGTGGTAAATCCATAGTGAGGAAATTGATACACATGGGGTATTTTTGGAAAATCATGGATCAGGACTAATTTTATTTTGTTAAAAAGTGTCCACAATGTCAACAATATAGTAATCTTATTCATGCACCTACATAAGAGTTACAAAACTAGACCTCTCCTTGGTCGTTTGCAAAATGGGGGTTGGATATTATTCAAAAATATCACCTCCTTTTTCTAGAGGACACAATTTTATCATCACTACTACATATTACTTCATGAAGTAGGTCAAATCCATCTCACTTTGATCTACAAACATTGAGGCTATTTGTAGTTTTCTTCTGAACAACATCATTTCTCATTTTGGATTATCTTCTACACTTGTCTCTAATAATGGTACACTATTCAAGAATAGGGAAGTAAAGAAATTATTTGAGAAAATTTTCATTCAACATATATTTTCTACATGATATTATCCTCAATGTAATGGCCAAGTGAAAGTAACTAACATGACTCTTCACCTCATTCTTCGTATAATAGTCAATAAGGATGGTAAGGATTGACATGTTTAATTAACATATGATTTGTGGGTCTATAGCATGATTGTTTCTATGACGATGTGAACAATTCCCTACAAAATTGTGTATGGTGTTGAAGTAATTATGCCTTTAGAGCTGGAAATTCCATCTATGCAGGTTTCTATTAAAGGATTAATTGATGATGAGACTTATTGAGCTAGTCATTTGCATCAGCTAAAGATGCTTGATGAGCACTAATCACATGCCCTCAATCATCTTAAAGCTTATCAATGATCACTATCTAGGAAATATAATCAAAGTTTACTTCCTCGAACTTTCAAGGTACGTGACTTGGTTCTCTATGACAATCAAAGAAATATAAATGTGTCACCTGATCAGAGGGGAAAATTTAGTCCTAATTGGTTGGGCCCTTACATTATCATCTCTTTGTATGATTTGGGTGCCTACAAATTATCATCTATGAATGGAACGCCCCTAAAAGACCATGTTAATGCAATGCATCTATGTCAATACTATGTACATAGTGTCTAATATGTCATATGTGTGGTTTTGGCTATGTGTAGGATCATGATGGGCCAAAAAGTGTTGATATATAAGTGATATGATGGCCCATGTGGATGATGAAATCTTTTTACCCTAAATTGATGAAACGAAAAGGGTGTTCAAAGGGGATTCTTAGTTTCCACCAATATAAATTATATCTTACTTTGAATTTAATAAATAATTATTATTCATTTTCTATTTCAATTATGACTAAAGTCTTGATTGCTAAGCTGATTGAAAAACATCTATAGCCTTCCAATGGTATCACATTTTTTGAATTTGAAAGATGTGTCGCACTCTATGCTTTGCATAATATAGGATGAAAAAGAAAATTGAATTTCATGAAGTTTTGACCAAGTTAAGGTGGTCAAACATATGAGTTTTATATTTTTTACAAGTTGTAATAAAAAAATTCATAATTAATTATTCACTTGGAAAAAATTACAAAAAATAATGCATCACATCAAGACATGAGTCCTCTACTTATATCTAAAATATAATAAAAAATTATTATCATTTTATTGTGCTTAGGGTGGTCAAACATACACCTACTTCTTATTTTTTCCTTGAAATTTAAGTACTACTGCATTGAAATATCAAATTTTCACCAAATAGATTTTTTTTTTTAAAAAAACCTAGAAGTTTAGAAACTACATTCAATTTTGTACAGATTCTATTGTTACATATTTTTGAAATAATATATATAAATTGTTCAAATTTTTATGTCAAGTTTCCTAACTCTGATTTTCTCAATTTTCATCACCACTTAAGGGCTTTTTTTTTCCATGATGATCCTACACACACCTTGTTAAATCTCTAAGGGTCATAGCATTACATCTATTGACATTATTCATTAACACATTATGATTTTTTTTGTGTTATGATGTAATTGTGTGTGTGTGAGAGACATACATACATGTGTCTTACTATATTTTGTATCCATGCATTAAATTATATCTTTATAGGTAGTTAGATCATCACTATATTCAATCAACATACATCCATCTGTGTTCATTAAATCATGATAGAATCTAATGTGAACATACATCCATACATATATAGTCCATAGCACCAACATACATGAAAGTAAAGAACATAAAATGGACAATGTCATGTGGTGTTAATCAATATCTCGTGTATATTTGTAAAAATATCAAATATCATATACATGTATCGGGCCACTGATGTAAAAAACACAGTGGATACTATATTTGTCTATCAATGTATATACAAAAAAATATCTACAAATATGTCTTGTGGCTACAAAAAATATACACAAAATGAAGCTCTTTATGGTTGGGGCATGTGGCTCCTAAATTCCTTCAACTCTAGTTGTGGTTGTACCTATGTTCGGGGCTACAAAGTGGAGATAGATATAGAGCGGTGTGAGCATGAAGCTAACATGTCTATCCGGATCCCCTTGATCTCTCTCTAGAGGGAGCATATCTGCATGCGATCCTAGATGAGTTCTTGTTGGATCTCCTAATCACCTACTAAGACTGTAGCTATTGGTTGTCCCATGAGGTCATCGAGATGGATCTAAAGGGTGAAATGTGCCTACTTGGCGACATCATACATCATCACAACTACGTCTTTCTTTGTGATTTTCATTGAAAAATCCCCTGACATCTGATCACACTACCCCGAAAATGTGGTCATGTCAGCAGCCCTCTACACTATCTCCACCTATTCCTCCTCATAGGGAGCCCTTAGGTACACTACTAGTTTGAAGAGGTGGATGTGGCATCCTACTGAAACTTGATGGTACACATCTAGGATAGCCCCCTAGATAGGCACAACAGAGGAAACCTCTTATATCCATGGGTAAAGAACCTAATCCATCCTTGAGTATCCATTTCAACGACAAAAAGAGAATGTATATCAGTACCATGAAGTTTATAAATATCAAAACAAAAACATGACATGTGTATACATGAAATAAAATTGAAATTAATAAAATGAAATAGCATTAACAATGGTCTTATCTAGATCCCTTAGCTGCTAGAATGAGTTAGGGGGGAGGAACATTGAGCCCTATGTTTGTGGTGCTAGGATCTTCCCCAACTATTGCAAGGGTTGGTGGCACTGATGAAACTAGGGTGGCATGCAAAGTAGAGGACATCCTCCTCCACTGCCTAAGCCTCAAAGATGCTACTTGAGCCTCCTTAGCCTGCTCCTACTTCACTAGTTGCTCCTTTTACTACTCCTACTCATCATTGTTGCCTCAA
Source organism: Sequoiadendron giganteum (assembly GCA_007115665.2). Classification (NCBI taxonomy): domain Eukaryota; kingdom Viridiplantae; phylum Streptophyta; class Pinopsida; order Cupressales; family Cupressaceae; genus Sequoiadendron; species Sequoiadendron giganteum. The sequence goes on along the minus strand of CM021101.1, from coordinate 788,396,509 downwards.
CACCTTTTCCTCTACCTAGATGGCTATGGTGGAACATCCCCCTTTAAACCATGATCCCCTTGGGGGCATCTACAAGGAAAACTAGGGAAAGTAAATACACTTTGCACCATGTTGAAAAATATTGAGCCATGCTAAAACTATCTAATGTCCCCATCGGTGGAAAGTTAGTGTCATCAACCTTGTCATCAAAGAGGTGGACATCTGCTAAGGTGGGATGTGGATGGTCCCCTTTCCTTTCTGCACTTCACACAACTTGGGTGTATGTGGGGACAAGAGGGGGCTAATCTAGAGCTGCTCGTACTGCAACATGACCCAGATCTAGTAATATGGCATAATAATAAATTTGATCTAACCAAGGATGAATCGGTCATGCTACAAGTTTTAGAGGAACCTGCAACATCAACCCACTAAAAATTATATTAGTACCTCCCTTTGATCCTATCTAGCAATACCAAGTCAACTCATACCAGTGGGCCATCAAAATAGAGTAGTCATCCACCTATGAGTAGCCCTCTGGCCTAGTGCATGTGATATGGGAGAAAGACCAAACCTACAAGAGCATGCACATGGTCAGGTTGTGGTACTCATAGTGGATGTACCAGTTGAGCTCCTAGTAGAGGTGTGTGACCATGTTGCTCCCCCACAAAAAAATGTGTGTCACTCCACCATCTCTTGGGTTATGTAGATGAGGCCCTCATGGAGGTGAGAGTTGCATGCATTTATAGTGACTCTCATGGTGAAATTCACCACCATGACACGACACATGAGAGGGATAGTAGTCTAGGCCTTGTCAAACCACCAGATGTAGATTTGTCTCATCTCATCTCCACTATCTATTTGGCTGGAGTAGTATCAAACATTCTCTGATCACTCCTGTCCTGAGTATGTGTTATCAATATCCACTCATCGACCATGGATGGCAACACTAAGGATGCAAAACACATCTAGTAGAGTTATGGTCATCTCTCGTATCATTATTTGGAAGCTTGAGGTGGTGACATCCCATCTCTTCATCAATTCCATTAGCATTCAATCATGGTATAACATATTTTGCATGGTGTACACATGCAAGAGATTGACATTCTATAGGTGGGTGACCTCATCATCTATGAGCTAGTCTCTTTGATCTTGAAGCAAGCGTAGTACCTTCCCTCTAGGATGCTCTTCAATCTCTTGATAATCCTATGAAAAAAGGAAAAAGTATGTATTAGTATAGAGAAAATTCCAAAAAATCTAAGTTAAAAAATATTACAAGAAATTTATGCACCATGCAGACATCCACATGTTGTGCAGGTTTTCTGGTCTGCCATTGATATAATAGGGATGAAATATCATCCCTTGGACACCAATTCATCCTTAGGAAATCAACTCTAGTCCTAGATGCTTGCATGCACTAAAGATGTGCATGCACATCCAAGACACCTACATAGTAAAATATTGAAAAATTATGAAAAAATCATTAAAAAATCCTAAATGATGTGGTTTTGGGGCCTACTTGGTCAACCTCCAAACCCTTGATTATTTTTGCATGTATCTGGTCTAGGCTCGGATCCTCATACTCATGTCTACTCAACATTTTGATGACTTCTCTCTCACAAAATCCAACAAAATCCTTGAAATGAATAATGCTTCAGTGACCTCTCTCAGAGCCCACCTAGTTATATATAGACCCCTAAGGGCCCATTTTTCCTAGAGTTTGTGGCTCCCCGGTTTCTCTTGATTTTAACCCACCTACCTAGGGGAAAACTCAGGAGGGGGCCTATAGTCACCTCTTTAACATATTTTTCTTTTGAATCACCAAATTTTTTCTTGATCATTCTTATCATCGTTGTAGGTTCTTCCAATTTTTGGGACTAGATTAAAATTAATTTTTTTAAAGTAATAGTTTTCACAACTTCTAATGACAAGTCATGCACTTCTTATTGTGTTTGATTGCTCGGAGCAACTTTAGTACTAGCCAACTTGACCTCTGCGACGTCTATGGTACCTTCTATAAGTGTGAATAAGTAGACAAGGTTAAAACACTTCTTAATAAGACATTATATCTATGATTAAACAAATTAAACTAATTCAAAACACTAATCAATCAAAAGCGTCATATTGTTCTCTATCCTCAAAGATTTATTAAATCAAAATGTTTCTCAGATTGTGTAAGAAAATGACTATTAAAATGACTATTTGAAGAACGAGATGATGCTAATGCAATGATATGGAGCTAAAAGACAATACTAGATGATAAATCAATTAAACTAGCATGATATGGACATGAAATAGATAATTGCAGCTATGGGAGGCAGCCATGGTTGTGAAAGCTTGATTGCTTGATTGCTGATGCTTGTATTCCTACAGAGTAAGAGTGCATAAGTTAGATTATCTGGATCCTTTTCTTGGTTCAATTAGGCTTTATTTATAGAATTCCTGGCTGTAGAAATGCACAAGGAAACCATTGAGAGGCTTGGATTCAATCTGGAGGATTGAATGGTGAAAGATGGAGGAGATTGAGAGAAAAATGGAGATTGTCTCTATCCATGAAAACACTAGGCAAGAGAAGAGGAAAGATTGAGGGAGGAGGATTAAGAGAAGAATTTGGAATTTGTCTCCAATTTGTCTCCAAAACTTCCTGTGAAGTTTCAAAGCACTAATTGTGACAAATTTTAGACATAATTTACACATAGGATATCTAATTCATTTTTGAGAGAATATAGATGGAATATTCTTTGTGCTTTAATTCAAATATTTTGATTTATTTAAAATTAGCAAAAGAAAGATAAATAATTTAATAAAACAAACTATAGAAGTTATTTATTAAATTAAACATAAGAATATGGCAATTAATCAATAAAGTGTTTTGATCTTTATTTAATTAAATTAAGATCAATGTGATAGAATAAAATAGGGATTTGATAATTAAATCGAACAAAGTATTTAATTTTGTTTATTTAATTAAGATGAATTGAAATGTGAACTATATAAATAAATATTTATATTTATTCAATCGTAGAGGAAAATAGGATAATTAATCAAATAATTTGTATTTAATTAATCGGATGCTCCAGACCAATTTTGGGTGTATACACCTTCCTTTTGTATGCATTTCCATAAAGCTTTGGTTTGGGGTGAAAATTTTATTTTCTTCTCTAGTGTGGCCGATTTCCTAAAATTGATCCCACTAAAGTGGGGGAAAAATGTAATATTGTAGAATTGCACCTAAGGGAAATTTGACATTTTAGCACTTTGTCTAGCATTTATGAAACCTAAATGCATTAATGCAAAAAACCTCATGGGTCATAATTTCATGATTCTTGCTCCATGTGGTTCAATCATGAAGCAACATTGACCTGATGACTCTTTTCCCAAGAACTTATGTTTTGGACACTTGTGTGATGGATGGACATCTACACAACATGCTAGTGTCCTGGAAATTTTCCAAGTTTGAAATGGGGAATCTTTAATCTTGGCTCTTAACACATGTCCCTACAACCAACTATTTAGGTGTAACAACTCTTTTCCACCCTTTTATGTAACAAAATGCCTCATTTTCTCTTATTTTGGGGATTCATTCATTCGTCCAAGCTTCTCTCTTCAACTTCACTTCTCTATCTCCTCTAATCTCAACAATAACACTTCTACAAGCGAAGCTCTATCAGACTAAGGTCCCTCCAACAACCAAATATCTCTGACAAGAATTCAATGATATGTTTGTGTGTTCAAGAGGGGGTCGAAGCTTGTTGGTAACGCTCTCTCAATCTTCTCTATTTAAGAATATATTAGATCTATTTGTTCATTTGCTAGTTGGTGGTGTGGGTTCACCTCCCGAGGTAGGGATTTATTTCACCATATATTTTGTCCATTTCAGTTATACTCTCTATCTATGTGATTGTTTGTGGAGAAGGGAACAATAAAGTGAGGGTTTGACTAAGGAAAAACCCCTATACAACCCCAAAATATTTTCTCGTTTGTCTTCTATACAAGTTGTTAAAGTGGAGCTTGGAATGAAGATTTGAACGCTCAGTTGTTAGTAGATCTCTCTAAGATTTTCATGGATTTCTTATAGTTTTTGTTCTCTATCTCATTTTTTTGCTACATAAACCTCATATCTAGGTTAGACGGTGAATTTTTTTTTTCCCATTAGAGTCTTTAAGCACTTTGTTTCACTTGGGATGCCAACACATCATTTGGACTCTAGCGTGCTATGTTTGCATACTAAACTTGGGCTATTATCCTTTGGCCAAGAGCTATTCTATTAGTGTTATAAATCTAGAAGCTTTACTCTCTCATGTTCTGAAGTAATATTTTTTTGGTTATTAGCTTGTGTTCACTTACTTTGCAATTTATTCATTCAACTTATGTTGAGGTTGATAAGGGTAGTTTTTTTCCTAGGATTCTCTTGAGAATAAAGAGACTTGTGTGCAACGAATCCCCCTTATCTCACACTACTATATTAACTTTAAAATGTGTATGTAGCTCTAAAAGTTGGTTTCCAATATTACCCAGAATTAGTTCTATGTGATTAGTACATTCAACAATAATAATATGGAGAAATAAACACACAATAAATGAAACAATATTTACTTGGATAAACCTTTATGAGAAAAAATATACACAAAAGTAGATCCAATTCTTGTCTAAATATTTTTTTGAACACACTCTACTACATAATCAAGAAGAAAGGAGGCAATGAATAACAAAACAAAATACTAGATATATGTGAAAATCTACACAAGGGAAAAAATATGGTGAGAAAATCTACTAGGAGCTACTGTCCTCATCAGCTTCACAAGATGAAAAACTTTTACAACTTTGGTATTGGACAACTCCTTGATTTCAAGATTTAGGCTCACTCCTAAGGAAGCTACAATTCCTTGATAATAGTTTTAGGGTTATACCCAAGGAAGCTACAACTCCATGATATAAGTAAACACTCAAGAATTATTATAAAATGATAGTCTTTCAATTATTTGAATTTGATAATGTGTTGCCAAAAATTGTATACCTTTGAAGAAAAAAAAAATTTTATGCCTAATTTGATCCTATTTTTGGTATCTTAGCCCCTAATTACCCTTTTCATCATCATTAATTAACCCTTTCTTATGTTAAAAATTACCCCTTCATGCACTTATAGGTCCTACTTAAGTGTGTGAAGAAAATCTCATTAAGCAACATTAATCACACTTTAATTTATGACATCCACTTGAAATTGTCCAAGTGGACTAAGTCACAACCTTGGGTGACTTAGTCCCTTTTGGCTTAAAATTCAAACTTATTTTAATATTTTAGTGGGATATTGTCTCTTAAACCCTAAGGCTAGCTTGTGATGAGGTATTTTCCAAAAAATAGGGCACAACATGTATAAATAAAGGGTTTTCCCCTCATTTTAACCCCCATTCTATTCTATTTTCATTCACTCAATCTTCTCGATCACTCATCTTTCATTCTCCTCTAGCAAGCTAGGATCTTTGTATTCTAAGTCATGAAGACATCTTTCCAAAGTATTCAAGGGCTTTATCTTCTTCCATTGTTGAAAAAACTCAAGATCAATCATCATGGAAAGCTACTAAATCCATTAATTCATATTTCATGCTCTATTATCTTATTTCATCACTTGATTTATCTAAAAGTGGTTTGACCAAGGCAAACCCCCATTCCCTAACAATCAACATTTCTCTTTCTTTGTTTATGTGTTTGCAGATTTATGTATTTTGAGGGTTTTGAAACCATTGAAGAATAGATTGAAATATTTTGGAAGGCATCTCCTCGTTGGCTAGAGAAATATATCCACTAAAATTTGCTTATGGTGTTGAAAATAAAAATTTCAAAATCAGATACTCGGAGGAGCAAAAAGTGCAGACCGAGGGCTTCTGTTTCCACTTTTAGACTTCTAGAAAAGCCAAAGTGGACTAAGTCACCATTAGTGGAGACATAGTCCCATTTTAAATTTTTTTCAGAGCTTTCTATAGATTTTGGTACCCATTTATCCGAAACGGGCTTTGGTACAATTTTCCACATCTGGGACTAAGTCACATAGCTTGGCAGAAGTGTCCCAGTTGACCTAAAAATCAAAATTTCCATAATTTCAGAGGCTTTTTCCATCTTCACTTCAATCCTTGTTTGTTTCTAGTGCACTTGTCTTATTTTCCTTCTTATCTTGTCTTGTATTGTCTTTAATCTATCATTTTTATATATCATCATGTTTTCAAACAACCTATATTCCATTAGTTTACTTTCAATAGTTAGTTTATTTATATTTCCAATTGATTGCATTTAGGAAATTTCATATAGATATACTTCAATCACACTTAGCAATTAATATTGAATGAACCCCTAGGTTTTAGAGTTGAAAGAACTCTCTCCTTCTAGGTGAAAAATAGAAATAGAAGGGAACCTCCTTTCCTCTAAAATTTGTAGTTCATTTTGGTGAACCTGCCTTCCAAGAACCTTCTTGTCTAATTTTAAGTTCTTTATCATCCTAGGTTTGCACTGTATTGCATTCTAGGGTTTCAAATTTTGCATTGCTTAAAGTGTAGATAGGTTGCATTTTTGCATCCCAAATCATTATAAACTTTATAAAATTCTGCATTTTCATCTTAGGTATGCATCTTACAATATAGAAACCATCAAAATCCATCAAAAATATTTGAATATTTCCAAAAAAATCCCCAGAAGGACTAATTCACCGCCTTGGGTGACTTTTTCCCTTTATGCCACTGAAATAGCCTTTTACAGAGATGAACACCCTATTTTTAATATTTTTTTTTCTACCATTACCTATTTGTATCAATTGGTTGAGTTTCTATAACATGCATTTCATTAGATCTAGCTTAAATTAGCTCATTTCATGCATTTCTTAAATTCAATTTTTCATCTACAACATTTTATTTTAGATCATTGCATAGTGTAATCAGAAAATTAGCTTGTTTTAAATCTGAAAATTGCATTTCTTTCTTGGGCTTAATATTGCATTGTTCCAAAATGTTAGTTTCGATCTTTTCCAAAATTGCAAAGAAAAAGTTAATCAATAAACATGTTAGTCATTCATTCAATGCATTCCCTAGTTATGACATTCTAGTGAATAAAAATGTTGACACTTGCCTTAAACTTACACCACCTCCTATCTTTCCTATTTGTGGGAATGATGTGATAGAATATGTTGCATGCATAGAAATCATGATAATCATAATTGTTCTTCTCCTAATACCTCTCCTTTTAGTGATGAAGGTATCTTGATGAAAGAATGTACAATCATTGAGAATCATTAAGGTGTTTCTTATTATTCTCCTCATCCCCTTTGGGAAGATATTTTAGCATGCAATAAAATTAAATCACACACACTTTCCTAAACATCACCTTACCTAGACTCTATAACCATGACAAGTGTCCTTCTCCTACTATCCCTCCTCGATGTAAAGAAGATAGTTTAGTGTTAGAAGCTATCCTTAATGATAGTCATGGGAATATTATTCCTCCCCTTCCTGATGCCCCTACCATTTCGAAAGACCTCTTTGTAAACAAAATTTCAATCATTGGTAACCATGAAACTCATAATGGTCCTCCTCTTGATGCTTTCCCTATTTTTGATGAAGATACTTTATAGAGTCTAACCATGGAATGTGCTAAACTTATTACAAGATCTCCTACCAAGGTGAATACTATGGAGCAAGAGAAAGAAACTTTAGAGAATCAACTAGAGCCTTCTCCTAGTATCCCCAATATCAATAAACAAGAAAACCAAACTGTTGTACAAAACACCGACAATATTGTGTCTTCCTAATATCACCTCTAGTAATGTGTCTTCCTTGGGTAATGATAAAAATATGATACTTAATTTCTATTTATTAGACATAAATCAAACCGAGACCACCGAGGTTATGCATACAAAAGTTTCCATTAGACCCCCCTCAATCAATGAACTTCATACATACCCTGTAGGACATCCTAAGAATCCTCTAATTCTTTACCCACCCTCACAAAAATAACATACTCCATAAAAAACTGAACTCATCCTTTACCCACCTACAAACAATGTTTCACACCAATCAAGCTACATTGACATCACTCACATATATAACAAAGTGTATACAATCAAGTCCAACTTTACATAAACTTTGTTTACTCATCCACATAAATAACATTAGTTGTTGCTTCTTGCCACGTAATAGTTGTAGGATCATAGCACACTCACTATTACATGGTTTACATCCATCACGAGGAGTAGCATACTATCATCCATTCCAGGCTCACCTTTGTCTTGCATTAAGTGGTGATAGCGGGTTCAGTAGCCTTCTCCTCATATATCACTTGTTGTTGTCTCTTTTGACTAGTCGTTAACCTTTCATGAACATATAAGAGCAAGCTTGGGATGTGGACGACATGTCTTAAGTTGATTTGCATGTGACATACTACCCCTTTCATGACGTAGCTTATCAGAAATATATGACTTGGCATAGGACTTTCCAAAAAATCTCTCATGTCTTCTTCTTCTTCTTCTACTTTAAGGAAATTTCTCACAATAATGGTGTTAGCAACTAGTTTAAAGTGGGAGCATACATTGACACTAAAATTTCATTATGCAATTTTATTTCTCTTGTGATTCCCTCTCTTTGAAACATTAGGTACAATGTTGCCTAGGATGAGACCTTGGATTTGTCCTCTCTTGGAAAAACGATCAGACCTTCTGTAGTTTTCCTCTATTGGAGACATTATTCATGATGTTCCCTAAGGTGAGACCTCACATGAACTAAGAAAAATCCCCATCAACAAAATATTTACATGATATTTAGAAAAAAAAATTCACAAGCATTGTGGTGCCCTATCAAAGTTATCAGCAGGGTAACTTTGGTATGGTTAGTATAATGGGAAGACAACACACTAACATGACTTTCATATTATACTGTGTGAAGATGACACACTGGCATGAATTTCTCACTAAACCAACTTCTTTGGACATCTCACCCAATAGACAACCATAATTTTTGTTGCCTTAGAGTGATTATTCTTTTTTGGACAAACAACCTAGATCTGATCCATAACTAGCTAGAAAAACACTCAAAGCTTGATCCACCTTTTCACTTTCCTTCTTCTCTTCCTTCTATTTCTTTTCATCACATGATCTGTCTTATTTTGCTGCAAATAATTCACCCTTGAATGTGTCATTTTTCACTTATGTCAATTTGACTTGGGATCTTGAATCCTAGAGGCTTGATCGCCTCCTTCATCTTTGTCATCCTTTACCATCTATATTGGAAACATTTGGCTACTTTAGTATGAGTTTGAAGCAATTTCACCCTCTCACTAAATTTGGGGCTAAATGTGTCACCAAAAATTATATACCTTTGAAGAAAAGGACAATTTTGTGCCTAATTTGATCCTATTTTTGGCATCTTAGCCCCTAATTACCCTTTTCATGATCATTAATTGACCCTTTCTTATGTTAAAAATGACCCCTTAGTGCACTTATAGGTCCAACTTATGTGTGATTTTGAATAAAATCTCTTTAAGAAACATTAATCATAGTTTAATTCCCAACATCCACTTGAAATTTCCCAAGTCGACTAAGTCATCACCTTGGGAAACTTAGTCCTATTTGGCTTAAAAATCCAAATTATTTTAATATTTTAGCAGGATATTTTCTCCTATGTTGAAATGCACACAAGAAAACTGAGAGTGGGGGTGAATCGGTTGTATCAATTGTTACACTTATAAACTTAAACAATTTCACTTTAACATAAATATATTATTAAGTGTAAACATGAAATGAAAATAATAGAAACACAACACTAGAGACACCAAATTTACATGGAAAACCCAATGAGGGAAAAACCACAGTGAGGATTAACTCACAATATAGAAGAATGAAAAATTGGATACATAGGCTCAATGCCTCAGGGATCACTACCTAGATATGAGGGCTCACTACCCATATTAAGGGCTCATTGCCTTAGGACTCACTATCCAGAATAGGAGGCTCACTGCCCATTCAAATTACAAAGAAATAGATAAAGATCCACCACTAGGAGTTCCACACACTTCAGAACTTGAACAAAAGAATATAAATACAATTAATTTTGATTGCTCCACTTCGCTCTTCCACACTCTACTTTTTGTACTTATTCACACATTCTTCTTTTGCTTGAATCAAATGATGGATGGATGATAAATTCACTTCAACTTGATTCACTTATATACCATCTTCAACCTCAGAGACATTCATAAGATCGACTATGCAATTACAAATTACAAATTCAAACAAGGTCGGCTACTCAACATTCCCATGGTGGATAAGAATGTGAGATGACCAATTACATATTTAATTTAGGACCCAAACACCATCAAACATCTCCATACTTGCAACATCCTAAACCCTAAGTTCGACCTGTGATGAGGTATTTTCTAGTAATTAGGTCACAACATGTATAAAAAAAGGGTTTTCCCCTCCTTTTTACCCTCATTCTATTCTATTTTCATTCACTCAATATTCTCAATCACTCATCTTTTAATTGTCTCAATAAAGTTAGGATTTTGTATTCTAAGTCATCAAGACATCTTTCCAAAGCATTCAAGAGTTGAATCTTCTTCCATTTTTGCAACAACTCAAGATCAATCATGATGGAAAGGTACTAACTCCATTGATTCATATTTCATGCTCTATTATCTTATTTCATCACTTGGGTTAATTATCTAAAAGGGTTTTGACCAAGGTAAACCCCCATGCCCTAACAATCGACATTTCCCTTTCTCTCTTTGTGTGTTTTCATATTTATGTATTTTGAGGGTTTGTAAATCATTGAAGAATGGATTGAAATCTTATAGAAGACATCTCCTTGTTTTCTAAGGCATGATATCCACTAAAAGTCACTTACAGTGCCGAAAATCAAAGTTTCAGAACCAGATACCTAAAGGAGCAAAAAGCTCTGACCAAGGACTTCTGTTTCCACTTTCAAACTTTCAGAAAAGATAGAGTAGACTAAGTCTCCATTAGTGGCAACTTAGTCCCACTGTACATGTTTTTTAGATTTTTTTATAGATTTGGATAGCCATTTAGCTTAAATGGGCTTTGGTGCAATTTTTGAGATCTAGGACTAAGTCACATGGCTTGGTGGAAGTGTCCCAGTAGGCCAAATTTTTAGAATCAACATAATTTCTAGCTCCCATCCTAGTCCTCAACACATTTCCAAGTGCATTTTTTTTGTTTTACTTCTCTATTCTATTTTGTTTACATTCCTATTCATCTTTCTAGTTGTTTTTGCATACAATATTGTGTTTTCAAACATAGTCCATTTTATAGGATTTTGCATTAGTATTTGATTTCCTTTATCCATTTCCAGCATTTAGATCATTGCATTAGCTCTGAATGTAACATTATCATTTTGGTATCCCTCTCTCCTTTTAGGTGAAAAACCCTAGAAGTGTTAGAGAACCCTAGGTGGTACCAAAATCTATGTTATAGATAATTAAGCTTAATCTATTTTCATGATTTCAATTTTTCTTTGTCACTTCTCTAAATATATTCTCAACTATCTACTAGCTCATTTATTTCAAAAATCAAGAAGTTTTTTCTTTGGCTCTGTAGCTCCTACAAGAAATTAAGCATACTTCTTTACTTGCCTTGTGTCATAGAGATATGATCAAGATGAAACCATACAAGATTTTCCACAACTTGTCTTTCTCTTTTAGTTGCTTTCTCTCATAGCAATTATTCCACAATTGCCATAACCTAGATCAACTAGGTTTATAATTTATACATGATATTAAATTAATTACTACAACATAGAAAAATGTACTCCTTTACATTTTCACACTTTTTTTGGGTCCCCTCAATTAAATTAGACTTAAGTATGCCTTAATAGGCCTTATTTTATATCTACAATCCTAATAAATTACATTTTTTGAAAGGGAAACCTGACAAATTTTAGTGCCAACACATAATTAATTACCTTGAGCAATGTGTGTTTTGGGAATGGGGACTTGAGATCCATTCACCCATGCATTTATGGGTCATCCCTAGTACTTTGAAAGAAAATTTTAAAAAATGTTTTTGGTGGTATTTTGATGTCCCTAAATTCAAGCTTCAATTTTACCTTGTAATGTTTAATTATTGGGAAATTAAAGATAAATACCTATTAATACAAGGTTATTTTTATCAAATCAAGTCTAAGATCCAAGAAGCAAAAAGGAAACTTTCACAATAGAAAATATTATGATCAATAGGATTCAAGGGAATATTTATCTATGATTTATTGTAGTAATAGAGATCTAAATAATCATGTTAGGGTATTATACATCATCCATATTTTTGGAACTTTGTTGTGTAGGTTTCAAAGATCAAATTCAAACCATTAAGGAATCAAGATCCATATCCATTCAAAACATTTCATGCAAGATAAAAATCAAGATTTCAATCATCTAGAGGCTTATTCAAGGGTTTGGTGAGTTGCAACATAGCATTATTTATTCATCAATCCTTTCATGTTTCATTATTTCAATTCAAGGTTTAATTACCAGAATGGGGTTTGAGCAAGAAAAATCCCCATTCAAAAAAAAAAAAAAAAATTCTCCTCTTTGTGAATGTCAATGCTTATAGGTTAGAGAATGATTGAAGACCAAAAAGGTGTAAATTTGCAAATTTGCAAAAAATATATCATATTTATTGTGAATACAAAAAAAATTACCTATAAACTTTATTTTTGAACTTTTGAAATTAAAACTTGGATCAAACAAAAGCTACAAACTGATGCTAGAGGATCCTAAAATCTGAGAAAAACCTCTACATAGAGACCCATTCACCCATGGGTGAATGAGTCCAAAATAGGCTCCCAAAAGTCATTTTAGTAAAAGGTACACATCACTCTGCCATTTCTAGATCTATTAGACCTTTGTTGTTTCTCTTTGTATTATTCTTTAAATTGATGATTAAAGTTTAAATGAGAATATTTTAGTTGATTTACTATTTTTAGCTTTCCTCCTAAAAGTTTTGTTCATTTCGATACCACTATAGTGTAGAAAAATGTATCCCTTTACATTTTCACACTTTTTTAGGCCCTCCCTACTAAAAATGGGCTTCTTTATGCCTTATTTGGTCCTATTTTACATCAAAAATCCTTATTTAATACATCTTTCTCACGATAATATTGACAGATATCAAATGAACAATCATAATTTAATGCTTTTTGGTTGTATGGCCTAGATTTAGTGATCTAGGACTCATACACCACCTTGGATTTATGGGTCCTACCTAAGTTTCAAGACCTAAACTTGAATTTGGCATAGAGATTAACCTTTCTTGAAATTTGTGTCCCAAGCCTAGCCTACAAGGACTCATACACATTAGTTGGCATATGATTTTTTCTTAGCTTGGACCTATTTTAAATTTAAATTTAGGTGTGATGCCAGGTTGTAGTGTTGTAATAGAAGGCTATTTCACATAATTTCACCTAATTGCACCTAAGGAATTCAAACAATATCTAGCAACTTTTATGAGAAATCATTTTAGAAAGTTTATGTTATTATGAGTATTCAAGAGCATTCAAGGGCTAATTATCAAGTGTTTTGGAACTATATTCAAGATTCAAGAATCATGTTTGTTTTTGAGTTAACATTTGTGATATAGGTTCTTATGATTCAAGCAAGAATTCAAGTCAAGATCAATAACATACAATCAAGATTCAAGATCTACATTCATGCTATCCATTACATACAATATTGTAGCCTTTTGTTTAAGGGTTTAGTGAGTTACAACGTAGCATATTTGTTCACTCATCATTCCTTCAATTTATTTTTATTCATTCCAAGGTTTGATTACCAAAACAGGGTTTGACTAGGGTAAATCCATATCTACTAGAAAAAAAACAATTTTCCATCTCTTTGATGTGGGATTTTCATATTTAGGTTGGAGATCCATTCAAGATAAATTTTGCAGAATGTTGTTGAAGTTGTCAAGGTTGTCATCTACATTGAAAGATCATGAACAATCATCTTAAGAGTAGAACCCAATGCTTCAAATTCAAATATTTGATAGGAGAGAAGCTACAAGAGAACACTAGAGGATTCCAAAATTTCAAAATCAACCCTAATATTGGGACTAAATTTTCACTTATGGCGTATGAGTCTCAATAATACCAGATTTCAAAAAAAAAATTGTAGATCCTAGTTTAACTATTATAGATTCTAGTTTTGGCTTGAAACCCTAAACTAGGAATAAATTTCCCCTACTAGTGTATGAGTCCTATTGTGCATTAAAAGTCATATTTTTAGGAGTGAAAAAACTATTTCAAGCTTCTTCAGTCTTTGAGGTGCCCCTTTTTCCTCTCTAAGTTCATTATTCTGATTTTGAGTTTCCTAACTTTGGTTATATAGTTAGATTTGTGCATTACATTCATCCCCATCTTTCGAAGCCTTTAATTGGTGGCGAACCCCATTTTATCTTTAATCACACCCGGAGGACATCCTATTGCAAATCTCTTTTCCCTATACCATCCTTAGTTTGAGATATCTAGGGTTTCTTTTAATGAAACTTGAAGGAAATGGGTGGACAAACCATAACCCCCATTTAGTTCCTCCTCCTTGTGGAAATGTAAAATGTATCCCTATACATTTTTGTGCTTTTTTAGGCCCTCTTTACTAAATTTAGCATAATATTTCCTTGACTTAGTGTTGTAATGTATTTTAAACATTCACATTAGGTCGTCGGCCCTTGCCAACTAAATGGACTTAGGTGAGCCTTATTTAAGGTGTTGTAAAGTGTATCCTAACACTTTCACACTAATCTAGGGTTTTCATTATTAATTCACCTTCTTTATGCTTTATTTGGCCTTATTTTGCATCCACAAGACTTAATTAATGCATCTTTTCAGGATAATCTTGACATAAACCAACATCTAATCATAATTCAAGTGTTTTTGGATTTTATGGCCCATACTTAGTGATTTGGGACTAATAGACCACCTTGCGCTTATGGGTCCCACCTAATTTTTGAGGCCCTGATTCAAATTTCATATGAATCTAAGCCTTTCTTGAAAAATGTGTCCCATAGCCTAGCCTAATGGGACTCATATGCTACTTCTAGCATATGAGTCCTATGTGGCTTTAAATTAAATTAAATTCAAATTCCTAAAAGGCTATTGTCCTCCTAGATCTTATGTCAACTTGTACTATTGTAATTTCGAGAAATTTGGCATAGAAAAGTATACATACAAGGTTATTTCACTCATTTTCACCTAAGAATTTCAAGAGAGCATTCCGAATAGAAATTTTATGATTACAAGACTTCCCAAGAGCATCAAGGGAGTTTATAATATCATTTCTAAGGCATTCAAGGGTATATTTCTTCACCATTTGCTCCAAAAACTCAAGAACCATCATTATTTGAAAGTCATTGGGTATCAAGCATGTTGTTGAGCTAGTGTTATGATGTGGCATTGAAGATCCAAGATTAAGATTTTTCTACCTCTATTCTAGATCAAGATCTACATTCTTCATTGCCACTTCATGTTAGATTTTTGACCTAAATTTCAATAAATCATCCAAATTATCATTGCTCATGTTTCATATTTCATTTTTCATCTTCATATTTCATTACTTCATCATAAAGTTTAATTACCTAAGTGTTGTTTGACCAATGGAAACCCATATTTCCTAAAAATCAACAAGTTTTTCTCTCTGCATGTGTGATTTAAGATCTAGGTATCTTTGAGCTTGAAGGATCTTTGAATACTAAGTTACAAGATTTTAGGAAGTTTTCAAAGTTTTCACCTTGTTTAGAAGATCACTAAAAGACACCTACAGAGCAAAATTTGGCATTTCAGTTCCAAAATTCAGGTTTGGAAGGAAGAGCAGAGATAGGAGAGAAAGTTTAGGTCCTAACCCTTTGAAAAAATTGATTGGGACTGATACGCCACTTGTTGCGTATGAGTCCCAATACAACTCATTTTTTAGATTTCAATGAATTTAGATCAACCACTATGAGATTCTAGTTTTGGCATAAAAGCCCTAGTCAAGGACTAAATCACCCAGACTGGCATATGAGTCCTAGTGGGCATGAAACATTAAGTTTTTAGGGTTTTGGAGCTTGTTTTGACATCATCATTCTTCCAAGTGCACCTTTGTT
Organism: Sequoiadendron giganteum; assembly: GCA_007115665.2. Taxonomy (NCBI): domain Eukaryota; kingdom Viridiplantae; phylum Streptophyta; class Pinopsida; order Cupressales; family Cupressaceae; genus Sequoiadendron; species Sequoiadendron giganteum. Next base: position 788,380,410 of record CM021101.1, on the reverse strand, counting down.
CATTCTTAGTTTTTTATTCTACATTTTAGTTTCATTTCGTAGGCATTTAGTTAGGTTTTGCATGGTACTTTGCATTTCATTTACATTTCTTGTCTTTCTAAGCCCTATCTTGGAGGTGAACCACTCTTTAGTCTCTAAACATACCCTAGGACACCCTATTACAGATGATTTCCTACATTCTATCATTTGATAGAGATCTCTAAGTTATCTTTGAATGAAACAAGAGTGAAATAGGACCATACCCTTGTGCTCCATCTCCTAAAAGGTGGGGCACACTATTTTAATTATTTCATTTTGGTGAACCTACATTTAGAACACCCTATTTATGATTTTGAGTGGATCATAATCATACAAATCTAGGTTTTTTTTTAACTTTATATTAGGTTTTGCATTAGTTAATTTGAATCTAGGGTTTCTAAATCTTGCATTAATGAAAGTGCATATATGTTGAATTTTTGCATCTTGCATCATTGAAACTCATTTGAAATCTGCATTTTCACTTAGCCTAGACAACACTCAAAATAGAAAACATAATGTTTACATAGGATTTTCTAAAAATGCTGTAAAAACCATAATCTAGGACTCATATGCCCCTCTAGGCGATTTATTCCTAGTATCGGTTTCTTTGCTTGGTTTATGGGTATTTTGTGGTGACTGTTATTCACCTTTTAAACCCTTGAAAAACCCTAACTAGGATTCATTTGCCCCTCTGGGTGATTTAGTCCCATATCAGGCCTGAAACCACCTTTTACAACATCGAAAACCTTGGGTATGTACTTATTAAGCTTGTTGGTAACCTATAGTATCATTCTAGAAAGTTTTAGGAACTTCTATTTTATGCATCTAGGTCGAAAAAATCAATTTAGGGTATTCATTTATGAATTCATCCTAATTCATTTTAGTATAAAAAAAGAATTAGATTGGAATAATGTTCACATTTCTGAAACTTTGTATAATATGGGTGAAAGTACATTTCACTTTTGCATACACAATGTTTACATTCATAAATCTTTGCATAAGTTTGATAATAGTTACTCAAATTTTTTGATACACATTGTTTGAATTCATAAAGCTTTGCACACATTGGATAAAAGTATTTTTCAACTTTGGATATACATTGTTTACATTATTGAAGCATTGCATCAGATGGTTAGAAGTACCTTCCATTCTTGTTCAAGAAATTTTAGTATCTTACCTACCTAGTCATGCTAAGAAAAAGTTCATATCCCCTCCCTATTAGAATGCTTTAGCGAAACATAACACAACCTTAGGAAATCATAACAACCATATTCGTTCTTCTCCTAATATCTCTCCTATTTTTGAAGAAGATATCTTGGTGCTAGAGGAATTAATGAATGAGAATTTTTAAAATCATAGTTGTTGCTATCCTCTTACATCTCTTAGTGCACAAGACATTTATGAAAAAGAGGAAAAAACTATAGGTAATCATAATGATCACATAACACCATAAGAGACCTGTTGGCAAAACAAGGATAGACAGCTGAGAGAGGGGGTGAATCAGTTGTTACAAAAATAAAACTTATACAACATTAATCAAACTTAGATCTTAGATCTAATAATTAGCAATGCAAGCATTAAATCAACAACACATTAGAGACACATGAACACCAACATTTTATACATGGAAACCCTATAAGAGGAAAAACCATGGTGGATGTTAGTCCACAATATTATACCCTGTTAGAAGTATAATGAAGAATAAAAATGAATGCACTTGCATTCAGGTGCACTGCCTAGAGAACATTGCTCATAAGGAGGGCTCATTGCCTTACATACAGGGTATGTGAAGGATCATGATGGTCCAAAAAGTGGTGATATGTAAGTGATATGATGGCCCATGTGGCTGATGACTTTTTTTTACCCAAAATTGATGAAATGAAAAGGTTTTTTAAAGGAGATTCTTAGCTTTCCATCAATATAAATTATTTTTTACTTTGAATTTAATAACTATTTATGATTCATTTTCTATTTGAATTACGACTAAAGTCCTAATTGATAGGCTGATTGAAAAACATCTATAGCTTTCAAAGGGTATCAATTTTTTTGAATCTTTAACATGTGTCACGTTTTATTCTTCTCATAATATAGATTAAAAAAAAAAATTGAATTACATGAAGTTTTGACCAAGTTAAGGTCGTCAGACATACGATTTTTTATATTTTTTAAAATTTCTAATAAAAAAATAATAATTAATTATTTACATGGAAAAAATTTACAAAAAAATATGCATCACATCAGTACATGATTCTTCTACTCATATCTAAAATATTATTAAAAAATATTATCATTTATTGTGGTTATGGTGGTCAGATAGACACCTACTTCTTATTTTTTCCTTGAAATTTAAGTAATACTGCATTGAAATTTCAAATTTTCACCAAAAATATTTTTTAAAAATTAAAAAAAACCTAGAGATTTAGAAACTATATTCAATTTGCAACAGATTCTATTATTACATTCCTTTTAAATAATATAGTTAACTTATTCAAATTTTTACGTTAAGTTGCCTAACTCTGATTTTTTTGAATTTTAATGCCACTTAAGGGCCTGTATTTTTTATGATGATCCTGCACATGCCCATAGTAATCAAATTAAATCCATCTAATGAAGTTGAACTAAGAAATCAGCTTCTACAAAAGCTTGATTATAGTTCTGGATAGGCGCACAAAAACTTCTACAGACTCTCCTCAATCTCTTCCACACTCTACTTTTCTCTTGAATGATATGAAATTTATTCACACATGTACATCACTTGTGCATACTGAGCACTACCTATAAATGAGGAAAACAATATCATATATATATCCTCTACATGGATTTACATCCATTATTCAATCGACCACAAGTAAAGAATAAATTTCAATGCGCACCAACACAAGTCAGTCACAACATAGTGAGGACCCAAAAAAACACCTCCAAACATGCCAAACAATAAAATATGAATCCTCATGGATCCACAACATGCTAACATCATCATGTCGGTAAAGAACATGAAAAATCGAGCACACATCAGAAAAAATATCTGATCACGAACACTCCAATCAATCCGGACGTACAAGGATAGAGCATGATATAGAATCATCCATGAATGTCACAAGTGCATGCTCAACACATGAAATTACCAGAATTACATCCGCTTCACCCAAGAACACCATCTACAAAAACTAAATAACTGTAGGAATAAAAATCTTCATAACTTCCACAAATCTTGATGTGAACCTCTAAAACTTTTAGAAAACATACTAGAAAGGTTCAACAAGAAACGGTTTGAAGTGCACCTTCAGATCTTCAATGTATACAACTTGCCAACATTCTGACTTTTTGAGCTCCACTAAATGCCTGCACTATATTTTTTACAATTTTCTCAATCTCCTCAACATATAAAACCTTAAGCATCATTAATGCTAATAGTGTTGACATCAATGACAACCACATATCAGCAACACAAATACAACATCCAACAATATCCCCCTTTGGAATTGATGGCAACACATGATGTGAAAAATAATACCATCAAACCAACTAGCTCTTCTCCAATAATCTCCCCCTGAGATTGTGCCCTCTTTCCTAGTTCCTTCATTGTTATTCTCTACCACATTTTTCAATTTTTTTCTCTCCCCCTTTGACATCAATGGAAAAGGTACACATGCTCTGATCACAAATTTGAATCATCTGACTACTCCCCCTGAGTAGCAACCACCACAACATCAATCTGAAATAAGATATGGCTATGAATTCATGGACTGATGCAAATACCTGAATATTAGTTTTGATCAGGAGGGGAAATCATCCCTAACTTTCCTCTTAGGTACTCAAAAGTATCCTTAGGAAATGGCTTGGTAAATATATCTATAGTTTTATCCTTGGTAGCTATGTACTCCAATTCTAACTTCTTTGTCACTTACTTTGTCTCTCAAGAAATGATACTTGATGGAGAGATGCTTTGTCTTTGAATGCAACACTGGATTCTTAGAAATGTTAATGGCACTTGAATTGTGACAAAATATGGCAATGGGTTCTTCATACTCAATTTTGACATCTCTCAACATTTGATTCATCCACCATACTTGGGTACAACTATTTGTAGCGACAATGTAATCTGCCTCAGTAGTAGATAATGAAACTGAGTTATGTTTTTTTCTTAGCCAAGATACCAACTTCTTTCCTAAGAAAATTGAACAGTGACTAGTACTCTCCCTATCATCTACATATCCTTCCCAATCAACATCTATAAAAGAACTTAGGATAAGATCATCATCCTTAGGATACCAAAGACCAAGATCAACTGTCCCTTTCAGCTATCTGAAAATTCTTTTCACAACAGTCACATGCAATTCTTTAGGATCAACTTGAAATCTAGCAACCATGCATACAACATTCATTATATCTAGCCTGGATTGGGTCAAGTAGAGTAATCCACCAATCATTGACCTATATCTTTTCTAATTTTCTTTATGAAAATCATCATTTTGTGTAATTTTTCATCCATTCACCATAGGTGTACCAACTGGCTTTGAATCTTCCATGCCAATTTTTTTTAGTAACTCTTTCACATACTTAGACTGAGATACAAATATTTCATCATCTAATTGAGTGATTTGCAATCCTAAAAATAATTTCAGCTCTCCTATCATTGAAATTTCAAATTCACTTTTTATTTCATTGGTAAACTTCATACACAAATCATCATCACCTTCAAAAATAATATCATCAACAAAGACTTCAATGATCAATTCTTTGTTCTAATCCATTTTGAAATACAGATTGTTGGTAATAGTACCTTTATTGAATCCAAGTTCCAACAATTATTTATCCAACCTATCATACCAAGCTCTAGGAGCTTTCTTAAGTTCATATAGAAATTTCTTCAATCAACATACCATGTACTTTTCATTAGTAAACTAAACTCCATCTAGTTATTCAACATAAACTTCTTCTTCTAGTTCACCATTCAGAAATGGTGACTTCACATTCATCTGATAAACTTTGTAATTCTTGAAAGTAGCATAAGCAAGAGATAATCTTACAACTTCAATTCTAGCAATAGGAGATTTTTTTTTCCAAAACAAATACCTTGCATCTATGAGTATCCTTTGCAAACCAATATTTATTTGTTTCTGACCACATCACCTTGGTCATTCAGCTTATTTTAGAATACCTACTTGGTTCCAATCACATTTTTGTTCTAAGGTCTAGCAACAAGATCCCATGTATCATTTTTTTGTATCTGCATTAGTTCTTCTTTCATGGCTTCCATCCAATGTTCATCTTGGCATGGTTCACTAATATTTCTAGGCTCAGCTTTAGAAATTTGATAGTATTCCTCCAGAAATTTTCTTCTAGTTTGCACACCTTTGCTCTTGTCTCCTATGATCTGACTATCATAATGATTTCACCTTACATACTTAGGATTTTTGAGATTTTCTCTTACAACTTGTTCTTGTGTTCTTTCTTCTTCACTTCTGCTAGTTTTTGATTCTTGATTCCATTTGTTCATCGAAACAATTTGAAGTTGATTATGTTGAATATTATTCTCATTGTTAGCATTATCATATTGATCATTTGAATCATATCCACTAGATCTGGATGGTTTACCAATATCTTCATCAACTTTGACATTTGCACTTTCAACCATTTTCTTCAAACTTTTATTAAAGCACCGATAAGCTTTTATTTTAGTAGAGTATTCTAGAAAGATTCCTTCATCAATTATAGCATCAAATTTTCATATTTCATCATCTCTCTTGATGTAGAATTTGCTTCCAAATTTTTTGAAATACTTGACAGTAGGCTTATAACCAAACCATAGCTCAAAAGGTGTCTTACTAGAATTACTCTTGAAATTCACCCTGTTAATGGTATACACAATAGTACTTACAACTTCTCTCTAGTTGAAATGAGGAATATTTGCTTCCAGTATCATGGTTCTAGTAGTTTCTAGAATGGTTATGTTATTTCTTTCAACAACTCCATTTTTTTGAGGGGTCTCGGGAGTAGATAGCTATATTTGGATTCCATGCTCTTCAAAAAAAAATTGAATTCCCATGAAGTGAATTCGACACCTCTGTCTAACCTTAGACATTTGATCTTTTGACCTATCTCATTCTCTGCCATAGCTTTAAAACTTTTTAAATTTTCTAATGCTTCGTTTTTTTCTCTTAAGAAAGCAACCCATATCATTCTAGAGTAATCATCAATGAGAAACATAAAATACCTTTCACCTTGTAGGCTTTTGATTCTGGATGGACCACATAGATTAGTATCTATCAAATCAAGTACTCCATTAGAGCTAGATTGTTTGCTCCAGAAATAATTTCTTGTTTGCTTTCCCATCTGACATTCCTTCCACATAGTATTAGTAGGCTTCACTAACTTAGGCAGATCTCTAACTACTTGAGTAGATCTTATCTTAACAATGTTATCAAAGTTCACATGACACAACCTCCTATTCCATAACCAACTTAAATTAATTTGAGCAATCAAACAACTTTCACTAGCAACACTCAATTGAAAGATATTACCATTTGTCTTTGTACCTGAAGCAATCATATTTCCAGAACTTCCCCTTGTTCTGTACTTACCATCCTTGAATTGTAGATTGTAACCCTTCTCTACCATTTTTCCAAAACTCAACAAGTTATTCTTTAATCCTTCTACATAAAGAACATCATCAATATTGTGCTTACCACTAGAAGAAATAGTGCCTCTTCCACGAATCACACTAGAAGTGTTGTCTCTCAACCTCACAACACCACCATCATAGTTTTACAAGCTTAAAAACTTTCTTTTTTCACCAGTCATATGGTGTGAGCATTCGTTGTCAATTACCCATTCATCTTTTTCTTCAATTTTTGTTGCAAGAGCTTTCTCAACATTCACATTACTAGCAGATTCAGTGGACATGTGACCATTTTCTTTGATATCAATAAATACCCATTCATCTTCATTTCTATTTTCTTTATTAGATTCTTCATCAGTTACACCTTCTTCAACATAATAGCACTTCCTTTGAAATCTAGTGTTCTTAGGTTTTTACTTTGAAACTCTTTTAGGACATCTAGATGCAAAATGAACTATCTTATTGCAAGAAAAAAATTTAATAGGTAACTTTCCTTTGTACTTACCATGAACTCTTGATTCTCTTTTCATAATCAATGCTTCTAGTTCTTCCAATTCCTTTTCATCATCTTCAATCTACTTCATCTCATCTTCATACTTGAATGTTCTCTTGGAAATTTCTCCTGAATCATATCTCTGCTTGCTTTTCCTAGATACAATAGCCTTGAAGGTAGATTCAGTCTTAGGAGTAGACTCACCAAATTCACTCAATTCAAATGCATCAAGTTTTCCAATCAGCATATCTATTGTTATATTTGTCACTGTCTTGAGTTCATCAATAGCATGATCCTTTGTCTTGTAGAAAGGGGGAACATATCTAAGTATCCTAGCCACAATCTCATCTTCATCCAAAGTTCCACAAGGACATATAATGTCCATCACTAATTCATTTATCTTTTGTGAGAAAGAAAATATGTTTTCATCTTCACTCATCTTCAAGCTCTCCCATTTTCCTTTTAGATTTTGTAGCTTAGCACTTTTCACTAGTGCATATCCTTCATACAATGTTTCCATTCTTTTCTAAATCTAGTATGCAGTCTTCAATCCTATCACATTTGTCATCTCAGAATCTATCAAAGCACTCACCAATGTTTCTACTATCCTGGTATTTATTTTGCTTGCTTGATTTCATCTTCAGAAGAGGGACCATTCTGAGGAATAGTATATGCACTTTGTGTAATCTTCTAGAAGGGTTCACCAATGCACTTCAAATGACACTTTATCCTGACTTTCCATAGAGAGTAGTTTGTACCATCGAATCTAGGACTATCCTTCTTGAATGATGCCATGTCAGATCTCCTCAAGCTGTTTGGATTATTTTCGAGGAACTAGCTCTAATACCAATTGTTGGAAAAACTAGGATAAACAATTGAGAGGAGGGGTGAATTAGTTGTTACAAAAATCAAACTTATACAACATTAATCAACCTTAGATATCTGATTTGATAATTAACAATGCAAGCATTAAATCAAAAACATATCAGAGACACATGAACACCAATATTTTATACATGGAAACCTTGTGAGGGGAAAAACCACGATGGTTGTTAGTCCACAAGATTATACCCTGTTAGAAGTATAATGAAGAATAAAAAGGAATGCACTTGCATTCAGGCACACTGCTCAGAAGGAAGGCTCACTACCTTACATATAGTAATCATATTAAATCCATCTAATGAAGTTGAGTTGAGAAATTAGCTTCTACAAAAGGTTGATTACAGTTTCGGTTAGGTGCACAAAAACTTCTACATACTCTACTCAATATCTTCCAAACTCTAATCTACTATTGAGTGATCTGATATTTATTTGCACATGTACATCACTTTTAGATACCGATCACTACCTCTAAATGAGGAAAACAATCTCATATATATATCCACTACATGGATTTACATCCACTATTCATTCGATCACAAGTAAAGAATAAATTACAACTGTCGGCCTCAATACATGAATAAATTTCAATGCGCACCAACACAAGTCGGTCACAACATAGTGAGGACCCAAATAAATACCTCCAAACATTCCAAACAATAAAAGATTAATCCTCATGGATCTGCAACATGCTAACATCATCATGTCGGCCAAGAACATGAAAACTCGAGAGCACATTGGAAAAATATTTGACCACAAACACTTCAATCAACGTAGACATACAACAAGGATAGAGCATTATCTAGACTCATCCATGAATGTCATAGGTACATGCACAACACATGAAATTACCATAATTTCATCCGCTTTATCCAAGAACACCATCTACATATACTAAATAACTGTAGGAACAAAAATCTTCATAAATTCCACAAATCTTGATGCAAATCTTTGAAAGAAAACATACTAAAAAGGTCAGAAACAAACCCTTTGAAGCATACCTTTAGATCTTCAATCTATAGAACTTTCCAACATTCTTACCTTCTCAGCTCCATTGACTACCTGCATTATATTTTTTATAATTTTCTCAATCTCCTCAACATATATAGCCTTAAGCATCATTAATGCTAATAGTGTTGAAATCAATGACAACCACACATCAGAAACACAACCACAACATCAAACAAGACCATTGAAACTTAAACTAGTATACATTCATTTCCCAACACCTTCCCCTCTTGTAATAGTGTTTTAGAAGATGAAATTATAAGAAAGGAGGATATATTGGTGTTAAATGATCAAATATTTAAGATCTATGACAACCGTCTTTATGTACCTTCCCCTACCTATATTATTTTAGAAGACATTATGGGAAGAAGGAATGAAAGTATGAACAATAATGAAAAACACATCGGTTTTTTTCCTTGTATCTCTCCTAGTTTTGAAGATGATACTTTGATGGTAGAAAATGAAATCGATGAAATTCATGAGAATATTATTTGTCTCCCTTCCCCTAGGGAAAATAATATTTAGCAAGACAATGGCATTATTGATAAACAAGATAATCTCACCATTGATAACTCCCTTACTTTCAATGAAGTCATTTTAGAAGAACCAACCTTTGAATTTCATGAACATCTAGTTTCTATTTCTCCTACTAGGGAAGATATCATGGTGGAAGAGAATGAAAATATTAAATTTTCCTTAAATGATGGCAAGAATATGACACTAGATTCCCCTTCATTAAAAAGACATCAAACAAAAATTGCTGAGATTTTGAATGCGCAAGTGTTTGTTAGATCCCCCTTGACTATTAGACCTCCTAAATACCATGTGCAACATCCTAAGAATCCTCTAATACTTGATCCACCCTCACAATTACCATAAACTCAAAACAAACCTAAACTTATCCTTTACCCACCTGAGAATAATGTCCTACAACAACCGAATTACAATACTGTTGCTCGTACATATAACCCTAGAAATAATCCACAACCAAGACACACACCTTCAACATCCCTCCCATTACCTAACCTTATCCTACTCGGCTATGTGTAGGATCATTATGGGCCACAAAGTTGTGATATGTAAGTGATATGATGGTCCATGTGGTTGACAATTTTTTATTTACCCAAATTTGATGAAAAGAAAATGGTTTTTAAAGGACATTCTTAGTTTCCCACCAGTATAAATTAAGCTTTACTTTGAATTTAATAAATAGTTTTTATTCATTTTCTATTTGAATTATGACTAAAGTCCGGATTGATAGGCTGATTGAAAAAAATCTATAGCTTTCAAAGGGTATCACATTTTTTAATCCAAAACATGTGTCATATTCTATGCTTTGCATACTATAGGATTAAAAAAAATTGAATTTCATGAAGTTTTGACCAAGTTAAGGTGGTGGCACATAGGATTTTTTATATTTTTTCAAATTTGTAATAAAAAAATCATAATTAATTATTTACATGGAAAAAATTACAAAAAAATATGGATCACATCGGGACATGAGTCCTCTACTTATATCTAAAATTTTATAAAAAAATATTATCATTTTATTGTGGTTAGGGTGGTCAGAGAAACACCTACTTCTTATTTTTTTCCTGAACTTTAAGTACTACTGCATTGAAATTTCAAATTTTCACCAAATAGATTTTTTTTTAAAATAAACCTAATAGTTTAGAAACTACATTCAATTTGCTACAGATTCTATTTTTACATATTTTTAAAATAATATAGATAACTTATTCAAATTATTGTGTCAAGTTACCTAACTCTGATTTTCTAAATTTTCATCATTGCTTAAGGGCCTATTTATTCTATGATGATCTTGCACATACCAACCTAGCCCTCCTCATTTACTGTCACAAAGTGGAAATGAGTACAATATTGTTGAACAACTAAAAAATACTCCTCCTAGAATATCATTATGGGACCTTATTCAAGCATCCCCTGATTATCATACTATGAGTCCAAGTGCCTTACAACAAGTTCCTACCCCCCTAATGCATAAACAAGGGACATACAAACCATGATTAAAGAAATGGATGTTGATTTTTTCTAGCAAAGTGAGCACCCTCATTTGGAAGTGTAAAAGAAAATGATGATTTTGTGATAATATCCATCTGTAATAGGTTGGAATAAAAAGAATCCTTTTTGATAATGGATCATCCCTTAATGTGTATATTGTAACCCTTTTCGATAGGCTTGACATTGATAAACTAAAAAATAAAACTGATTCTTTATCTATTAAGGGATTTGAAAATGTAGGAAAACAACTCCTTGGTGTGATCACTTTGCCTATTATAGCTAGAAGGGCCACAATAGAAAAGTTGATCCATGTTATGCGTCATGATCTTTCATACAATCTCCTTTCAAGAAGAGAATGGATTCATGTAATGAATGGGGTGCCTTCTACTCTCCATCATGTAATAAAGTATGTCTACAACAAAAAAGTGTACACACAGGAAGATGACAATGAACCAAATAGTTGTTTAAACATTGAGAAAAAAAAAAAGTTCTTTGAAAACATTAACACCAACTACACAAGTAAAACCCATGAAAGAACAACAAAATATAGATGTTCTACACCCTTCATAATGACATCACTAGATGAATTGGGATCATTGGAGTTTACACCTAAATTCATTGGTGAATACAATAGAAAAGGGAAAAGAAAAAATGGTATTGTAAACACAAAATTCAAAAGACCCTTCCACAACATCCACGTCAACCATTTTAGAAAAAAAGACGAGGGTATGTGCAGGATCATGATGGGCCAAAAAGTGGCAATATGTAAGCCATATGATGGCCCATGTGGCTGATGACTTTTTTTTTACCCAAAATTGATGAAATGAAAAGGGTTTTTAGAGGAGATTCTAAACTTTCCACCAATATAAATTATGATTTACTTTGAATTTAATTAATAATTATTATTCTTTTTCTATTAGAATTATGAATAAAGTCCTGATTGATAGGCTGATTGAAAAACATCTATAACTTTCAAACGGTATCACATATTTTGAATTCGAAACATGTGTCACATTCTATGCTTCGCATACTATACGATTTTTAAAAAAAAATTAATTTCATGAATTTTTGACCAAGTTAAGGTGGTTAGAAAAATGATCTTTTATATTTTTTTAAATTTGTAATAAAAAAATCATAATTAATTATTTACTTGAAAAAAAATTATTAAAAAATATGCATCACATCGGCACATGATTCCTCTACTTATATATAAAATAATATAAAAAAATATTATCATTTTATTGTGGTTAGGGTGGTCAGATAGACACCTACTTCTTATTTTTACCCTAAAATTTAAATACTACTTCATTGAAATTTCAAATTTTCACCAAATAGATTATTATTTTTTTAAATAAATGTCTAGTAGTTGAGAAACTACTTTCAATTTTGTACGTATTATATTTTTACTTTTTTTTTAAAATAATATAGATAACTTTTTCAAATTTTTACATCAAGCCGTCTAATTTTGATTTTTTGTCTTTTTATTGCCACTTAAGGGCCTTTTTTTTCCATGATGATCCTGCACATACCCACAACAAATTACACAACAAACTTTGATGAACTTAATTATGAACAACCACAAACTCCAAAATAAATGAAAAATATTCATGAAAAATGTTATGAAATGATGAAAAAACTTGGATATAGAAGAAAAGGATGTGGTGCTAGGGAAAAAGGTATCCATGTCCCTATAGATCATAACACAAAAGGAAAAACTAATGTTCTTGGTTATTGTCCCTCAAAAGAAACAAACAAGCATTCATTTAATTTGAACACTAAATTACAAAAAATTCATCTAAGCCAACATTAATATTAGTGCATCTTGAACTTATAGACACTAGTTGTCTTGATTGTTATCCTTTGAAAGGAATGAAAGGAAAAAATGAATCCAAGCTTAATATTAATTTCATCATGCAAAACATTAATGATTCAAATTTGATATATTTTACACCCTCCTCTAAAGGAGAGTACAAAATCTCACAATCTAAAGAGTCTTCTGTATGTATGACATCACATATTAAGCAAGAGATATCTTTGTCACAAAATAAAGGAACATCTTCTAGCATTAGTTAATAGGGTATCTTGTCAAGACACCTCCAAGATTATTTGATATCTCTCCCTCCAAGCACATGAAATAAATTTTACTACAAGAGTTCATTTGATGCATATCATAGAGTTCATGGTCATTCTACTAATGAATGTAAAGGTTTAAGTAATTGAATTCAAAATTTTAAGGATCATGGTGCTCTTCCATATATTAAAGCACCCAATTCTTGTAATTAATACTTATTTTTCATTTCAATTCATCCTTATCTTGCTCTAAGTGGGCGAAAGGGGTTAGGTAGCCTTGGCCTTGTATGTCACTTTTCATTATCTCTTTTGGCTTGTTGAACACCTTTCATGTTGTAGTGTTGAAAAATGTTGTCGGTAAAATTTTCACACTTGTTTGGGCCCTCCTAGTAAAATTGATCTTAGTGGTTGTTACATCCCTTTTGTCTTGAACAAGATTATAGAAATAATAATATTTTTTATATGTCAGTTATGATCAACTACTTGTCATGAGAATGTGGAATTGGGAAAATAATTTTTAATTTATTTAATATAATTGCAAATATGAATGATTTATCTATATAAATATATGTGAATGCATTGATGTGTTTTAATATTTGAAAAAGAGAACGGTCTAACCCTATATTTTTTTCCAAGTGGGTGTAGGATTGGAAATACTATGAGGGAAAGGGAAATATCATCAAGGAGAGGTCACAGTCTATAAAAGAACCAAATTCCCATCAATTCATGAGTTTGGTGTAAGATTTCTAATATGGTGGTCGTAACCTTGTGTAATTTTTTCTCATAATTAAATTATTTTAAAAATAAATAATTGGCTTCAACTTTAGTGTTAGAGCGACACTAATCAATTTAAATATATGTTCATCCTCCTTGCATTGGCCACACATTTCACTCCTTTAGTGCACCTTGGTGTTTGAAATTTATTTAAATATAAATTTAATTCAATTAAAACAAATATTAATTTAATTGGGAATTATTTTCTCAAATGAGAAAGTTGGGTGAAAGGATGGGGGTACCTCTTGATTGTGGAAGTGGAGAGATGGCGGTAACTCCGCACCACTATTTCCACCTTTTCCTCCATGTTTAAATTAATGTCCAAGAAGATGCATGCAGATTCTTTCTCGGAGGCTTGGTTCACTTTGAATAGAGGATGAATTTCTCCACATCTCTCTCTCTCTCTCTCTCTCTCTCTCTCTCTCTCTCTCTCTCTCTCTCTCTCTCTCTGTTTTGGGATGGTTATGAATTTCAATCTACTTATTCAGGGAAATTCCATTTTCATTAGTTTTGTTGGCATATGGATTCTATTTTTTTTTCATTGATGGAAACCTAAGTTAGTGATTTGGTGTGCATCTCTAGATTTGTTCATACTGGGAGACAAAATGAAGAACATGGTATCTAAATGAAGATGAACCTATTTACATTACCAGTTTATCAGTTCACATTGCAGATCTCAGGGAAGGTCATTGATCATCTATAATATCCTATTCTCGAGTTTTGTGGCATCACATCAAGTGTTGTATGAGTTAGGAGATCTAATTGACTGATATTTTGTTTAATAGTGTAGAGAGAAGACTTGGTAAACATAATATGTTGTGGATATTTGAGGAGAAATTGTTTAAGAATTTTTGTGTTCTATCATATTGATTTTCCTCATCAGTATGCATTGGCCGACTTTGGGTGATGCACACTAAAAATAATTTGTGGATTTAGCTGACCGTTGGAAAATACTTTGTCTTATTGAAGCCAATGCGTATCGATCAAATATTTAGTTGTAGATATATATGTATATATAAGTGTTCAATTATATAATTTTGATATAGATGTGAAGTGTGTTGGTGTGTGATGTGAAATTCAAAAGGATATTTGAGTTATTTCACTTGCGTATATAAGATTTGTGATGTAAATTGTAGCAGAGAAAAAGAGAAGAATTAGACAAAAGGTCATGAAATCAACTAATGTGCTTAACTAAAACTATTCTTAGGAATTTGCAGATGCTAATTCATAGTTGACCACTTTTGTTATCTTTTTGACATTGATTTTAAGGCAGTGAGCTCTAGGAAGTGTGCCTAAATGCAAGTGCATTCTCTTTTGTAAAACTTATATTTGAGTACTTAGATTATGGATTGACCTCCACCATGGGTTTTTTCCTAGTAGGGTTTCCACGTAAAAATCCTTGCATTATGTTGTTTCGGATTATTGCTTCATATGTTTGCATCTTTCTTTTCATTCAATGTTGTAAGTGGTTTAATGATCAGATTAATAAAGTTAAAATTGTAGAACACTGAATGACCCCACCTCTTAGTGTTGCCAGATTCCAACAATTAGTATTAGAGCTACTTCCTCTTAAGAAGTTTTACAAATTGAGGTGGATCTTGGAATGTAATGGACTCTGGTAGTCTTCAACAATAGCTAGTGGTGGCACTTGATGATCTTGATCAATCCAAAGCAGAAGTCCAGGAATTGAAAGCAAATCTTAAGGATGCTAAGAAATTCATTCATACATTAAAGGATCAAATTGTTCAATCCGGGGAAAAGAGAAAGGATATATGTGATCAGATTAAGAAAAAAAGAGATAAAAAGCATGCATGATGTTCACTTGAATCAAACCTTGAAAGAAATAACTGAAGAATGTGAAAATATTCCCAGAGACAATACTACCCTAAAGAATGAGATGGAATCTATGGTGATGAAGCTGACTAAGGAGATTGAAGAAAGAAAGAATAATGAGGAGAATCTTGCTCAGTCCTTAAAATAAAGATCTGATGAATGAAGAAGAATTAATGGAGAATTCATTCAATTGGAGATTGACCTACAACATTCTACAAACAATAAAGAGGAGCTTGAAAAATTGATTGTTATTCTCAGGGATGAATTCACTATTGCAAATGAATACAAGGAGAAGTTTAAAATTAGCTCATCTAAGCTTGATGAGTTGACTCAAGTTTAGAAGAATGGAAATGACAAACGAGGTCTTGTATATGAACAAATTTGGAAGGTATCCGGTAAGACAACCTAATGCTCAAAATTTTAATGGATATTGTTTTTCTTGCAATAAATTTGGTCATATGGGTGCTCAATGTAGAAGTAAAATGAAATTGAATGATCCATCATTCTTTGTTCAGTGTTTGAATTGCAATAATTTTTGTCATAAGTTAATCAAATGCAAAAATGTGTCAAACAACTCTATCAGTAGAAGAAATTTTAAATGTTATACTTGTGGAAGATTTGGGCATATTGCTAACTAGTGTAGATCGAGAATCAATAAATGGAATGACTGGTCTAGACAAGGAAATTTTGTGTGTTACAACTACAAAAAATATGGTCACATTGCAAGATTCTGTAGAAACAGAAATATGGATAGAAACGGTCCAACATAGAAAGGTATAAATATGTAGAAAGATGATAAAGAAAAAGGGAAGGCGATTACAAAATAAATAGGAAATCAAATGAAGAAGACATGGGTAAGAAATAATGAGTCAAATGTAAGAAACTATTTCGTAACAGAACCTGCTTCTAGTAATTCTTCCAAAAATTAATTTCAGGCCATTGGCCTAGGGGGATCTTTCCAAGAAAATCCTTTTTTCCTTGTCCATAGCTGGTACCGATATGCGAAAAAAATTCAACAGTTGTATTAATGATTTATACATACATTGGAAAGCACTCATAAAGAAATTCAAGCAATTGAAGGTGCGCAAAATAATGTTTCTCTCTTTGACTGAGAAAACAGAGTATCTGGATCACCTAGGGAAAAAACATTTATTACAATAAAAGGTTACGTGTGTGGGTAATAAAAATCAAGTTGATACCCTCATTTTATACTTCATATCAAACAAAAAGAAGGAGAGCGCTTTGCAACCGAATTTCAAAAATGTGAAAACCCAATTCATCAAGTACCTCAAAAATTTTCATTTAATTTGGTGTGCCATTGAAGAGCCTCTTAAATAGGAACAAGACATGACTAGAGAAGGTAAAATGGAACAAATCAAAGGGATTATCGACCTAGATGAGTGTACCAGTGAAAATATTAGAGGCATAAGAAACTTGTTGTCACCCGATGAATTGAAAGGGATGAAAGAAGCCAAACACAAAAGCTTGGATATTTGGAGCAAATTTCCTTATTTTGAGAACACAAAAATCATTAAGTTTATTTTGAGAGTACAAAAATAAAAAATGTGAAAACCTAATTCATCAAGTACCTCAGAAATTTTCATTTAATTTGGTGTGCCATTGAAGAACCTCTTAAATAAGAACAAGACATGAGTAGAGAAGGTAAAATGGAACAAGTTTTTCAAATGTTTTTAAAAGAATCTTTATTCTTTTGTAATGTATATAATTTATTTGAAATAATTCTAGTGGTCTTTATTATTATTTTGATGAAATTTTAATCTCAAATGTAACATTTCATATAAAATTGTTAAGTCAAAAAACTGTTTTATTATCAAAATATTCAATGAACAGAAATATAGTAAATTTTTATTTTTATTTAGTTTCTATGGTGTAATTGTTTTTGCCAATTTTGAATTTAAATGAAGGATGAGTGGAGGATGTGTGTAACTTTGTTATTTTTTCTTTTCATTTTTTGGTAGAGGAAAAAACAGGTTTTATAGGGACCTGAAACCATAAAGTTTACAAGCTAGGTAAAAATAAACCATCAAAGAACCCAAAGAATGGAAGGTTGCAAAACATGAAAAATAAAAAAAAAGGACAGTGAGCCAACAAAAATCCACCAACAATCACAACCAAAGCTAACCAAGAGACTTTAAAGTCTCAACAACCTCAGCTTCTGAGAGAGAATGAATATTTTCATGGACTGTTATAATAGTGTCAATGATTTTCCTTCCAAGACTGAAGCCATTTTGCTGAGGAGAAATCAAGGAAGGCAGAACCAACAAAAGCCTTGAAGTCAGAACCTTAGAAATAATTTTCTAGAAGGAATTGCAAAGGCTTATAGGCTTGAAATCTTCAAATTCCATAGCTCCTAGGTGCTTTGGGATGAGGACCAGGAAGGTAGCATTTAGTTCATTAAGGATTCTTCTTAAGCTGAAGAACTCTTTAACAACATTCAACACATCCTCTTTGATAATCTCTCATAACCACAAAAATAGGAACATGGGGAATCCATCAGGTCCTAGGGCCTTATTGCCTTCAAAGTAGAAAACAACACTCTTAATTTCTTCCTTGGACGGAATATATGTTAGTATTTTGTTATCTACATCCTTAACAAGATCAAGGATGGCATCATAAAGATAATCTTGCATTTCATGATTAAGTCCATTACTAGACGAAAGAATATTACTAAAGAAAAAGGATAGCTTGTCTTCTTATATCATCATCCTTCCAAAAACAACCTCCATTATACTCAATGTGAGTAATCCTATTAGCAGCTTTGTGTTTCAACGCAGTCATGTGAAAATGTCTAGTATTTTTATCACCTGCTGAGAGCCATAGAGCCCTACAATAATAGACAAGGAAGAATTTTAAAGCAAAGGATCAATCATCTACTGGAATGGTATAATTAATTCATATAGACCTCTATTGTACTACAAGAAAAGGAATCCTGAATGGTGATAGGTACTCTATTCTTTTAATTGATGATTACTTTAGAATGGCATGGGTTACATTTCTTAGAGAAAAGGCTAAGGATCTTGATAGATTCAAAGTATTTAAGGCAAGAGTATGAAATGAGGCAAACTTGAGAATAAATTGTTTAAGATCGGATAAAGGTGGATAGTTTACATTTGGTGAGTTCAATGCATTATACGAAGAGAATGGCATAAAAATACATTATTCTACTCTTAGAACCCGACTATAGAATGAAGTTGTAGAAAGAAAGAATTGAACTATAAAAAGGCTGCCAAAACTAAGATGAAAGAAGAAAATGTTCTTGATGTGTATTGGAGAGAAGCTATCCATACTATTTTTTACTTTCTTAATAGAGTTCAATTCAGAGGTAACAACACTAAGACCCCTTATGAATTATTGACTTGTAAGAATCCTACTATAAAATAATTTAAGGTATTTGGAAGTACATGTTATATTAGAAGAGATGAATAACATTCTAGAAAGTTTGATGCAAGATGTGATGAGGGAATTTTCCTTGGATATGCAAGTAACAACAAATCTTACATATGTTTTAATAGGAGGTTAAGGAAAATAATTGAAAAAAAATAATGTAAAGGTTGATGAAGCTATGTATAGACCATTGGAAATAATTGAAGTTGAACCTGATGATCCTACATATGTGCAAGTACAAGAAGAAGAAAAAGAAGAGAAAGTACAAATTGAAGAAAATAAATAAATTCTAGAACCTACACTTAAGACTCCTAAATATGTTCAGAAAAATCATCCAAAGGAACAAATAATTGGATACAAAAGTGAAGGAGTGAAGCCAAGAAGCAAAATGGTTGAGGTAAATTTTTGTCTACTCTCTAAGATAGAACCTAAGACTATGAATGAACCATGTGATGATGAATGTTGGGTTAGACCAATGAAATATAATCTATAGTAGATAGAGAAGAATGAGACATGTAAACGAGTCCCTAGAGATACAAACAATAATGTAATTGGTTCTAAATCGGTATTCATAAAAAAGTTGAATGAAGATGGTGAAGTGGTAAGAAATAAAGAAAGACTTTATATGTAAAGGATATTCATCAGTTGAAGGAATAGATTTTAAAGAGGCATTTGCACCTGTAGGAAGAATGGAAGCCATTCGAATGTTCTTGGAATTATCAGCTCATAAAGACTTCAAAGTATATCAGATGGATGTAAAATTTGCATTTCTAATGAAGAATTAGAAGAAGTGTATATGGAGTGACCAAATTTTTTTTAACTATCAGACAAATCGGACATGGTTCATAAACTAAAGAAGCCACTATATGGACTGAAGAAAGCTCCTAGAGCTTGGTATGCTAGATTAGATAAATACTTGATAGAGAAAGGATTCAACAAAGGGTCCACAAACAACAATATTTAATTGAAGGTTGAGAAAGACAATATTCTGATAGTTGTGGTGTATGTTGATGACATCATCTTTGGTGGAAATGAAGGTATGTGTAAGAAATTTCTTGAAGAGATGCAAAAAGAATTTGAAATGTCTATGATTGGTGAACTAAATTTATTTCTCCAAATTCAAGTAGTCAAAATGATAAAGGGATATTCATCTAACAATCTAAGTATGTTAAGGAATTGCTAAAGAGGTTTGGATTGACTGACTCTAAACCGGTTTGTAGCCCTATGGTAACTAGATGTAAGTTGAGTAAGGATGATGAATCTGCTAAAGTTGAGCAGAGCATGTATAGATCCATGATTGGTGTATTGTTATACCTTATTGCTACTAGACCTAGAATTATGCATGCAGTATGATTATTTATAATATTTCAAGTAGAACCGTAGGAAGTACATGTTATAGTTGGGTATGTGCAGGATCATCATGGAAAAAATAGGCCCTTAACTAGCAATAAAAAGATAGAAAATCAAAGTTAGACAACTTGACATAAAAATTTGAATAAGTTATCTATATTATTTCAAAAAAATGTAAAAAATAGAATCTATAGAAAATTGAATGTAGTTTCTAAACTACTAGACTTTTATTTTAAAAAATAAAATCTATTTGGTGAAAATTTGAAATTTCAATGCAGTAGTATTTAAATTTTAGGGTAAAAATAAGAAGTAGGTGTTTGTCTGACCACCCTAACCACAATAAAATGATAATTTTTTTTAAACCTTTTAGATATAAGTAAAGGACTCATGTCCCGATGTGATGCATATTTTTTTATAATTTGTTTCCAAGTAAATAACTAATTATGAATTTTTTATTACAACTTTTAAAAAATATAAAAGCTTGTTTGTCTAACCACCTTAACTTGGTCAAAAATTCATGAAATTCAATTTTTTTTTTTTTAATCCTATAGTATGCAAAGCATAGAATGTGATGCATATTTTGGATTCAAAAAATGTGATACCGTTTGAAAGTTATAGATGTTTTTCAATCAGCTTATCAATCAGGACTTTATTCATAATTCTAATAGAAAATGAATAATAATAATTTATTAAATTCAAAGTAAAGCATGATTTATATTGATGGAAGCTAAGAATACCCTCTAAAAATCCTTTTCGTTTCATCAATTTTGGGTAAAAAAAAAGTCGTCAGCCACATGGGCCATCAAATGGCTTACATATCGCCACTTTTTGGTCCATCATGATCCTACACATACCCAGCTATGAAGAGAATATTCAAATATCTTAAAGGAACTCCAAACTATGGATTATGGTATCTGAAGGTCAATGATTTCACTCTGAATTCCTACACTGATGCAGACTAGGCTAGTTGTGTAGATGACCAAAAAAGTATAAGTAGTGTTGCATTATTTCTTGGAGGAAGATTTGTTTCAAGGTTGAGCAAGAAACAAAATTCAATTTATTTATCCACTGCAGAAGAAGAATATATTGCAGAATCTTGTTGCACATAGGTACTTTGGATGAAGCAAACTTTGATGGACATAGGTTTGATGAGTGATGAACCTACTTCTATCTATTGTAACAATAACAATGCTATAAAAGTCTCAAAGAATAGAGTGATGCATTCTAGAAAAAAGCATATATATATCAAGTATCACTTTCTGAGGGAGAAGATATTGACAAATGAAGTTAGACCTGAATATGTATCTATGAAAGAAAAAGTTGTAGACATAGTCACTAAGGCCCTTCCGAAAGATATTTTGAGTATCTCAGAGAGATGTTATGGGTTACTGCCTCTCGTTTCAACTAAGTGAACATGGAAGTGCATCATTCAAGTGGATTCACAAACCTTTTATTCTAGATTGATGATTGCGGTCTACTTGTCAGGGGGAGTAGTGAAGTGCATTATTGCAGTATGTTATTTGAGTGCAATCCTTAGGGGGAGTGAACAAAGATTTATATGGAAATAATTTTGTTTTCCATTGATGTGAAAGGGGGAGACAGAATCATGTGAAAATTTTATGCTTGGTAGGTTGTCGCTTCTGAAAATCATGTATGCTAGCTTTGATGGTTTTTCACATCATGTGTTGCCATCAATGAAAAATTGGGAGATTTTTGCAAGTATGGATAAGTTTGGTGGTGTTGTAATTAATATTGTCATTGATGTCATCACAAATTTATGTATTTTCCAAGTGCTTTTGAGAAAATTTGAGAAATAATTAAAGGAGGATTAAAAGTGTGTTTTGTGTGTGCTCTAGTATTGTGGTCCACATTTATTGTGTGTTGATCCTATACCTATGTAGATATGTAGGTGTTTCCATAAGCTTTAATGAATCATATATACTAAGTTTCAACTTCTAGTTTGATGAAGAGTAGAAGTTAGTGGACTAGTTTTCTAGAACTATTTGTTAGTAGACTGGGATAAATTTTTTGGCTCTGTAGTCTTCTAATATTTGGTTTCAGATCTTTTAGATCTAGGACATGACTATTTCTAATGGTTTTTGTGTTCTAAAAAAATTTCTTGTGGTTGGCACTTTGGAAGACCTACTCTAGAGCTTTTGTGTTTTTACTAGTTGGTCTATTTGGACTGGTAAAGAGTTTTCTAAATATAATTTTTTTTGTAATTGTTGTAGATATATCTGAGATGTTCTTAGAGATGGTAAAATGACTGGTGAAGCATATTAAGTGATCCACATGTGTTTATCTTGTTGGAGATGTGTGTACTTCAAAGATCGTTGGTTTTTTCATTATGTTTGGTTTACCTGGTGTCTACACATTACATTTGGATTTTGCATCAATTTAAGGAATCATGTGCAAGCTTCAATATGTTTTTTGGGTCCTATATTAAATATTTAATTGGTCCTCTCTAATTCTTATCCACCATGGGAATGTTGAGTAGCTGACCTAGTATGAATTTGTAAATAAAATTGTATAGCCGACCTTGGAGAATGTTCCTAAGGTTGAAGATGGTATAGAAGCAAGTCAAGCTGTAGAAAAATCAATATCCATCCATCCATGAATTGAAAAAGTGAGTGAAGTGTGTGAACAAGTGAAAAAATTAGAGAGTGGAAGAGCGAAGTAAGGAAAAAACACTTTAAGGTATTAGATTCCTGAAAGAAGTGATAGAAAGCCATCTACAATATTATGATCTGGTTGCGAATGTATGGAACCCTAGTGGTGGATCTTCATTTATATTCTTTTATTTTTTTTTGTAGGTAGTGAGCCTTCATTTTGGAGAGTGAATCCTTCTGAAGTTAGTGAGTGTTTAACCTGGGTAGTGAGCCCTCTAGTAGTGAGCGTTTGTATCTTGTATTGCATTACAACTATATTGTGTTTTAATCCTCAATGTGGTTTTTTTGTCATTGGGTTTTCCACATAAATCTAGTCTCTCTAGTGTACTCATTCTATTATTTGCATTTTATGTTTACATTTATTAACAGATTGAAGTTAAGCTGAAAATAATATGTTTAAAAGTAAAGAGATTTGATACAACTAATTCCCCCCCCCCCCCCCTCTTATTTGTCTTGTGAATTTCAACACATCTACCATTGGTTGTACCATGGGATTATTTTTTGAACTTATTTTATTTTACCTTCGCCCACATGGCACCCCAATTATCTATATTTTCTTTAATTCTAGCCTCGTATGTCTAAAAAATTTCATCTAAGACTACAAGAGTTCCTCCCAATGCTTGTTTCACATTAACCATGTTAATAGAGGGAGGAGAAGTAAATTGTGTTGCATCTGTTTGATATGCAGACCTTATCTGTGTGCCAACATTTTTTGTTACTCTTATTTCTTCTTCAATAACTAATTTATTTCTTTCTTTTGTTGTAAAGGAATATGCACCTTTAATTTTTACTTTTTACTTATCTTTGTTTGGTTCTACATCCCTCTACTTATCAGATTGTTTCATTGGAAATTCTTGTTTTGAAACCTCTAAGGTTTTCTCTTCAATTATTATACCAAGAGCCACTTTACTAGTTCTCCTTTTCTTTCTAGTAGGTTCCCCACTCTCAAATGTAGTTTCATTTCTTTTTTTTCTTTTCTTGTCTTTCGAGGATGTGGGCTCAATTCCTCTTTCTCTCAAAGCTTTGCAAAAATCATTTATCTAGTGTAGAGTGTGTATCAAAAATTGTGCAAAGAACTAATCAATTAACATCATTTATTCGCCCTCATAATCTAGATATGGAATAGGTTCATCATATACCTTATCTTCATTGTAGGCTTTATTCAACAATTCTCCATCATCTTCTTCTAGTTGGTCTAGAATATCATGAAGCATAATAATCCAGGAAAATTCTAGATACAATCTTTCATATTGTCTCAACTTTACATTATTCTCATCTTCTAAATTAATCGAATAATCTTTTAGGTGATGGACAAGAGCATGATAACCAAAATTATTCTTGGAAATATTCCCTTCAGGATCATAGTACATTCTCTGAAGTGGAAAAAACTCAAAATTATATGTTCTCAATTCTTCCTCACACAAGGTAGAAAACATTATTGCATTGCATTTATAACTCCCTAATACTATAGGAAATATAAAAGAGGCCTTCTTGTAAGCCTTTTCACAAAGGGACTAAGACGGTTTTAACTATCTCACCAATTCTAATAAAATAATTATATCTATAGGGTACCTGGTCAACATAAATGGATGTTCGTCAAATCCTTTCATCCTAATGTAGGACTAAGTGGGGAACTGAATATACCATCCTCCCATTGGTCTAATAACACTTTGTGCTTCCAAGGACAATCTTTTGGCTTTATCACCTTTCATCATTCTGGCTAGCTTCATGGAGAAAACATCATTAACTCTGTTGCAATTCTCTTTATACCCATGGATAGTGATTTGGGGTAAATGATCATATATCAAACTATTTCCAACCTCCCTGCCTAGAGTACCAACCCTTTTCAAACCTAGTTTGGTTTCCCTCATTGTGCAAGAATAAATAACATATGATGATAGATAAAAACATCTAGTTTTGGGAAATGCCTTTATCTATTCACAAATAAACTTCCCCCAATGCATTTACATGGGATTCTCCATCAACCTGGATATTATTATGAACATACAGGGTTCAAATTTACTGACATCTCTTAAACCACCTATCCTACTTAGCAGATTGATAATGTCTTGAATTTCTTGGCTGAATATAGACCTTTGAATTACTCTGGTCGATTGTATAATTAGCTCATGGTAGCATTGGCTAATCATAATTTCTCTATTGTGAGCTTCAACATTTTGATATGTCCGACCTTCGCCTTCATATCAATATTGTGCATCAAAGTAAAAGTAGAAAGACCAAATGTGTACATAATTTCTTTTAGCGTGAGCTTTTTTTATTGTTATTCACGATGATTTCATTCATAGCAATTGGGCGAATGGAAATATTCACATACAAACTACAAAGAGCCTATCCTTCTTGAAAGATATGGAACAAAACAATCTCAAAGGGGAAATCTGGCTAAACAAAACAAAAGATTAACTCAATTCAATCCCAAGTCTACAATAATCAAGTTATGATCATACTAGGTTCACTCCAAGGTATGATGCCATTTTTTTGTTAATCTCAAAGGGAATATGTTCATGTTTTGGTTGTATCAAATATTATAAGATAGTACACAAGATTTCCAATTCATTCATAAAATAACATAATGAAATCGAAATATTTGAAATAATATTTCATGAACATCAACAATTTCATTTTCTATCACTTAAGTAGATTTAGCTTTAAGAATTCAACAATTTTCAATAGAAAATGAAATATTTTCAATAAAATTCCACCCATTCATCTATTTTTTGGAATATTTTGAAACTTTAAACATCTCTTCCAAAATAAAGCTTAAAAAATTACTGAAAAAATAAAATTGCTCCCAGTTATTCTAGACGCATGCTCCAAAGAATTAGTTAAATAAAATAAAATCACTTTATACTTCACTAGATTGCTTCACAACTACATATAAAAATTGTACAAGCTTTTAAAGAGGGTTTTAATTTGCACACCGAGTAGGTTATGCATGCACCCTTAAACGATGTAGCATACAATATTGTTCAAATGAACTAATAGAACTAGCTACTAACGATTCATGAGATGGGTAGCTATCAAATTGGATTTTATATTAATCAATGTCTTTGTGCATACAAGTTTTTAGATTAGAATGATTCAGAAAATAGGAAAAATGAAAAAAACTTAGAGAATTTTTTTCTCTTCTGATATCCACAAATTTTGAACTTAAATGAAAATAAAGGAGTAAACGTCCTTTTATAGGAACAAGGCCCCAAGAGTTTAAAATTAAAGTTTTTCTAGAGAATTAGAAATAGAAAATCAAAACCTAACATGTGGCATATTCCAGCTATCATTTAGAATATTCTAGATGAAGTCAAAGATTTGAATTTTTCAGCAACAACACTTTTCACTTCTTACTTTGGTATTCCATATTCCACATAAACCAAGGATATTCACATCCTTCTCAATACTAGACAAAACCACATCCACCAAGACTAGGAACAACATACAAAATTACAAAAAAAATACTATTGTAACACCTTTGGTATTCAGTATCTTTTATCATTCATGACTTGGGTTATGGGATTCTTTCTTTTTCCTTCTTCAATTGATACTCTCAGAAAGTGCCCAATTTTTTATGCATATGATCTTTTGAAATCCCTTGTATAGCTTTCCAAGTGAGTGTAAGCTTGGTGTATTCTTCTGATACCTCAAGTATTATATCATTTCTATAGACTCTATCTATTTCATATTTATCTATAGTTTTCATGCACTGTATGATCTCATCAATGACCTATTGAGTTAATAACTAAACAAGGTCTCTATTTATTCTTTCAATCCATTCTTCAAAAGATTTAACATTTTTACCCTCTTGTCCTAATGTTTCGGGATCACCACCTTGACATAATAACAATTCAATAAAATCATGATACTTATCAAGAAATTTTCTAGTTTCCATGGTGACCTTTTCAAATCCTTCAACACATTGTATCAACATGTCACCTTCCCATTTCAATTTTTTCTTCCATTTTTCTAGAAATAGAGCTTCTTACTCTAGCATTACATTTCCTTGTATTAAACCTTGGACATCCATTTGTATGAGAATTTCAATATTTTTCTTTTCAATATCAATTTGTTCTTGATGAACCCTACATTCACCTTCAAATCTTTTGGTTTTTATAGACCAACGGTATGCTTCCTTGTATTTCCCTATTGCATCTGTGATGAATTATTCTCCCTTTTTTATCCAATACTCTATCGATTCTTCAAATACATCTATTTTATGGAAAATTGTTGCAATTGCATCGACTTGTTCTTGTGACATTAGTATTGGATGTTGGGGAAGTTCAGTGTATGCTTGACCATATAAGGTTAGATATTTTATAAAATTTTCTATGGTAGCAACCTATTCTTTCAATTCTCTTTTATTATTTTTATACTTATATACTCTAGCAAAAGTGGCATCCAAGTTTACCTTTATTTCATCCAACTCTTGCTTTCAGGATGACTATACAAGATTAATACTTGTTACCTTATACTTCTTAGGTGTTATTTCATGCATTTTTTTATTATCTATTAGAGTAGCTATATGGATGGTTATGTCACCATCTATATTCCTCTGTATTACATTTTTTTCTTTAGCTTTGCACCTAGGGTTTGGAGTATCTATTTCTTGTACAAAACTATTAAGGTCTAGAGGAAATATTTCTACTTCCATTGGGGAAGCCAATTCCCTAATCAACCAATTAGGTGCATCATTATTTAGCTCTACCTCTATAGAATTCTCATGTTTCTTATTTTTTATTGGGTTCACGAATCTCTTCTCTTATTTCTTTAGCTTTATCTGTTACTTCTTCTGAAATGGGAATTTCCTCAACAATTTCTAGCATAGATTCAAGATTACTAATATTTGGCATAGTCTCCTAAGTTTGGAGTCTTACATTTTCTTTTCTATCCAAATGTTCGATATTAATTTCCTAAAAATTATCTTTGTTATTCTCTACTACATTAGGGTTATCTTCATTTTCAACTTCTTCACCTAGAATCTATTTGGCTTCCTTTTCCACTTCAATTTCAACCAAATTTTCTTCCAATTTTTTTAATACTTGTGATTGTTCATTATCATTTAGCACATTCCCAAGTGATAGTTGGGAATCAAAATTATCTTCAACAATTATTTCATCAATACAATCTCCTATGTTTTGATCTCGAGAATATCAGGATTCCCCACTTCTGAGACGAGTGTTCCTTGTATGAATTCTTTTTTTTCAATATGTATAGAGGTGGAACCTGTATCAGGAATTTCTTCTACCACTTCTTGTACCATGGGCTTGTCTTTGGACTTCTTTTCTTTTACCTTCTCCCACATGGCACCCCACTTATACATTTGTTCTTTAATTTTATCCTCGTTTATCTCAAAAAATTCATCCAAGACTACAAGAGTTTCTCCCAATACTTGTTTCATATTATCCATGTTAACAGAGGGGAGATAAGTAAATAGTGTTGCAGCTCTTTGAGATGCAAACCTTGTCTATGTACCAACATTTTCTATTACTCTTGTTTCTTCTTCAATCAATTTTTTTCTTGGTGTTTTTGTAGAGGAAGATGCACCTTTAGTTTTTACTTTTGATTTATATTTATTTGATTTTACATCCCTTCACTTATCAGATTGTTTCATTGGAACTTCTTGTTTTGAAACCTCATGGGTTTTCTCTTCAATTCTTATACTATGATCCGCTTTAATAGCTATCCTTTCTTTCTAGAAGGTTCCTCACTCTCAAATGCAATTTCATTTCTTTTTTTCTTTTCTTGTCTTCTGAGAACATGGGTTGAATTCTTCTTTCTCTCAAATCTTTACAAAAATAATTTATCTAGTGTTGAGTGTGTAGCAAAACTAGTGCAGAGAACTCATCAATTGACATCATTTCTTCACCCTCATAATTCGGGTCTGGAATAGGTTCATCATACACCCTATCTTCATTGTACACTTTATTCAACACTTCACCATCACCTTCTTCCATCTGGTCTAGAATATCATGAAGCATAAGAATTCAAGCAAATTCTAAAGAAAATCTTTCATATTTTCTCAACCTTACTTTATGCTCATCTTGACAATGAAGCCAATAATCTTCTAGGTGTTGAACATGAGCATGAAAACAAGCAATACTCTTGGAAATATTCCCTTCAAGATCATAGTACATTCTATGAAGTGGAAAAAACTCAAAATTAAATGTTCTCAATTCTTCCTCACTGAATTTAGAATAGCTTATTGTATTGCATTTATAATTTCCTAATACTATAGGAAATCTAAAAGAGGCCTTCTTGTCTAAAGACCTGAGTGTAGATTTCAACATCTAAAGACCACCCCATATGAGTGTCTATCACTACCATATTGATTGGTATGGCCTATGAATTGCAATATTTGAACTCATCTTCTACTCTTACGTTAGGAGTACTCATTTATTCTTGTATTTTCTGCATTTTCAAAAAATGTGCCTTGTGTGCGAATTAGGGTTAAATTTAACCAAAAATCTCTTACAATTTATAAAAAATTCATTCACCTTTCAATTAAATTTGAAATCGGAGAATAATCATCATTTTTTTTTTTAAGGGATAAAACACCTTTTGAGATCTTCATGTTAGGGAAAATTTGATTATGGAACAAAATTTCCTAATGTCAAAGACTCAGAGGAGAATTAAGACATGCCTTTAAACTTTTCAATTATAGTTCACTAAGATGCATACAAAAGAAATAACATAATTGAGAAATACATTCAAACATAATAGACACCAGATTTACGTGGGAAAACCCTTACAGAGAGAAACCCACCACACCAAAGAAGAACTCTTGTATTACAACAAAAGAAATTACATACAAGTTACAAACTCTTCTTTTCAAATGTCAATTTATAGCAACAACATTTCCCTTATCAACCTTGTACAGATTATCATTGTTACAATGCTTTCAAAAATTACATACAATGAAGTTCACTAATAGATCATTTGACAAACCAGCCAGACCAGACCCTCGACCAAACTATTCATACATGCTCAAGTAGTTTGTTTGTTTCCCACAAGATAATGATCAAAAAATTTCAATTGTCAATTGGTTTGCATTCTACTTCTCTCATTGGTTCAAAAGAAACCACGTAGGATAGACACTTAGTCAAAATAATTCAAGTGTCTCGCTCATTGGTAATACAACAAACTGTCTCACCAATGCCAGACTTCCCATAGGCCATCGCACACGGCACCACCTTTTATTGGTCTATCGCTTAGACTTGGTGAAGTCTCCCAAATCTTAGGACCATCAGCAAGACCAATACTATCAAAAAAATTATAGAAAGTCACACCGATGGTTCAAGTCTCCCTGATGTCCAAAAGAACATCAAGACCACACATACTAGAAAGAATCACACCGATCATTCATCAGGAGTAGATCCATCGAAAAGAGTAATACTATCAGCAAGAGATCAGGAAGTCATGTCAATAACTCAAGTCTCCACGACGCGTCCATCGACAAGAGTCTCCCCGATGATCTTCATCACCTAAACATCTACCATCGACACAAGTTAGAAATAGCACTTTGACTTCTCTAGTCATGCCAGTGGTTCTTATCAGCAAGACATTCGTAGGGTCACGTCAATATCGACAAGACTTCTGCTATTAGAATGAGTTTGGAATCTCACTCTGATAGTTCATGTCACCTTGATGAATTTTGTCGGCAAGACAGGTCCTAGTTCACAGTGATTTGATCCCTCCAAGAATTTAGAAAACAACTTTGTCGAAAAGACATTCCAAGGGTCTCACCAATACTGCTCTTTCAAGAGTTCCATGTCAGTAAGAATTGAGGCATTTTTTTCCAAAAATTCATACATGAAAATGGCTAACATAAAATTAGTTAGTTATAATATACCTAGTTCCGATTGATAATGATAATATTTTGAAATGAAACTCCAAAATCCTTGGTAGTTGTGTTCTTGTTTTCTCCAAATTTATCTTTCCTTGCAAGCTAGCATTATTTTGTTATTTCAATTTCCTTTGTAAATTTGTAGCATGACGTGTAGTAGAGTGTTACAAAAGAAATTGTATGCCTAAGGTGATGCAAAGTACATGAGTATTTCACCAACTTCATTAATTACTTATTACAATGCATTAATTTCTCAAATAAAGGTGCAATCATTATTGATTAGGGTTCAAATTATGAATGCATATATTTTTGTTCAAGCTCACTATTAGAGGAAAAAGATGGTGCAGTGATTATACATGGCACTTTGGTGTCACTCTAATCACCCGTGAAGAATGGACCAAATTAAGGATACGTGATCAATTTATGGTCACTGGGGTTAATACTTTCTAGTATCAACTTTTAGGAGAAATACCGAGATCCAAGAATTTACCTCCTAGCTTCAGAGAGAAAACACAAACTAGAAAAAAATAAAAGACCGAAAAACAGGCTCAAGAAAGATCAAATACATTTCAAAATAGACCCTTCATTTTTTGAGTTACAAATAAAATTATCAGACTCTGATACAAGAATAAAAGTTATCACTTAGATTGACACTTTTGTTTGATGACTTACCAGGCGGGGTTAAGACCAACTAAAGATACAATCATAGAACTCTGAGATTTTGGTTTTCGATGATCTATCAACCATCATAAGAAGACAAAAAACCAAATCCATGAAAGAAAACATGGGGTGAAATAATGACCAAACACAATTAAAAAAGAGAGTTGGAACCAACCAAGCAATAGAACAATGCCAAAGCTAGCGAAAGCGAAAGGGAATAAGAAGTAAAAAGGGGGTCCACATTTTCCAAAGGGAAAAATGGGGTGTGTTGTGAAAATACACAATAATATCCATAATACTCAGGATGTTCTTCAATCAATATTTTCCAAATAGCATAATTAGTTCCATCGAACCTTGAATAATCATAACTCATTTTTCTAGCAATCTTAGACCTTCCTAAAGTGGTTAAGCTCTTCACCAAGGAAAAAAGCTCAGATACCAATTGTTGAAGAAGACAACTAAGAGGGATAGTGAATTATTTGTCATATATTTAAACCTTAATTCATTCACTAGTACTAATCCTTCATGCTATTTAGATGAATAAACATTTAATAATGTTACAAAAACTGAATGCCATCACATAAACACAATAACACTAGATTTACGTAGAAAAATAAATATGGAAAAAACCATGATGAGGATTAAATCACACTATAGAGAATATCAAAACCAGTTACAAGAGGCTCAATAATTGAGAAATAAGGATCACTACCAAAACAAGGATTCACTATCTGAATCAAGACTCACTGTCCGACACGGTTTACAACTAAGAGGGGCTCACTTCAAAAGAGATACAAATATTATAGAAGAGACATGTTACAAAGAGAATACAATCTCAATGCAATGGATAAATCCACCAAAAATTTCTCAACCACTTGCAGACATGCATGAATGATAGATTACACCTTCTACTCACTACATCTGGAAACTCAACATTTAGGCTTTTCACTAATTTTCCATAATCACATCACACACACTCACTGATTTGCATCAATATCACACTTATCCACTCTATTTATTTGCACTTATCTATCTTTCCTCTTTTTGTGCTCTATTTCACAACTAACTCATCTTATATTTATACCATCTTTACCTTTGAAACATATCCAAATTCGGCCATCCAAATTCAAATTCAAATAAGGTAAGCGCCAAAACATCCTAAGGTGGAATTAGAATGAGGGTGACCCAAAAACATGCTTCATAATGACTTGGAAATATATCTAACACGCTTCATGAACTCTGAAGATAGTGTTCAACACAAGGTCAAAAAATCCAGTGTAAAACACAGAGAAAAATTAAGCACGATCCTTCCAGATACCAAAATTATCTTCAATACAATAAAAAAAAACTCAAATCTAGAACTATAAGTTATAAGAATTTAGTAAAGATAAATTTGAACCAACAATATTTATCCCAAACCTCAACTAGAAATATAGAAAGCCATAGTCCACAACTCATGAACAGAACTCGTATTGTACAATGAACCAACATCCAAAAATATGGATATTTTAGCTTCCAACAATCATGATCAACATATCCAAACCACACAAACATAGGAGAAAATCCCAAACAAAAAATCACAACAACCATTGAACATATGCAATCTTCCTTCAATATAATTTTCTCAATATCCTTGAGATATACAGTGAATAACCTATATCCATAGCACTAGTGACAACAAAAATCAATAGATAACCAATTGACTAGTTGGCATCAATGAAAAACCCTTCATTCTTTCTATTCTTGTGAAAAGGCTTTCCTCAATTTTTCGTGATTATTATGTAGAGCATGAGGATGTAGTTATGAAATTATTCATGCAATTACTAATAAAGGATGTTAGGGATTGGTACAAAGTTTTACCTAATGGTGGCATTAGCTCATGGGATGAACTGAAGAGGGTTCTTAGAGAACAATATAGAGATAAATCTAACCCCAATTTTATGCTAAATAAATTCAATAATATCACTAAAGGAAAGAATGAGATGGTATCAAATTTTAACATCATATTTTAGAAGGCTATGAATAGATTGCCACCCAACATGAGATTTAATGATCTAATATGCCTTGTAACTTATTGTAACACATTCGATGCTAGTATGCCTTACCAGCTAAGAGATAAATACCCTCAAACTTTGAGGGACACATAAAAAAATTCCTTGCACATTGAAATTAATAAAAGAGCTTCAGGTGAGGTGGTACGAAGAGATGATGTCAAGATCTTGAAGTATCCAAAGGATAGACAAGAAAAGGCATCTAGAGAAAATCCTACCCATGATGAAAAATTGGATGAAGTGATGAGAAATCTCAAGGATATTAAGTACACTATTGTAAAGAATTAAAATGCGCTTGGAAATGACAAACATCAATTCTAGAAGAATGAAAATCCCCCAAGGCTACAATATTACCTTTGCATAAAAAATTGGTAGAATGGAAAGCAAGTCACAAATAATAATAAAAAAAATATTAGGTCACACCTAATCCTTTGAAAAAGAATTCTGCAAATTTCACTTATGAAACTCCTTGTTGCATGGTCTATTAGTTACCCCACTCTCCTCACTAGTGTGTAGTTGCACAATTGGTTGAAGTTGAAGAAGGTATACCAAGATATTATGATTTGTCTCATGATGATGATGTTGAAGTCAATGTGATTATGACTAGGTCTAATTGTTTTGATAATGAATGCTCATCTGATGTGGAGTCTCATGAACTTGAGGTGGATGGCCAAAGGCAACGAAAAAATGCATATCACCAAAATGTTCTCTCTAATGAATATAATGATAGTGGGCAGGAGGTGTGCACATTGGAAATAGATGAGGATGATGTGTGTTTAATGAGGCTCATAGATGAGGACATTACAAAATGGGTAGTAGCCTTCATGACACAGGCAAGAAGTTCCTACCCCATAAGAAATAGAATGGTGGGTGGGGACCTAGCCAAACCTGCTAGCTTTTTCATGAAATAGTAGAATGGAAAAGGAAAAGAATCGAAGGCTGATAATAAAATAGATGGGGCTAAAACCAAAGAAGGTAAGGGAGACAATATTTGGAAAAAGAAGGATGAGAAACTAAAAGTTGACATAGAAGTAACTTCTCTCATTCTAAAAAGGGATGGTAAATGAGTTTCTAGAACAAATCACATAAAGGAAAAAATAAAAAGTGGCAAGACAGACAATATTGGAAAATTTCTAAGAAGTTGATAGAAAAAAGTGCCAAAGGACTAGGTCGCCCAGGATGGCGACTTAGGCCTAGTAGCGTTGTTTTTGTAAAATACTTGAATTTTTGGCTAATTTTTATGGTTTTTTTGATATTTTGGTGCAAATAGAAACTGAAAATGCAAAGTTTTTTATTTTTTCTTATTAAAAATGCAATGCAATACATAGATTTATCTTGAATTTTCACTAAATGCACTTTTTTCACTAACCCTAGGATGCAAGAATTTCAAGATTTCAATGGAATGTAAGTTATCTCTAAGATGAAAAACAAAAAAAATAAGAAAGCTATCTAATGTTCTACAGTTGGGTTCACCAAAATTAACCACCAAAAACACATATATGCTAACAAGGGAAAGAGGATTCCCTTACTAGGCTCCTAGGGTTTTTCACCCTAAGGGAACTTGGTTAGGAATAACACTCTTTCCTCTATGTTGATATGTGTATGGGTAGGTTCATTCAAAGGAAGGATGGGGGTCTGATGACTAGTTTGTGCTATGTGTGTGTGATGTGTGGCTAGAACTGAAAGCAAGATGATTCTTGTAGACACTAAAAATTGTTCTAGAGTTGCAATTTCTAAATTCTCCATCATTTCCCCTTTTTTCCATGATAATTAAATGATTTTAATTATTTAATTATTTTCTAAAGTCATAATTCTTCTATTAATTAAATAATTTTGATTATTTAATAAATTCATTTTCTTTTATCTTTATTTCTTCTTGATTAATTAAATAAATTTTATTTATAATTACGTCACTAATTAAGTCCTCTCTTTTCTAAAATTAAATAAATTCCTATTTATTTATGTTTTCTCCGCTTTCCACTATAATTAAATAAATATTTATAATTATTTAATTATTCATTAGCCACATAGATTAAATAATTTTTATTATTCAATTTCTCCTATCACTTCTTTGTTTATGCTCATTTTAAATAAAATTATTTATTTAAAATAGTCTCACTTTCTAATTTCTCTCTTTTTATTAAATAATTTAAATTAATTACTTAGTGTCATGTGACCCCACCTTTTGAATTAAAATTAATTTTTAATTCAAAATAGTCTTTCTCCTCCAAAATTCAAGTAATTTCTATTATTATTTGATTCTCCAGCCACCTCTTTTTCTTTTCTAATCTTATCTCTTGTCACATGCATTGTCAACCCTTGAATTGTTTTCCTAAAAATTAATTTTGTCCATTCATTTCAAATTTGACATAATGTGTCCCTAACCCTAATTATGGGTTGTCATATTGAATCTTGTCCATTGATTCTAGGGCACTTGCCAGCTTTTAATCTTGGTCATTCACTCAAAATTGCATTTTCTATAAAATGAGAAATTTGGTCTCATTTTTTCATCTTGCAACCTCATGATCTTGCAATATCATACTCTTACACTCTTTTCATTAGTCATAGGCATATTTACATTTCATTTGGCATAATTTAGACATATTTTAGAGGTTTACTAGTTGCATTATAGCATTATATTACATGTAGTTACTCAAATCCTTCAACATAATTTTCTTAGGGCTTGTCATTGTCATTAGATTGCTCATCATAAATCTGAGGGCAATATCATATTTTTTGCAAGTTGAGAAGGTATAATGGAGGTCAGCAATGGAGAATAAAGACATTTTGGTAAGATTGTTTTATTTGTTTTCATTTTATTCCTTTGCACTTCATTATCACTTTGTGGTTTTCTCATGTTTTCAATTTGATATGCTAACCCTAGGAAAATTCCCTTAGTTACATTGGTGAACCTGACATATTTTGACAAATTTTGAAGAATTTTGGAGTTGGATCTTTTTTTTTTTAGGTTTTGTTAGCATTTTACTGCAGGGTTTGCATCATTTTGGGGACAAAACCCTAGTTTTCAAATATTCAACCATATCTCTCAAATGAACACATATTTTCTCACAAAATGTTTTCTGCAACTTTGAGACAATATCCAAAGCTTCTAGTCAGAAAATCATATTTTTTGGAGCTGCATTTAATGTTTTATAATTTTTTTGGTATTTTTCATGAAAAATCTATTTTGAGCGAAAATTAGCAAATTTTTTTGATATTTTTATATTTTTAGAAATCTCTCTCAACTTAATTAGGCAGCTATATTTTAGGTTTTTAATTTGGATGCAAAATAATTAGAGAAAAAATAGATCTTGAAAAATTAGGGTTTCACAAAGATCTACTTATATCTAACAAATGGTTGTAGATATATTCACAAAATGTTTTTGGAAGATGTGGAATGATGTCAGGAACCTTCAGTAAAAAAATCAGATTTTTTGGACCTATTTTGAATTTTGTATAATTTGTTTATTATTTTGCATAAAAAAATAATTTTGGATGCAAAACAACAATTTTTTTGGATTTGTTTACATTTTTGGAAAGGTCTCAAAATTTCAGTAAGGGTCTATTCTCTGTGTTTTTATTTTAGATGCAATTTTTTTTTCCAAAAATTAGTTTGTCTTGACTAGATAACCCTCTAATATTAGTGATCAATTATCTTGTTAGGATTTTGGCTTGCTTGTTGGTTTTGTGAATGTGCAGGAAAAATTGGATCAAGTTAAACAAAAATGCTCTAAATTTGTGTGGGTCCAAGATATCTTTTTAGACTACAAACAAGTGGTTTTGTAGGTTCGATTGTCCAAGAATTTTATTTTGAAACCATTTGTGCTTGTTTTAGATTAGCAAACACTTCCATTGGTGCTTTAATAAGAACCTTTTCTTGTCTCACTTAGATTTAATTAGGGGGTTAAATAAATTTTCTTGATTGTTCTTGAAGGTGGTAGGTGATTATGCTCTCACCTTTTGCAAACTAGGTGATCAATAAACCAAACCCATTGATTTTTATGTCACCTTGATTCAATAATAGAAGTATCCTCTCCCCTTGCACACTTGTACGATCCTAGGTGTAAGAGAAACTGTTATTGACTCTAGGAATTGGACCTTCCTTGGTGGGAAAGAGTACTCACCTTAAGGTGACTTAGACTGACAACAAAGATCTTTAGTTGAGCTACCCCCGACTGGTATATAAATGTGAATCCTAAGGGAAAGCCTAGGATTACAAGTGCAGATGTGTCATATGGACAAAGTAGTACTTCCCAAAACCCTATTGAGTGTAACCTATTCAAGATAGAGTGCCTCCTAAATGGAGATTAATATTGTGTCTCATGTATGCCCACTCGAACGATGGTCCCAAACTAAACAACTTTGTGTAGTATCCAAAATCCTTCTATTTGCTAGTGCAACAACGATCATTGTGAAGGCATCCACATTATCACAGTTCTTAGTACAGGTGACCTACTTGCCATGGGATTTTATGGGTGTTAGAAGCTTGGTTGGCTTGAGAAGTGAGTGAAATGTAAGGGGGAGCCCATGTGGCCAAGCTTCTGGATTCACACGCTAAGAATAAGTGTGGTTGGGGAAACCCACGTGGAATCTAGCGAATATTGTCCTTACCTAACCTAGGATTGTGCTTTTATTTATTGTGCTTGATCAAAGACAAAATATTTTGTTTTCCAAGTATCTTCTCAAACATTCAAATAAATAAAAATCCTTGACAAATCTGGAAAGCACTCTCAATTTGAAACCAAAAAATCAATCTTTTGGTCATTTTCATCCTTCTCATTTTGTCACCTTGTCACTTAGTCCTACAAGCAAGTCCTTTGACAATCAAAATTGACACATTGGCCAAAATTTGAATGCTTAACTGAACCTTTCCTAAAAATTATTTGGAATAAGGCATCCCCTTTCATCAGTTTGCATTGCCACCTTGCATAAAGAATATCCTCATGCCATCCACCATCATGTCTTCAAGCCACTTTGATATGCTTGCTAGTCGAATTGAATGCCAATTTCTCATTAATGGTCAAGCCCAACTAAATAGGGACGTTAAAACACTATAACTCCAACCCAAGTCCAAATCCACAACCCATAGTCAACTACCTACATATCCATCTTACCAAAAATTCGTAAGTCCTAGT
Source organism: Sequoiadendron giganteum (assembly GCA_007115665.2). NCBI lineage: Eukaryota > Viridiplantae > Streptophyta > Pinopsida > Cupressales > Cupressaceae > Sequoiadendron > Sequoiadendron giganteum. The sequence goes on along the minus strand of CM021101.1, from coordinate 788,341,569 downwards.
CCTCCATACATCAACTCTAACTATAAAGAGTCCTTTAACAAATATCCTCCCATTAGTCCACAAACAAAATCCACCCATTGTCCTTATCCTAACCTTGAAAAGGGAAACCAACCATCCATCAATTCACTCCAAGCCCCCATATCCTATTCTAGTCCTTCATCATATCCTAGTCCTTCATACATGTCCTATCCAAGTCCTTCATACACTAACCCTTTCCAAGTATCCACATCCTATGCTAGTCCTATATCCACCAATCCATTCCAAGTCACTCTGTCCCAACACAAACCTAGCCATGAAAATTATTCCTTGTCCAAAGTCACATTCCATTGTCTAACTCTAAGGACATATGTCAAGATGAAAACCCAGAGCATGACACCATAACTCCCCCTTCATGTCAAGATCAAATTTGTCCATCCATCACCCCATCCTTAAGTCCATTCAAGAAGTCCTCCTAGAAAATCATGGCATACAAATTACACCAATCCTTGGTCAAAATTCCATTCACAACCATGTTATCCAAGAAGAACCTATCCTTGGTCAAGATCCTACTTCCAATTATGTCATCCAAGACAACCCCGTCTTTGACCAGGACACAATCCTTGATCAAGAATTCCAAAACGATCCACTTCTCAACCTCTATGCCATTCAAGACCAAAAAAATTATGACCTTATTCAAGCTCTAACTATTGACACTTCAAATAATGAGACACTAGCCTCCATGGGACACATAGATAATCTTCCTATAGAACAAGAGGCTACTATTCTAGATATATTTTCAAATGATCAAGCAATAACTGAATTAAGTGGGCTCTATGACAATGACCATAAATATGGTTTCAACATTGACTTGGAAGTACCAAAAGAATCATCTAAATCTGATATGTCACAAAATTAGACCACAGATGCTAATCAAGTCTCTAGCCAACATGTTAATGAAGCTATGACATCTTATCAACTAGGGTCATCTACCTTTGTCAAAGCAAGATTTCTTATAGATGAGAAAATTGAGAGTAAAGGTTTCTGTCTAAATAATGATGGGCTAGCATCTTGCTTCCAAAATAAAAAATACCCTATCGCAAATAGAATCTATCAAAATATGCATTATCAAGGAAAAGGACTAGGCCTACACGAGGAAGGAATTCTAGAAGTCGTACAACTTCAAGAAAATTATGGACATTAAGCTCTTGGCTACTCGTTAGTCGGGAAATCTAACGATGTTGGTGGTCCCTCCTTGATATTGGGGGCAACTTTATCTCATATAAACATCAAAATGGGTGTCATGAATAGTCCTTGTCATAAGATTGCTGCCAACACCGCATCCATCCACACCATAAACCGTCACTTCAACGTCAATAATACTTCGATTTGGAACCAACAAATAAAAAATTCTTACAAGTCCAAAGTTAAAAATCAAATGTCAAAGGCCATCGAATTAAACAACAAGATAAGTGGATAAATGAAGTTAAAATGGATCCCAAAGAAAAATAGATCAAGGAAAGAAAATATGTCAAATTCAAAAGTCAATCAAAATGTGGAGCCACAAGACAAGAGGAATCCCACATATAATCAATGTCCACCTCCTTAAAAATGGCCATCAAGCAAGACATATAAAAGTGTTGGCTCCAAACACTATCCTAATCTGACACCCAAAGTTTGGAAAATAAAAAGTGCTACATTTGAACAACCAAACAATCTGTCCATGTCTACCATATTTTGTCATAATCTTACATCTTGCCTAAAGTCCAAAAATACCATGTCACAAATCTATCACATCTTGGCAGAAAATATTTATCATAAGGACTGTCATGGAGCTCTATCACGATGTGCGTATTCTGATAATGCCAACCCTAGTATCAAAAAGGCTCACAACGACATCAATCAGTTGTATGCAAGCGCTATGATCCTAACAAGGCAGCTACTTCATCAAGGGAATTATTGGCATGTCATAGAACCGGTCTCTACATAAGTACCATCAATAAATTCAACACAGTTAGTTATCATCTAAGGAATGAAGGCCATCCAGAAAATACAAAAATATAATTAAAAAAGAAAAGAAAAAAATAGTAAACAGAAAAATTTCGTCCAAGAGTGAAAACCATTCTTATGGCACTTTGGATAAGTACCATGATGAAAACTTGGAAAACATGCGTCATGTATAAATAATTTGTCTATGTGGACCATTACACTTGGGGGTAAGTCATCTTATTTCCTATATCCTTCACATGACATTTTTGACATTTTCATCCATCCATCTAAGCCCTATCATTTCATCCATTTTCTAACCTACTTTAATCTTCATAAGGACTATAGTACAAACATAAATCATGCTTTGGGAAAAAAAATTTACATGTCTATCCTTTGGTCATACACTTTCATCAAATATCATGTGATCGGCTTCATAACAATATCCAGGTCCATACCTCAATAAAAAAAAATAATCCTTATATGACATAATCCATTCATGTCTCCTATCTTTTACCAAAGCCGTCCATTGTCCTTTTATACCTATGACCCATCTTGGTTTCCCTTTTCAATGTCTAAAGATCCCTCATCATCACATTTATTCCTAAGGAAGTCATTCCAAATTCAAAAATCTCGCAACCTAGCGCATCATCCCAAACATTCCTTGGCTTTTTTTCCTAGACCTACTGAAATCCTTGATCCTTTAGTCACATTATTGTCATTTTCACATCATTTCAAGATGTGTCCTTCCCATGTGGAACAAAATTGTCATCATCATTGTCCCTTGTCAATTGGTTTTCAACTTGACTAGTAGTAAGATCATGGTTGTCCTTGGATTCATGGGCGTAGGTATGATTCACATGCATTTGTCTTAATACTTATAAAATGTCCTGAAAAAAGTCCTAAAAATCATAAAATGTCCTAAAAAAAGTCATAATTTTTTTTTTTTTTAAATCCTGAAAAAAGTCATAAATATCAGAAAAAGTCATGAAAAAACATCCTAAAATCAGAAAAAGTCCTAAAAAAAGTCATAAAAATTGAAAAACGTCTTGAAAAAAACTCTAAAAATCATAAAAAAAGACCTAAAAATTGAAATATGTCTTGAAGAAATCCTAAAAAATTAAAATATCCTCAAAACACAAAAATAGAGTCGTATCTTGTCAAGTCTATCAAGTCTACTAGTGTTTTTCATTTTTCTAAACTGTGTTGTCTTTGTGCATTTGCTACGTAGGCAAGGCCATCAGTCGATGAGTCCCCGAGACATTAGGCCAGTCCTTTTAGGCTTGTCAAATTAAAAATCATAAGTCAAGCATGGTCACATCAGTCAAATAAAGTAGACATAGTTGCACATGACACAAGATAGTCATTTGAAATGTCAATGACAAAATTGGTCAAAATCAAACAAGATAAGCCAATCAATCATATAGTCAAAGTCAGTCAACTTGCCAAAACAGTAGTCAAAATGTCAATCTTGTCACTTTTTGATCCTCTTCAAAATGTGTCCTTGGATTTGGACCTCGTCAAAATTTCATTTGCCTTTTCAGGATGTGTCCTTCATGACCTTAGGCATCGTCAAACTATCAAACAATTAATCTTTGACAAACAAACATTGGCAATACAATTAAATGGCTTTCAATTTTTGGCTATTTTGTCTTATCTTTTATTGACTTGTCTTTTGGTCATGTTACTAGCTACCTCAAGGATGTCCCATGAAGGATTTATAGGTGCGATGATGTCTCATCACCTATTCTATTTTTCTTTGACTGTTGTTTGTGGATTCTCTTGACAAAAATACTAGGGCAACATGACCCTTAATATGAGTTAGGACATTCCTTGTCTGTGATTGTCTTTTTTGCAAGTGAATGACCTTGCACACCTTGGTCTATGTCATACCATGGCATTTTTTGTCCATTTGTGTCATTTTTACCACCCAATGATGATTTGAGCAACGTCTATTACTACCTTGGAAAATGTTGAAGGTTTCTTTTCCCATCCAACCCTTCTTTGTTTCCCCTCTAATATTTCATCTAGTCTGCATCTTCATCATCCATATCTTTTGCACTAACACTTTCTTGTCCCATCATCTTCTAGTCTTCTCATCCATTTTTGAGAGCACACTCATATTCTTGGAACCCGATTGTTCTCTCGAGGGGGGCATACTGCTACCCCCCTCATCATTCTTCCTCATTTCATTTGGCACTCGGGCATGACTTTAACTTGTTTTCTTTGTCACAACGCGATAAACTTCATTATGACAAAGAAGGGAAAAATGTAGACACTAAAAAATGTTCCAAACTTGCAATTTCTAAATTCTCCATCATTTCCCCTTTTGTCCTTGATAATTAAATTATTTTAATTATTTAATTATTTTCTAAAGTCATAATTCTTCTATTAATTAAATAATTTCATTAATTCATTTTCTTTTATCTTTATTTCTCCTTGATTAATTAAAAAATATATATTTATTTAATTACGTCACTAATTAAGTCCTCTTTTTTCTAAAATTAAATAAATTCCTATTTATTTAATTTTTGTCCACTTTACACTATAATTAAATAATTATTTATAATTATTTAATTATTCATTAGCCTTTTCTCTCCTAAATTAAATAAATTTTATTTATTTAATTTGGTCCACTCTCTTGAATTTTGAATTAAATCATTATATTTAATTCAAAAGATTCCCTTTGTCACATTCTTCTATAATTAAATAATATCTTTATTATTTAATTATTCATTAGCCACCTAAATTCAATAATTTTTATTATTTAATTTCTCCTATCACCTCTTTTTCTATGCTCATTTTAAATAAAATTATTTATTAAAAATAGTCTCACTTTCTAATCTCCTTATTTTTAGTAAATGATTCAAATTAATTATTTACTATCATGTGACCCCACCTTTTGAATTAAAATTAATTTTTAATTCAAAATAGTCTCTTTCCTCCAAAAGTCAAGTAATTTCTATTATTATTTAATTCTCTAGCCACCTCTTTTTTGTGCCAATCTTATCTCTTCTCACATGCATTGTCAACCCTTCATTTGGTTTTCTAAAAATAAATTGTGTCCATTCATTTCAAATTTGACCTAATTTTTCCCTAACCCTAATTATGGGTTGTCATATTGAATGTTTTCCATTGATTCTAGTGGATTTGTCAGCTTTTAATCTTGCCCATTCACTCAAAATTGTATTTTCTAGAAAATGACAATTTTGGTCTCATTTTGTCATCTTGCAACCTCATGATCTTGCAATCTCATACTCTTGCACTCTTTTCATTTTGTCATAGGCATATTTACATTTCAGTTGCCATAATTTAGACATATTTTAGAGGCTTACTAGTTGCATTATAGCATTATATTACATGTAGTTACTCAAATCCTTCAACATTTGCTTGGGGCTTGTCATTGTCATTAGATTGCTCATCATAAATCTGAGGGAAAATTCATATTTTCACCAAGTTGAGAAGGTATAATGGAGGTCAGCCCTGGAGAATGAAGACATTTTGGTAATACTATTTTATTTGTTTTCATTTTATGCCTTTGAAATTCATTATCAATTTGAGTTTTTTTCATGTTTTCCATTTGATCTGCTAACCCTAGGAAAATTCCCTTAGTTACAATGCTAATTTAAATGTATGCAAATGTAAATTAAATAAAACTAAGCTAATGTAAACTACTCTAAAATGAACTAAATGTATGTTTTTTGGAAAATAACAGAGCGGGGTAGAAGGTATGTACTTGGGAAAGTGATATAATAAATTAATTCTCCTAGGATCTCTTAGAAAATTTCTGAACTAAGAAAAGGACACTTACGCCAACTAGGGCGACCTAGTCCTCCAAATTAGAAATTCTGCCAAAACATGTTTGACGAAAATGGGTGCCCAAAAATACAAAAAACCCTTTTTCGGGCCAAGCATAGGGAAAAGGTTGCCAATAGGGGCAACCTAGTCCTCTTGTAGCTTTCTGGGGAATCAAGCTTTGATTTTGTGGGTTGCAGTTGATGTTTCCCTTTTCTATAACAATATGTGATAGGAACTCCTAAAAGTGACCTGTAGCTTGTCTTCTTGTCCTTCATAGGGTTTAAGGCTTGGATTTGACTTGAGGAGGATGTTGGTACTTCTTGCAACACTTTGTAGTTCACCTAATTCGCATCAAATCTTGCAATCACATGGAAAGACCAAGAAATTATTGGGGTTAAGAAATAGGGGTTTCCCTAAGTCAAACCCATTTGTATGTGATTAAACCCAAATGTGATGAAAGCAAAGGAATCTGAGTGTGAATGATGAAATTAATGTAAATTCTTACCAAAACTTTGTTGTTGATGGTCTGCAACATGCATAAGAAGCTCCAATGGAGATGACTTGAAACCCTAATGCATGTATGCTTGCTTGTGAAGTCTTGGTTGCTTGAGTGCTTGAATATTGACAGCAAGAGAGTAAAAATGAGCTAGGAGAGATGCAAAATGGAGGTAAAAGCCCTCATTTGTAAATGTGAAACCCTTTTTTTTTGTAAATGTATCGTAATAGGTCAACCCTAGGGTTTAGGAGGCAAGATTCCTGTTAAATCTTATATAAAATTGTAATTTATGCCTAAAGGGACTAGGTTGCCCACATGGGAAAATTTTGGTGGTGGTCGGGAAATAATTTGTGTTTAGTAAAATTAATCAGTTTTGCCTCCCAAAACACACTTAGGTCGGGGCTAAAGATGCATTAAAAGGGAAAATTAGCATCTAAAAATGGTTTATTTAAGGGCGATGAGCCTAGATAAGTGTGAAAATGCAACACAACACTTTACAACATTCTATCTTAAGGCTTATTAAGGTGTGAAAATATATTATTTAGGTTAATTATGTTGAAAGGGTCTTAGAAAAGTGAGGAAATGCATTACAACACTTCAAAACAGCTTAGTAAAATACTATTAGGTAATTGATGAATTACAAGCTTACAAGGTTGAATCAAGGTAAACAAGGCCAAAATCCAGTGGAAAAGGGTAAAATGAGTGAAAAAGTGCCAATGTATACACTTTTTGGTGACAGAGTAGGATGCCGGAATATGGGAGCATGAAAAGGAAAATATATAAAATAAAAATCCTTACATGAAATTTTCAACAAAAACCCTTACATTTGGAAGAATTTATAGGACTTCTAAATATAAGCTCAAAAAACAAAAAAATATGGGAAGAAGTCTAAAGTTATACTTATCGAAGAAGTCCTCTATTCTCCATCAAACGTCTACAAAAAGGCTTGAGCTTCAAACCATAATCCTTTTCACACATGGAAAACTCATTCTACATTCCTTTGTGAGAATTTTGGCTCTCAAACTAATTAAACTATAGCGGAGGAAATATTTGCATCCCATCAATGATTTCTCAAATGATTAACATCTTGCCAATAATTTTCTAATTCAAAATAATTTTTTTAACTACCCAAATTTATTTGTGTGACTAACTTCTTAGTTAGTTTTATTTGTATGACTAAATAGTTTTTTATTGGATGACCAAGTTAGTCATTTATTTACTCATTTATAGTTGAATTGCTAAAAATTATTAGAATTTAGTCATTTTTAGTTGTTGTGACAAATTTTTAATCACGTAGTCATTTATTTTACAAATTCTACTAGTGGACTTGAGAAACTTTCTCAACAAAATTCACCCAAAAATCAAAAACCAAGGGGTCAAGGGAAAATTTGGGGGTGAGGAAAATATGGGGATTTGTGTTATCATCTTTAGTAGGCTAAAGGGAGGATTATGTAATATGAAATTGAATAAGGTGTAATTTGACAACCTTACAAGTAGAAAATCAAGCTTAAAACTTTGAGTAAAGTTGTATGCTCTAGTGGTAGAGAGTATCTATGTATTTTTAGAATGTAAATTAATAATTTTTTCTTGAATACTTTTCATCTATAATGGGAACTTGGTGTAAGCATTTGAGTTACGTTACATGATTATACAATACTTGATTAAAAATTCCTCCTATAATTGTATTTATTATTTTGACAAATGATATTAATATAGAGGTACATCTATGTTTCCCCTATTAGTTCTCTTGCAGTCTTTTATCAAAATAAATTTAAAATCTATATAACAAATGAATACATATTTCTAATTGATATTAATAGTTTAATTTCTAAAATAATCAAGTACATTGCTAAATCTATAATAATTTACATCATTATTATCATCTTATGATAAATCTTTATAACCCAAAATATCAATAGTTTTAAATCATATTTTAACAATCACACTCTTAATATATTTGGTTATGAAATATATTAGTCTTCCATAAAGAAAATTTCATGTATAAGCAATTTACGTGTAACATTAAAAAATAGAAAAATAAATTAGGCAAACATACATATTGAAATTTGGTTTTGTGGTTGGAATAGCAAGGGCTATTTTCTTCCTCTCTTTTATCCTTTTGTTTATCAAATGTGATTTTTTATAAAGTATCAAATTAATCAAATTATTAGATAAAATTAATAATTCTCATTTTTCATTCATAAATATGAACCTTCTGCAATGTTTAGAATTGAAAGTATAATTTAGTAAGGAATAGGCGCATGATTTTCTCCTTTACTATGTGTACGTCTGCATTTGCTATGCACTTATTGGTTTTATTATGTCTTCAACTAGATCTAACCGGATAGTTCATGTTGGTGTTGGCAACTTGATGGATCTACTCAATGGATCCCCCTTAGAACAAACAACCTCATAAATTTGTTCTGAAAGTGTTTTATGAGGTAATTCTTTTGACTCCCTGGTTGATGTGGCTTTACCCTTACCAAACATTGATTTTGCATGTCAATGGCTTGAAAAGCATACTCTTGTTGATTTTTTTTTGGGAGGACTCCCCCAAAAAATGTACTTAAAGAATGGATCCATAAGGCTTGGGTCGCTCATGAAGTCCAGCTTGATATGGTCCAAAATTTAACCAAGGGTGTTTTTCTTTTTCCATTTGTAGAGGTCATGGTCCCTAGTATGTCCAATCATCTTTTTTGGTCTTCAATTCATGGACATGGGAATTTTATATCTCAGATGACACCAAGTTATGAGTCCCAATCTAGATTGAGTTATTGGTTTTTCCTTTGAATTGTGTTCCTTTTCTACAACATATTGTGCCCTCTCTAGGAAAGGTCATTTGTATTCAACCAAATAGGTTTTTTAGGATCGACCACAAAAATGGGTTTGGGTTGAAGTGGGTCTTTCATAGGATTTGAAGGAGTCCATTGACATCCAAATTGGATCTCTTTGGAATACCCAAAAAGTTACTTATTTTAATTTACCAAACATGTGTTATAGGTGTTAGTCCATAGACCACAAGATTGAGGATTTCTTTCTTGCATTTCCTTGTACTCCTTCACTATTGCAGGTTATCGAATAGGCTTATCAAGAAGATAGTTCGACTACCAAATCTAAGAAGAAATGGACAATGATTACAAACCATAAAAATAATTCTAATGGCGTTGGGACAGTTTCCAAAGTCCCTCAGCTAGCTAAAGAAGTTTCAAACCATTCGGTGAATGGAAAAGAAGCCCAAGTTGGGTCTGCCACTACTTCAGCACGACCAAGGCCTAAGGCTATGCCTCAACCTATCGTTGTCATGATGGAATAGATGAATAAAACTCCTGCCATGTTGGGAGCTCAAAGCAGGTCTCAAAGCCTTTCTCGGCCTTTGGAAGAAGGAGAATGTGTTCAAGAGAAGTAGAGATTTTCATCTCCAAACATTGAAATTGGCCTTGTTCCACCATAATTCTTGCATAATCACTTCTCTATTTTGGGTGAGGAGCCAGACTCTAAAAATATGGAATAGTTTCACTCTTGAATTTCCTCTCATGGAATGTTTAAGGTTTGATAGACCTCTCTAGAAAGTATTCCATCAAGGATACTCTATGAAAGTATACTAGTATTGAAGTGTTTTATCTTGACAAAGTGAAAGTTACTATTTTTTTGCCTACATCAGATTGTCGGTCTATTTGGACAGCCAATAAAATATTTTGTACTAAACATGAGGTTGGACATGGTAGAGAAGTCACACTTTTGTCCCCACAGTGGCCTACTTGTCTGGTTTATCAATGGTCTAACCCGACACAATGGCTCATGTAGATTGTTCTTAACATTGATAATCACTCTTTTGGGATTATTAATGTTTATTCCTTAAATGATGTTGTTGAAACATCTCTTCTTTGGCACTAGATTGTTGATTCACTACCAGTTGCTACTTGGATTTTCTGTGGGGATATAAATATGGTTGAGATGGTGTATGGAAAAGATGGTACTCTACCATTTAGGTGGGTAGCTGGTGAACAAGAGGCATGGTTTTACATACATAATAAATTAGGGATTTTTTATCCTAATATTGGTTGTCACCATTCTCATTCTCTCCAACATACTTGGTGTAATTACTGAGTTCATTTTGATAGGATATTTAAATTCCTTTATCATGCCATGATCTCAACTCAATCCTTTTTCTCCTTTGATAGCTCTTCACTTCTAGTTAAGCCATTAGTGTATGTGACATTTTCAGACTATTTCCCCATATATTCTCACATTGAGTGGGAGTTAATACTGCCTCATGCTAACATGACCGAGTTCTTCCTAAATATGTCCTTGCTACATCATCAGTCCATGTTGGCTCACATTTTTACGGTTTGGAATTTGGAGTGTAGGCCACCTCACAATATAGGCTAGATTGTTTTTGTGGAATAATGCCATTGCTCACATGCCAAGGTTTCTTTGCAATTACAGGTGCCAGTTGGTTATCTTTTGTCATAGGTATTATGAGGTGACCAAAACTAACCTCAACTCAACCACCAAGGCTCGGGTAGATAGTTCTTTTTCCCCTTCATTACAAATCAGGGTAGCCGAAGTAAGACACAAAAGGAAAGTTATAGACAATTATGTTGCAAGAGATACACAAATCAAGGCCAGGTTACACTAGCTTAAAATCGAAGATCATGGCTCCAAGGAATTTTTTTAACCCTTTGTGTTAGACACTCATCTGTTGGTATCAAAAAAATAAAAGAGGGAACTCAAGTGATTTTTGAGCTACTTGAGATTTTTAGGCCTTTATTAGGCATTATGAATAGGTGTTTACTGCTCAAGATTACACCCCAGAGTGTTAGCAAGCTTTTTAGGATTGTCTTGTTGTTGTGCCAAATAGGCTATCTTCAGCCGAAAAATCCTTTTGTGAGCAACTGCTCATAGTTGAAGACCTAAAGGAGGCTACTCACACCATGGTAGTGGACAAATCCTCACAAATTGATGGCTTCCCATGTGAATTCTAATAAGCCCTTTAGGACTGTGTTGGGAAAGATTTGTATAAAGTTTATCTTGAGGCTTTTTATTCTAAAACCCTTGGAAAAATAATTAACAAAGGGATTATTAAGTTAATACCTAATTCCAATCATCCCAAGGATATTTGCAACTATTGACCCATCATGATCCTCAATGTTTCCTACAAAATTATTGCCAAAGCCCTTGCCTTGAAAATTGGTCATCTCTTACCTCAGATTGTGCACCCAGAAGAAACTAATTTCATTAAATTCATATTTATTTTAGATAATATCATTGCTTTTGGGAAGGAATGGAATGGGTCAAGCACTATAACCAGAAATCCATTTTTCTTAAAATTGACTTTGCTAAGGCTTATGACCGCATGGAATGGTCGTTTATTCTCACCATGTTGGCTACCTTAGGTTTTTTCCCTAGTTTCATTTAGGCTATCCAAATTACTTTTCCAAACGTCTCTTTACCTTGCCATTAATGGCAGCTAGTCCCTTGCCTTCATCTTTTTCTGCTCCATTAGGCAGGGTTTCCCGTTTTTCGTCTCCCTCTATGTGCTTGTTGTCAAAGGGTTTGGTTATTTCCCGGCTAATGTGCTTTCCTAGCAGTGACTTAGAGGCATTTATTTATCCAATTCATAGGCTCAACTTGTTAATGGCCATTTTTTTTATGACTCTTTTCTCACTCTTTTGAAAAATGAAAATATAATCGAAGTGGCATTGGAGTGCATTGAAATATTTTGCCTTTCCTCCAGTTCTACCATTCAATGGCATAAAACCTTATGCTATAGGAAGTCTTTTTTACTCATTCCTCATTGGTTTCAATAGTATGGATGGAAGTGGATTGGTCTAGGGGAATTTTTTTATTTTTAGGCATTCCCTTGTCCTTTAAGGCTTCCCCTATGGAGTTGTGGCAAAAATTTCTCTCTAAGATTGAGCAAAAGCTAGCCTACTGGATTACTAAGCCTCTCTCTCACTGGGAAATTTCAATTTTTTTCTAAAGTTTCAGCTTCTACAAATGGTTATTAATCTTCTTAGTAGGCTCCTTCAAAGGTTCTTACACTAAGCTTGAAAATCTCTTACATGACTTTCTTTGGACCTCTTCCAACACTCATTGAGGGTTTCACTATGTAGCTTCAGATTTTTGTTGCCTTCCTAGAGACTCTAGAGGGATTGGCCTACTCTTCACTCAATGGCAAGGGATTTACCTATGTGTGATCTAGATTATTAAATCCCTTAATGATGATGAAGCCTATAAAATTCTCCTAAGACATTGCATTCAATGTGGCTTTCCTATTCATTGACCAGCTTGCAAGGGGATTGGATTTCAAGCCCTTCTGATTATGAAGGAACCAATCCAAACTGTGGGAAATTTTCTGACCAAAATAATTTGGAGAGCTTGGGAAGTCATCAAGCCTTGGGTCCATTGGATTGGTTCTAGTTGTTGTGATGGGATTTTACTCAATCAACAAAATGTGTGGTGGTCACCTTTCTTTGCTAATAATGGCCATCCACTAGCCAAATCACCTGGCTTAAGGCTTTAAGATTTCACAAGAAAGGTATCCAGACCTTGTAACACATGTTTCATAGACCCATGATGTTTGTTATGTCGTGGGAAGATTTTTATGCCCATTAAAAAATTCATAACCATGACTTTGTTACTTATGATGGTCTAGTGAATGTTATTCCAGTAGATATGCTTCATAAGGTAGGAATTCATGGCACCAAGCCATTGTGGAAGGACTAGAAGTGGTACCTAGATACCCCTTTCAAAAACTAAAAGCTCAGACTCGGCTATCTATGGATTTTTTGACAATTTCCTTTGATTAATGGTTTGAACCAGCGATAGAATCTTTAGTCTTCTATGAATTTTTGGTGAAAATGATTCTGCCAAAACATGTTTGATGCAAATGGGTGTCCAAAAATACAAAAACCCTTTTTTGGGCCAAGTATAGGGAAAAGGTTGCCAATAGGGGCAACCTAGTCCTCTTGTAGCTTTTTGAGGAATCAAGCTTTAATTTTGTGGGTCATAGTTGATGTTTCCTTTTTTTGTAACAATCTATGATAGCAACTCCTGAAAGTGACCTGTAGCTTGTCTTCTTGTCCTTCCTAGCATTTGAGGCTTGGATTTGACTTGAGGAGGATGTTGGTACTTCTTGAAACACTTTGTAATTCACCTAATTTGCATCAAATCATGCAATCACATGGAAAGACCAAGAAATTATCAAGGTTAAGAAATAGGGGTTTCCCTAAGTCAAGCCCCTTTGTATGTGATTAAACCCAAATGTGATGAAAGCAAAGGAATCTAAGTGTGAATGATGAAATTAATTGAAATGCTTACCAAAAATTTGTTGTTGATGGTCTACAACATGCATGGGAAGCTCCAATGGAGATGGCTTGAAACCCTAATGCGTGTATGCTTGCTTGTGAAGTCTTGGTTGCTTGAGTGCTTGAAATACGAGAGCAAGAGAGTAAAAATGGGCTAGGAGAGAGGAAAAATGGAGGTAAAAGCCCTCATTTGTAAATGTGAAACCCTTTTTATTTTAAATGCATCGTAATAGGTTGACCCTAGGGTTTAGGATGCAAGATTCCTGTTAAATCTTATATAAAATTGTAATTTTATGCCTAAAGGGACTAGGTTGCCCAAAGTGGCAACTTAGTCCACTTGGGAAAATTTTGGTGGTGATCGAGAATTAATTTGTGTTTAATAAAATTAATCAGTTTTTCCTCCCGAAACACACTTAGGTTGGGGCTAAAGATGCATTAAAAGGGAAAATTAACATATAAAAAAGGTTGATTTAAGGGTGATGAGCCTAGACAAGTGTGAAAATGCAACACAACACTTTACAACACTCTATCTTAAGGCTTATGAAGGTGTGAGAATATATTAGTTAGATTAATTATGTTGAAAGGGTCTTAGAAAAGTGAGTGAATGCATTACAACACTTCACAACACCTTAGTAAAACACTATTAGGTCATTGATGAATTACAAGCTTACAAGGTTGAATCAAGGAAAACAAGGCCAAAATCCAGTGGAAAAGATTAAAATGAGTGAACAAGTGCCAAGGTATACACTTTTTGGTGACACAACAGGATGCTGAAATATGGGAGCATGAAAAGGAAAATGTATAGAATAAATATCCTTAAATGAAATTTTCAATAAAAACCCTTACATTTGGAATATAATTTATAGGACTTCTAAATATAAGCTCAAAAAACGAAAAATAATGGGAAGAATTCTAAAGTTATAATTGTCGAAGAAGTCCTCTATTGTCCATCAAATGTCTACAAAAAGGCTCGAGCTTCAAACCATAATCCTATTCACACATGGAAAACTCGATCCTCATTCCTTTGTGAGACTTTTGGCTCTCAAACTAATTAAATTATAGCGGAGGAAATATTTGCATCCCATTGATGATTTCTCAAATGATTAACATCCTGCCAATAATTTTCTAATTCAAAATAATTTTTTTAATTACCCACTTTTATTTGTGTGACTAAATTTTTAGTCATTTTTATTTGTATGACTAAATAATTTTTTATTGGATGACCATGTTAGTCATTTATCCACTCATTTATAGTTGAATTGCTAAAAATTATTAGAATTTAGTCATTTTTAGTTGTTGTGACAAATTTTTAATCACGTAGTCATTTATTTTTCAAATTCTACTAGTGGACTTGATAAACTTTCTCAACAAAATTCACCCAAAAATCAAAAACCAAGGGGTCAAGGAAAAATTTGGGGGTGAGGAAAATATGGGGATTTGTGTTATCACCTTTAGTAGGCTAAAGGGAGGGTTATGTAATATGAAATTGAATAAGGTGTAATTTGACAACCTTACAAGTAGAAAATCAAGCTTAAAACATTAAGTAAAGTTGTATGCTCTAGTGGTAGAAAGTATATATATTTTTTTAGAATGTAAATTAATTAAAAAAAATTGAATACTTTTCCTCTATAATGGGAACTTGGTGTAAGCATTTGAGCTAGGTTACATGATTATAGAATCCACGATTAAAAATTCCTCCTATAATTGTATTTATTATTTTGACAAATGATATTAATATAGAGGTACATCTAAGTTTCCCCTATTAGTTCTCTTGAAGTCTTTTATCAAAATAAATTTAAAATTTATATAACAAATGAATACATATTTCTAATTGATATTAACTGTTTAATTTATAAAATAATCAGGTACATTGCTAAATCTATAATAATTTGTACATCATTATTATCATCTTATGATGAATCTTTATAACCCAAAATATCAATAGTTTTAAATCATATTTTAACAATCACACTCTTAATATATTTGGGTATTAAATATATTAGTCTTCCATAAAGAAAATGTCATGTATAAGCAATTTATGTGTAACATTAAAAAATAGAATAATAAATTAGGCAAACATACATATTGAAATTTGGTTTTGTAGTTGGAATGGAAAGGGCTATTTTCTTCCTCTCTTTTATCCTTTTGTTTATCAAATGTGATTTTTTATAAAGTATCAAATTAATCAAATTATTAGATAAAATTAATAATTCTCATTTTTCATTCATAAATATGAACCTTCTACAATGTTTAGAATAGCAAGTATAGTTTAATAAGGAATAGGCATAGGATTTTCTCCTTTACTGTGTGTACGTCTCCATTTACTACGGACTTATTGGTTTTATAATGTCTTCAACTAGATCTAACCTGATAGTTCATGTTGGTGTTGGCAGTTTGATGGCTCTACTCAATGGATCCCCCTCAGAACAAGTAACCTCATAAATTTGTTCTGAAAGTGTTTTAAGAGGTAATTCTTTTGACTCCTTGGCTGATGTGGCTTTACCCTTACCAGACTTTGATTTTGTATGTCAATGGCTTGAGCAGCATACTCTTGTTGGATTTTTTTTGGGAGGACTCTCGTTGAAAGTGTACTTAAAGAATGGATCCACAAGGCTTGGGTCCCTCATGGAGTCCACCTTGATATGGTCCAAAATTTAACCAAGGGTGTTTTTCTTTTTCCATTTGCAGAGGTCATGGTCCCTAGTATGTTTGATCATCTTTCTTGGTATTCAATTCATGGACATGGGAATTTTCTATCTTAGATGACACCAAGTTACGAGTCCCAATCTAGATTGAGTTATTGGTTTTTCCTTTGTATTGTGTTCCTTTTCTACAACATATTGTGTCCTCTCTAGGGAAGGTCATTTATATTGAACCAAATAGGGTTTTTTAGGCTAGACCACAAAAATGGGTTTGTGTCAAAGTGGGTCTTTCATAGGATTGCAAGGAGTCCATTGACATCCAAATTGGAGCTCTTTGGAATACCCAAAAAGTTACTTATTTTAATGTACCAAACACGTGTTATAGGTGTTAGTCCATAGACCACAAGATTGAGGATTTCCATCTTATAGTTCCTTATACTCCTTCACCATTGCGGGATATTGAATAGCCTTGTCAAGAAGATAGTTCGACTACCAAATCTAAGAAGAAATGGACAATGATTAAAAACCATAAAAATAATTCTAATGGCTTTGGGATAGTTTCCAAAGTCCTTCAACTGTCTAAAGAAGTTTCAAACCATAAAGGGAAAAGAAGCCCAAGTTGGGTCTGCCACTACTTGAGGATGACCAAGGCCTAAGGCTATGCCTCAACCTCTCGTTGTCATGATGGCATAGCCGAATAAATCTCCTGCCATGTTGGGAGCTCAAAGCAGGCCTCAAAGCCTTTCTCAGCCTTTGGAAGAAGGAGAATATGTTCAAGAGAAGTAGATATTTTCATCTCCAAACATTGAAATTGGCCCTGTTCCACTAGAATTCTTACATAATCACTTCTCTATTTGGGGTGAGGAGCCATACTCTAAAAATATGGAATAGTTTCACTCTTGAATTTACTCACATGTTATGTTTGAGGTTTGATAGACCTTTATAGAAAGTATTTCATCAAGGATAGTCTATGAAAGTATATTGGTATTGAAGTGTTTAATCTCGACAAAGTGAAAGTTACTATTTTTTTGCCTACATCGGATTGTCAGTCTATTTGGCTAGCTAGTAAAATATTTTTTAGTGAACATGAGGCTAGACATGGTAGAGAAGTCACCCTTTTTTCCCCACAGTAGCCTACTTGTGTGGTTTATCAATTGTCTGAGCCCACATAATGGTTCATATATATTCTTCTTAACATTGATAATCACTCTTTTGGGATTATTAATGTTTATTCCATAAATGATGTTGTTGAAAGATCTCTTCTTTGGCACTAGATTGTTGATTCACTACCAGTTGCTACTTGGATTTTGTGTGGTCATATAAATATGGTTGAGATGGTGTATGGAAAAGATGGTACTCTACCATTTAGGTGGGTAGCTGGTGAACAAGAGGCATTATTTTACATGCATAACAAATTAGGGCTTTTTTATCCTAATATTGGTTGTCACCATTCTCATTCTCTCTGACATACTTGGTGTAATTACTAAAATTTTCTTGATAGGATATTTAAATTCCTTCATCATGCCATGATCTCAGCTCAATACTTTTTCTCCTTTGATAGCTCTTCACTTCTAGTTAAGCCATTAGTGGATGTGACATTTTCAGACTATTTCAACATATATTTTCACATTGAGTAGGAGTTAATTCTGCCTCATGCTAACATGACCGAGTTCTTCCTGAATATGTCCTTGCTACATCATCAATCCATGTTGGCTCACATTCTTACGATTTGGAATTTGGAGTGTAGGCCACCTCACAATAAAGGCTAGATTGCTTGGTGGAATAATTCCACCACTCACACAGGAAGGTTTCTTTGCATTTATGGGTGCCAGTTTGTTATCTTTTGTCATAGGTCTTATGAGGTGACCACAACTAACCTCAACTCAACCACCAAGGCTCTAGTAGATAGTCTTTTCTCCCCTTCATTACAAGTCAGGGTTTTCGAAGTAAGACACAGAAGGAAAGTTATAGATAATTATGTTGGAAGAGATACACAAATCAAGGCCAGGCTACACTAGATTAAAATCGAAGATCGTGCCTCCAAGGAATTTTTTTTGGCCCTCCGTGTTAGACACTCATCTATTGGTATCAAAAAAATAAAAGAGGCAACTCAAGTAGTTTTTGAGCTACCTGAGATTCTTTAGGCCTTTGTTAGGCATTATGAATAAGTGTTTACTGCTCAAGATTACACACCAAAGCGTTATTAAGCTTTTTAGGATTGTCTTGTTGTTGTGCCAAATAGGCTATCTTTAGCCCAAAAATCCTTTTGTGAGCAACTGCTCATAGTTGAAGACCTAAAGGAGGCTACTCACACCATGGTAGTTGACAAATCCTCTCAAATTGATGGCTTCCTATGTGAATTTTAATAAGCCCTTTGGGACTGTGTTGGGCAAGATTTGTATAAAGTTTATCTTGAAGCTTTTTATTCTAAAACCCTTGGAAAAATAATTAACAAAGGGATTATTAAGTTAATACCTAAGTCCAATCATCCCAAGGATATTTGCAATTGTTGACCCATCATGCTCCTCAATTTTTCCTACAAAATTATTGCCAAAGCCCTTGCCTTGAAAATTGGTCATCTCTTACCTCAGATTGTGCACCCAGAAGAAACTAATTTCATTAAATTCATATTTATTGTAGATAATATCATTTCTTTTGGGAAGGAATGGAATGGGTCAGGCACTATAACCAGAAAGCCATTTTTCTTAATATTGACTTTACTAAGGCTTATGACCACATTGAATGGTCGTTTATTCTCACCATGCTGGCTACCTTGTATTTTTTCCCTAGTTTCATTTAGGCTATCCAAATTATTTTTCCAGACATCTCTATTTGCCTCACCATTAATGGCAGCCAGTCCCTTGCCTTCATCTTGTTCTGCTCCATTAGGCAGGGTTTCCCGTTTGCCCTCTCTCTCTATGTTCTTGTTGTCGAAGGGTTTGGTTATTTCCTAGCTAATGTGGTTTCCTAGTAGTGAGTTAGAGGCATTTATTTACCCAATTCGTAGGCTCAACTTGTTAATGGCCACTTTCTTGATGACTCTTTTCTCACTCTTCTAAAAAATGAAAATATAATCAAAGTGGCATTGGAGTGCATTAAAATATTTTACCTTTCCTCTAGTTCTACCATTCAATGGCATAAAACCTTATGCTATAGGAAGTCTTTTTACTCATTCCTCATTGGTTTCAATAGTATGGATGGAAGTGGATTGGTCTAGGGGATTTTTTTTAGGCATTCCCTTTGCCTTTAAAGCTTCCCCTATGGAGTTGTGGCAAATAGTTCTCTCTAAGATTGAGCAGAAGCTAGCCTTCTGGATTACTAAGCCTCTCTCTCGCTAGGAAATTTCATTTTTTTTCTAAAGTGTCAGCTTCTACACATGTTTATTAATCTTCTTAGTGGGCTCCTTCAAAGGTTCTTACACTAAGCTTGAAAATAGTTTACATGACTTTCTTTGGACCTCTTCTAGCACTCATTGAGGGCTTCACTACATAGCTTCAGAGTTTTGTTGCCTTCCTAGAGACTCTAGAGGGATTGGCCTACTCTTCAGTCAATGGCAAGGGATTTCCCTATGTGTGATCTAGATTATTAAATCCCTTAATAATGATGAAGACTATAAAATTCTCCTAAGACATTGCATTCAATGTGGATTTCCTATTCATTGACCAGCTTGCAAGGGGATTGGCTTTCAATCCCTTCTGATTATGAAGGAACCAATCCAAATTGTGGGAAATTTTATCACCAAAATAATTTGGAGAGCTTGGGAAGTCATTAAGCCTTGGCTCCGTTGGATTGGTTCTAGTTTCTGTGATGGGATTTTACTCAATCAACAAAATGTGTGTTGGTCACCTTTCTTTGCTAATAATGGCAAGCCACTAGCCAAATCACCTCTCTTAAGGCTTTAAGATTCCGAAAGAAAGGTATCCAGACCTTGCAACACATGTTTCATAGACCCGTGATGTTTGTTATGTCATGGAAAGATTTTTGTGCCCATTACAAAATTCATAAACATGACTGTGTTACTTATGATGGTCTAGTGAATGTTATTCCAGTAGATATGCTTCATAAGGTGTGAATTCATGGCACCAAGCCCTTGTGGAAGGACTGGAAGTGGTACCTAGATACCCCTTTCAAAAACTATAAGCTCAGACTCGGCTATCTATGGATTTTTCCACAGTTTCCTATGATTAATGGTTTTAACCAGCAATAGAATCTTTAGTCTTCTATGACTTTTTGGCAAAAATGATTCTTTGCCACATGGTCTACAAGTGTTGAGCCTAAGCTCACCCACATTTATTGGTTTATTATTTTCCAAGGCTTACCAATGGGTTCTCGGCTTGTTCTGTTAGGGGTCCAGGACCCTCATCTCTCATTCTATGGATGAGTTGAGTCTTTAAAGCATCTTTTCTAGTTTTGTACTAGATCCCAACAACTTTGAAATTGGATTCATGATTTCTTTTAAGCATTTTACTCGGAGCCATTTTCTTGGCACATGGTTATGTTGGGCGACTTGCCTAGGCTTCTTGCTAAGTATACCCAACTTTTACACACTTTCAAGGTGAAAATACTCTTCAGTATTTGGAAAATATGGAAATGCATGAATTTTCTCTCATCCAAATTGATAAAAATGTTTCTTTGTATTCTAAAGCTATTATTTTCTCTAATGTGCTTTTGTAGATTCAAGTTCAAGCAAATAAATTTTCACTTGAGATGTCTCACCTCCAAGTGATTTTGGACCGTTGGGGCAATGCCCTATGTATTGTGGCTCCTCTTCACCCACCTCCTCCCACAACTAGTCACCTTCACAAGGTCAGTGGCAGAGTGGGTTTGCTCGCCCCCGCTCTCAAGCTCCTTCTTGTTTTTACTCCTGCCTTCCTCGGTGGTTGCGCTCTCCTACTCCATGGGCCGACCTAGGCTGGCCGTCTTGAGGGGTGGCAGGGAGCGGTTGTGGCACCTATGGGTGGCCCTTTGATAATGCTCCTAGAAGTGGCTTTGATTGGTTGGACATTGCAAAACGTTTCTCATGTTTAGCTTTGAAAATATCGCTTCAATGTGAGGAAATGAAGAAAATAAAGGAAAAAAAGACGATGATGTCTGGGGTCATCCTGACATCACTCCAGACACCACTGATGTATGGGATAAAAAGATGGATGATAGGGACCCTCCTAATTTTGTTGGCACTATTCTAGCTACATAATGGTCTTTTTTATTTATGTGTTTGTAATGTTTATGGTTTTTTGGGCTCGTCCTAGGTGACTCTGTTTTTGGTTTTCTGGGCTCGACCCATGTGACTCTCGGGGTGTTCCTTCTTACCACCCATCCTTTTTTTTTGAATATGTAACTTTATCTTTACTTTTAATAAAGATAGCTTCTTATTCATCAAAAAATTAAATACTATCCTTGTGAACACATAGAAGTTAGATATTCCTTGGAGAATTATTTGTATAATATAAGACGGTGAGTTATCATAACTTTATGATCCTTTTAACTTTTTACTGATTCCATTTTCCCACACATTTTAGCTTCATAAAGCTTCATGATTTAGTATTATGTATTTAAGCATAAATCCACAACGAATATTTTGTACCAAAAAATAATTTTAATTGTAGGCTATTATTTAACAGCCAGAACTAAATCTTTATATAATCAAATTGGCTTTTTGCCTTATATCACAGGGAAACTTATTACATATAAAATCGAAATGAATGAAATTCGAACAATTTAAACTATAAATTTAATAAATCAATTCCCATAAGATCTTGATTAAATCTCTGGGTCGGTGCTGCTGTTACCAAGTTAGTTACATTTAGTTAAATTGATTACAAGATGTATGAGTACATGTAAAAGGGTTTAACGTGGAGATTACAAGAAAGAAACATTACAAGATTATATAGTGGGCTATTGTAAGTGTATTGACAGAAAATATCAATTACGAATAAGCATAGGTAGATTGAATGCAGAGCTCGGTGGGAGCAAAGAAGATAGATAAGGAAAAGAAAGTAGGTTAAGCAAGCATGTCGACTTCAGTTTATTGAGATTGATGGCGTTGTGAAGCATGCTTTCTGGAGACTAATTTCACAGCTGGCTCGCGTTCAGCGGGCACACATTTATTTGAGTGGGCGGTTCGAACATGAGCGGGTTAGAAGGGATATTTAACTGGCCAACTCCAGAACAACGTTGGATACACCAAGTTATTAGAAATCTTCAATCTTGCATGCCAGCAAATGGGTTTCCAGTGCAGACATATGTCATTCAGTTCAATGGTGGAGTTCCTGGTGAGGTGATATACTATAACAGAATTCCTGGGGATGTCTTTTTCGTTCAGGTAATTGTTGGTGGGCCCTACTCCATGAATTCCCTGCGGGATTTGCATCTCCGTGCTCAATCTTTCTATAGGTCAGAGCTTTCTAAGACTGCACTTACCAGAAGAGAGGAGCTTCGCTGTCTTCTTCAAGAATTAATTGCGGCCTTCCCTTCTAATCCTCGCTGGCTTGCCGTTTACAACTTTCTCTATCATTGACCTCCAAAAAGACAAGCTAATTATAATCATAGCTCTGGGATTCCTTCCATACAATTCTTGTTATTATGTTTTGCACTTCTTGTTATTAAGCGGGCCAGTCAAGCAGAACGAAATGCTTCTTTACAGCAAGAAATGGTCTACAGTCTTTAGATTCCGAGATAGTTACTGTCAGAACAATTTATATTATGTCGTCATTATCTGTACTGAGGTATTTAGTATTTAAATTTGTTGAAATTAGTTATACTGTCAAACTGCCAATACATTGATTTAGGACTGCTTAAATGAGAAGCATTAATCAAAGGGAATTCTACCATGGGATGTGCTTCTTTCGTAATTTGTCTACTCTCAAAGGCTGTAAACCAGGAAATTTTTTTGGTCTGAACGAATTTGTGCAGCCAAGAAATACTTTTCAATAGAATATTTGCTTGTGATTGAATCTTGCATTTACTGTTATCTGGATTGAAAAAATCTGTGGCAATCTAGTAAAGACGGAACCTATTCTTCAAATGCTAAAAAAGATTCTCAGTTATGAAATTGCTACTACCTGTGGCAAGTGTGTGCACATTATGATAATGAATAGTTTTTGTATGTTGGCATCATTGATTTCTAATGTTTTTAGTTGTAAGTTTAAACAATAATTTCTAAACATTGATTTGTTTAGGTGGTTCATCTGAAATCACACTAATTTCTCCAATCAGTTTTATCAATCATTGTAGTTTCAAATGAACCACCTAAAAAAGTGAAAACTTAGAAAGTTTTATTTATATCAAAATTGCTTTTGAACTTCTCAAATCTCTTTTAGATAATGATGTGTTTTTGGAGATTAACCTCTCTTTTAATTCATTGGAAGATTTTTTTAAAAAGGACTGACATAATATGCTACAGTAATTTAATGCACTCAATGGTTTTGTTTTAACTATGACATGGTATTGAATGAGAGACTATAATTTTCTGTTAAAATGAATTGTACAGTATTTTATGTTAACTAATGTTTCATTTATTGTTATTATTATTTTTTTAATTTCTCAGCTACTATAATTTAGTTCTAAGTTAGAATAAAAGTATGATGTCTTTGATTGATTAACAAGATTTTCAAATATTTTTACAAGAGTCTTTATTTCTTTGTAATGTCAATTATTCATTTCAAATACAAGCCTACTATTGTTTATTATTTATTTTTCAATAATCTTTCATCTTAAATCCAACATTTTATATAAAAATGCTGATTAAAAAACCTATTATATTATCAAAACATTTATTGAAGAAAAATATAGTAGATTTTCTTTTTATTTAATTTCGGTGGTTTAATTATATCTACCAATTTTAAATTTGAAACAAAAGATGACTGTATGTTTGTGATTGTTTGTAATCATGTTATTCTTTCTCTTAGTTTACTTGACAATTATGGCATTTTCTATGTAAAACCTAAAAAAATATAATTGATTTGTAATGAGTTATAGTAAGATACATGCAACCAAATACATTTTGTTTTATATTTTACATTAAGAAAATAATGCATCTTGTAAGCCACCTTCTAAGAATATATTATGGGAATCAATTTGGATCACATAAAAAATTATACATATTAAAAAATTTATAGATCAAAATTTATTATTATCTATGTTAAATTAAAGTGATAATATTTATTAAAATAAATGTAAAAAAGATATTTCAATATTCACAATTGATTATAAAGAATAATTGGTTTCAAGATGTAGATGTCTAAATTTTTTCAGTTAACTATGTCAAACTTTGATTCATACCAAACATTGGTTTGTTTCATTCATTCATATGTTATCATTTAAATTACATTAAATAAATTTACATTTATTTAATTAAATTCAATTTTATAACTCTATCCCACAAAAAATAAATAAATAAAAATAATTTATTTAATAACACTCATAATCCCACCTATCCTAAAATGCTACAATGAAATCTTCAAATTCCATTTGATCAAAAAATTATTCACCCTCCATTTACCCATGTGACTAATACATATGTAAGACTTTATATATCTCCATCTTCATTCTCGAGATGATCTATTACACATGAGAGGAGGAATATGCCAAATTTTCTCTTTCCAAGGTCTCCTCATACATATGCAAGAGGACAATTGCACAGAAAAATTCTAAGGTGTCTTCAAATATGTGTGAGATGATATTATCCAAATTTATTTCCTAAAGTGTCCTTACAGACATGTTGGAGAAGACATTTTTCCTTGGCCCCTCTTCCTGAGACATTATCATGAAGGAATAAAATAAAGAGAGAAAAAATATAGTTTGACAATAACAATGATTAAGAACAAAAGAGCTTCAACTTTGCTTCCATATAAAACTTATGTCTTTCTTTTGTGAACCAATATGCAGAATTACACAATAGAATACAAGAACAAAAAAATATTGATATTCTTATTAGAAAAACAAAGTTTCTGCTCATAAACATAAAATACTGAACTCACAAAAGATAGAGTTGCTACTCTTACAAATAAAAACTAAAACTAAATAGATATGCTCCTAGAAAAAACAAAGTTGATGTTTTCTCCTTCCTTATGTCTTCTACGCTGTTGAAACACTCATATTTATAGTGAATACATTTCAAAACATAAATGGAGTCCTCTATTTTTCAACATTATTGAGTATGGGGCTATGTATGGGTCTCGTTGCCAAATAATAAATGAAGGGAGGCAAATAAGGATAAGCTTTCAATAAAATCCTATAATATTCATTGAACTAAAATTGCACCATTTTAATTTCTAGGAGAGAGATATGTGAATGCACTTATTATTTTTGGTTGGTGCGATTAAATTTTCCAACACCCCCCCTTAATCACAGCTACCACCATTTAGAATACCCAAACCGTCTCATAGATACTCAAAGCTTTCTTTTCTCAATGGCTTGGTAAAAATATTTGCATACTGATCTTCAGACCTGCAATATTCCAAATAAATTTATCCATTATGAATCAACTCTTTGATGAAATGGTATCTAGTATCTAGATGCTTACTCCTCTTGTGAAATACAAAATTCTTTGATAGTACAATTTCTGAATTGTTATCATAGAAGATATTTGTTGCTTCCTCTTGCTTGTGCCTCAAATCTGTCAACACTCTTCTCATCTAGATTGTCTGGCATGATTCTCATGTTGCTGCTACATACTCTACTTATGTGGATGAAAGAGTGACAATGGGTTGGTTCTTGGATTCTCATGACATTACACCTATTCCAAAATGAAAAGCATAACTAGATGTACTCTTCCTATCATCAATGCTTCCTGCACAATCACTATATGTATATCTTATGATTTTGAACTCATCCAACCTTGAATACTAAATTCCATAATTTCTCGTCCCACTTACATATCTCAAAATCCTTTTACCTATTTACCAATGAGAGTCTTTTGGAGGCTCCATGAATATTGAAATAAGACTTACCCCATACATTATATTTGGCCTTATGGTAGTCAAGTACATTAAACTACCGAAAAGTCTTTTATACAATGTTAGATCAACATTTGAACCATTTTCATTTTTACTTAACTTCAAACCTATCACAACTGGTGTTGGTGCTAAGTTACAATTTATCATATTGAACCTTTTCAAAACATCATTAGCATATTTCACTCATGAAATGAATATGCCATTTTTATTTTTATTTACCTCAATACCAAGAAAATACTTCATAAGACCTAAATCAGTCATTTCAAATTCTTTCTTCATAGCTCCTTTGAACAAGTCAATTGATAAATCACCTGATAATATCAAGTCATCAACATATAAACAAAAAATTAGAATTTGAACTTCTTCATTCATCTTTGTGTATAGTGTACAGTCACTGATGCACCTACTAAAGCCATTCTATAAGAGGTAAGAATCAATTCTACTATACCATGCTCTAGGAGCTTCCTTAAGCCCATAGAGTTCTTTTTTGAGTTTGTATACCTTTTCTTCATGGTCTAAAACCTCATATCCTAGTGGTTGCTCCACATATACTTCTTCTTCTAAGAAGCCATTCAAAAATGCAGATTTCACATTCATTTGATATACTATCCACTTGTTCTAAGCTACTATTGCCAATGTTGTTCTCACTATATCCAAATGAGCTACTGGAGAAAATGTTTCGTTGTAGTCAAATCCAAGTTTTTTTTAATATCACTTTGCTACAAGTCTTTCTTTATGCTTTTTCACATTTCCTTTTGCATTCATCTTGGCCTTGTAAACCCACTTGACTCCTATAACATCTTTTCCTTCTAGAAGATTCACTAAGTCCCATTTATTATTCCTTTCTATAGCATCAATTTCATCATCCATATAATATGTCCATTTTTCATCTTAAATTGCATCATGAAAGTGAACTAGATCATCTACTTGTGAAAATAATGCAAAAGGATAAAGTAGACTAGCATTGTTCTCACCTTCATTTTGATCATAGATATCCCTTAAGCTTCTTGTTCTTTGTCTCCTTAAGCTTGGCAATGTAAGATTTGACATATCACTTGAAGTAGATCATGAAGAATTTTGACTTGAAGATCCTACAACAAGAATGTCTGTTGTAGATGGAATTTGATGCTCATTTGAGGGAGTACTATTCTGAATGCATGAATTTGTCCTTCTACTTGATGAAGGTGTCCCTTGTGGACCAATTTGTTGAGCTTGAGTGGGTGTGGAAGGAGTCATGATAGAAGGAGTAATAATTGGGATTAGTACTTCTCTATCCTCTTGTGGAAAAATTGTTGGAATATTCATCATCTTCTCCAAACTTCCATCCCATGATTTTTCTTCTATGAACTGCACATCTCTATTGATGATCACCTTTCTAGTTATAGGATTATACAAATTTTATGCTTTAGTGTCCTCACTATATCCCACAAATATGCATTTTTCTCCCTTGCTATCCAATTTCTTTCTCAATTCATCTAGGACATGTGTATATGCCACACATTCAAACACTCTCATATGAGAAACACTAGACTTTCTTCCATTCCATGCTTCCTCTCAATTTATATTCTTTACAATTTTTATTGGGCATCTATTTATTATGTAGACTGCACATGCTATACCCTCTGCCCAATACTCATTTAAAAAATGCTTGGCCTTCAACATGTTGGTAGATGGTCAACATTCCCCTCAGGATTCGTGAGATGGCTTAACCGCCTCTCATGGATTTGATAACTCTAGTGGTTGTATCAGGCATTAAGAGGTGAATATTTTGGTGCAACGACAACCGTAGGGCCAACAAGTGGTATTAGAGATAAAGGTGTTAGGTTTGAATCCCCTCGGGTAATACTAAGGGGGAGATTGTTGGTAGATGGTCACTGCTCCCCTTAGGATTCTGACATGGCATAACTGCCTCTCGTGGATCTGTTAAATCTGATGGTTGTATTGGGCATTAACAGGTTGAACTTTTGGTGCAACGACAACCATAGGGCCAACACAACATACTCCTCGCCATTTCAATAATTGTTCTATTCTTTCTTTCTGCCACACCATTATGTTGTAGAGTGTACCTAGTAGTAAATTTCTTATGTATTCCATGATCCTTTTGAAAATTGACAAATGCATTTGAGATGTATTGACCACCTTTATCAATTCTTAAAAATTTGATATAATATCCACTTTGCTTCTCAACTAAATATTTGAATCGACAAAAAAATCAAAAACATCAGACTTATGCTTTAAGAAATACACCCATCTCTTTCTTGTGTGGTCATCAATAAATGTCAAAAAGTAAATACATCCACCAATTGAAGGTGTTTGCATAGGTCCACAGAAATCAGAGTGAACTATCTCCAAAGGTGTCTTTTCTCTAACTGACTTTCCAATTGGGAATGATTCTCTATGTTGTTTTCCAAAAATACACCCTTCTTATAATCTATCTAGTTTTTCTATCAATGGAAAACCTTTTACCACATTTTTCTGATGTAACAACTTTAGATCTCCAAAATTGAAGTGTCCAAATCTTAAATGCCAAAGCCAATTCTCATCTTTTATTTCTAATTGAAAAGCTACTTGCAATGTGACTTCATCCAAAGCTTGAGTAATAATTTGTTGGCCTAATTGGTGGATTGCTTGAGAAAATTCAAACCTTAAAGTTGTTATCTTTAAGGGAAACATTCTATTGTTGGTCATTTGAACTTTTTCTATTACCTGATTTCTTGGAAATTTATCCAATATTACAAATTCTTTATTTTTGAAAGTCGCTCTATACCCTTTTTGAATAAGTTGCCCAATGCTCATTAAATTATTCTTTAAACCAGGAACAAAATAAACATTTGAAATAATATTTTTCTTCATCCTTTTAGTTAGAATATTCACACCATCTTTTCCCATTACTGATACTTTATTATCATTACCCAAAGTAACATCCAATTTTATAGACATCCAAACTGGAATTTTTTTCTAAATTCCTTGTCATGTGATCACTACAACTTGAATCTAGAAACCATACATATTTTGGACTCTCTTGAGCAACATTGCATGCTAGAAACATACTACTTTGATTTTGATTTTCTTTAGAAAAATTTGCACTTTGTTTGTTGAAATCAAACTGTCTTTTTTTACATTCACTTGCGTAATGACCATTCTTTTTACAGTAATGGCATTGAACTTGAGATTTTTCATACCTTTGACTTTGATATTGATTTTGAATTGGATTTTGAGTGATGGCTCCTCAACTTGAATTTATCAAGCTAGTTCTTCCAGCTCTATACGGATTTCTTCCTCTACCTCTTCCAAAACTAACAGATACTTGTGACTTAAAAGCATGCTCCAAAGAAGAATTAGAAGAAGAATGACTAAACCTTTGCTCATGAGAAATTAGAGATACATGAAGCTCATCTACAAAAAAGTGTGAATTTTTTTTTGGTCTTGTTCTATAGCCAAAACAATAGACTCAAACTTTGTTTGTAGGCTCTTGAGAATCTTTTCAACTATTATCCTATCTTCAAGAATCTCACCATGAGATTTAATTTGATTAACTAGTCCAATAACTTGAGTAAAAAATGAATCTACAGATTCAAAATCTTTCATAGACATAGTTTCAAAGTCTCTTCTTAACATTTGCAATTTTGTAGTTGTCACTTTAGCCATACCTTGATATGCAATTTGAAGAATGTCCCATGCTTTCTATGAACTTTTTATTGTTTCAACTCTTGGGAAGATACTCTCATGCATTGCTTGAAATATGTAGAAGAGAGCCTTAAAATCCTTTTTCCTATTATCTTTGAGCAAATTTTTCTCTACTTGAGATAATGCATTGTATGTTGTTTCATCTGCAGGTCCAGAGAACCCATTATCCACAAACTTCCATGAAGCTTAAGAGCTAAATAAAACCTTCATTGTGATTGACCAATATTCATAGTTTTTTCCATTAAACTGAGGAATCTGCGGATTCGTAAGACTTGTGCTAGAAAATGATGCCATAACTTGGCTCTGATGCCAAATGAAGAAATAAAACAAAAAGAGAAAAAATAGAGAATGACAATAACAATGATTAACAACAAAAGAGCTTCAACTCTGCTTCCATATAAAATTTATGTCTTTCTATTGTGAACCAATATGTAGAATTACGTGCAATAGAATACAAGAACAAAAAAAAGATTGATATTCTTATTAGAAAAACAAAGTTGCTGCTCATAAAAATAAAATATTGAACTCACAAAAGATAGAGCTACTGCTCTTACAAATAAAAACTAAAACTAAATAGATCTATTGCTGCAGAAAATAAATATTTTTTTGGTTCTTCCTTATATTTTCTACATTGCCCAAACACTCATATTTATATTGAATACATTTCAAAACATAAATGGAGTCCTCTATTTTTCAGCATTATTGAGTATGGGGCTGCCAAATAATAAATGAAGGGAGGCATATAAGGATAAACTTGTTGGAGTTTCACTCCACTCTTGCCCCACTCTCCAACTCCTACCACGATACCTCTACCTTTGGGCTCTGTTCTCATGGTGAAGCGGTGTCTACCTCGTTACCACTACTCTATTGTTAGTTCCTCGCAGTGTCACGGTTTACCGCCATACTACGACCTCAAGCTTCAACCTTTGTGGCTTCACAGTTGTCTTCTTCATTGTCTCCCACAATACCACACTCTCATCATTCACTATTCATGGTCTCACGATTTCCATTCTCTCCATCTACTCAGTTATCGCAGTCTAACCACATGATGCCTACAGCAATATGGTTAACCGCTAGGAAGCCGTTATTGCTATCATGCGGTCTATTCGCTAACTGCTCGTGATGGCAAGGTGACTACTACTAGACCACCACCATCATGTTCCCTGAACCCGGTAATGTGGGCTATTTGTTTGATGTCCGAGTTTCAATGCCACCTCCACCTTGCAGTCTTCCTTCTTACCCATCACGGTGGAGTGATATTCACCGCATTACCACCCACCCTTTCTCTCTCCTTTGCAGTTGCGTAGGTTGGTGTCCTTCTGGTGGTGATGGTTAGTGGTTTATGTGCTAATAGTTTGTTAATTCAAAAGGACGTATATTCAACTTTAAAGGACTATGTAGTTATGTTGTTTTGGACAAATTTTTGTTGGCATATTTTAACTGCCTTTAATATTGTATTTATATGACTGTGGCCATAAAAACAAATTTATATGGTATGTTTCTATTTTTTGATGATAGAAGATGAATATTAAAAATTTCTTTGAAGTAGCAAATATTTTCCTATTGTTCTGTGTTAATATTTTAGAGAATAATATATTAATTTTATTTTTTTGTTCTCTGCCTAATCCTTCATGTGGTATCAGAGCCAAAGGCCATTTGTAATGTGTCTTAGTGCGCTTTAGAGTGTTTAAAATCATGGCTGCAAGCACAAGCTTGTCCAATCCTCAAATCCCTCAATTGAATGGAAAAAATTATGACTACAAGTCTATAACCATGAGAGGATTGTTTAGTTCATAGGACTTATGGGAGTTTGTAGAGAATGGGTTTCCAGAGCCTCTAGATGTAGCAACACATAATGCTCTAACTCAAGCATAAAAATATTTGTTGAAGGATAGTAAGAAGGACTCAAGGGCTTTGCTTTTCATTTTAAAAGGATTATAGAGAGCATTTTTCCAACAATTTCAGCCACAACTAGGTCCAAGCAAGCATGGGACATTTTACAAATTGCATATCAAGGAATGGACAAAGTTAAAACTATAAAGTTGCAAATACTGAGAAGAGAGTTTGAGACTCTGTATATGAAAGATAATGAGTCTTTAGATTCATATTTCACTCAGATAATGAGACTGGTAAACTAGATGAGAACACATAGTCAGACACTAGAAGATTTCAAAGTTGTAGAAAAGATTTTAAGAAGTTTACCCATAAGATTTGAGTCAATTGTAGTCATAATAGAAGAGACAAAGGACCTCACACAAAATATAGTTGATGAGCTTTATGCTTCACTTATTTCTCATAACAACAAATTTGTCATTAGAGAATGCATTCAAGTCACAAGCTTCAATTAACCAAGGAAGAGGCAGAGGTAGAATGAATTTCAGAGCAAGAGGAAGAGGCTTCAACAGAGGTCAAAGAAATAACCAGCCAAGTTCAAGTTGAAGAAGCTCTAGCCAAAACCCATCTCAAAACTTACCTCAAGGTCAAAGGTATGATAAATCTCAGGTCCAATGCCATTATTGTAAAGAAATTGGACACTGCATGAATGAGTGTAAAAAGAAGCAGTATGATATGGGTAGAGAAAATGAAAATTTTACTAAAGAGAGTCAAGACCATAGAATAGATAAAAGAACAATGTTTTTAGCCTGTAATGTAGCTCAAGCTAGTGAGAAAGATGTTTGGTTTTTAGACTCAAGTTGTAGTAATCACATGACAGGGAATTTAGAGTTATTCAGGAGTCTAGATGACAATATTAAGTCAGATGTCACCCTAGGTAATGACAACAAAGTGTTAGTTAAAGGAAAGGGAAATGTTAATAATTTTACCAAGCAAGGGGAGAAAAAATATATTTCAAATGTTTATTTTGTGCCAGGTCTGAAACACAATTTGATGAGTGTAGGACAATTAGTTCATGTAGACATGCAAAAATAACAATCATGCATCATACAAATTATCATTCATTTCTTCTATTAATCAATTAAAATATTTATTGATTAATTTCCTAAGGTTCATTAAATAAATCAAATTATTTAATCTTTATGTTCTTCTCATTTGATTTAATAAATCAAACTGATTTAATCAAATGTCAAATCCCTAAAATCCCCTAAGTTAATTAATCTAAATTAATTAACTTCTAATCATGATTATCATTCTCTAGCTTTTGACTGAACTAGAGTCAAATCCAAACTCTTAACTAACCCACCCACTTGCACCTATAAATCATTTATTTGATTTATTATTTCCTCTAATTACATTCAAAATGGCATCAAAATGGAATATTCTTCCAATTTGAATCTTCCCCCCAAAAGGGACTTGTCCCTTCCAACAAGGTTTTAAATGCTATTTGCACAAGTCAAACATGGCATTTATTGCACCTTTCATCCCCCCTAAATATGTCATTTCATCCAAATTTGAATTTCAAATTGGCACATTGGCCAAGACTTGCACATTCCTCACCCTCTCACACTTTGACAAGTGGCATCTTGTCAGTGGCTCATGAATGATCCCACATTCATCCAAATCTCTCAATCTCCTACCCTTGAATCTATAAAATGCAAAGCATTTCAACACAAATCATCTACAACACAACACATTTTCATGCAAGGTCATTCTCTTCACTTGAGAATCAATCTTATTCTTCATCATCTACAATCTACAATTTGAGCACTATCATTTTAGGCAACTTGAGTTCAAGCATCTCATTGTCTATCATATCGCTAAGCTTATCAAGGATTGGGAAAGGGCTCTTTCACATATTCAAAGAGCACCAATCCACTATGGGATAGGAATGATTCATGTTTTTGCATTGTTCTTATTAGTTGCATTGTTTAACATGATTCTATATTTCATAAAGATGTTTGAATTTGCTGATCTAAGCTAACTTTTGTGCTAACAACATGAAATTGTTTAAATCTCTCATTTGCAGATTTTAGCATCCACAGTTCAAAAGGGTTATAAAGTGACTTTTAAAAATGGGTTGTGCACTATTTTAGATAAATATCCAAGTAGCCAGTTGATAGCTAAGATCAATATGACAAATAATAGAATTTTTCCTTTGAGAATTCAGCTAGCCTTGAGCACAAACTTTGCACAAGCACAAGAGGTGTCAACTTTAATACAGACTGTCTTTCAAGCAGAAGTAAAGGATGAAAATTGGTTGTGGCACTAAATATTTGGTCATTTAAATTTTGGTGGTCTGAATTTTCTTTATAGGAAAGGTATGGTTAAAGGAATTCCATTAATTGAAAAATCCAAGAGAATTTGTGAAGGTTGCATACTAGGAAAGCAGCATAGAGAGTCTTTCCCAGCAAGGAAATCCACAAGAGCAAAAGCACCATTATAAATTGTTCATTCAGATTTGTGTGGTCCAATGCAGACACCTTCAATAGGTGGTAGTTATTATTTTTTGACTTTCAAAGATGATTACTCAAGGAAGAAATGGGTTTATTTTTTAAAACAAAAAAGTGAAGTGTTAGTTTCTTTTGTCAGTTTAAGTCTCTTGCTGAAAAACAGAGTGGTTATTTTATCAAAGTGCTAAGAATAGATAGAGGAGGTGAAGACATATGAAAAGAATTTTTAATTTTTTGCAAAGAGCATGGAATACACATGTCACAAACAGTTCACAACAAGATACATGCCTCAATAGAATAGGGTAGCTGAGAGGAAAAACAAAACCATAATGGAGATGGCTAGAAGTATGTTGAAAGCCAAGCATTTAACAAATGATTTTTGGGCTGAGGTTGTATCTTGTGCAACATATATCATGAATAGATGCCAAGAAAAAAGTGTGATGAATATTATCCCTGAGGAAGCATAGATTGGTAAAAAGCATAGTGTGTCTCACATGAGATTTTTTGGATGTGTTTCATATGCACATGTACCCGATGAATTAAGAAGAAAACTTGAAAAAAAAGGAGAGAAATGCATTTTTGTTGTATATAGTGATGAATCCAAAGCATATAAATTGTTCAATTCAACAACTAAGAAGGTTATAATCAGTAGGGATGTTCAATTTGTTGAAGATGAAGCATGGAATGGAAGTAGAGAGAGCACTTTTAATGTTGCAGTCAATATCTCTCAAGAAGAAAATGAAATTTCAGTTCCAGCTAATGCACCTGTTGTTCCTATTCAACCTCAAACAAGTGGTCAACAATTGACACTAGTAAGCAATATAAGAGCAAAAACAAGAGGTTTGCAGACGCCAACCACAACAAGAACTTCTAGCGCAGGACCTTCAAGTCCACATTCCGTAGATTTGAGTGATCTTTCAAATCCAACTTTAGCAAGCATGAGGAGAGAAAAGATAAGAAGTATGAGTGATACTTATAATCAGAATGAAGGTGAGAATGATTCACAGCAGTTTACACTTTTTCCTTTTTATTCACAAGCTGAAGATCCAATTCATTATGAAGATGCAATCAAAGAGGAAAAGTGGATAACAACAATGGATGATGAGATTAATTCAATTGAAAACAATCAGACATGGGAGTTGTGCAGTCTTCCAAAAGACAAGGATGTAATTGGTGTTAAATGAATTTTTAAAACTAAATCGAATGCAAATGGAGAAGTGCAGAAGCACAAAGCAAGATTGGTTGTAAAAGGGTATGCACAAAAACATGGAATTGACTATAATGAAACTTTTTCACTTGTTGCATGCCTTGACATAATTAGAATGATACTTTCCTTAGTAGCACAAAACAGTTGGTC
Organism: Sequoiadendron giganteum; assembly: GCA_007115665.2. Lineage (NCBI taxonomy): Eukaryota > Viridiplantae > Streptophyta > Pinopsida > Cupressales > Cupressaceae > Sequoiadendron > Sequoiadendron giganteum. The sequence goes on along the minus strand of CM021101.1, from coordinate 788,306,015 downwards.
AGTTCACCAAATGTCGTGAAGTCAGTATTTTTAAATGGCTATCTTGAAGAGGAAGTTTACATTGAACTAGCACTTGGATATGAGATATTGGGACAAGAAGACAAAGTCTATAAACTAAAGAAATTTTTATATGGTGTGAAGCAAGCCCCAAGATCTTGGTATAGAAGAGTAGATAACTATTTTACAAAAAATAGTTTTACCATATGCAATAGTGAACCAACACTGTATACTAAAGTGAATGAAGATGGTGAAATTTTAATTATTTGCTTGTATGTTGATGATTTAATCTTGACTGGAAATGTGTTAGTTGATTTGTTCAAAACAACAATGATAAAGGGTAAAAGCACAAAGTTGTGTCACACTTTATAAAGGAAATGGCCAACATTGATCCAACTTTTAAAATTGAATCACTAAAAAGTGACATATATGTTTTGAATTTTGAAATGATGTAAACTAGTAAAATATGTATTTTTTAGTATATTTTATGTTTTCATTTTTTTTTTTAATTTAAAAATCATTTTAAACTAGTTTTTAATATATTAACAATATAATTTAGGTGCTAATAAAATTCTTAAAAATGAAGTTGCATGAGACATCAAATTTTTTATAGTAAATTTTAATTTTTTTCTTTCAAATTGTTTTTGTGTATTTATAACTTGAAACTTTAGTGTCTGGATATATTTTTTTCCAATATTGATAAATATATATTTTTAAATAAATATCAAAATGTGCGTGAATTAAAAACAACTATTTCCATCAGACGTCAAAATTCATATTAAATATTTATCTAAAATTGAAAAAATTATACCCTCTTGAAATAGCTTCTTTTATCTAGTGTGCATCATATTTTTTTCAATTTTTTTTAATAAGTTTTAGTATTTTTCTTTGGCATGGTAATCAACCTAATATTTTTTGCTAATAACCTACTTTTTCTATAAATAAAATATAAAATAGAAATAATAATTAAAAAATTAAAATAAATATGGGGCGGGGAGCCTAGCTCGATTGGCTAAAAACATCCTGTTGCAGGCAAGAGGTCACGAGGTCTAGTCTCCCCCCAAACCCGTGGTACCAGAGGGCGTGTCGCGCCAGCACCACCGGTCACGTGAAAAAGTTTATCAGGCGCACTGCAATTTATAGGGGGACGGATAATCGACCGCTTCCTGCAGTCTAATAAAAAAAAAAAAAATTAAAATAAATAGATTTTTGAAAACTAGACTTATGGATCTACAAAAGGGTATTTTTTATATTTAAAAAAAAATGTTATTTACATTAGCAGGAGTTATTGAAACTTCAAGTTTTTCAAATATATATTTTTTTTTGGTAAATTGGACTCAAAGTGGTGCTCAATATATTTTTAGCCAATAATTTTAGTTGAAAAGGTTGTGGAAGTATCTAACTTAGATAGAATGAATTTTACTAGATCATATGTTTGACCAGAATTGATTTTTGGTTAGAAATACTTAAATTCAGTTGTGTTGATATGCTGGCTCAAAGTGTGACACAACATTGTGCTTTTACCCTGGAAGAGTTTAAGATGACAGACTTAGGTCTCATGAAGTATTTTCTGGGCATTGAGGTAACACAAAATGACAATGGAATTTTTATTTCACAGACTAAATATGGAAAAGATGTTTTAAAGAGATTTCATATGATAAATTGCAAACCAACACGTACTGCAATGGTAACTGGTCTGAAGCTGAGTAAACATGATACAAGTTCAGATGTGAATTCAACTTTGTATAAGCAATTAGTAGGGAGTCTGATGTATCTAACACCCACAAGGCCTAATATAATGTTTTTAGTCAGTTTGATCTCCAGATTCATGGAAGTACCAAAAGAGTCACATTGGATGGTTGGAAAGAGAATTTTGAGATACATCAATGAAACAAAACATTTTGGCATTCAGTAGTAAAAATCAGAACAATTTAAATTAGTTGACTACATAGACAATGATTGTGCTAGAAGTGTTGATGACAGGAAAAACACATCAGGCTATGTTTTTTATTTTGGCAGTGGAGTTGTAGCATGGGCTTCTAAAAAAAAACCAGTTGTCACATTGTCTTCAGCTGAAGCTAAGTATGTTGTAGCCACAAGCGCATCTTGCTAGGCAGTATGGATGAGATGAATATTGAAGGAGATTTAGAATGAGCAGACAAAAGCCACAAAAATATTCCACGAAAACAATTCAGCCATTGCTCTATCAAAGAACCCTATGTTCCAAAAATGCAATAAGCACATTGACACACGTTACCATTTCATTAGAGAGATAATTAATATTGGGGAGATTACTTTGGAGTTTTGCAGGTTTGAAGGGCAGCACGCGAATATTCTTACAAAGGCATTGGGCAAAGAATCCTTCATCTATCAAAGAGAGCATGTGGGTGTTCAAGAAGGCGAGAGTTTCGTTCAAGGGGGAGTGTTGGAGAATCACTCCACTCCTCCCCCACTCTCCAACTCCTACCGTGATACCTCTACCTGTAGGCTCTGTTCGCGCGGTGAAGTGGTGTCTACCTCGGTACTACTAGTTTGTTGTTAGTTCCTCGTGGTGGCGCGGTTTACCGCCATACCACGACCTCATGCTTCAACCTCTACAGCTTCACTATTATCTTCTTCACTATCTCCCACAATACCGTGCTCTCACCGTTCACTATTCATGGTCTCGTGGTTGTCGTTCTCTCCATCTACTGGGTTACCGCAGTCTAACCACATGATGCCTATGACAATACAATTAATTGTGAGGAAGTCGTTATTGTTGTCACGTAGTCTATTTGCTAACTGCTCATGGTGGTGAGGTGACTACTAAAGGGAAAAGGATGCGGATCTAATGACCCAACAGTGCTGAATACATTCCCTTAACACCTTTACTACAGGGAAGAGAAGAAAAAACGAAAAACTAACAGTTTATAAAACTTATAGAGATGCATACAACCATGGCAATGAGAAACTAGAAAGATAAGCAAACAAAGATGACATAGTATTTACATGGGAAAACCCTTTCAGGCAAAAAACCCACCACACAAAGTCAAATCAATTGTATTACAATAATGAATCGATTACATACAATATCCAGACTTCTTTGCTCAGCTCACAATCACCTAGAGAGATTCATATCCACTGTTACAATGTTTTCACAACATACAGTTCAAAACCCTCTTCAAGAACTCATGTCCTTTTTGTTCTTCAGCACACGACTTCAACTTGCTCTGCAACTTTACGACTCAACACAGCTTGTCTAACTTATGAGAAATAACACATCTCTCATCCAAATATAACCGACTCAGAAGAGCAATGAAGTCCATCCTCCAATCATGCATCTAGTCGGATCTGACAAATCTCCTGTAATAAGCCGTCATTGCATTCAAAGCCATTACTCAAAATGGTTGAGTTCGCCACCCTTCGTTGAAAAATGCAACTGCCACAATAAGTATCTTTGTATCCATCCAATCACTATTCAACTAGGTGCCACGTGTCCAAGACCCATCAGCAATCGCAGCTGACAAAACAACCAAAACGGTCAAATAGACATCGGGCGCGTCCAAGACTTCAAGTCATAAATAGCACTGCCAGAGTCAGAGTCGGAATAGGAGTTGAAACAAGACTCCACCAAAAATACACACAGTCGGAGTCGGAGTCAGAGTCAGAACTAGAGTCAAAACATGATCCTACCGAAATTTTAGGTTCAGGAACCATTTCAGTTCCGCGTCTGCCCATGGCAAAGAGGAACTCGTCGGAACCAGTTTTGACCAGGTAAAGTCAACCCGGGGTCAAACCAAGATGGGAACACAAAAGACTGGAGTTGGAGTCGAGGATGGAATAGGAACAAAAATAGGACTTTACCAAAAGTCCAAGATCAGGAACCAATCCGGTTCTGGTTCCGCCTCCGCCAACTACAAGAAACAACAATCCAAAACCAAGACAAGGCGAAGGAAAACACCCCGAGTAGAATCCAAACATCCAGAAGAACCAGATCGCAAAAGCAGGGTCGAGCTCAGAGTCGGAACAAGAACTAAAATAGGAACCTAGCAAACGGACATTGCCAATTTCCAAAACTGGTTCCGCCTCTGCCAGAACCTATGAAGCGAAGTGAGAACAAACTGACAGTCGGAAGCAGAGTCAGAGCAGGAACGAGAACGGAAACTCGAAACTTAGGCAAACAAAACAATGCCAAGTTCCATCCCGGTTCCGCCTCTGCTAGAGACTCATAACTTAGGAAAACAGAACAATGCCAAGTTCCATCCTGGCTCCGCCTCTGCCAGAACTTTGTAAACAACACAAAATCACCAAAGCATGAAAACGAGGACTTCAAGCTGGAAGTTGAGACATAATTTCTCAACAACTACCGCCACACTGTGATTGTTTTGTTCCCTGACCGCGGTAATGAAGGCTAGTTGTTTGATGTCCGAGTTTGACTGCCACCTCCACCCCGCGGTCTTCCTTCTTACCCATCACGGTGGAGCAGTATTCACCACGTTACTACCCACCCTTTCTCTCCTTTGTGATTGCATGGATTGGTGTCCTTCTAGCGGAGGCAGTTAGTGTGTAAGACCCCTCCATTTTGCTCCTTGGACCGAGCAGTGTCTTGTTGGTTATGTTGTGTTACCTGTTAGTGCTTGGACTATGGTACTCAATTTCTAATTGATCATTGTTTGCATAATGATGTGCTTGTTATACTTTGATGTTGTGGTATATTATTCAGATGTTATCATTATGACATGCTTAGTTTAGCATAGCAAATATTTGAATTAATGATGTTTATGTTTGGATTATTTATTGATGTTAGATTCATTAGTTGGTAATACTGTATGGGTGAAGGGGACGAGATTGCATCACTCGCTTGCGAACGCCCTTCGATTTCGTGATTCCCTCTTCACAATGTGTTTTCTATGATGCAGATATACATGTACGATATTTTATTGTTCATAGGTTGACAAGTACAAGACACTGACTCCACCTGGTTTCACAGGTCTGAGTGTGTCCATTGCCAACGGCGGTTGATTGGGAGATAGTAGCTAGGTTTCTGGTGTCAAGCCATCACCCTAGTCTTGTGTATGTCATCGATTTTGTCAAGTTCTATTGAATTAAATATTATTGTTCTCTTGCTTTGATCTTATTATATTGCAAGTTAGAAAAGTTAAATAAATGACTATGTGGTTAGATTGTTGATTTAATTAATCTGATTATATTGTGCAAAATGTTATTTTATTTATGGATTAATTTAATGTAATTAATAAAATAATTAAATCTTGGATTTGATTTATTTTATTAATTTATTTAAATTAATTATGTCAAAATGAAGTTATTTATGCACTTTGGTTATTATAGTTTTTCTTGAATTAAAATTAAATTGAAAATTTAAGAAAGTGTTATTTTATGTATGGATTAATTTAATGTAATTAATAAAATAATTAAATCTTGGATTTGATTTATTTTATTAATTTATTTAAATTAACGATGTTGAAATGAAGTCATTTATGTATTTTGGTAATTATAGTTTTCTTGAATTGAAATTAAATTGAAAAAATTAAGAAAAGGTTTAAATGTTATTTTTGGAAATTAGAAAAAGGTAAAAATTGGAAATTAGGGTTATATTCAAAAGTTTGACTTTAGGGTTTGAGGAGATATTTTCTATTTTGCTATTAATTGGTTTTTGGGGAAAAATTTTGGGCATGAAGAAATAAAAAAAAAGAGAGAGAAGGAAAGAATTTCTAGTTTTGGGGGTTTTGGATCTGCATGGAGGAACTAGATTTTGAAGAGGAATCATGGCACCCTTTTTGGATCTTATCAAACTTCTGGAATCAGGTTTTCTTCTTTGTTAAATTAATTGCATTTTGAAAGATTTTCAATTCTTGTTTGTTTATAGAAATTATATAAATCTTGTTTGAGATTTGCATGAAAAACCCATCTTGAATTTGGATTCAAAACTTTGAAAATCTATATGTGAAAATGTGGTTCTTCAAGGAAAAAATTGCATCATAACTGTATTTGATCAATCTTGCTATTGTTTGTTCAAATTGAAATTGTTGTATACAAACATATATATATATGATCAAACATTTATACATATTCATACTTATTTATTTATCCCTTGTTCTTGAAATTTAACTCTGTGATGTTAAAATTGAAACAAAGGCAAACCCCTTTTTTTTTTAAAATTAATTTTCGGATTTCTTTTAAAGAAAATCCGTAGGGTTTTGAAATTTTTGAAATTAAAACAAAAAATAAATAAATGAAAAATAAATAAATAAATAAACAGAGGGTTTGGGGGGACTGTGGGAGGCGCTGCCCCCACCGTTGCCCCCTGGAGGTCGAGCCTCAACGCAGCCCCCACCTATGTTGCTGCACTGGCCGCGCCAAGGCTTGGGCTCGGCTGTGTGTAACACAACCGGCGCCCTTAGGGGAGCCGACTGTGTTACCCACAGTCGGCCCAAGGCTTGGGTTTAGCTGTGGGTGAACCAGCCGCGCCCAGCAAAACAATGGTCGCCCTTCTTCCATAGTGTGCGTGCGGATTCCGAGGAAGCCGCGCCCTAAGGTCTTTTGAGTTTTTTTTATTAAACTAAAATATATAATATTTTATTATTATACCTTATAATATTAATATGTTGTTAAATAACATTTTAAATATTATATTTTATAATATAGGAATATTATATATATATCATGAAGAATTAATTAATGGCATGGGTAAATTATTAGAGAAAATTTTATATCATGATGTTATAGTTAAATTAAGGAATTTTATGTCAAAATATATATTATTTGAAAAGGTTAGCATCGAGATTAAGGATAATATATTTTTATATCATGATTAATTAATTTCTAGATGATTTATTTTCAAAAGAGTTGTAGATATTTTTAAATGATTTATTTTAAATTGAGGGAGTAAAGGTTATTTAATTATTATTAATTGCAAATAAGGGAGAATTAAATACTTGATCCTAGGTTATATCAGAATTAATGGAATTAAGATGATATAGTTTGGAAAAGAATAAATTGGGTTAACATAATTTGTTAATAGACGAATTATTAGATTTTTAAATATTTAGTTGTGTCATTTATTTTAATATATGTGTATAGATTTTTAAATACATATATATTAAAATATAGTTTTAAATGATGTTGAAGTTAAATGTAATAGAGAAACTTAATTTAAGTTCAATAGTTCAACAGTTCAAATTACTGATTTGATTTAGATTTAAATGGGAAAATTATAAATCAGGTGTAATAGTCGTATTAGTGGATTGAGTTAAAACATTATATTTGGGAAAGGACAATTATTTGATTTCAGATAATATTTTTATTAGAGAAATTAATTAATGTTTAAATGAATTATTTCGGAAAGAAGATATAGATGATGTGAAGTAGTATGTCTGAAATGACCAAGTATATAATTATTTTCATAATTACCAGTGATTGAGAAATTAAATATTAGTTTAAAACTCTCCTTATGTCGAAAAGGGACATTAGTAAATCAGATTTATTATGACAACAATCTATTGAATTTTATTGAATGAAGTGGATTTAGGAAATCCGAAGAAGATGTAGTTATGTTTAAATTGCTGGTTTAAAATGTTGTTTTTCGTATTATTGAAAAAGCAATTAAAGGATTATGTTGGTTTTAAAGTAGTCGAGGGAATTGAGTTAGTTATTAAGTTAGTATTTCCCTTCGCTACAACTGTTGAACCAATTGATTGTATTAGTCAATTAATCTGTTAAGACAATTATTATCTTTGTTGTGAGTTCTTTTGAAAAGAAAATGGATTTAGAATATCCAAAGGTAGATATTTCACTTGTGTCAGTGATTACTCCCTTCGTGTTCTTGTATTGGCATTTGGATTAAATATGTCTTTAGTTTGTTAAAATCTTTCGAAAAGGGCTTAAATTAGGTGGGTTGTCGTATCATGTATCAACCTATTTGGAATGATGGAGTAAATGTCATATTTCAGTATTATTTATAATTAGGGAATTAAATACCTTGATTAAATTGTTTTTCCCTTGCCTGAAAGAGGCGTTGTTTAATTACTTTTTTGCGTCATTAACTATTGATTTATATTAAGGAAGTGGATTTAAGGTATCCAAAGCTAGTTTATTCCACGTAAATGCTTGTGTGATTGATTACTTTGTGTTCATGTTTGAGGTAATGGGTTAAGTGTCGTTGGTTGTAAGTCTTCCAGTGAACCCTAGAGTTTGGGAGTTGTTGTTTGTGAGCTCAACCTTTTGTTAGTTTCTTGGTTAGTACTTGAGGTTGTGTCAATGTTCTACTCGATTTCCATGAACAAGGATACATTGTACCTCCTGTGAAAGGAGTGGTTTATATAAATAGTGACTCCTTGTTAGGAGTGGTTTTGTTATGCTTATTTCCTCCAGTGTTGGAGAGGACTTGACTTATGTCTCCTCCTGGTGTTGGAGTGATCATCTTATCTATTTATTTGTCCTTGGGCTTCCCATGGTATTGGTTTGAATCTGTGTTGTAAAGTGAAAAGTGACTTCCGTTAGGGGCCAGAGCCGTGAGAGGTAAACTGGGTAACCTTTGGAACGAGTTTCTTCGAGTTTCATCTAAAGTAATGTCATCCATGTCAGTGATGTTATAGTATCCCTGTAGTGGGTACTTGGTTGTTTGTGTACGGTTTTCCTAACATACCTGATCTGTTATACTTGGAAGCAATGTAACCCTGTTAGAGTTGTACTTGGTGTACTTGTGATGTAATTGAGTTGTACGTGTGTGATCTTGAGTTGTACTCATGTGATTCGTGTGTCAGTTTGAACCAGTTTGGTCCCTGCCTGTGTCTAAAGGTAGTTGGTCTTGTCATGGTACCTTGTTACTATCTCCTAGCATGGGGGGTGGGCCTTTGGCTTCCACTTGGTTGGGTGGTGTGCATCTCACTCCGTTGGCTTCCTTCTTGTTCATGTTGATGAGGCTTCCAGTTGGAGAGCTCGTGGGATCCAGTCATCTTTATGCATTATTCATTTTAGCAAACTTGTTATTTATTACCCCTCTTTGTTATTGAGGTGGAATTTGTAATACGTATTCATGCTTCTAGATTTACCTCATTCGGGGAATGAGTGTTGTAATCTTATTGTAAAAGAGATCTCATGGTATCTTTAATTTTCTTTGATGAATTTATCTTGTATGGAATGTATGCGTTCTTAACTTCATAAGTAATTAAATGTTGTGGTTTCATTTCTTTAATGTTGTTTGTGGGTAATTATGTAATCTCAGTCTCGTAACCTTAGAGGTTGTTGCAATAGTTAGCAAACTTGCATATTAATTATACTTTTAAAAAAAAAAATAGTTCGCTTGTGTAGTTAATTGCAACTTCCTCTAGGGTTGCGTGACGGGGCGTTACATAGTGCTTTATGTGCTGGCAGTTTGTTAATTTAGAAGGACGTATATTCAACTTTAAAGGACTATGTAGTTATGTTGGTTTGGATGATTTTTTGCTGGAATGTTTTAACTGCCTTTAATATTGTATTTATGTGTTTGTGGCCATAAAAACCTTTTATATATGGTATGTTTGTAATTTTTGATGACAAAAGATGAATATAAAAAAATTCTCTGAAATAGCAAATATTTTCCTGTTCTTCCATGTTAATGTTATAGAAAATAATTTATGGACCCCTCTTTTCTTTTTTGCTGTGTTGTTTTTTCCTTCGCTTTGGGCCTTTCGCTCAATTTTTCCTTCAAAATTTTAATGTCTCCCGAAAATCTTGAAGATCTACCTAAGTCTCATTTTTGAAAACCATATTGCGAAAAAGTATTTGCAGGAGGCTATCATGCGGATGTCAGAATCTTTCCGGTCAGTTGCAAGAATTCCCAAGCAGAAATCTAGTTGCGGGAAGCCATATGCAAAAATCTGTCAAAGTGGTGCAAAGACCCTCGGCTACCGCATCACTCATCCTCGTATTGTTGTGGCACTCATATTCTTGTTGCCTGCACTTTCCATCTCCACTTTTGCTTGGCATCTCCACCATGAATTTCCGCATTTTAGGGTTTTCATGGTAATCGAGAAATTTACTCGCATTTAACGCACTAGGGCTTATAAATAGAGGTGAGGTTGAGGTCTTTTTCACCCTGTACGTTTTGAGTTTGGACGAGTTTCTTTTGCTTTTTCTTACGGAACTCAGAGTTTTTTTAGCTTGGATTTATCTGGGATTTCGCCTTCCAATTTGTGTATCTATTAGGTGTGATCCCATTCTATTCTGGCTTAATTGTTCGCTTTAACTTTCATCGTTTGGTGAGGGTTTTCAATGCTTTCAAAACTGTTAAAATTTAGGTTTCAAAATCCTCATGCAAAACTCTGACTGTCATGCACCAAGTTTTAGCTTGGAAGCTTTTTTCTTCCACAAATTTTGGACCTACATTCATGGAAAAGCTTATGGATAGTGTCATTATGATTGCGCCAGATTTCAGCATGATCATTGATAGCCTTTGAACCGTCTGTTTCTGCATAATTGAACCTTTGGTTTAGCTCAAAATGACTAAGCCCAGAAGCTGTTACAAAGAGTTTCATGCAGGAAACCAAATGTGGGAAGCCGTTCACATCAGGCCATTTTATGGCTTGCAACCACTCGAATTTCACATCATTAGCTTTTGAATGTGGAGTTTACACATTTTCGTCGGGAGTTAAGAAATGAGTTTTAATTGCATGATTTTAAGCTTTTTTCCCCATGTGTCTAAAAAGTCAAAACCTTCGAATTTTGCTGTATAAAATTAGTTGTGGATATTCTCTTGCGAGAAGCCAGGTGTGGGTTGCTAGCTGCTCCAAGTCATTTATGACACCAACTCAAGGGACTTTTTTTCTTTTGGCTTCCGCATAATGAACTTCTGCATTAATCAAACAAGGCACAAAGTGATTCCAAATCACAAACCATTTAATTTTCATTTTTCCATGCGCCTTAGACAAATTTAAACTTGAAAACACTAAGTCTTTTTTATTGATGGAATTTAAGTACGGGAAGCCTCTTGTGGGATGCCATACCACTCATGCCATTTTTCGGCTTACTCTACACTAGCTTTCGCAAGGGTGGCTTCTGCATTGTTATTTTTCTCGATGAGCCAAATTGATAAAAATCCTAAGTTTAAGGCTTAGCTGACTTTGCACATACCTTTTAAGATGTGTCAAAATATGTTCACATTGAAAGATCTGTGGTTATTTTGTGTGGAAAATTGAATGCAATATTATGTTTGTGGAGCTCCATTTCATTGGTGCCTTTCTCAATGGCTTTCACGTCCCTCATCCCCACAACCTAGTGCAACCTACAACTCCCCAGCCTTCAAAGTTGTAAAATCCTCAAATTGTTAGAAATTGTTTTGAGATGCTAAATTTAATGATTCCTTTCTAGTTTTAATGTATTCACGATGATTTTAGGTTTTCATGATGGAATTTTCAAATATCCTAACACATTATCTTCTAACTTAATCAATTCAACTAATTATGTTGCATTCTTGTAGGATTTATGAGAAGAAATGAGAAAGCGGGGAAGAGCGAGAGGATGATTAAAATTGAAAGAAAAGGAAAAGATGAAATATGAGTTTCATGGTGTGGAGGCTACCTCAAAAATTGCTTCGACTTGGGACAAACTCTCAGATATTGATTTGGGACATGTGGATATCGATGAATTCAGATAATGTGTCCTGATGAAACCACTGAATGATATAGTGTGAAAGATCAGTAAAAGTAGTATCACACATGTAGTAGAGTTCCCACCATCATTAGTTATCCCAAAGATCATTCACATTTGCGTGAAGTACTATCATAAGTATTCTCATAGGGTTATGAATTTCCAAGGGACATATGGTGGATGATTTATCACCTTCGTCTATTGTTCAAACTTTTGGGATCCCTTCCTTTAGGGAAATGGAGGTGGTTAGTAAGGATTATGCACTCAATATGTGGAAGGTTGACCCCCTAAGATGCTATCAGGTGATCAAAAAGAAGTGGATGTCGACTCCTCAACAAAATATGGGAAAGATTCCCAAGTAGCTTTATAGAAGTGACTTCATGGATGAGGAAAATGATCTAGTCACACTATTAAGCAGATTGTAGGACATCCCAAGTTCACCATATTTTAAGAAACGATGTGGTTCTTCATCAATGAGATCTTGAGAGTTAATATCAAGTCTGACCAAGCCAAGATGATAAATGACAACAACTATGAGCAACTCGCCCTAGTGAAGAAGATTGGAGAGTTCTATATGACCTCCTACATGGTGTACATGTTGGTAAAAAAATTTCTGTATAGGGGTTTGACATCTGAAGGTGATTGGGGATAGTGCCAGATAAGAATATTATTTATGAATCCTACCTGTAGCTTCAATATATGAACTTCAAGAAGAATTACAAGCATGTTAATGATTCCTTTCTCATGTATATTATCAAGTCTTTTCCAGGGGATTTTGAGAGCCGAATGTCATACTCTACCAAGGTTATGGTTAAGAATTTTGGTTACTAGTTCATCTAGTTTCCTAAGTTTACACATTTCAGGATTGGTGGAATTTTGGGAGCACTATATAGACTACCAAGATATATGATCGATAAAATGGTTATTCTTGAGCTCACATAAAAAATGCAGACCTCTCATCAATTTCTGAAATTTAAACATGGGGTTGTGGTACCTTACCCCATGATTCTCGAGATGGAAATGTATTAGTGTCCAATAGTTATTTCTTAAGAGAATTAAGATAGAGAGATCCAAGAGTATGGACACATATTTCATACAATTTGGGGAAATGTTGATCCTTGGGGAAAGCTAAAAAAGCAAGTTGGAAAACAACATGGCTATTGCAAGGTGTGACCTTGGTCTCCTCTTCATGTGGTAGGCATAGTCCACTGCTAGGATTAAGCTTTCTGACATGGTTTAATTGCCTCCTATAGATCTGGATCTTCTATAAATCCAAGGGTTGTAATAGGCATTATCAGGCCGATCTTTTGGTGCAAAGACAGTCATCTATGCAAAATTAGGTATTAGAGTTGATTTCATAGGTTCAAACCTCATGCTTGTGTTGGGGGGGATTGTTGCAAAGTGTGACTCTTAGTCTCCTCTTCCCATGGTAGGCATATTCCAGTGTGATGCTTGGGCTTTGTGACATGGTTTAACCACCTCCTATGGATCTTGATCTTGTATAAATCTAGCATGTGTATCAAGAATTAATAGTTCAACATTTGGGTGCAATGGTAGCCATCTGTGCAACAATGCCTACAAGTCTCACTTGGAGGACTTCTAGGAAAATTGTGAAAACAACCAAGAAGTATGAAAGATACTTTATATGAGAATTTCATTGGAGCTTACCAAATCTCTTAAAATTTACATGGTACCTAACCAAGTGAAAGATGATTGGAATAGTTTGGATGAAGTTTCCTTTGGAAAAATAACAAAGTTCTTGTTACTGTTGATTGACTAGATGGAAGAGGAAGAAACTTATATCGATATAATCACCTGTCCAATGTTACAAAGAATAAAAAAATGGTGATGGTCAAGTTTCTCAATTGGAGCAACAAGTAGTTGAGCTAACATTTAGAGAGTGGGAACAAGAGAAATCTCTTGAGGGCAATGAAGGGGATAAAATAGAAGAGGAAGTTGAAAAAAGTTTGTTAAGCAAAGAGGCAAATTCTCCTCCTCGTTCTCAAAAAAGGAAGGACACATCGAAAAGAAAAACCACTAAGAAACCTCATGTCTATGAGAGGATGGTCATGAAGGGATGAAGACCCTCAAATAAGGGTAACAACACTGAAAACTTTATATTGGAGACAATTAAGAAGGAGCCTTCTCCTCCTAAGGAGGATACTCAAGCACCATCACCCTCTCATCCAAATTGACCACCACCATCCTATTGGAAATTGTTGGAGATTGTTGATATATGGTTGTCATTGATGTCAACACTATTAGAATTAATGTCTTTAAGACTATATATGTCAAGGATATTGAGAAAATTGTAATAAAATAAGTTGCAAGTTGTCGATGAAGCAATGAAGTTTAGTATGTTGGATAGCTCAATATATTCATGATCAGAAGTTATGGATTAAAGGGTTTGTTGAAAATCCTACCTAGTTTATCCACCAAAATTTTTATAGGTTCGCATAAAGATTTGATTGCGTTATAAGTATCTATGTTCTGACAGGTTTTTTGTTGCTTTAGTTAGTGTTCCTGGAAGAAGATAATGTGATTCTAGTAATATGAGTTGATGTGAATGCTTCTATGGTGATTCATGATTCTTGTGGATGTTTCTAGATCATGCTCTATCTATGTTGGTTTGCATTGATTGGTGTGTTCGTGATTGAATATTTTCTTTAATGTGTTCATGTTCTTCATGTTCATGGAAAACAGGATGATTTTAGTGTGATTTGGATCTTCGAGGAATAATTATTGAAGATGTTTCATGTTCAAGGATGTTCCTTTGGGTCCTCACAATTTTGTGGACAACTTTAGTTGATTTTCATTAATTATTTATGTTTTGGGCTGACACTTTGTATTCACTTTATATTTTATTGAAGCCAACATGTAGATGATGTTATTCTTGGTTGTAGATATATATGAGTGATTGTTTATCTCATTTAACACATGCATGATGTGAAGTGTGTGAAGTGCGAGTGCTATGTGTGAAAAAATTTCACATCATTCAAAGGTAGAAGTTAAGAATGAAGAAGAGTGAACAAAGTTTATGTGCTTAACCAGAACTATAATTAGGTATTAGTAGATGTTATTTTATTAGTTTGAAATCTTCAGATGGATTTAATCTAAATGTAACTTTAAGATAGTGTATCTTCCTTTGGGAAGTAAGCCTTTTCATATTTGAGCAATTAGCTTTAGGCAGTGTACCTAAATGCAAGTGTATTCCCCATTTTCTATACTTTTAAGAGAGTATAAAATTGTGGATTAACCTTCACTGTGGTCCCCTAACAGAGTTTTCCATGCAAAAATCTTGGTGTTATGTTTGTTTCTGATGTGTTGATGGTTTATTCTTTCATGTTTAATTATCGGATCATAAAATAAGTTTAAACTCTATATAATCTCTGAGACAACAAATTCATCCCCCCTCTCAGTTCTTTGCCCTTCTTTTGCCAACAATTGGTATCAGAGTAAGTTCCTTGGAAGAAGTTTAATAACTTGAGGTGATCTGAGATGGCGAAATACAAGAAGAATATTCTAAGATTTGTTGGAAGAAATTATTCTCTATGGAAGACTCAAATGGACTATCATATGAGATGCATTAGTGAATCTTATTAGAACATTACAAAGAATAGGTATAAAATCCCATAGAATGGTCCTTCTATTTTTGTTGAGATTAAATATGCTGAGTACAATATCATGGCTAAGGAAGCACCATTGAGTGCTTTGACTAATTCCAAGATGACAAATGTAATGGATTTGAAGATTGCTTATGAGATTTGGAAAATGTTGGAAACTTTGCATGAAGGTGATGCTCATGTGAAAATTGCTAAGCTGCAAAGTTTGAAAGGGAAATTTGAAACATTAAAAATGGGTGAAGATGAGAACATTACTTCTTTCATGTAGAGAGTGAATGAACTTGTGTGTAACATCAGATGTGTTAGTGGTATATTGGAAGAATCAGAGATTTCTGCTCAAGTGCTTAGATCCTTGCCTTCTTCATACAAACATAGAGTTATTTCTATTGAGGAGATTCAAACTGTGACAAATGTAACTAGAGACATGTTGATTGGTAAGCTTAATGATTTTGATTTGAGTTTTGTGATGCTCTTCCTAAAACAAAATCCACATTCAAAGCTACTACCTCTGGGTAAGATAAGCAGAGATATGATCTGGGAGAAATTTCTTCTAGAAAGGTGTTCAAGTATGTGGAAGAAATGTGAGAGATTGAAGAAGAAGAGAGAAAGCTAGATGAGCTTGAAGCACTTATTTTTAAAAGAGTAGCCAGAGGAGAAGGTAAGTATAAAGGGAAATTTCCTCTTAAATTTTTTTTTTGCAATAAGATAGGTCATTTTTCCTCGAGGTATCCAGAAAGAGTTCCTAAGCTAAGATCTAACAAGCCTAGATTCCAAATAAAATGTTATTATGCTACTAATGAAGGTATGAAAGATGATGAATCTGATAAAGGGAATGCAAGTGAAGATTATTTTGTGTTTATTTCTATCAAGGAAAGTAATCTTGTACCTATTGATTCTACTAGTTGCATGAATGTTGAGAAAGCTCTAGTAGCCAAAATTGATGAAAAAGATAATGGGTGATCGACAGTGGATGCTCTCATCACATGAAAGGTGATAAAAGTAAATTTGTGAGCTTGGAAAAGTATGATGGTGGTGTTGTAATTTTTTTTTGATGACAAAGTTGGTGTAATACGTGACAAAGGATCCATTTCTTTTGATGGTAAGCATAATACTAATGATGTCCTATATGTTGAAGGTTTGAATCATAATCTCTTAAGTGTTGGAGAGATGGATGACAAGGGATATAATCTTCAATTCCAGGAAGTAAAGTGTAAAATATTGGGGAATTCTAGAAATGTGATTGCATCAGGTACAAAAACAAAAGGTAATATTTTTCACCTGAGTACTACGAGTAAAAGTTGTCTGACTGCTCAAGTTGATTAAAGTTGGCTATGGCATAGAAGATTATGTTATGCAAACTTTTAAAATATTATCAAGATAAGTTCTACTCAGGTTGTGAGAGATCTTCCTAAGTTGGTAAAGCCTACTAATACCATATGCAAGGAATGTCAGTTGGGGAAGCAAACTAGAGTTTTGTTTCAGAGCAAACAACATTGTTCAAATCAAGTGTTGGAGCTTGTGTAGTCCTTCTAGAATCATAAGTTTACAAGGAGATAGGTATTTCATATTACTCATTGATGATTATTCTAGACTGATGTGGGTTGCTTTCTTAAGGGAAAAATTTGAAGCTCTAGAGAAATTCAATAATTTTAAGGCTAAGGTTGAGACAGAGACAGGTCTGAAGATTAAGTATCTGAGATCAGATAGAGGTGGTGAATTCACTTCTAGTGAGTTTAATTCCTTTTGTTTAGAACATGGGATAAAGAGACAATTATCTTCCCCACAAACCCCTAGAAAAATGGAGCTGTGGAAAGGAAGAACGTGACAATTCTAGATGCTACTAGGACTATGATGCTGGAAGGAAATACACCACATATCTTTTGGAGAGAAGTTGTGAGTATTGTTGTTTATACTCTCAGCAAGGTAAATTTCAAAGGTGATATTCGTAAGACCCCTTATGAGCTATGGTTTTTTAATAAGACTATTGTTATATACTTCAAAATCTTTGGAAGAAAATGTTATATTAAAAGAGTTCAAGATATAAGTAAGTTTGCTACTAGAAGTGATGAAGGAATCTTTCTTGGTTATTCTACTAAAATTAAAGCCTATCGGTGCTTCAATAAGAGATTGAGGAAAGTAGTTGAAAGTGCTAATGTAAAGTTTGATGAAGACATAGTTAGACCATCTAGAACATATGGATATGATTTAGATGATCAAAATTTCAGTTCTGATTAGACTCAAAATCAAGTGCAAATCATTCTGATGAATAAGGAAAGCCAAGAAGAAGGAAGTAGTAAAAGTGCAGAAGAGAGATCACAAGATCCTGAAGTTCAAGAACATTCTAAGACTTGAAGGTATGTAAGAATAAATCACATAGAAGAGCAGATTATAGGTGATAAGAACAAAGGTGTTCAAACTAGGAGAAGAATTGTAGAAGAATACTATTTGATATCAAATATTGAGCCAAATAATCTAAATGAAGCATGCAAAGATTAACATTGGATGAAAGAAATGAAAAAAGAGCTACAAAAAATTGAGAAGAATGATACATGGACTCTTGTTCCTAGACTTAAGGACAAAAATGTAATTGGAACTAAACGGGTCTTTCAGAATAAACTAAATGAGCAAGGTCAAGTTATCAGAAACAAAGGAGACTAGTATGTAAAGGATATTCTCAGATGGAAGGAATTGACTTTGAAGAAAAAATTTCCCATGTTGCTAGGATTGAAGCTGTGAGACTGTTTCTTGCCTATGTTGCTTATAAAAAATTCAAGGTTTATCAGATGGATGTCAAGTCATCATTTATAAATGGTGAACTGAATGAAGAATTATATATTGAGAAAATTGATGGATTTTAATTGACTTATCAGGGAGACATGGTTTTCCAATTGAAGAAAGCATTGTATGGACTTAAGCAAGCCCCAAGAGCATGGTATACTAGATTGGACAAGTATTTGTTGAATATTGGATTTAGTAAAGGTACTGTTGATAGTAACTTGTATTTCAAGATTGATCATGATAAAGATTTGATTGTTGAAGTCTTTGTTGATGATATCATTTTTGGAGGAGATGATAGTTTGTGCATGAATTTTGTTGATGAAATGCAGAGTGAGTTTGAGATGTTCATGATTGGAGAAATGAAATTATTTTTGGGATTGGAAATTACTCGGTTAGATAAAGGGATTTTTATATCTCAATCCAAGTATGTGAAAAATTTCTAAAGAAATTTGGTATGGAAGATTCAAAGCCAGTTGGTACACCTATGGTGAATGGATGTAAGTTGACAACAAATGATGATTCTCCTAAGGAAAATCAAACTAGATATAGATCCATGATTGGTGGATTGCTTTATTTGACTCAAACTAGACCTGATATCATGAATGTTGTATGTATTTTTGCAATATTTCAAGCTGATACTAAGGAATCTTAGGTGACTATTGTGAAGAGGATTTTCAAGTACTTGAAGGGGACAACTAATTTTGGCCTATGGTATCGTAAATATGATGACCTTACTTTGAGTGCTTTTAATAATGTTGATTTGGTATGAGATGTGAATGATAGAAAGAGTACTAGTGGTGTTACATTTTTCTTGGGAAAGAAGTTGGTTTCATGGTTAAGTAAGAAGCATAATTCCATTTCTTTATCCACTGCAGAGGTAGAATAAATTGCTCCTGCTAACACTTGTACTCAAGTATTGTTGATGAAGTAGATGTTGAAAGATATCAGAGTTGTGTATGATGAACCTATTTCCATATTCTGTAATAATTCAAGTGCTATAAATGTTTCTAAGAATTTGGTGCTGCATTCAAAAACCAAGCATATATCTATCAATTTTCACTTTTTAAGAGACAAGGTGAGTGATAAGGAAGTCAGACTAGAGTATGTTCCTACTAAGGAACAGATTGCAGACATCTTTACTAATCCTTTTCCTAAGGATACTTTTGAGTATCTCAGAAAGAAGCTAGGGGTGATTACCCCTCTTAATCTCAACTAAGATGCAATGACTTGCATCAGTTCGTGTATTTCATAGTCATATCTTAATGCAGAATGATGTTGTGGTGACTGCTACTCAGGGGGAGTAGTCAGATGTTCAGATATGTGGTTCGGATCTTGTGTGTACCTTTGTCACTGATGTCAAAGAGGGAGAAGATTCATGGGAAAAAATGTGAATTATCTAGGGAGTAGAGTCAAAATATAAGGGGGAGAAAATGCCAAGACAAAGTTGTGTTGATGATGTTTTTCACATCATCTGTTGCCATCCTTTCCAAAGGGGGATTTTTTTGGGAATTGTTGGAGATTTCTGATATGTGGTTGTCATTGATATCAACACTAGTAGCATTAATGTCTTGAAGACTGTATATGTCGAGGATATTGAGAAAATTGTAATAAAATAAGTTGTAGGTTGTTAGTGAAACAATGAAATTCAATATATTGATGATCATAAGTTGTGGTTTAAAGGGTTTTTTGACAAGCCTACCTACTTTATTAATCAAAATTTCAGAGGTTCACATAAAGATTTGATTGAGTTATGAGTATCTATGTTCTAACAATTTTTTTGTTGCTTCAGTTGGTGTTCCTAGAAGAAGATAATGTGATTCTAGTAATCTGAGTTTATATGAATGCTTTTATGGTGATTCATGATTCTCTTGGATGTTTCTAGATCTTTCTCTATCTATTTTGTTAGTTCACATTGATTGCTGTGCTCGTGATTGAGTATTTTCTTTTATGTGTTCACGTTTTTCATGTTCATGGACGACACGATGATTGTAGCATGTTGTAGATCTTTGAGGAATAATTATTGAATATTTTTCATGTTTGAGAATGTTGTTTTGGATCCTAACAATGTTGTGGCTAGATAGTTATTTATTTTTTGGGCCGACAGTTTGTATTCACTTTATATTTTATTGAAGCAAATATGTAGATGATGTTATTCTTGGTTGCAGATATATATGAGGGATTGTTTATTTCATTTGAGACATGCATGATGCGAAGTTTCTGAAGTGCAAGCACTGTGTGTGAATAAATTTCAGATCATTCGAAGGGAGAAGTTAACTGTGAAGAAGAGTGAGCAGATTTAATGTGCTTAACTAGAACTATAATCAGGAATTAACATATGCTACTCTCTCAGTTCAAAATATTCAGATAAATTTAATCTAAATGTAACTGTAAGACAATGTGTCTTCCTTTAGGTAGTAATCCTTTTTGTATTTGAGTAGTGAACTCTAGGAAGTGTGTCTGAATGCAAGTGCATTCCCCATTTTTTATACTTTTAATAGAGCATAAACTTGTGGATTAACCTCCACTGTGGTTTTTCCCCTAATAGAGTTTTCTACGCAAAAATCTTTGTGTCATGTGTATTTCTAATGTGTTGATGGTTTATGCTTTCATGTTTAATTATCAGATCAGAAAATAAGTTTAAAATATGTATAATCTCTGAGACAACTAATTCACCCCACTTTCAGTTGTCTGCCCTTGTGTTTCCAATACATCCACCAAACCTCTTTCATCAGCTTCCACTCCACTTCCACCTCCCATATCCTCTCCACCCAATGTGGACATCTCATTCCACCTTCCATATACTACCCCAACTACCTCAATGATTTTCATTGAGTCCTTGTCTGCATCATCATTGCCATCTTCCTCGATTCTAGATTCACAACTCTCCTTTTCCACTATGCCACATACTATTCCTTTCATCAAACCTCTTTCATATTACTTACTGCCCTACTTGCAAAATCTACCCCTAGGGTTATCTAAATCCTTGTTGTCTCCTAAACCAAACTCCTCACATGTCTTAGCTCACCAAAAATTGAGAACATAGAAAAGGTTTGGAAGGAGATGTAACAAAAAGAATAGGAAAAACTCAAAGAGGTAGTTGGTGTTGGCAAGGACTCAATTGATATGGATGTGGATGTGTATTTTGAAGAGATAGCAGTAGGGATCAGAATTATCATCTAATAAAGAATCTTAGGAGGATGAAGAACAAATTCAAAAAGAAGAGGAATTAGTTAAAAATTTCAATGGACAATTACATGAAGAGGTCTCTGAAGGAGAAGATGAAGACGATACAGACCAAGATAAGGAACAAGAAAAATAATAGCTTTGTGAAGAAGAAGAAGAATAAGAGAAAGAAGAAAAGGAAAAGGAAGAAGATATTAAATCTTTTAAGGATGAGAAAGTAATGGAGGAAGAAATCCTCAAAGAAGAATAAAGGATTGGAGATGCTCCTAGAGAAGATAAATCAAAATAGGAGGAGCAATAAGATAATGTGTCTTTTGAGCAAGAATAGGTCCCTGAGTGGTTGGAGTAGTAATTGAAGGACAAAAATCCAATAGTATGGGTTCCCAAGGTACACCTCGAAAGTATTTTGGCATGATTTAGACAAAAATCCAAGGAGAAAATGAAAGCCAAAGTATGGTCACATATCACAGCTGATGCATTCATGACTTCTCACACAATGCACATGGCTACTCCAAGGGTGGATAAGGATGTTTCCTCCATCGAAGCATATAATTATCGAGCTACTTCTATCAACATTTTCCATATATTAATTACGCAAACATTAGATGCATTTCAAGGGTCAATGTTGAACATTTTGAACTAGTTGGATGGTATAGGAGCACCCTAACAAAATCAAGCCTCCATGGGGAAATTTTGAGATTTGATTCAATTTTTGGTGTGCTCACCTTGTAATCAGGTTATTAGAGTAATTTTACACATACTTAAGGTCATGATGAGGTGTGAAGGTCAAGCAATGTATTAATATTTTCAAAATTTTCCAAGAAGATGTAAAAATACAAATTGTAATATGCCATATTTGAAATATGAAAGGTCAAGTGGGTCTAACGATGGAGGGTAGTTGGGAACTAGTTAAAAGGTGATCATCTATTCTTAAATTCCTTTAAAAAGGATTTTTAAACCATTTTGAACTTGGTGGGAAATTGCGTAATTGAATTTGAATAAATAAATACACTATTTTTTAGTATTTTCTTCAGACTTTCATTGTTTCAAGCTCTTGTATGAATTTGTATGGGTAGGAATTCTTGGTTGGATGTTTTTAAGTGTTGTCACACTCAATTAAAACCCACATACAATTTTTTTCACACATTTTTCTTAACACTTGAGTTAGATATTGTAATTTTTCTCTAAACTATCAAAATCCTCTATTAGGGTAAACAGTGAACTTGAGAAATTGTGTCTCTCCCATTATACTTGGTGAAAATTCTCAATTTTTGGCATTAAAAATCCTTGTGGAATTTAATTTAATATTTCAAAGGAATTTGTAAAACTGTGTTCAGATTGGTAAAACAGGGAATTGTGAAGCTTAGAGCTTAGGGTTTGAGAAAATATCTTTTGGGATGGACTTTTCTTGGTTTAGTGAGAATGAGAAAATATAATGAGGGTTGTTTCAAGAATTGGTTGAACAATTATGGGTTAGGAGTTAGCATATTCAATAAGCCCTATCTATGTAAAGGCCCAATGTGCCTAATTAGCAACGTACAATCCAAATTTGAGGCATATTATCGAAAAGAACTTATATTTATTTTTTTATATGTTTTAAGCCCTGGAAATGGCTGTCCAAAATGAGTATCATAGCCTAAAGTGTTTGCATGGTTTGGGAGATACATGTGACAGTTTGCAAAAGCTTGGCTACTGGTAATGTGGATGGTCAACAAATCAATTAAGTTTTGTGTGTAAGGGCAGGCTTATGAAAGGTTTTATTTTGTTGTACTAACTCAAACAAAGATTTATTAAGAAAATAATGGTTTTCTTGTGCCTTAATAATTATAGTTTGTGTTTGTAAACAATCGTGCCATTATGGAATATTTAAGACAACTTGTGAATGAAATAATCATTGGTTGATGTTTTGAGGAACCTAGTTGATTGTAATAAGTTATTTTCAAGATTTTAAAGGTGTGTTGAAGGTCCTTAAGGAATTGGGAACTCTTAATGCTAATTTTAGTATTTGAATCAACTATTTTGTGAAGGGAAATATAGTTAAATAAGTGTGTCAAGAAAGGTGAGTTAGAGATGTTTGCTGAAGATTAATTGAAGGTGCTGTTTTTTTCCTTTCTATTGGGTATGTGCAGGATCATGATGGGCCAAAAAGTGGCAATATGATGGGTATGTGGCTGACGACTTTTTTTTACCCAAAATTGATGAAACGAAAAGGGTTTTTAAAGGAGATTCTCAGCTTTCCACAAATATAAATTATGCTTTACTTTGAATTTAATAAATAATAATTGTTCATTTTCTATTGAATTATGACTAAAGTCCTGATTTTTAGGCTGATTGAAAAACATCTATAGCTTTCAAACGGTATCATATTTTTTGAATCCAAACACGAGTCACATTCTATGCTTCACATACTATAATATTAAAAAATTAAAAAATTGAATTTCATGAAGTTTTGACCAAGTTAAGGTGGTCAGACATACGAGTCTTTATATTTTATTAAATTTTTCATAAAAAATTATAATTAATTATTTACTTGAATAAAAATTACAAAAAAATATGCATCACATAAGGACATGAGTCCTCTACTTGTATCTAAAATATTATAAAAAAAAATTATCATTTTAATGTGGTTAGGGTGGTCAGACAAATACCTACTTCTTATTTTTTCTGTGAAATTTAAGTACTACTGTATTGAACTTTCAAAATTTCATGAAATAGATTTTATTTTTTTGTAAATAAACCTAGAAATTTAGTAACTACATTCAATTTTCTACAATTTCTATTCTTACATATTTTTGAAATAATATAGATAACTTATTCAAATTTTTATGTCAAGTTGCCTAACTCTGATTTTTCTGATTTTTTTGCCACTTAAGGGCCTATTTTTTCCATGATGATCCTACACATACCCTACTGCATCAAATTGGTATAAGAGCTCAGGTAGATTTAGGCTAGATATTTTTTTGTGGTTTTGTGATTGGTTTTGGTTGTTGTTTTGTAGAGGTCAAAATAGCTTGGTGGGTGCCATTGTGAAGGTAGAGAGAGCTGAGGACAATTGAGTTGTGAGGCCATCTAGAAGAGATGGAGACACTAAGAAGGCATTTGTAGGAAGAGGAAGAGAGAAAGAAGAGAAAGAGACAAGAAAAGTTGGAGAGAGAAATTTTTGAGTTAAGGCAAGAGTTGAAGAGGTTTGAAGAAGAGTTACAAGAATCCATGAAGAGGATAGAGCAAATGATAAGTTGGCATTTAGTAGTGAAAAGGAGAGTTACATGGCCCATTAGGAGAATTTTTCAAAAAAGAAGAAGGCAAGGAAAGGCAACAAGAAGCCAAGAGAAGGAAGATGAAGTGTGTGAAGATGCCCAAGAAGAGTTCAAGCTCGAAGATTAACGTATGACAGAGATAAGAGACCTCATTTCAGAGGTTGAGTTTATTAAAGAGCAGATTATGGATACTAGAAGGAAAAAGATACTGAGGTGTATCAAGGTATAATGATTTTGATTTCAAAGGGCAAGAAAGATAGGAAGCTAATTTGCATGGGCAAGTTCAAACCAAAGTTGAAGCTGAAGGTGATTAGAAGTTGTTTCAAGGTGGCAAGTTTAGAAGGCATCAAATATAAAAATATAGTATGTGAAGACTCGCTCCAAGTGGAGTTGGATTCTATTTGGTTGAGACTTTGGTGAAGGAGCATCCTAACAAAATCAACCCTCCATGGGAAAATTTTGAGATTTGATTCAATTTTTGGTGTTCTCACCTTGTAATGTGCTTATTAGAGTCATTTTTCACATACGTAAGGTCATGGGGAGGTGTCAAGGTCAAGCTTTGTATAAATTTTAGCAAAATTGTAAAAAAATATGCAAAAAGTTCAAATTGCAATATGCAACATTCAGAATATGAAATGTCGAGTGGGTCTAAATGATGGAGGGTAGTTGGAAAACAGTTATAAGGTGAATATTCATTCTTAAATTCCTTTAAAAATAATTTTTAAACCATTTTGAACTTAGTGGGTGATTGCATAATTGAATTTGAATAAATAAATATATTGTCTTTCTGCATTTTCTTTAGAATTTCACTGTTCTAGGCTCATGTACGAAATTGTATAGGTAGGAATGCTTGGTTGGATGTTTTTAAGTTTTTTCACACTCAATCACCTCCCACATACAATTTTTTTCATGCACTTTTCTTAACGTTTGAGTTAAATATTGCATTTTTTCTCTAAACTATTAAAACGCTTTGTTAGGCTAAACAGTGAACTTGAGAAATTTTGTTTCTCCCATTCTACTCGATGAAATTTCTCAATTTTTGGTGTACAAACTCCTTGTGGCATGTAATTTCATATTTGAAAGGCTACCAATCATATGGTAAGGAGTAAGGTGTGAAGAAAATATTTTTTTTGACTATAAAACTATGTTGAAACTCGTAAAACAGGGAATTGTGGACCTTAGAGCCTACAGTTTGATAAAATATCTTTTGGGATGGAATTTTTTTGGTTTAGTGAGAATGGGAAAATATAATGAGGGTTGTTTCAAGAATTGGTTGAACAAATTTGGCTCAGGAGTTAGTGTATTCAATAAGCCCTATGTGTGTAAAGGCCTAATAGGCCTAATTAGCAGCATACAATCCAGATTTGAGGCATATTCTCTAAAAGAACTTATATTTATTGTTTGATATGTTTTAAGACCCAGAAATGGGTGTCCAAAATGAGTATCATAGTCTGAAGTGTTTGCATGGTTTGGAAGATACATGTGACAGTTTGCAGATGCTTTGCTACTAGTAATGTGGATAGTCAACAAAGGAATTGAGTTTTGTTTGTAAGGGCAGACTTATGAAAGGTTTTATTTTGTTGTGGGTAAGTGCAAGAAGTTGAGTCCACGAAACGTGGAAGTTTTTGCCTTAGCCAAAGAAATGAAATCGGCATTGCAAAAACGAGATCCCGTTTAGGTTTGAGATTCCAAGCCTAAAATCAAAAAATAGGATCCCATATTTTAAAAATTTCCATTTTTGGAAAGTTTACAAAACGACATCTTGTTTTGAAAATTTTCCAAAAATGGAAGTTTCCATTTCTGGCAACTTTTCAAAACGTGATCCCATTTTGAAAAGTTTTCGTTTTTGGAAACTGTCCATTTTTGGATTTTTTTCAAAACGAGATCTTGTTTTGTAAAGTGGGATCCCATTTTGTAAAAGCATAAAAAATGATTTTTTAATAAATTTTTAAAATTTGAAATTGGTTTTGCTTTATGGTAAGGTTTTTGCCTTGGATTTTGGTTCGGGAAAAGCATTGGGAGTCTGAACCTAGGCCTTCAACTTGGTTTGACTTGCAAGTTGAAGGTTCTAACAATGTCAGAGAAAAATACTGAGTTTGGACATATGGCTAATGACTTTTTTTGTAGAATTTTTTGACGAAATTAAAACCCATTTTAGATGAGAGAATGTAGATTCCAAATATATAATTTTTTTACAATTGGATTATTTTTTCTATTTTTCAATTAATTTCTGATGAAATTGGTCCATAAACTTTAAATATCAGTATTTTTTACTATTTTAATAACTTTTGATCAACATAACATTTTGACGAACAGTTGCACAGGGACAAACTTCAAACAATTATTTTCAATTTTAAAAAAAAAATTGCAAAAAACGATAACTTTAGGTCATCTTATGTGTGCCGTACACGATGATTTTTCTAAACGAGAAATATGCCTGATAAAAAATTAACAAAAAAAAAATATTCAATAAAAAATTATAAAAAAATATCTAGGACAAGAGTCAGTGAGTCACAAGTCTTTTTCCAAAAGGATTTAGAAAAATATGATAATTTAAGTCAAAATATGGATGTCGTACACGTGCATGGTATGGTAAAAAAAATGACTTTTAAATAGTAGGTTTTACAAAAGCCTATTGAAACTCAATTTGTACAATCTGGGTATTGAAATAAATTACATATTTGGAAACTAGACTCCGAGTACTACATTTTTTGAATAGTGACTTGTTTGATGATGTCATCTCTAAGTGCTTCAAATTTTAAGTTCAAATGTGTCAAACTCTGAAAATCAGGGAAAACACTTCAACTTTTTGGCCAAAAAGTGGACTCAACTTTTTGCTAGCACCCTTGTACTAACTCAAACAAAGATTTATTAAGAAAAAAATGGTTTGGTTGTGCCTTAATAATTATAGTTTGTGTTTTTAAACAATGGTGCCATTATGGAAGATTTAAGACAAATTTTGAATGGAATAATCATTGGTTGATGTTTTGAGGAACATAGTTGATTGTAATTAGTTATTTTCAAGATTTTAAAGGTGTGTTGAAGGTCCTTAAGGAATTCAAAACTTTTAATACCGATTTGAGTATTTGAATAAGGGACATATAGTTGAATAAGTGTGTCAAGAAATATGAGTTAGAGATGTTTCTTGAAGATTGATTGAAGGTGTTGTTTTCTTCCTTTCCACTACATCAAATTGGTATCAAAGCTCAGTAAGTTCTAGGATAGAGAGTTTTTTGTGGTTTTGTGTAAGTCAGAAGAGCCTTGTTGCTGCCATTGTGAAGGCAGAGACAGTTGATGAAAATTGAGTTGTGAGAACATCTACAAGAGATGGAGATACTGAGAAGGCATTTGTAGGTAGAGGAAGAGAGAAAGAAGAGAATGAGTCTGGCAAAGATGGATAGATAAATTTTTGAGTTAAGGCAAGAGTTGAAGAGGTTTGAAGAAGAGTTCCAAGAATCCATGAAGATGATAGAGGAGATGATAAGTTGGCATTTAGTAGTTAAAAGGAGAGTTACATGGCCCATTAGGAGAATTGTTCAAAAAAGAAGAAGGCAAGAGAAGGAAGACGAAGTGTTTGAAGATGGACAAGAAGAGTTCAAGCGAGAAGATGTAGGTATGACATAGATAAGAGACTTGATTTCAGAGGTTGAGTTTATTAAAGAGAGGATTATGGATGAATTGGTCATGGAGATCTATACAAAGTTGAAGAATGGTGGAGGTATTGTGCTAAAAATCATGTTTCATTTCATTGTATTACTAACCTTTTGGATAAGGATAAAGTTGTAGGTTAAAGGACCAAGGAAGGAAAAAGATAGTGAGGTGTATCAAAACATAATGATTCTGATTTTAGAGGGCAAGCAAGATAGGAAACTTATTTGCATGGAAAATTTCAAACCAAAGGTAAAACTGAAGGTGATTAGAAGTTGTTTCAAGGTGGAAAGTTTAGAAGTCATCAAACATAAACATCCAGTGTGTGAAGACTCACTCCAAGTGGACTTGGATTCTATTTGGTCGAGATTTTGGTGTAGGAGCACCCTAACAAAATCAAGCCTCCATGGGGAAATTTTGAGATTTGATTTTTTTTTTTGTGTGCTCGCCTTGTAATGAGGTTATTAGATTCATTTTACAAATAATTAATGTCATTAGGAGGTGTCGAGGTCAAGCCATGTATTAATTTTGTCAAAATTGTCCAAAAAGATGTAAAAAGTGCAAATTGCAATATGCAACATTTGGAATATGAAAGGTCAAGTGGGTCCAAACGATGGAGGGTAGTTGGAAAACAGTTAGAAGGTGAATTCTTAAAATTTTTTTAAAGGGTTTTGTAAACCATTTTAAACTCGGTTGGTGACTGAATCATTAAATTTGAATAAATAAATGCACTCTTTTTCTGTATTTTCTTCAGAATTTCACTATTTCAGGATCTTGTACGAATTTGTAAAGGCACAAATTCTTGGTTGGATTGTTTAAAGTGTTTTCACACTCAATAAAATATCTCATACAATTTTTTTTATGCATTTGTATTAAATTTTGAGTCAGATATTGCAATTTTTCTCTAAACTATCAAAACCCTTTGTTAGGGTAAAGAATGAACTTGAGAAATTTTGTTTCTCCAATTCTACTTGGTGAAATTTCTCATTTTTTGGTGTACAAACTCCTTGTGGAATGAAATTTAATATTTAAAAGGTTACCAATCATATGGTAAGTACTAAGGTGTGAAGAAAAGAATTTTCTTGACTATAAAATTGTGTTCAGATTGGTAGAACATGGAGTTGTGAAGCTTAGAGCCTAGGGTTTGAGAAAATATCTTTTGGGATGGAATTTTGTATGTTTAGTGAGAATGAGAAAATATAATCAAGGTTGTTTCAAGCATTTTTTGAACAAATTTGGGTTAGGTGTTAAGCATATTCAATAAGCCCTATGTGTGTAAAGGATAATAGGCCTAATTAGTAGCATACAATCCAGATTTGAGGCATATTCTATAAAAGACATTATATTTATTTTTTGATATATTTTAAGCACTGGAAATGGGTGTCAAAAATGAGTATCACAATATTAAGTGTGTGCATGGTTTGGAAGATACATGTGATAGTTTGCAGGTTCTTGGCTACTAGTAATCCAGATAGTCAACAAAGGAATTGAGTTTTGTGTGTAAGGGCAGGCTAATGAAAGGTTTTATTTTGTTGTAATAACTCAAACAAAGATTTCTTAAGAAAATATTGGTTTGGTTGTGCCTTAAGAATTATAGTTTGTGTTTGTAAAAAATGATGCCATTATGGAAGATTTAAGACAACTTGTGAATGAAATAATCATTGGTTGATGTTTTGAGGAACCTAGTTGATTGTAATCAGTTATTTTCAATATTTTAGAGGTGTGTTGAAGGTCCTTAGGGAATTAGGAACTCTTAATGCTAATTTGAGTATTTGAATCAAGTTTTTTGTTAAGGGAACTATAGTTCAATAAGTGTGCCAAGAAAGGTGAGTTAGAGATGTTTGTTCGAGATTGATTGAAGGTGTTATTTTCTTCCTTTCTAATGCATCAAATTGGTATCAGAGCTCAGTAAGATCTAGGTTAGAGTGTTTGGTGTTGCTTGTGGTTTTTTGAAGGTCAGAAGAGCCTGGTTGCTACCATTGTGAAGGCAAAGAGAGTTGAGGAAAATTGAGTTATGAGAGCATCTAGAAGAGATGGAGATACTAAGAAGGAATTTACAGGTAGAGGAAGAGAGAAAGAAGAGAAAGAGTCAAGCAAATATGGATAGAGAAATTGTTGATTTAAGCCGAGTTGAAGAGATTTGAAGAAGAGTTCCAAGAATCGACGAAGAGGATAGAGTAGATGATAAGTTGTAATTTAGTACTGAAAAGGATAGTTACATGGCCCATTAGGGGAATTGTTGAAAAAAGAAGGCAAGAAAAGGAAATAAGAAGGCAAGAGAAGGAAGATAAAGTGTTTGAAGATGCCCAAGAAGAGTTCAAGCAAGAAGATGAAGGTATGACAGAGATAAGAGACCTGATTTAAAAGGTTGAGTTTATTAAAGAAAGGATTATGGATGAATTGGTCATGGAGATCTATGCAGAGTTGAAGAATGGT
This sequence comes from Sequoiadendron giganteum, assembly GCA_007115665.2. Taxonomy (NCBI): domain Eukaryota; kingdom Viridiplantae; phylum Streptophyta; class Pinopsida; order Cupressales; family Cupressaceae; genus Sequoiadendron; species Sequoiadendron giganteum. Next base: position 788,275,468 of record CM021101.1, on the reverse strand, counting down.
GGAGGTATTATGCTAAAATTCATGTTTCATTTCATTGTGTTACTAACCTTTTGGATAAGGAGCAAGCTGCAAGTTAAAGGACCAAGGAAGGAAAAAGATACTGAGGTGTATCAAGGCATAATGATTCTGATTTCAGAGGGCAAGCAAGATATGAAGCTGATTTTCATGCTTAAATTCCTTTAAAAAGGATTTGTAAACCACTTTGAACTTGGTGGCTAATTGCATAATTGAATTTGAATAAATAAATACACATTTTTTTGTATTTTCTTTAGAATTTCACTATCTCAGGTTCTTGTACAAATTTGTACAAGAGAGAATAATTGGTTGGATGTTTTTAAGTGTTTTCTCACTCAATCACCTCCCACATACAATTTTTTTCATGCCTTTTTCTTAACATTTGAGTCAAATATTCAATTTTTTCTCTAAACTCTCAAAACCCTCTATTAGGGTAAACAATGAACTTGAGAAATTGTGTTTCTCCCATTCTACTCGGTGAAATTTCTCAATTTTTTGTGTGAAAACTCCTTGTGGAATGCAATTTCATATTTCAAAGGTTACCAATCATATGGTCAGGACTAAGGTATGAAGCAAATAATTTTCTTTACTGTAAAACTTTGTTCAGACTGGTAAAACAGGGAATTATGAAGCTTAGAGCCTAGGGTTTGAGAAAATATCTTTTGGGATGGAATTTTTTTCATTTAGTGAGAATGAGAAAATATAATGAGGGTTTTCTCAAGCATTGGTTGAACAAATTTGGGTCAGGACTTAGAATATTCAATAAGCCCTATGTGTGTAACTGCCTAATAGGCCTAATTAGTAGTGTACAATCCAGATTTGAGGCATATTCTCCAAAAGAACTTATATTTATTTTTTGATATGTTTTAAGCCCTAGAAATGGGTGTCCAAAATGAGTATCACAGTCTTAAGTGTGTGCATGGTTTGGAAGATACATGTGATAGTTTGCAGATGCTTGGCTACTAGTAATGTGGACAGTGAACAAAGGAATTGAGTTTTGTGTGTAAGGGCGGGCTTATGAAAGGTTTTATTTTGTTTTACTAACTCAAAAAAAGTTTTCTTAAGAAAATAATTGTTTGGTTGTGCCTTAATAATTATAGTTTGTGTTTGTAAACAATGGTGCCATTATGGAAGATTTAAGAAGTCTTGTGAATGAAATAATCATTGCTTGATGTTTTAAGGAACCTAGTTGATTGTAATCAGTTATTTTCAAGATTTTAAAGGTGTGTTGAAGGTCCTTAAGGAATTGGGACCTCTTAATGCTAATTTGAGTATTTGAATCAAGTGTTTTGTGAAGGCAAATATAGTTGAATAAGTGTGTCAAGAAAGGTGAGTTAGAGATGTTTGTTCAAGATTGATTGAAGGTATTGTTTTCTTCCTTTCTACTGCATCAATGGACAAAGACCAAGTGACCAAGAAGGAGCTAAAAGCAAAAGTGGGTGATTTGACAACCTTCAGCTAGCAACTGGTTGTGATAGGCGAGGAAAGGCCAATGGAGTCTCTTGCTCCAACAATTTTTTTCAAGGAAGAAGTAAATAAGATGGAATAGATGCAAAAGTGGACTAAGTCCACTTGTGATTGGATTAATCTTGTGACTACTATCAATGATAGGGTTGTAAATATTGGAATGGAAATGCATAACCACTTCATAATTTTGGAAACAAAAAGAGATTGAATAATGTGAAGAATTTCCCATATATTATATAGAATAATGTGTTTAAAGTTGCATGTGATGAATGGCTTGTCTGAGGGAATTCTAGTGTAAGATCATATTTTGACTAAGGATGAGTTGAACTATCATCATGTTTGCCTATTTTCCTATGATTTTCAAAGAGAGATCTTAGCTAAGGTGCTAACTGATTCGAATCTAATTGAAGAAACAATCCCTAATTTGATGATCGATTGTGATGAAATTTTAGAGCTCCTGACTGGTGTGAAAATATCTTCACTAAAATTAGATGTTGGGCCAGTGAAGCAAGCATGGAGAAAAAGGATAGAAAATGGAGCTATGAATAACTTGCAAGGAGACTTGGATTTTTCTACTTGTTCATTTACCAGGTTTGAATAAATGGTGCAAAGAAGGAAGTCAGGTGTGAACTTGCACACCAATCTAATGGAGGAACACAAAGAGATAAATTTTAAAATCAACAGAGCTCAATTGTCACCTTAGGAGAAAAATTCAAAATCTTTGCTTAATTTTATAAAATATGTAAAATAGAAAGAAGTTGGAAATATTTTGATCGAAGATATGTCAAAGTGCATGCACCTAGATATTGGGGATTTTGTAACATATTTCTTGAATATAAAATAGGATAGGAATGTTTTAAATTCTCTTAAGTTCACATGTGAACTAGGGTATGTGCAAGATCATCATGGAAACAATAGGCCCTTAAGTGGCAATAAAAATTCAAAAAATCACAGTTAGGCAACTTAACGTAAAAATTTGAATAAGTTATCTATATTATTTTGAAAATATGTAACAATATAATCTATAGAAAATTGAATGCAATTTCTAAATTACTAGCTCTATTTAAAGAGAAAAAAAATCTATTTGGTGAAAATTTTAAATTTCAATGCAGTAGTACTTAAATTTCAAGGAAAAATAAGAAGTAGGTGGCTGTTTGACCACCATAACCACAATAAAATGATAATATTTTTTTATAATATTTTAGATATAAGTAGAGGACTCATGTCCCGATGTGATGCATATTTGTTTGTAATTTGTTTCCAATTAAATAATTAATTATTCTTTTTTTATTACAACTTTTAAAAAATATAAAAACTTGTTTGTCTGACCACCTTAACTTGGTCAAAACTTCATGAAATTCAATTTTTATTTTTTTTATCCTATAATATGCAAAGCATAGAATGTGACGCATGTTTCAGATTCAAAAAATGTGATACCATTTGAAAGCTATAGATGTTTTTCAATTAGCCTATCAATCAAGACTTTAGTCATAATTCAAATAGAAAATGAATAATAATAATTTATTAAATTCAAAGTAAAGCATAATTTATAGTTATAGAAAGCTAAGAATATCCTTTAAAAAACCTTTTTGTTTCATCAATTTTGGGTAAAAAAAAGTTGCCAGCCACATGGGCCATCATATCACTTACATATCGCCACTTTTTGGCCCATCATGATCCTACACATACCCACTAATTTAATATTGGAGGATATTGTAAATGCATTTAATCTATTCAAACCCCAGAAGAAAATATATCTGATCCATTGAATGTAATTTAATCCTGGCCATTGGTTCATATTGTAAAATCTATAAATAGTAGCTTCCTCTCATTTGTAAAGAGAGAGATGAATTTTTGTACAAGGAATTTTGAAGTAATACAAGTGAATGCATTGGAGTGTTGGTGAATTCCTTGTGTTCTCTAAATGTATATATGATTTTCTCTTTCAATTTTTTATTTTCAACATTCATAGTTAATGTCCAACTTTAATGGTGGAAAAGTGTTAAGATATCTTATGCACTTCCTGCTCATACTTTTTGTATTTTTCTGGTGGTAAACTACTTTGAAAAGTTAGTTTGAGCTTACTTCTTACTCCACTCAATTTTAACTATATATGTTTATACTTATGTATGAATTTTATTGTTTGAAAAAATGAAAATTACCTTTGGAGATGGCACTCTACACCTTAGAACACCAAAACTAAGGTACAATAAGTCCATTTTATTATTAATTATTCATTCCCAAGTTAAGTGTGAAAAATGAATACTTTTTCCTACACTACATTTAACCCCCACTTTAGTGAGAGGATGACCCCATGTCAAATTCACACTAAAGTAGAAATTCAAGACACCTATGTATGTAGCAATGATAAAGATACACAATCATATAATATCAAATACCAGGAATATCAAGCCTAGACTGTTTGATCAACGTGGAACACAGGTATGTGCAGGATCATCATGGAAAAAACAAGCCCTTAAGTGGCAAAAAATTTAGAAAAATCAGAGTTAGGCAACTTGACGTAAAAATTTGAATAAGTTATCTATATTATTTCAAAAATATGTAAGAATAGAATTTGTAGAAAATTTAATGTAGTTTCTAAACTACTAGGTTTATTTAAAATTAAAAAAATCTATTTGGTGAAAATTTGAAATTTTAATGCAGTAGCACTTAAATTTCAGGGAAAACATAAGAAGTGTGTGTTTGTCTGACCACCCTAACCACAGTAAAATGATAATATTATTTTATAATATTTTAGATATAAGTAGAGGATTCATGTCCCAATGTGACACATATTTTTTTGTAATTTTTTTCTAGTTAAATAATTAATTATGATTTTTTTATTACAAATTTTTAAAAATAGAAAAACTCGTATGTCTGACCACCTTAACTTGGTCAAAACTTCATGAAATTCAATTTTCTATTTTTTAATCCTATAGTATGCAAAGCGTAGAATGTGATGCATATTTTAGATTCAAAAATTGTGATACCGTTTGAAATCTATAGATGTTTTTCAATCAGCCTATCAATCAGGACTTTAGTTATAATTCAAATAGAAAATGAATAATAATTATTTATTAAATTCAAAATAAAGAATAATTTATATTGGTGGAAAGCTGAGAATCTCCTCTAAAAACCTTTTTCGTTTCATCAATTTTGGGTTAAAAAAAAGTCGTCAGCCACATACCCTACACATACCCATCATATTGCCACTTTTTGGCCCATCATGATCCTACACATACCCACACATCTAAGCCTTCAATTTTATGCTCACTCTGAGGTAGTGGAACCTTAGGCTTTCCACTAGGTGAGTTTCGGAAAAGGGTAGGAAATGAGAGAATCATATTAGGCTCACATACTGTATCAAAGTTATCCTCCTAAAAACTTCAATAAGGCACCACAAGATAAGGTTCCATGTTCCATAGGCATTAACAATTTGTGTTATGCTAAGCACCTATGAAAAAGGCAAGGCTCCACAAGAAATTAAAATATGTTATGCTAGGTGGACTTGAATTGAGATTTTGAGCTTCATAGGGCTTAACAAGTTGCATTATGCTAAAAACCTATGAACAAGGGCAAGGCTCCATAGGCAAGAAAAGTGTGTTATGCTAGGTGGCCTTGAATTAAGGGTTTTGAGCTCCATAAGGTTAGCAAGCTAGGTTGTGCTAAAAACTTATTAAAAATAATGCTAGTAAAGGTTTTTGTTCGAAGGGGTTTTTCTTAGTGCATGTAAGGTCTTCTTCTAAGGGAAGATCGTGTCTAATGTCTCCAGTAGAGGACAAGTCAAGAGTAAAATATTCAAAACTCAAGAAATGAAATGCATCACATCACCACTGAGAGGAAAGTTATAGGCTAAGAATTATCACACTCTTGAAAGAAATCAAAACTAATGACACCACCAAGAAACAGATGCATCACAAGAATAAATAAAATGACACCATGAAACATGAAAAATGTCGAAAGATATCATCAATGTATTCCCCCAATTTAAAGTGGTTGCTAACAGCATTGTTGTAAGAAATTTATTTAAAGTAGCCAATGTTCAATCGTAAGACATGATAGCTTACTTAGAAATCTCTATTCCAAGTCATATGTTTCCAAAATGAAGCTACATCATGAAAAAGATATGAGGGGTTTCCCCCAAAAATACATAAGTCATCTATGGATTGAAGATCATTATATCTTTGCTACAATGTTGTTATAGAGCACAAAAATGTCATCATTCCCCAAATATTATAGGTTTAGAAGAATGTCACAAAGAGAGAGAAAAACAAAGAAAAATCCTTTCAATTCAACATGGAAGAGACCTAAATTTCTCAACGTCTTGCATCATCCCTAGAAGGAAAACACACGACACATGAAAAACATAAATATTTATTACATATAAAATAATATAGATAGAAATAGAGGAATGCACGAAAAGAGAGAGATATATCACACATAATAGTAAGGGGGATCACATTACACATGTCGGTATTGAAAAAGAGAGGAAGCATGAAGAAAAAGATAGGAAAAAACAAAAAAAAGAGGAAGAATATAAAAGACTACCGAATAAGGGGGGGAAATAGAAAGAAACAAAACTAAAAATCTTGAGAAGTGTACTTAGATCTAGTATGGTTTCTTTGATGGTCTTTCACATCATGTGTTTCCTTCAGCGACAAAAGGGGAGATTGTTGCAAGAATGGAATGAATGAAGGTGTTCTAATTGATGTCAATTGGTCAATTGGTTATCAACTGATTTTTGTTGTCATTAGTGTCATGGATACAGGTTATTGGTTGTATATGTTGAGGATATTGAGAAAATTGTAATGAAGATATGTTGCAAGTGTTTAGTGGTTGCTCTGGGTTTCTCTCTAAGATTTTCTCCTATGTTTGTATGGTTTAGATATGTTTATCATGGTTTTTGGAAGTTGCTATATCCATATTTTTGGTTATTGATTCACTGTACAGTGCAAGTTATGTTCACCAGTTGCGAATTGGGGTTTTCTATGTTTTTAGTTAAGGCCCGAGAGAAATGTTGTTGATCTAGATTTATCTTTGTTAAATTATCATGACTTGTGGTTCTAGAGTTGAGTTGTTTTTGTAGACATCTAAATTTGACCATTTCTACATGGTCAAAATCATCTACTCTATTCATCTATTTCATTAATAGTGATTAAATAATTTATTTAATCATTATTTCATTTTCTTCCTAAGGTTCCTAAAGTATGTAATTAAATAAATTAAATACTTTACCTTACCCCTTTTCTTCTCTAAATTAAATAAATATGACAAATTATTTAATTTAGTTTTTTACCCCGTTTGAATTAAAACCAATTTTTAATTCATCTTTCTCTCTCTCCTTGTCACATTCTCCATAAGCCCCTTTTAATCCAGATTAAATTAATTAATCTGTGATTAGGATGTGCACCACTTGATCTTTCTTAAGTGTCACATCCTCCATAATCTCCCACTTGCCTCTAATCTCTCATTAATTATCCGAATACTGTGTTTGCACAACCTTAATCAAAATCATTAGCCACATTTGGCTTACCTTTTTTGGTCAACCTTCCCACTTACCCTTTTTAGCCTGGACTCTCTTCCCCATGTGAATTTTTAATTCACATTTATTTGCCCAAGACTCCTCTATTCCCCATGTGAATTTTTAATTCACTTTTGTCTTTCCAAGGTCTTCCCCATCCCCATGCAAGATTCTAGAAGCCTTGACTTGTCATTGCACATGTGCCAAGGGCTTCTAGAACCTTGGACTTGTCAGATCACCCACACGTGACAAATCTCCAGCTTTTTGGAGACCCTCTCTTATCCACTAGATTCTTCCAATCATTGTGAATTTTTAATTCACTTTTATTCCTCCAAGGAATTTTCTCATCCCCCAAGATCCACCTCATGTACTTCCCTTCCACCTCATTTCCACATCACTCCACCCTAAGACATCTCACATTCCACATGTCAAGATTTGAGGGCTTGTGAGTCCTCAACTCACCATAGCCCTTCATCTTGATCTTGTTGGATCAAACTCAACCGTTGAATTCTCTAGAGAATTCCAATTGGTCTATAAATACCCCCTCATTTCCCTCAATTTAGGGATCAAGTCTTTTGCAACAAAACTCTTGCAAATTCACCATTTGAGCTCTCATCTATCATAGCACTTAGCATTCTCATCCATCTTGCATCTTGCATACATTCAACTCCATGTTCATCCAAGGAGCACACAACTCTTCAAGAATCAAAGAGCCAACCAAGGAAGGAGCAGCAAAGGAAAGGTATAACCAACTTCAATCATCAATTGTTTTATCTTACTTCTTTGCTTCACCATTTTCTTAGGCTAATCTTATTGAGGTGTCCTCTTTTAGTGTTATTTCTTTTGTTATTGCATCATTAGTTTTGTTTAGCATCTCACATTAGGAGTTAAAGGGATCATAGTTTTGATTGTATTAAAGATATTTTTTGTATTTGGAAGGTTTGTGCTTAATTGCTCTATGTGTTTTACATTGGTTTGGTTGACCTTGTGTTGAACACTATCTTTAGATTTGATGAAGCATGTTGGATCTTTTTGAGTCCTTATGAAGCATGTGCTTGGGTCACCCTCATCCTAATTCAACCTTAGGATGTTTTTATGCTGACCTAATTTCAATTTGCATTTGGATGGATGACTTTGGATATGTTTCAAAGTTGAATATGATATAAATAAAAGATGAATTAGTGGTGAAATGTAGCTTAGAAAAAGGAAAGAGAGATAAGTGCAAATAAATAGAGTAGATAGATCTGAAATTGATGTGAGTCAATGAGTGTGTGTGATGCGAGTGTGGCAGATCAGTGTGAATCCTAAATGATGAGTTTCTAGATGCAGTGAGCAGAAGGTGTACTCCATCATCCATGCATGTTTGCAATTGGTTGAGTAAATTGTGGTGGATTTCATCGTTGCATTAAGATTTTATTCTCTTTGTAACATATATCTTCTCTCTTCTTTGTATCTCTATGGAAGTGAGCCTTTCGAGTTGTTAGCCTTGTTCGACAATGATTCTTGATCGAAAAAATGAGTCCTTGTCTTGACAGTGAGCCTTATTTCTTAGGCAATGAGCCTTTTGTAATCAGTTTTGATATTCTCTATAGTGTGAGTTAATTCTCACCATGGTTTTTCCCTTATTGTATTTTCCATGTAAATCTAGTGTTATTATATTTTTATGACATGGGTTTTAGTTTTTGTACTAGTATTTAATGTTTAATCATTTAAGCAGTGTTAAGGATTAGGCTTGGTGAATGAATTAAGGTTTAAATATATGACAATTGATTCACCCCCCCCTTTCAATTGCCCTATTCAACAATATTGAGTGGCATTTGAAAGGGATCTCATTTTTAATGTTCAAGGTATGGATTGTAAAGGATGTCCCTTATGCGAGGAAGAGAACACGTCGAGTGGAGTTATGGTAGTTGTTTTTATTGATGATAAGGATGAGTAGGCTATATTGATGAAGGATAAAGTAAAATGTTTTCTTCAATGTTAGGTATTGTACTATTTAATAATTCCTCCATGATTACTTCATCTTGCCTTAAGATATCCTCACTAGGAAAATATGCATTACGAGATGAGGGAACATGAGTCTCACAAACTAAAGGGGAATTATTACTAAATAAACAACATGGAAAATGAACTAAATATTCTAAAAACGGACAAAATTTTACCAGAGAGTTCAAATATTGTGATAATTTTATGCTTAACAAATATATGCAATGAGATTCAAAATACTATAAAATAATGAATAGAGAAGTTGAAATTTAATTTGGATAGAATTGTTGAATAAACCAAATACTGAGAGGGGAGGTGAATCAGTATCCACACAAACTTATTGAAAAATAACTTCTAATTTTGTTGCAGCATAGAACATATAAGAGAAATTAAAAAAAATGAGATTCCACAACACAAGAACATCAAATTTTATGTGGAAAACCCAATGAGGGAAAAACCACAGTAAGGATTAGCTCACAATATATATAGTTATTTCAATTCCAGTTACAAGGAGACTCACTGCCAAATACAAAAAGAACACTTCTTACAAGAACTCATTGTACAAACATGGAGGCTCACTGCCTATAGAAATATGTAAAAAAATGGCTAACCACCATAGTTGAATTGAGAAGTTACACCACATGTGCAGATTCAGTTCCTTGATCCTCAGAGTATTCGCTCGCATGACAATAGACCAAAATTTAAACTCCTATTCACATACTTCACTTACCACACACACACACCTTTTCACATACTTCTTACTCATTTCTTATCAATATCCATATTCAAGCCATCTTGCATTTATACCTGATTTATTTGCATGCATCAATTAGGTAGACCTAATTGGATATAATTCATATTTTCAAAATGATAGCTTTTCGACTCCATATAATACATTCCCAAAATTAATTCAACTATTTCATTTAACATTATGTCGGTTGGGACCAAGGCTAGGTCTCACATATAATCCAAAATTCATGTTGAGCTATTAGGTTAGCCATGATTAACCTAATATCGAATGCAATCAAAAAAATTGATACCAACACACCGTCCAATCATATCAACATCTGAGAATACATACATACATTCTTCCAACTATCATAAGCCTTTTCCCAAAACATTAGATCATACAGATTACTAGAGAGAGCATGTGACTTAAAATACCAGAGCAAATACCGGATTACATAAGCTTGGTCTACACACTAGTACAAGGTACTAGACCAACATGGTGACATCAATGACAATATAGGACATACTTCCAACAAGAATATCCTGAGAGGTTTTTGCCACAAAAATATAAGTAAAAATAGATTGGTTAAGGGTGTGATACGCCCTAGAACAATAAGGTATTTTTTTGAGTTTAAAATTTAGGTGTGTTCTCCAAATTTTAAGTGTCCTATTCTGTTAATATTCAAGTTTGACGATAAATTATTTGTCATAATTCAATGAAATGACGATTTTGCAATATGAAGTACAATTATGCAAGCAATTTTGAAAAATTCTCAACTAATGAATTGAACTACAAATGTAATTTTCATAATGTAAAGTGCATAATTTAATTGATCCTAACTTGAAAAATCCGAGAATTGAAATATTTTATGTTTTGCAACAATACCAATGCACTTTTTTCACTTTTTGTTTACTATATACAAATGCCTTTAAATGAATTTATTGAACAATTTTTAGATTGTATTTCAAACCTAATATAATTTTATCAATGTAAATATTAACTAAGCCTCTTTTGCATCAATTGAATTTAACCTTATATGTAAAATGCAACAAATTTTTGGACTTTTTTGAAATGGGCTTTCCATGAGATTAAGGAAATGAATCTGAAAAATAGGACTCTCACTAGCAAGATGGATTTGTTGGAAGTGAAAGTGGATTCTCATAATTCGGCGGAGGTTCTATGGACTGTGGAAGGGAAGATGGATATGGAAGAATTATTTCAAAGAGTAGTGCAACTCACTAACAATCTAAAGAAGGATAATGAGGATACGTTCAAGAACATGGAAAAGGAAATAGGTAAGATTAGGGAAACTATGAAAACTACCCTTGAGCATAACCACAGAATTGTCAAAAATAATGCCACTATCTTGAGTGCTTTGGTAGAATAAATGGAAAACACCCAACAAGGGGCGTTGATTGTGGATCTAGATGTCGAAAGGAACAAAAACAAGCAGGAGGATTTTGGCCCTTCAAAGAGAACTAGAGCCAACCTAAAGAAGGTGGCCCAAGAAATTTACAACCTAGAAGCTGAAGTTGCTGAGACTTTAAAGTCTCTAGGTTAGTTTTGGGTTATGTTTTCTATTGTTGGATTCTTGTTGTCATTTTTCTTGCTGCTAGAATTTTGCTAGCCTTTTGCTGGTGGTTGTTGTCTTTTTTTGTTTATTTTTGTTTTGCAGCCTTTTTGCCTCTAGGTACTCTATTGTTCTATTTTATTCTGGTTCGTAAACTCTGTGGTTTCGGGTCCTTGTAAAACCCATTTTTTCCTCTATCAAATTTTTTTTTTTTGACTTTTTCAATGCTTTCTATTTATAGATAAAACAACAAAAATAGGGTGGTGGCCTAATTACAAAATTCTAAAGGATGCAAACCAAGTCCAAATACCATACAAAAACAATAGTACTTCTTTAATAGTACATAGAAAACTAACAAAAACAACCAAAATAAGACACCATACAAACAACAAAAATAACTAATAGTTGAACCCAATCATTAGTGAGGATCCTTGTGACTTTTATCATTATCGACAGTATTCTCTAAATATTTCTCTTGCATCAAGTATAGGGTAGTTGCAAATCTATGCATAACCTTGGAGCTAAATTTTGAAAGACTAAACATTTTTTTCTCAATGTCCAACACCCTCTTTTTGAGTTCAATAAGCTCCCCCATCATACCAGCACATTGAGGACAGATATGAATCACACCTTGATTGTTCATTCTTACATTTTCATTCTACTCATGTACTTGGGCTAGATCTTAGTAGTGTTTTGTATTCCTTTAGAATCATTCCATTTCTTCTCCTCATCAATTGAGAGACTCACTTGCTTAATAAAATCCTCAACCTCTTTCTTCTTGGAAGTCTCTCGGTGGCCTGCCAAATACTTGGATGTTCTCATATGAGAGTCTCTAACCACCTCCTCAGCCTCTACTCTTCAACAGTAATGAAAACAACAATGTCCTCCTCAACCAAGACCAACTTCAGTAAAACTTTCTTATTTTTGGTACGGTTTTTCTAAGAGCCTATCTGGTCACATTTGCTCAAACCAAGAGAAGGTGGAAATTTTTAAGGTCACAAATACCTTAAGATACGGGTATGTGCAGGATCATGATGGGCCAAAAAGTGGCGATATCTAAGTGATATGATGACCCATGTGGCTGATGACTTTTTTTCTACCCAAAATTGATGAAACGAAAAAGGTTTTTAAAGGAGATTCTAAAATTTCCACCAATATAAATTATCATTTAATTTGAATTTAATAAATAATTATTATTCATTTTCTATTTGAATTATGACTAAATTCCTAATTGATAGGCTGATTGAAAAACATCTATAACTTTCAAACGGTATCACATTTTTTGAATCCAAAAAATGTTTCACATTCTATGCTTCACATACTATAGGATTAAAAAAAAAAAAAGGTTGAATTTCATGAAATTTTGACCAAGTTAAGGTGGTTAGACATACAAGTTTTTATATTTTTTAATATTTGTACTAAAAAATAAGAATTAATTATTTAATTGGAAAAAAATTACAAAAAAATATGCATCACATCTGGACATGAGTCCCCTACTCATATCTAAAATATTATAAAAAAATATGATCATTTTATTGTGGTTAGGGTGGTCAGACAAACACCTACTTCTTATTTTTTCCCTGAAATTTAAGTACTACTGCATTGAAATTTCAAAATTTCACCAAATAGATTTTTTATTTTTTTAAAAAACCTATTAGTTTAGAAACTACATTCAATTTTCTGCAAGTTCTATTCTTACATATTTTTGAAATAATATAGATAACTTATTCAAATTTTTACATCAAGTTGCGTAACTTTGATTTTCAGAATTTTATTGCCACTTAGGGCCTGTTTTTTCAATGATGATCCTGCACATACCCATACATGAGATTGGTAAAATTTAGGAGTCATAAGTGAAGTATTATCCTTACTAAGGTTCGAGTGGCTAGAGGATATGTTGTAGCATTAGAGGATTTGGCCAGGAATGTTGGTGGGGGAAGTATGATCAAAAACAAAAAAATCTTCAATTAACCTTTATCTTTCCCTTGGGGGGTTGATGTACTCATAGCATGAGGGGAAGAAGGGGGGTTTCCTCAATCAAGATAGCTTGAATTTTCTTTGGTAGACATAAGGCAAGATGGAACTAGTAAAGGAAATGATAAGACCTTGATTAAGGGGAATGGGAGATTTGTTTCAAGCATTTTTATTCAAACCTAGAAAATCCTTAATAGAGCTTTCTAGAGAGGTTAACAAGTAGAAATGGAATCCTAACAACACATTATGGTCGAAATAGTGAAGGAGTGAGAAATGATAAAAATAACATTGCTTGAATCTACCTTCAAGAGTAAAAAACTTCATAAGAATGAGTCATACCTTATGTCATGGTGAAGGAAGATTTTCCCTATCAGAACCACCTTCTAGTTTGGTAGGGTATTCACCCTCCTTGAAAAAAGAGTTAATCTATAATTATTTAACATTTTCCTATGATTTTTCTATTTTTTCCCTTTTGTATTCATTCATGTCACTTCTACAATTGCATTTTCATAAACCTCAAAGGAAATTTTGCCATGCTTAATTCTCCTTAAGTCACAAATGGGAAAAGACTTTGATTTCAAATTTATGATTTCCTAGACCTCATACACATGTCCTACACATGTCCATGACTTCTAAGAAGATTGTTATGAGAATTATTTATGAACTAATAATGAATGCAAAAAACCCTAAGACTTGATTTAGATTGGGAAATGATATGCTTCATATTTAAGAGGTGCTAAAGTGTTTCAAATAGTTGGGTTCACCAAAATGATTGATTGGGAAAATGATGGATAACCTCTTCCTAATTATTTTGAATTGGATTAAAGATGACCTCAAGATCCACTTGGCTACAAACCTATTTGGGAGAGATAAAATGGTGGATTAGAGCTTTAATTCAATGTTTATGGTTGTGAAGTAATAGGAGTTAAAGACATAATTAAATAAATAAGATTTATTTAATTAATTAAGAAGATTAATGATAAATTGAGTTAATGATAAAGAAAATATTTAATTTATTTATGTAAATCTCACTTGCACATTTTTTAATAATTTATTTATTTAATTATTAAATTTCACACAAATTCCTTATCTAGTTCTTATCTCAAAATTCAATAATTTATTATTTAATTAATTCTTATTTCCTAAATTAAGTAATTATTTAAATTATTTTATTTTATTCAACATTATCTTCTTCTAAAAATAAATAAAATCGTTCATTTTATTTATTTAATTAATTGGATTTGAACATGTAAATAATAATTAAATTTATCAAATTGTTAAATACTCATTAAATTTCTCATTCTTGAATTAAATAATTGATTTTACTTATTTAATTTATTTCTCAAATATTATCTTCTTTCGAATAAATAAAATTATCTAAATTAATTCATTCTAAATAAACCAAATTACTCATTTTATTTATTTGTCTAAATTCATTCATTCTAAATAAATGAAATTACTCATTTTATTTATTTAGCTTATCTTCCACATTCATGCAAATCTAAATTTATCTTTGTAAAATGAAAGAATTGAAAAACAAGAATTCAGATATGCAGAATAATAAATAACAGAGCAATAAAGCAGAAAACAGAGCACACACTATTTATCGTGGTTCACCACAATAGTGGCTACATCCACACTAAGCAGGTAATTCTTATTGATATGAAAAGTATGTTTTACATTAAGCAAGGTTGCATATATTAACAACTACGATTAGTTGAAGAGACACGGGAGAATAGAGGGAAAACGTGAAGACCTTTGGCCTCCAGCCATTAGGCTTCATTATCTGAACAATCTCTCTTTCTTGAAGCACAATGGATGTAGTAACTAATCAAACATTCCCCTACTCTGAATGTTGTTCTACTTTTTCTTAACAAGCCCAAGAGAAGTCCTAGCAAATTCAAACTTTTCTTTGGGAACAACCTTGGTCAAGATGTCTATTAGATTGACCTTTGTATCAATTTTTACAATTTTTAATTTTCCTTCTTCAACCGAATGATGAAAAAAGTGAGCATGAATGTCAATATGTTTAGAGCAACACTGAGAGGAATGATTATGAGCCATAAAAATGGCGCTGTGACTATCACAAAACAAAACATAATCGCTCTGTTGGTATTTCAATTCACCAAACAACAACTATAACCAAATCATTTCCCTTGCACCTTCAGAGAGAGCCAAATACTTAGCTTCTCCAGAAGAAAGAGCAACTGCATGTTGTAGCCTTGAGGCCCAACTAATGGTAGCCCCAACAAACGTGAAGGCATAACTAGTAGTAGACCTTCATTTGTCTAAATCTCCGGTATGATCAGAATCTATGAAACTTTGCAACTGAACATCATTTCCACTAAAAAATAGAGCATAATCAAAAGTGCCCTTAAGATATCTTCATATCCATTTAACTGCTTCCCAATGAGGCTTCCCGAGACTGCTCATGAACCTACTTACAACTCCCACTGCATGGGCAATATCAGTACGAGTAGAAACCATAACATACATAATGCTGCCAACTGCAGATTTATAAGGAATTCTATCCATAAATTCCTTATCCTCTTGTGTTTTGGGAAACAAATAAGAAGTTAAATGAAAATGAACAACAAGTAGAATGGGAGCAATCTTGGCATTAGCCATACCAAATATGTCTAATACTTTGTTAATATAATTTGTTTGAGATAACCAGATTTCCTTTTTGTTTCTATCCCAAGAAATAGTCATCCCAAGTATTCTCTTAGCTGCACCTAAATCCTTCATGGAAAATCTAGTGGCCAATTGATTCTTCAGCTCATGAACAACCTTCATGATAGTGCTAGCTACGAGCATATGATCCACATAAAGTAGAAGTATGAAAAATTCACCATTAGACAACCATTTAAAATATACACATGGATCATCTTCTAGGTGTACAAATTTATGCTCAATCATAAACTGATCAAATTTCTGGTACCATTATCTTGGAGCTTGCTTAAGCTCGTACAAGCTCCGTTTCAACCTGCAATAAAGATGTTTTGTACCTTGTTTAAGAAACCCTTCAGGCTGCATCATGTACAAATCCTCATCAACATCTCCATGTGAAAAGGCAGTTTTGACATCCAACTGCTCAAGCTCGAGATCCCATGCTACAACCAATCCCAAAATCGCTCTAATTGTAGTCATCTTTACTACCGAAGAGAATATTTCTTAAAAATCAATACCTTGTTATTGAGCATACCCCTAGCCAACCAGCCTAGCATGAAATTAATTTCTCCCACCATCTTCCTCTTTTAATTTATAAACCAACTTATTTCGTAACGCCTTTTTGTTAGGTGGAAGAGGCACCAAATCCCATGTCTGATTTTTGATCAAAGAATCCATTTCTTCTTGCATTGTAGCCTACCACTTATCACAATTCACATCTTGAAGAGTGGTTTGGAAGTTTGTTGGCTCTGTCTGATCATAAATTAACATCATAGGTTCTGCCTCTTCTACAAACAGTAACTCATAATCTGAAAATTTTGAAGGAATCCTCCTGTGCCTAGAAGACCTCCTTAAATTATCATGACTTTGCTTAGATACAAAGTCCTGGGAATAATCGATTCCTTCCATGAAAGGAGTTCTAGTATGTATGATGGTCTGAGGCATTGCTACATATGAGGAGGTCTCATCTCCTTGCGTGGCACCTGCAGTGCCACAAAAAATACCATCTAAATTGGTGTTTCCTGGCAGCAACTGTAAAGAAGGCGTCGTAGAATATGAGGTAGAGTCAACATCCATGGGAAAACCCACTGCGTGAGGACCGATAGCAGGAGGCGAGTGGGCCAAGTCATGAGGTGGCATGGTGAAGTCCACCGGTTCTGCAAAGAGCTGAGAGCAAGAAGTCCCGTGGCGATGAGGACAAGAGGACGATTCCTCCTGCGTAGAAATTGCATTGCTCCCAAATAGTGAGTCATCACTATTACCAAATGAAGTAGGGGGTTCCAAAACTGAGGTGGGAGAGGCAACAATTACTGTGGGAATAGAAACAGTGGACCTTTGTGTGATATTATTATCACACATGGAGAAAGGCACATATTCGTCAATGCATATTGGTTGTGGTTGCTCTACTGGAAACATAGTTTCATTGAAAACCACATCTCGACTCCTCAAAATTTTATTTCCAACCGGATCCCACAATCGAAAACCAAATTGGTTTGTAACATAGCCCACAAAAATACACCTTTTTGATTTAAAATCCAGCTTTGACCTCTTTCCTTTTGGAACAAGGACATAAGCCTCACATCCAAAAACCTGGATGTAAGAGTAAGAAATCCTCTTTCCCAACCACTCCTCTTCCGGAATACCAAAATCCAAACGAGATGACAGACTACGGTTAATCAAGTAAACTGCTATGTTACATTCTTCCACCCAAAACTCTTTGTCCAAACGAGCATGGGAAAGCATACATCTATTATATTTGAGAATGGTCCTATTGAGTCTTTCTGCTACCTCACTTTCTTGAGGAGTGTAGGAGACAACTTTAATCCTTCGAATACCATGAGCTTCAAAAAAATTATCAAACTCCAAAGAACAAAATTCACTTCCATTATCTAATTTTAAACATTTAATTTTGTGACCACTTTGATTCTAAACAAGTGCTTTAAATTTTTTTAATTTTGAAAGCACTTCAGATTTTCTAGAAATCATATAAACCGAAACCTTCCTAGTACAATCATCAAGAAAGATCACAAAGTAATTAGCGCCTCCATAAGAGGTTACCTCAGTAGAGCCAAAGACATTCGAGTGCACCAACTCCAATGGTGTTGTCTTCATGTTGTGTCCATCCTTCAAGAAGCTGACCCATCTTTGTTTGCCACGAAGACAACATTCGCAAAACTCCAAATCTGCGGATTGAAGACCTGGTAGTTGGTCTCGGCTGAGCATCACCTCAAGTCCTTTCTTGCTTATGTGGCCTAACCTTTGATGCCAAAGAGCCACATCACTGCCTACAATAGTCATAACAGCTCCCACCTCACCAAATGTTTCTACAACATAGAGGCTGCCAACTTTGTCTCCTTTTGCAATGACCAAAGAACCTTTATTTACTTTCCAAGTATCCGTGAGAGTGATGAGGAAGCCTTGGGTATATATCTGACTTATGGAAATCAGATTTCTCTTCAATTTGGGAACATGACGAACATCTTTTAGCAGCCACTTGAGTCCTCCAACTAGCTACAAAACAACATCACATTTGCCAACAATTTCACAAGCTTTGTTGTCACCCAAATATACATTTCCAAGATTACCTTCTTGGTAATTTGTGAAGGCCTCCGTACAAGAAGAGGCATGAAAGGAGGTACCATAATCAATTACCCATGAATCTGATTTTGTATTCCTTGTTGATAGTATGAGAATACCACCATCCTTATCATGTGATATGTTTGCTTCACTATCCAAAACCCTTTCTTGTGCCCTTTTATACTTTCTGCAATCTTTCTTGATATGACTAGCCTTCCTCCAAAACCAGCAAATGCTTTCTTTTCTTTTAGACTGCGATCTTCTAGCCGATTTGGACCGCTGATTGTGATTATATCTACCTTTATATTGGCTTCTCCCTCTATTTTCAGTGCTTACCATAGTGAGAGCATCATCGGATGAGGACTCATCATTCTTCCTCCGTAAGTCTTCAGAGAGAAGAGTGGCTGAAACTTCATCGAAAATGATCTTCTTGGGGCTTGATGCTAAACTGCTTATGGCTGTCACAACTCCATCCCAACTATTTGGTAGAGAGCATAAAAGAAGAACAACTTTTTTTTCGTCACCTTGAGTCATTCCAACCGAATTGGCTTGTATGATCAAAGTGTTGAATTCATGAATGTGGTTTGCCATTGCGCAACCTTCCTTCATCTTGAGCTTATATAATCTCTTCATGATGAACACTTTATTTGCAGCCGATGCCATAACATAGGTTTTTATAAGTTTATCCCAAACATCTTTTATTGTTTTCTCTTCTGCAACATTCAACAAAACATTTTCATTTAGCGAAAGAGAGATCGTTGCCTTGGCCTTTTCATCAAGAGTTTCCCAATCTTCATCTTTCATGGCAGTAGGCTTCTTTGTTTTTCCTTCAAGTGCAAGTTTAAGATCTTGCCTAATTAGCAAAGATTGCATCTGAATCTTCCATATCCCAAAGTTCTTCCAAGAAAATTTCTGCACCTTCAAATCTTCCATCTTCTGGAAATTCAATTACCAAATTTCCAAAACAGTTATACATCCAGCTCTGATACAAATTGTAAAATGAAAAAATTGAAAAACAAGAATCCAGATATGCAGAATAATAAATAATAGAGCAATAAAGCAGAAAACAGAGCACACACTATTTATCGTGGTTCACCACAATAGTGGCTACGTCCACATTGAGCATGGAATTCTTATTGATAAGAAAAGTATGTTTTACATTAAGCAAGGTTGCATATATTAACAACCATGATCAGCTGAAGAGACACAAAAGAATAGAGGGAAAACATGAAGACCTTTGGCCTTCAACCATTAGCCTTTATTATCTCAACAATCTTCTATCTAACACTCTTTTATAGACCATCCTTCATGCAAACAATCATCTCCATAATTAATTGAGTTAACTTCATATTTAGCTCACTTATCTTATTAAACATTGAGTTAACTTATCCACCTCTTCATCTCAACAATCTTTCATTGATCATATCACTACACCTTTTAATCTACACCGTTCATCATATTTGAATTTCTATAAAAGAAAGGCATCAATTTCATTTCAATCTAACCACATTCTTATATCTATATTGAGCTTATTGCAAATCTGAGAGCAAACAAGAAAAATTGAGAAGAACAATAGAAAGAAATCAACTTTGACTTTGGGTTTGAGGTATTATTGTTTTATTCCGCGATTTCTATTGTATCTTGTGCTTGATTGTTAGATTAGGGTGTAATATGACATAATTTATATAATTGTAGTTGTAATAGAGAGAAATCAACTTTGACTTTAGATTTGAGATAATATTGTTTTATTTTATGATTTTCATTGTCATCTTGTCTTTCATTGTTAGATTAGGATGCGATACGACTTAATTTAGATAGTTGTGGTTGGTATGGATGATTTCATAACTACCTACCTGATTTTCCTGTCGATGAGAGAGTAAAAGAAGCATGTCGAGAGTTTTTTTGTTACCGACTTGAGTTTGCTGAGGTTGATGGTGTTGTGAAGCATGATTTCTGGGCACTAATGTCACGGATAGCCGAATTTCAGAAGACACACATTTATTTGTATGGGCAGATCGAAGATGAGCTTGGGTGGGTTAATATTAACCATCTTCAATGCCAAAGTGACCCACAATCAAGTTGGTTACATGAAACTATTACATCTCTTGAATCTTACAAGCCAGCGAATATGAGTCGAGTAAAGGCATATGTCGTTCGCTTCAATGGTGGACTTCTTGGTGAGGTGGATTACTATAACGGAATTCCTGAGGACGTCTATTTAATTCAGGTATATGGTCCCCAGCCCTACCACGTGAAGTCATTGCGGGACGAGAATCTCCTTGTTCAATCATTTTATAGTTCACAGCTTTCTAAGCCTCCACCTGCCAGAAGAGAAGAGCTTCGCCTTCTTCTTCAAGACCGCATTGCCAACTCCACTTGTACTGCCTACTGGAATATCGTTTACCACTTTCTCTATGATTGACCTCCAAGAAGACAGGCTAATCATAACTATACCTCCGGAATTCCTTCCTCCCAATTCTTTTTATTGAGCTTTTCTGTTCTTGTTATTAAGCTAATCACTAAGGGGGGCAGTCAAGCAAAAGGAAATGCTTTTTTACAGAAAGAAATAGTCTACAATCTTTAGATGCCCGAGGTATTTATCTATCCTGAGCTATTTAGTACTTAAATTACTTGATATTAGTTATAGTTTCAGACTGCCCATACATTGATTTAAGGCTACTAAAATGAGAAGCGTTAATCAGAGGGAATTCTATCATGGGATGTGCTTTTCTTTCTTCTAATTTGTCTATTCTGATATTTGTCACTATGAGAAGTGATGAGAGTTGTTTCTGAATTATAACTGTGTCAATTTTTTGTATCTATTAAGATCATAAAGTTTCCACAGTCCATGATAATGATGACAGTTGTTTTTGGATTATAATTCTGTCAATTTTTTGTATCAAACAAATACAAAAAATTGACACAGTTATAATCCAGAAACAACTCTCGTCATTATCATGAACTGTGGAAACTTTATGATCTTAATACCATGAGAAGTGTTAATTATGTGCCACCATAAGATATCTATGGCATCCTTGTAAAGACAGAACCTATGGATAAAATGCTACAAAAGACCGTCACTTATCAAATTCTTACTACATATTACTGTAATATGGCATGGTATGGAAAGAGCAATTACAATTTCTTCTATGTAGGAAATGGATTGTACAATATTTTAATGTTAAATAATGTTTCATTTATCAATTACTGTAGTGAATAGAAATATGTGTTTCAGATTGATTAACAATTTTTTCAAATGTTTTTACAAAAATATTTATTCTTTTGTAATGTATATAATTCATTTGAATTAAGCTTATTGTTCTTTATTATTATTTTAATGATCTTTTAACCTCAAATCTAACATTTCATATAAAAGTGTTAAGCCAAAAAATTGTTTTATTATCAAAATATTCAATGAACAGAAATATGGTAAATTTCTATTCTTATTTGGTTTCGGTGGTGTAATTGTTTATACTAAATTTGAATTTAAAATGAAGGATGAATGGATGGGATTGTCATGTTTCACATTTCTTAATTTTGGTAATGTATTTGTAAAGATAATATGGAAAAAGGGATTGCATTAGAGGTGTTGTCAAGGTACACACTATTAGAAAGACGAATGATAGAGTACAAAAAAGTACCTCCATAAATAGCATGCATTTCAAGGGCTAAAATATTTCCCTCCTATTTCATTCTAGAAAAAAACATAAAAAATGATTGATTAGACATAGAAAAATTTAATGCTCTGTGAAGAACTTGGTTAATGCAATAGTTCCATGAAAGGAACTAATAATGAGTGAATATCCTTTAACATGCATTTGATATTTATTGTAATTGTAGAAAAGATTATGATGCATTCAATTGAGAGAATTTTCTAATATTAGATAAGAAACTTAGAATAAACGTTGAATGAATTGGTAAAAGAATAATTGTTTTTGATAAAGGGTAAAACGGGTTTTACAGGGACCCAAAACCACAACGTTTACAAAATAGAAAAGAGGGCACCAAAGTCCAACCAGAAAAACCAGCTGCCCAAGAAAAGACCAGCAGCAACCAAATGAAAAAGACCAGAAAGGTCAAGTCGAAAGGAATAGCAAAGTAAGCACCAAAAAAACCCCAGCCGTTAATTCAGAGTTATGAGGACAGACTCCGTCTCTACCTCCGAATTCTGCAAATCATTGACACCCTTTTTGAAAGTTTGAATCATCTTCGAAGTAAGGAAGGCCTTGCGCTTCACATTGGCTCTGGTTCTTCTGGAAATTCCCGCATCCATTTCCTGGCTTTTATCCTTTGTTTCCTCTAGATCCACCACTAGAGAAACCTGCTGGGCTTTATCTAGCTTTTTAGTCATCGTGTTAATGGTAATGGCATTGTGTCTTGCCATACAATTGTTTTTCTCAGCAACGGTTTTGATGGTATTCCATATGTTCTCAACCTTGGAATCTAAATTTTTGTTATGGTGATCCACATCTTTCTTTTCAATCTCTACAATCTTTGCACCCAGCTCTTCAATCTTGCTTTGCAGGGCCCAATTTTTTATTTTTAACTCATTAATTTCAGTGAATGTCCATTCCAAGAGTTTGAAGTGGGACTCAGAATTAGTTTTGGCTAGGTTCAGAATATCCAGAGATGGCTCATTTCCAGTATTAGGACAAGTTTTCTTAGGGTTACGAATAACAGGGAAGTGATCATTAATGAGTTTATCTGGCATAGGATCGGCGTAAAGCTCAGTTTTGTTGGCATTAGACTCCTTCGACTCAGAGGACTCTTCGGAATAGAAAACAAGTTTTTTGGCCTAGGGTTTCTTATCAATAGAGTTGTTCTTAGGGGAGGGGCTATCAGGTTCAGGGTCAACGCGAGTTTTACCAGAAATCCCAGAAGGAACAACATGTAATCTAGGGACTTTTCTAGCCAGACTGGAGTTAGGTAGGTACTCTGAGCCACTGGGCTCAGTGTCATCACTCTCAGAATCAGGGATGGTTTCCAGAATAGTGGGAGCAGGCATATGGAGATATTCAACAATCAATCTTATTAACATAGTGTGCAGAATGGGGAATCTTTTAGGGTTTTTCTTATTATCCTCCAAGCTTTTCTTCAAGGAATAAAAAAATAATAGGGAAGGGAGACCCTTACTTTGTATCAGAAGTGGTTGAGAAGAGCAAAGTGGTAGCCATAGACTTTGGTGAAGCGCCCATCCACCGTAATATACTCCATGATGACTCGTAGAACCTTATGCCAAATAGCCTTTATGGTGTCAACATCGAAGTAGCTATTAGCAATTTTAACCATACTTAGCCTTTCTTTGTCCTTTTTAGGAAATCTGATCACAGCTTCATTGGAAAAAGCACTGTCCCTATAGAAATTCTTCCCTTTAGTAGATAATCTCATAACATCAGCAATAAGATTTTCGCTGAGCTCCACATTCCTACCAAACAGGGTCAAGTTACCATTATTCCAATTTTTAACAAAGAGATCCATAGCCTCCTGGTTAGATCCATGAAGCTTCTCCAGGAAAGGAAGCAACCCTCCGCTTTTAACCTTATTCCAAACCTTGGCATTTTTCATGTGTGTATCATAGTTGTCCAGGTCAATTCGCTTTCTGTTTCCTCCCATTTCGGCCGACACAGTGGGGTAGACCCAAACGCAAGCTTTACTAAAATTGGCCCTGCCAAATCTGAGAACCCACAAAGTGTGCAGAGTTTTCTTGCAGATTAAACCACTAGGGTCAGTCCCATACACTCTAATGATTGTGATGTGAAAGATCCAACCTCTCCACATTAAAGGGATAACATGTCGCTTTTCCATGTGATTTATCATAATTTAATAGGGCGCATAAATTAGAGTTTAGATCGCTAGTATTAAGCCAAGTACGCACATCTTTACTCCTAACTCCTTCGTTAGCAAAAAAATCCGCAATAGCGTTGGCTTCTCTATAAGCATGTGATATTTTAACTTTTTTGAATTTGGCCAAAGTCAATATGGCATCCTCAATCCATGATTTGATGGTCCACGAGGGGGGAGACTTGCCATAGAGGCAGTCAATTATGTTTTTGGAATCTCCTTCAAGCCACAGGTTTTTAATGTTAAGACTTTGGGCTAAATTTATGATGTGAAAAGCACTAGCAGCCTTCGCCAGATGATTAGTTTGACATCAAAGAGGAGAGGCAATCACGCCAATGAAATTGCCATAGGAATCCCTTATAACTCCACCATAGCCTGCCGCCCCCGGATTGCCTTTAGCCGCACCATCAAAGTTAGCTTTGATCCACCCATTTGGCGGAAAAGACCAGCAAACACCCTCTCTGTCCTTCTTGGCCTTCATTATAGTTCTAGACAAATCTAGACTTATCTTAAAATCCTTAGCAACATTTAAGTCATAGAGCGAATGCTCCGCTTTCATAAGCATTCTGTCCTTCTGGGCCAAGGCATTGAAATTTTCCTTTAGGGAGTAAAAGAATAATTGTTATTCTTTGGTATTCTTTAATTGATGTGAATTGTGCACGAGAAATTGAAAGCCAAAAGTAACAACCACATAAATTTCATTTTCCAAGTATTAAGAATGTATAATGATTGAACTTCGTCCTCAAAAGTCGAAGGAAGGAGTGAATTGAGTCCATGAAAATGAGGAAGAATTAAATGGATCTAATGAAAGATTACAAAAATTTCTATGAGAAGATGGATTTAAGTTAAGATGGGACATGTATAAGAGGAGAGGCCTATAGGGGGTGTAGACTAGGACTTTTGCAATCTCAATCAAAATAGCTACCAATTATCTTCCATCAACAACTTTAAATCGTTGGCTTATCTAGTAGAGGAGAATTGTTCCCTCTCTATTTGATGGAACAAAGTATTCCCCATTCAAAATTATTTTTACAATTTCTAATATTTTGATATGTGCTAGGTGAATAAATGACTGAATCCTATTGTATTCCTACATCAACTTAATATTTTCATTTGTAGTTTCTCAAAAATAACTTATAACTTTTTAGTTGTTGCCTCACTAAATAGGGTTGTGATCACCAACAAAAGATGTAACTTGAGAGGCTAAGGTATTAGTTAATATTATAACTATAAAAATCTCTATTAGCTCACTATTATCTCTAGGCATTTTAGTCTTCCTTTTATTTGGGGCTATTTCCCATATTTATAATGCTACACTAAAACTAACCCAAAGTATAGTTCTTTAGATAGTCCTCAAAGGCTAGTATTTCTTCATTAGTATGTTATATTTTGATAATTTCTAGAAGCTATATCCCAAGAAGGAAATAAAAAGCACCCACTTTCCTTTACCAGTATTCTTCCATCCTTGAAGAGATATTTTTCAATGAAATTTAATATCCTACATAACCTTCTTGGTTACTTATTCCATTTCTTATTCATACACTTATCCCTTCTCCTTATTTAGCTTCTACAAGAAAACTTATCATTTCTTTAATTGTCCTTCCCTCTTTTAATTGTTTATATTATCATGTATATGCAATAAAATTTATTTTAGTGAAAATTTCTACTTTCTTTCTATTTTATTTCCTCTTTCAATATATTTTAAATCAAAAATTATAATCATATAGTTTACTCATTATTCAAACATTATGTTGAAATCTTTTTGTAATTTTTATATAATATAATTATTATATATTATATTCATTATTATTAGTTTTTCGTTTGGATTGTTTTAACACAATGAAGGAATACATAATTCATATTATATTTATTGCAAATCCTTCTTTCTTTTTTCATTTTTTTTCTTTAATAGTCTTTCCCTTTTTTATTTATTTATTCAATTATACATCACAAATGTATAATAATTATAATAAGATATCCCATCCCTATAATATATCATTATTGATATATATTTTTTCAATAGTTATTATTTCAACATTATTGATACATTATAATATCCCTCCATTAAGATTCAGATTTCACTTTTTTAATGTGAGTTAACATTTTTCATTTGCACATCTTTAATGTTTTCTTATAAAGTAAAAAATATATGTATAATGTACAAGTATATTTCTTCTTTACGATGTAAATTTTTATTAAAAATGTAATATACTTTAAATCAAAATTCATAAACATATAATATAGTTATTGATAATTAAAAACTTAATTAAATAAAACATTTATTTATTTATTTATTTAAGAAGATTAATAGGAATTAAGGACATAATTAAATAAATATGGTTTATTTAATTAATTAAGAAAATTAATTATAAAGTGAATTAATATAAATAGAAATTTAATTTATTTATCTGAATCTCACTTCCACATTATTTTAATAATTTATTTATTGAAATCTCATGCAAATTTCTTATCTAGTTCTTATCTTCAAGATTAATTAATTAATTATTTAATTAATTCTTCCAAATTATCTTCTAAAAATAAATAAAATTATTTATCTTATTTATTTAATTCATTCAATTTGCACATGTAAATAATAATTAAATTTATTTAATCATTGAATACTCATGTAAGCTTTCACTTCCTAAATTAAATAATTATTGTTAATTATTTAATTTTTTTCACTATTATCTTCTTCCAAAATAAATAAAATCATTTATTTTACTTATTTGTCAAAATTTATTCATTTATTTTTATTTTACTTATTTATCAAAATTTATCCAATTTTTTAAATAAATGAAATTACTCAACTCATCTTGAACATTCAATAGTAATTAATTACTTTAATTGAACTCATGCAAATCTAAACTTATCTTTTATCTAACACTCTCTTCTAGTTCATCAATCAATCATCTCCATAATTAACTAGGTTAACTCCATATTTAGGTCACTTATCTTATTAAGCATTGAGTTAACTGATCTACATCTTCATTGCAACAATCCTTGACCGTTGATTTTATCACTCCACCTCTTAATCTACACCATTCATCATATATAGATTTCTATAAAAGAAAGCTATCAACTTCATTTCACTGTAACTACTTTTTTTTTTTTGAGATTTTGCTATCTTATATCGCTTATTGCGGATTGTGCATTGTGAGAGTAAACAACTAAATTTGAGAAGAGCAATAGAGAAGAATCAACACGGAGAGCAATAGAAAATAATCAACACGGAGAGCAATAGAGAAGAATCAGCTTTGACTTTAGGTTTGAGGTAATGATTTGTTTTGTAATTATCATCTCGTCCTTTATTGTTAGATTAAGATCTAATATCGCTTGATTTAAATAGTTTGATTTAGATAGTTGTGGTTGCAGATAGATAAGAAAAAGAAGCATGTCGAGAGTTTTCCGATATCCACTTGAATTTGCTGAGATTGATGGCGTTGTGAAGCATAATTTCTGGACACTAATGTCACGGCTGGCCGAATTTCAGAGGGCACACATTTATCAGTATGAGCAAATTGAAGATGAGCTGGGGTGGGTTAATATTAACCATCTCGAATGCCGAAGTGACCCAGAATCACGTTGGTTACAGCAAACTATTACAACCCTTGAATCTTACAAACCAGCAAATATGAGTCGAGTAACGACATATGTCGTTCGCTTCAATGGTGGACTTCCTGGTGAGGTGGATTACTATAACGGAATTCCTGAGGACGTCTATTTTGTTCACGTATATGGCGCTCCGCCCTATCCCATGATCTCCTTGCGGGATGAGCACCTCCGTATTCAATCATTTTATAGTATACAGCTTGCTAAGCCTCCACCGACCAGAACAGAGGAGCTTCGCCTTATTCTTCAAGA
The DNA here is from genome assembly GCA_007115665.2 of Sequoiadendron giganteum. NCBI lineage: Eukaryota > Viridiplantae > Streptophyta > Pinopsida > Cupressales > Cupressaceae > Sequoiadendron > Sequoiadendron giganteum. Next base: position 788,247,256 of record CM021101.1, on the reverse strand, counting down.
ACGCAATGCCGCCTCCACTTCTAATCCCTTACAGGAAGACAATCTAATTATAGTTACCTCCAAGAAGACGATCTAATTATAATTATAGCTCCGGGATTCCTTCCAGACAATTGTTGTTATTAAGTATTGTTCTTCTTGTTATGAAGCGGGCCCATCAAGCAGAAGGATATGTTTCTTTACGGAATGAAATGGTCTACAATGTTTAGATTCTGGAGCTATTTACTGTCAGAACAATTGTATTGTCCGTCGTCATTATCTGTGCTGAGATATTTAGTATTTAAATGTCTTAAAATTAGTTATACTGTCAAACTGCCCATACATTGATTTAGGACTGCTTAAATGAGAAGCGTAATCAAAAGGGAATTCTACCGTGGGATGCGCTTCTCTTCTAATTTGTCTACTCAAAAACCAATTTATCTGAATTGATTTGTGCTACCGTGAGATATTTTTCAATAGAATATTTTCCTGCCATTAAATCTTGCATTTACTCTTATCTTGATTAAAAAATCTATGGCACTCTTGTAAAGACAAATCTATGAATTAAATGCTACAAATGTTAGATTCTAAAATATAATTTCTCTCAATCTGCATGTTCGTGCTGGAGAAAAGTAGGAATAAAACAGTTTTAGTTTACATGGATAAAGTAGGAATAAAACAACAGTTTTTAGTCTTAAACAGCAGTGCAGAATAAAACTAATAGTTTCAGTTTTACGTAGGAATAAAACAACAGTGTAGAACAGTTTTAGTTTACATAGATACAGTAGGAATAAAACAACAGTATTAGTCTAAAACAACAGTGTAGAATAAAACTAACAATTTTTTATTTACATAGATAAAGTAGGAATAAAACAACAGTATTAGTTTAAACAACAGTTTTAGTTTATTTGTGGTTTTAGTTTACATAAATAAAGTAGAAATAAAACAACAGTTTTAATTTACATAGATTAGAGTTGAAAGTTGAAACTTGTTCACTGTATTAATAGACTTTAGTTTGCTTTTAGTTTTTTGCTGTTTAGATTCTTTGTTGATGTGCTTTTAGTTTACTGTTTTGTTGATGCCTTCTTAATTTGCTTTTAGTTTTCTGCTATTTAGATTCTTTGTTGATGTCTTCTTAATTTCCTTTTAGTTTTCTGCTGTTTAGATTCCTCCTTGATGTTGATGTGCTTTTAATTTTCTGCTATTTAGATTTCTTGTTGATGCCCCAAAATCTCTTTATTTTCCAATATAGTTAAAATTGAATAATATTCTCTTTATTTTCTAATATAGTTAAAATTGAATAAAATCAATGAATTATGAGATAGTATTGCTGTAGCAAATATTAATTATTTCTGCCCTGTTTTATCTGTTTTATTATGGCATTTTTTTAAACACAGAACCTATTCTTTAAATGCTCTACAGAAGACAGTCAGTTATCAAATTCCTGCTATCCATTACTCAATTGATGCATGGAGTCGCAACTCGCACCGCTGCAACTAAACTTACAACTAGACCGTCTTTCGTGCGCAGCATCATAACTGTGTGTCATGAACAAATGTGCATGATTAGATAATTAGATTTACTCTTGGTTTGTTTTTTAAGGCTCAGTTAACAAACTCTTTTTTTAACCGTTAAGCTGCCAGTCTTCGAGCGCATGACTGCATGTTTACTACATTTTTAGTTCAAGCTATTTAATGATTCCTTTCTAGTGTTTAATGTATTCATGATGATTTTAGGTTTTAATGATTGAGGTTCTAAATCATGCTAACACACCATCTTTTCAATTAATCAATGCAACTAATTATGTGCCATTCTTGTAGGATTTATGGAAAAAAAATGAAAAAGAAGGGAAGAGCGAGAGGATGATTAACATTGACAAAAAAAAGCAAAGATGAAATATAAGTTTCATGGTGTGGAGGTTACCTCCAAAATTGCTTCCACTTGGGACAAACTCTTGGGATACTGATTTGGGACATGTGGATATCAATAAGTTCAGACAATCTGTCCTAATGAAACAACTGAATGATATAGTGTGAAAGATCAAGAAAGCAGTTTTGTGCATGTAGCAGAGTTCCCACCATCATTAGTTAGCCCAAAGCTCATCCACATTTGCATGAAGTACTATCATAAGTATTCTCATAGGTTTATGACTTTCTGAAGGATAGGTGGTGGTTGATTTATCACCTTTGTCTATTGTTCAAACTTTTGGGATCCCTTCCTTTGGGGAAATGGAGGTGGTTAGTAAGGAGTATTCACTCCATATGTGGAAGGTTGACCCCCTAAGATGCCAACAGGTGATAAAAAAGAAGTGGATGCAGACTCCTCAACAAAATGTGGGAAAGATTCCCAAGAAGCTTTATAGAAGTGAGGAGGCAAATGATCTAGTCACACTATTATGCAGGGTTGTAGGACTTCCCAAGTCCACCATATTTTAAGAACGGATGTGGTTCTTCATTGATGAGATCTTGAGAGGTAATATCAAGTTTGACTAGGCTAGGATGATAAGTGACAACAACTATGACCAACTCGTCCTAGTGAAGAAGATTGCAGAGTTCTATATGACCTCCTACATGGTGTGCATATTAGAAGAAATTTTCCCATATAGGGGTTTGACATCTAAAGGTGATTGGGGATAGTGCTAGATAAGAATATTATTTATGAATGCTACCTGTAGCTTCAATATAGGAACTTCAAGAATAATTACAAGCATGTTAATGATGCCTTTGTCATGTATATTATCAAGTTTTTGTCGGGGAATTTCGAGAGTCAAATGTCATACTCTACCAAGGTTATGGTTAAGAATTTTGGTTATTGGTTCATCTAGTTTCCTAAATTTACATATTTTAGGATTGCGGGCAATTTGGGAGCACTATATAGACTTCCAAGATATATGGTTGATAAAATGGTCATTTTTGAGCCCACATAAAAACTGCAGGCCTCTCATCAGCTACTATAATTTAACCATGGGATTGTGGTACCTTACTCTATGATGCTTGGGAGGGAAACTTATTAGTGTCCAACATCTATTTCTTAAGAGAATGTGGATAAAGAGATCCAACAATATGGGCTCATATTTCATACAATTTGGGGAAATGTTGATCCTTGGGGAAAGCTAAAAAGAAAGTTTGGAAACAACATGGCTATTGCAAGGTGTGACCTTTGGTCTCCTCTTCTTGTGGTAGGTGTAGTCCAGCGTGACACTTGGGCTTCGCGACATGGTTTAATCGTCTCCTATGGATCTTGATCTTGTATAAATCCAAGGGTTTTATTAGGCATTAATAGGTTGATCTTTTGGTGAAAAGACAACCATCTATGCAAAAATTGGTATTAGAGCCAAGGTCATAGGTTCAAACCCTGCACTTGCAATGGGGGTAAGTTTGCAAGGTGTGACTCTTGGTCTCCTCTTCTTGTGGTAGGCATAGTCTAGTGTGGCGTTTGGGCTTTGTGACATGGTTTAACCACGTCATGTGGATCTTTCTCTTATATAAACCTAGAAATTATATCGGGCATTAACAGTTCAATATTTTGGTGCAACGGTAGTCATCTCTACAACAATGCCTGCAAGTCTCACTTGGACGACTTCTAGGAAAATTGTTAAAATAACCGAGAAGTATGAATGAGAATTTATTTGAGAATTTCATTGGAGGTTATCAAATCTCTTCAAATTTACATGGTACCTTGTCAAGTGAAATATTATTGGAATAGGTTTGATGAAGTTTCCTTTGGAAAAATAGAAAATCCCTTGTTATTGTTGATTGACTAGATGGAAGAGGAAGAAACTGATATTGACATAATCACCTGTCCAATATTACAAAGAACAAAACAATGGTTGGATGGTCAAGTTTCTCAATTGGAGCAACAAGGAGTTGAGCTAACATTTAGAGATTGGGAACAAGAGAAATCCCTTGAAGGTAATGAAGGGGATAAAATAGAAGAGGAAGGTGAAACAAGCTCACTAAGCAAAGAGGAAAATTCTCCTCCTCCTTGTTCTCACAAAAGGAAGGACACATCAAAAAGGAAACCCAGTAAGAAACCTTGTGTCTATGAGAGGAAGGTAATGAAGGGACGAAGACCCTCATATAAGGTTAAAAACACTAAAAACTTTATATTGGAGACAATTAAGGAGGAGCCTTCTCCTCCTAAGGAGGATACTCAAGCACCATCACCCTCTCATCCAAATTCACCACCACCATCCACCAAACCTCTTCCATTAGCTTCCACTCCACTTCCACCTCCCATATCCTCTCCACCCAATGTGGACATCTTAGTCCACCTTCCATCTACTACCCCAACCACCTTGATGATTGTGATTGAGTCCATGTTTGCATCATCACTGCCATCTTCCTCAATTCCTGCTTCACAACCCTCCTTTTCCATCGTGCCACATACTATTCCTTCGATCCAACCTTTTTCATAGTACTTAGTGCCCTACTTGCAAAATATACCCCTAGGGTTATCTAAAACCTTGTTGTCTCCTAAGGGAAAACTCCTCGTGTCTTAGCTCACTAAAAATGGAAAACATAGAAAAGGTTTGGAAGGAGATACAACAAAAAAATAGGAAAAGCTCAAAGAAGCAGTTGATGTTGACAAGGACTCAATTACTATGGATCATGATGAGTATTTTGAAGAGCCAAAGACAGGGCTTAGAATTATCATCCGGTAAAGAATCTTAGGAGGATGAAGAAGAACAAACTCATAAAGAAGGGTACTTAAGTGAAAATTTCAAGGAACAATTGCATGAAGAGGTCTCTGACTTGGAGAAGATGAAGAGGATACAAATGAAGATAAGGAACACAAAAAATAATAACTTCATGAAGAAGAAGAGAAAGAAGAAAAGGAAAAAAGAAGAAGATATTAAATCTACTAAGGATGAGAAATTAATGGAGGAAGAAAGCCTCAAAGAAGAAAAAAGGATTGGAGATGCTCCTAGAGAAGATAAATCACAACAAGAGAAGAAACAAGATAAGGTGTCTTATGAGCAAGAGAAGGCTCCTGAGTGGTTGGAGCAGTAGTTGAAGGACAAAGTTACAATAGTCTGAGATCCCAAGGTACACCTCAAAGCTATTTTGGCATGAGTTATAAAAAATCCCAAGGAGAAAAGGAAAGCCTAAGTATGGTCACATATCATGCCTGATGCATTGATGAGTTCTCACACAATGCACATAGCTACTCCAAGGCTAGATAAGGATGTTTCCTCCATCGAAGCATCTAATTACCAAGTTACTTCTATCAACATTGGCCCCATAAGTAGGATGGAAAAAGTAAATGAATTTCAAGGGTCAGTGTTGAGCATTCTGAACCAGATGAACAAAGACCAAGTGACCAAGAAGGAGCTGAAAGCACAAGTGGGTGAGTTGACAAACTTCGTCTACCAATTGGTTGAGATAGGTGGGAAAAGGCCAATGGAGTCTCCTACTCCAAACAAAAATTTCAAGGGAAGAAGTAAATAAGATAGAATAGATGAGAAAGTGGACTAAGTCCACTTATGATCAAGGATTAATCATGTTACTACTTTTAGTGACAGGGTTGTAAATATTGGAATGGAAATGCATAACCACTTCCTAATTTTGAAAATGGAAAGAGATTGAAGAATCTTACGCATTTCCCAAATATTATAGCATAATGTGTTCAAAGTTGTATGTGATTAGTGCATGTATGTTCTAGTGCAAGAACATATTTTGACTAAGGATGAGTTGAAGGATCCTCATGTTTGGCTATTTTCCTTTGATTTTCAAAGAGAGATCTTAGCTAAGGTGCTAGCTGATTTGAAGCTAATTGAAGAAAGAATACCTGATTTGATGGCCAATTGTGATTAAATTTTGGAGCTCTTGACTGGCATAAAAATATCTTCACTGAAATTAGATGTTGTGTCAATGAAGCAAGCATGGAGAAAAAGGATAGAAAAGGGAGCTATGAATAACTTGCAAGGATAATTTTGGATTTTTCTACTTGTTCATTTACCAGGTTTGAATAGATGGTGCAAATAAGGAAATCATGTGTGAACCTACACATAGATCTAATGGAGGAATACAAAGTGGTAACTTTTAAAATCAATACATCCCAACTGTCACCTTAAGAGAAACATTGAAAAGCTTTGCTTCATTTTATAAAATATGTTGTAAAATAGAAAGAAGCTCGAAATATTTTGATAGAAGATAATTTTTTGTAAATTCTAGATATAGGATAAGATTAGTTGTGTCAAAGTGCATGCACCTAGATATTGGGGATTTTGTAAGATATTTCTCGAATATAAAATATTCCATAGGAATGTTTTACATTCTCTTAAGTTAACATGTGATCTGATTTAATATTGGAGGATATTGTAAATGCATTTAATATATTCAAACCCTAGAAGAGAATAAATTTGAGCCATTAAATGTAGTTTAATCTTGACCATTGGTTCATATTGTAAAATTTATAAATAGCAGCTTCCACCTATTTGTAAAGAGAGAGATGAATTGTTATACAAGACATTTTGAAGTAATACAAGTCAAGGAATTGGAGTTTTGGTGAAATCCTTGTGTTCTCTAAATGTATATATGATTTTATCTTTCAATTTTTTATTTTTCAGCATTCATTGTTCATGTGCAACTTTAATGCTGGAAAAGTGTTAAGATATCTAATGCACTTCCTACTCATACTTTTTGTAGTTTGGAAATGGTAAATTACTTTGCAAAGTTAGTTTGAGCTTACTTCTTACTGCACTCAAGTTTAACTATATATGTTTATTCTTATGTATGAATGTTATTGTCTGAAAATCTAAAAATTACTTTTAGAGATTGCACTTTGCACCTTACAACACCAAAAAGATGGTACAATAAGTCCATTTTATTATTAATTATTCATTCCCAAATTAGGTCACTATATTTAGCCCTCACTTTAGTTAGAGGATGACCCCATGTAAAATTTAGACTACAACAGAAATTCAAGATACCTATGTATGTAGCAATGATAAAGATACCTAATCATACAACATCAAATACTAGGAAGATCAAGCCTAGATTGTCTAATCGGCAGGGAACACATCTTTAAGCCTTCCATTTTCTGCTCACTCTGATGTAGTGGAACCTTAGGCTTCCCACTCGGCGATTCTCTCAAAGGGGTAGAAAATGAGAGAATCATATTAGGCTCACATACCATATCAAAGCTATCCTCCTAAAAAATTCAATAAGGCACCACAAGATAAGATTTCATGCTCCATAGGCCTTAACAATCTATGTTATACTAAGCAACTTTGAAGAAGGCAAGGCTCCACAAGAAATCAAAGTGTGTTATGTTAGGTGGGATTGAATTGGGCTTGAATTGAGGGTTTGAGGTTCATAGGGCTTAAAAAGTTGCATTATGCTAAAAACCTATGAACAAGGACAAGGCTCTATAGGTAAGAAAAATGTTTTATGCTAGGTGGCCTTGAATTAAGGGTTTTGAGCTCCATAAGGTTAGAAAGCTATCTTATGCTAAACACTTATGAACAATAATGCTAGTAAAGGTTTTTGTTCAAAGAGATTTTTCTTAGTGCATGTAAGGTCTTCTTCTTAGGGAACATCGCATCTAATGTCTCCAAGAGAGGACAAGTCAAGAGTAAAAGATTCACAACTCAAGGAATGCAATGCTGATTCACATCACCACTAAGAAGAAAGATATATGCTAAGAATTACCATACCCTTGGAAGAAATTAAAAATAATTACACCACCAATAAAAGGATGCATCACAAGAATAAAGAAAATCACACCATGAAACATGAAAAATGTCAAAAGATATAATCAATGTATGCTCCCACTCTAAAGTGGTTGCTAACACCATTGTTCTGAGAAATTTATTTAAAGTAGCCAATGTTCAATCCTAAGACATGAGAGCTTACTCAGAAATCTCTATTCCAAGTCATATGTTTCCAAAATGAAGCTACATCATGAAAAAGAATGAGAAGTTTCCCTGAAGAATACATAAGGGATCTATGGATTCAAGATGAGTATATATTTTCTCCAATGTTGGTATAGAGCTTGAAAATGTCAGAATTCCCCAAATATTCATAGGTTTAGAAGAATGCCACAAAGAGAGAGAGAAAAAACAAAGAAAAATCCTTTTAGATCAACATGGAAGATATCTAAATGTGTTAACGTCTTGCATCATCCCAAGAAAGAAAAAACAAGACACATTAAAAAGGTAAATATTTATGACATATAGAATAATGTTGATACAAATAGAGGAATGCGCAAAAAGAGAGATATATCACACAAAATAGTAAGGGGGGTCACATTACACATGTTGGTATTGAAAAAGAGAGGAAGCATAAATAAGAAGAGAGGAAAAAAAGAATTGAAAGAGGAAGAATATAAGACTCTACTAAGGGGGAGAAATAGAAAGAAACAAAAATAAAAATCTTGAGAAGTGTATTTAGAGCTACTATGGTTTCTTTGATGGTTTTTCACATCATGTGTTGCCTTCAATGACAAAGGGGGAGATTGTTTCAAGAATGAAATAATGAAGGTGTTCTCATTCATGTCAACTAATCAATTAGTGATCAACTGATTGTTGTTGTCATCAGTGTCGTGTATATAGGTTATTGGTTGTATATGTTGAGGATATTAAGAAAATTGTAATGAAGATATATATTGCAAGTGTTCAATGGTTGCTCTAGGATTTGATCCTATTTTTGTTTGGTTTAGATATGTTGATCATGGTTTTTGGAAGCCTCTATATCCATATTTTTTTTTTGTTTATTCATTGTACATTGCGAGTTATGTTCACCAGTTGTGATATGTGGTTTCCTATGTTTTTGGTTGAGGTCTAAGAGAAATGTTGCTGGTTTGGATTTCTCTTTGTTAAAGTCTTATGACTTTAGGTTCTAGAGTTGAGTTGTTTTGATTGTATTAAAGACAATTTTGGTATCTAGAAGGTTTATGCTTAATTGATATATGTGTTTTACATTGGTTTGGTCGACCTTGTGTTGAACACTATCTCAAGAGTTGATGAAGTGTGTTGGATATTTTTGAGTCCTTATGAAGCATGTGCTTGGGTCACCCTCATTCTAAAATTTCCACCTTAGGATGTTTTTGTGCAAACCTAATTTCAATTTGAATTTGGATGGTTGACTTTGGATATGTTTCAAAGTTTAAGATGGTATAAATAAAAGATGAATTAGTGGTGAAAAGTAACATAAAAATATGAGAGAGAGATAAGTGGAAATAAATAGAGTAAATAGATGTGAGATTGATGTGAATCGTAGAGTGTGTGTGTGTGTGTGATGTGAGTGTGGTAGATCAGTGTGAAGCCTAAATGATGAGTTTCTAGATGCAGTGAGTAAAAGTTGTACTCTATCATTCATGCATGTTTGCAAGTGGTTGAGAAAATAATGGTGGATTTACTCATTGAATTAAGATTGTTCTATTTTTGTAACATATCTCTTCTATCTTCTTTGTATCTCTATGGAAGTGAGCCCTCTGAGTTGTTAGCCCTTTTGGATAGTGAGTCTTGATCTGGACAATGAATCCTTTTCTTAGTAGTGAGCATTGTTTCTCGGACAGTGGGCCTCTTGTAATTAGTTTTGATATTCTCCATAGTGTGAGTTAATCATCACCATGGTTTTTCCCTTATTTTGTTTTCCATGTAAATCTAGTATTATTGTTTTTATATGATGGTTTTTAGTTTTCGTACTACTACTTAATGTTTAATAATTTAAGCAGTGTTAAGGGTTAGATTTGGTGAATGAATTAAGGTTTAAATCTGTGAAAATTGATTCACCCCTCCTCTCAATTTTCATGTTCAATAATGTTGAGCGGTATTTTCAAGGGCTCTCATTTTAAATGGTCAAGGTATGGATTGTAAAGGACATCCCTTGTGTGAGGAAGAGAACATGTTGAGTGGAGTTATGGTAGTTGTTTTTTATTTATGATAAGGATGAGTAGACTATATTGATGAAGGATAAAGGATTTTTTTTTCTTCAATGTTAGGTATTGTATTGTTTAATACTTCCTCCATGATTGCTTCATCTTGCTTGAAGATATCTTCATTAGGAAAATATACATTGCAAGATAAGGAAACATGAGTCTCACAACTTAAAGGGGAATCATTACTAAATATAAAACATGAAACATCAACTAAATATTTTAAAAAAGGATAACATTTTACCAAAGAACTCAAATATGGTGACAATTTTATGCTTTACAAATATATGCAAAGAGAGTCAAACTACTATAACACAGTGAATCGAGAAGTTGAAATTAAATTTGGACAAAATATCCTGAGAGGTTTTTTCCACAAAAATAGAAGGAAAAATAGATTGGTTAGGGGTGTGATATGCCCTAGAACAATAAGGTATTTTTGTTGAGTTCAAAATTTAGGTGTGTTCTCCAATGTTTAAGTGTCCTATTATGTTAATATTCAACATTGATGATAAATAATTTGTTAGAATTCAATGAAATGGTGATTTTGGAATATGAAGTACAATTATGCAAAATTCTCAACTAATGAATTGAACTAGAAATCCAATTTTCATAATTTAATTGATCCTAACTTGAAAAATATGAGAATTGAAATCTTTTATGTTTTTTCCAATAACAATGCACTTTTTCAACTTTTTATTTACTATATACAAATACCTTTAAATGAATTTATTGAAGACTTTTTAGATTTGATTTCAAACCTAATATAAGTTTATCAATTCAAATATTAACGAAGCCTATTTTACAACTGAATTTAACCTTAGATGTAAAATGCAACAAATTTTTTAACTTTCTCAATACTAGTTTTTGATAGATAAACCAACGAAATTAGGGTTGGACCTAATTACAAAAGTTTGAAGGATGCAAACCAAGTCCAAAGACCATAGAAGAACAATAATACTTCTTTAATAGTGTATGAGCATGGATTTTCACCCCTTAGGCAAATTCGCCTTTTACCTTCCCTCACCTTAGAAAACCAAATGTGGAGGCTTAATTCCACACAAGTCCACTGCTCGCATCACACTTGGCACCTGCTTTGTGTGTCGGTGGGGCGTTTATGTCTACACAGCCCACACGACATGTAGACGTCTACATGATGCGCTAATGTCCCTGATAGATTCTTGCATTTGGAGCCTGCAGAGGCATTACCATTCCCATTGGGAGTCGATTTGTAATGCCCTCTTCAGCCGACCGACCCGAATATGGTCATTTATTTCCTCTCTACTTCATATTCACTCACCTTCATTAATTTCATGGCTAGTTGATCTCTTGACCATCTTGAGACTCTCCTCTTCGTCTCTACATTCTCTCCACAATCTCTTCAATCTCTTCACAAGCTCCAAGCAGCTTCTCCAAACAATCCATCTCAAAAAACACTTTACACTTCATAGAAGCAACATCAACACTCCATCACTTTAGTAGAGCAAGTGTGGAACAAAACACCATGGAAACAAAGGCTTGAGTTCCTCTTATTTTCTCCAACACTAGCCTTGAGTGCTTTGGGTGAAGGTGGTAAGCTTTCACTCATCTACTCTATTACTTGGTTGAGTAACATAACACTTTTTGTAGTGGTTTTGTGTGAAAGTGTGAAATAAGGAATAATAAAATAAGTGAAAACACTTCTTAATACGACATTATGTCAAAGAATTCAATCATGAATTAATCTATTAAAACCATAAATTCATTTGAAAGCGTCATATTGCTCTCTATCTCCAAAGATTTATTAAACCACTATGGCTCTCAGATCGTGTAAGTAATGTGACTATTAAAATTAATATCTGAAGAATGAGAAGGATGCTAAATATAGGAAACTAATCCTATATGATGATTACTAAACTTGATATGGATTCAAATAAAAGAAACTTGCAACAAACTAAATGCAGCCATGATTGTGAATTAAAAACTATGATGCTATTCTTGATTGTTCGATGCTTGATTCCTGTGAAGATTGCTTGATGCTTTTTTCTATAGAGTAAGATTGCATAAAACTTCCGGTTCTAGATCCTTTCTTTGTTGAATGAGACTATATTTATAGATTTCCTGGTAGCAGCTTTGCACAGGGATGCCAAACAAAGGCTTGGATTCCATCTGGAGATGGAGAATATTTTGGTCATTATCTCTACCCATGAAAACACTAGGAAAGAGAATATGAAGGATTGATGGAAGAGGATTGAGAGATCAATTTCCAATTTGTCTCCAATTTTTCTCCAAATCTTCTCGTGAAGTTTGAATCAATTAATTTAGACATATTTTTGACATAAATTAGACATAGGATATCTAATTTGAGTTTGAGGGAATATAGAGGAATATTCTTTATGCTTTAATTTAAATATTTTGATCTTATTTAAATTAGCCAAAGAGGGTTAATAATTTAATAGAACAAACTATGGAGTTTGTTTATTAAATTAAAATAGAACAATATGATAATTAATCAATAAAGTGTTTAATCTTTATTTAATTAATTGAAGATTTGATGTGATAGAATAAAATAGGGAAATGATAATTAAATCAAACAAAGAATTTGTTTTTGTTTATTTAATTAATATGAGATAATAGAAGAATCAAAAGAATTTAAATGTGAATGTGAACGTGAACTATATAAATAAATATTTCTATTTATTCAATAGTAGAGGAATTTAGGATATTTAATCAAATAAATTTTATTTAATTAATCGGATTCTCTAGACCAATTTTAGGTGTATACATTTTGCCCCTCTTTGAAGTGATGTGTTTACACATTGCTTCAAAGAAAATTTTGTTGCTACTGCCAGTATCGACGAAAAAAAATTTAGTATGTCCCAAACATGCCCTAGACATTGATTCTTAGATGATGATACATAATATGCCCCCTCGGGAGATAAATTAATGATTTCACTATTTTTAGGGATTTTTCAATTTTTTATGATTTAATGATGATTTGACGAAGATTTGATGAAGAAATAATTTATCTCCCGATATTGATGAAGAAAATTTAGCCCATGGATGAATCTCAATTAATTCTATAAATAAAATTAATTAACATAATAAAAATTCCCTCAAAATCCCTTTTGAATAGCTTATATAAAGTCAAAATGTCCTTTTCATACTCATTTGTGCTTTTTGACTTTTCAAAACCTAGTGAGAGAGATTTTTGAGCCACCTAGAGCAAGATGTCGATCCCCTACCATACTCACTGGTTTGCACTTGTGCGACATCACCAGCAGCCGACCATCTATGGACCTCTAGTGCGTACCCGTAATCCACCTTGTAATTTGCGTCTTCTTGATTTTTCTTCTTTTTGCATGCTTTTACGTGTTTTTATAGTTTTAGTGCATCAATGTAGCACTTTAGCGCTTTGCACTCTGGTGTGGCACTCCTAGGATATATTGTAGCTCTTTGAGGAATTAGTGCTTTCGTAGGATAGATTAGCACTTTGATAATTCAGCGCTTAGATAGATTTTTTTAGTGCTTTGATGTCTGATATTAGCACCTAGAGAGTTCTAGCGCATTGACGCAATAATTTGATGCATTGGTAGACTGTTTTAGCGATTTGAGAAAATTAGCGCTTTGATAGACTGTTATAGCTCCTTGGTGTGATGAAATAGCACTTTGGGTGCTTGTTTTAATGCATCGAAGTGTTGAAATAACACTTCTGATCTTTTAGTGCTTAGGATGCCTATTTTAGCGCATCAAAGTGCTAAATAGTGCTTAGGATGCCTGTTTTAGTGCATTGAAGTACTGAAATAGCGCTTCTGGTCTTTTAGCGCTTAGGATGCCTATTTTTAGTGCATCCATGTTAGATTTACAAATTTGACATAGTTAGCCTTGATTTTGTCAATTTCGATCATGTCCATTCTTCGGTTTGATATGATTTGATAATCCAAATTCCCTGATGATTAATTTTGAGATAAATAAGACTTACTCTCATGATAGGTGAGAAAAAACCTCATTTGTGATGATGCTCATGATAGGTGAGGAATGATTTCCAATCTAATAAACCTCATGATAGGTGAGGTTAGATGATGTTTGTTATGAACCTCATGATAGGTGAGGCTAGTTGATGTTTGTGATGAATTTTGATCAAAAATTCATACCAAAGTTTGATTGGATCTAATAGTAAATTGACTTGTGATTTTTGACATAGTGCACTAATTTGTAAACCTGTTTTGATGATAGGATCCTCTAGATAATCTCCAAATGCGAGAGCATTTTCCTTGGACTTTCGATCTGATTCCCGACTTGACGCTTGATGAGATTTAGATCATCTCTCGATGTGGTCTGTCTTCTCTCCTCAACATGCCCTAGATTAGGATTAATTGGGGTCTCCTTGCTGCACTAGCCGAGCAGTGGCACAACGATCATAACACCTTTCATCTACCCACCCACGAGATGACAGTCACACTAGAGGATGTGTGGTGGATACTACAGATACCTTTCATGGGAGACATTATAGTTTACGATTCACATGAAGTTGGTGGGAGAGATGCTCTTCATAGAGTATTTCAGGATGACCACATTACAGGACCTGTGATTCAGTGGCGTACGATGGCTGACACCTATGCTACTCTACCAGTAGTATTAGCTGGATTCATTGGAGGTTTTCTTTGTCCTGATAGTAGGTCAAAGGTATTATCTATGGGTTGGGGTTGGATTCTTGAGATCATGGTCACACATGGGACCAAATTTGCATGGGGGATGCATATGCTAGCCCACCTTTATCATGATTTACACTCAGTGGTATACTTGGGAGGACGTAGTCTATCAGCAGGGGTGACTCTATTACAGGTTTGGGCATGGGAGCATTTTTCTATTGCGCGACCATTGCTAGTACATGATAGACCTGTAGGTAGACCATATGTTTTTCGTTACAGAGGTTGAATTACCCAATCTCGGATGGGTAAGTTAGAGCATTGGATACATGTGTTGGATGACCTAGAGAGTGTCATATGGTGGCCTTACTTGGATTGTGAGCAATGGGAGGAGGACGATGCAATGCTCAGATTGTTTTGTGATTCCATGTATCTGATTGGTAGGACCCCTTTTATCCTAGAAAGATTTTTGTTGTGGCAGGTCTACAAGTAGTATGGTATTGTGCAGTGCATGCCTCAGGGGATTGCACACTATGCCCGATCACAGAGTGATACAAAAAATTGGGGGCCGTGTTTGTCATACGACACATTAGTGGAGGGATACCGGGCTCTGCAGCCGTTAGTTTGGGACATATGTTGGGATATTGCAGAGGCACCTATCATAGAGGAGTATGTGACATTTTTAGCTTTGCATCCATGTCCTCAGATCACCATTCTAGATGAGCCAACACCATTAACTATTGAGGAGGATGTTGTAGAGGACCCAACCATAGCTGCTCCAGGTGAGGAGGATAGTAGTGATGATACTAAGTCGAGCAATAGTGAGGAGAGTAGTATTGAGGACAACAACAGTGATGGTGGGGATGGTGGTGGTGGAGGTGGTAGAGGGATTGGGCCAGGGAGTGTAGTTGCATCTTCAAGTAGGCCTCGTAAGAGGCGAGCAGTGGATATGCCTTCTCTAGATCAATAGAGACAGATTTCCATTTACAGGTGTAGGTACAAACTTTGCAGGGCCAGTTAGTGCAGGCACAGGGTTTACTTGTGCAGACTCAGACACAGATGCAGACCTAGGCATAGGCTCATGCACAGGCATTGGCACAAGTTCAGACACATGTGGGTACCTTGACAGCTAAGAGGGACAGTGCCAGATAGATAGCAGAGAGGGCATAGGAGACTACAAAGACTCTACAAAGGGTAGCTGATGGTACCTCTATGGCTGATTATATGAGAGGTTTTGCGGGTTGGTTGAGAGGTAGAGTTCTACAAAGGTCGATATCATGATGCTGTTCTTGCCGAGCGTAAAGTGAGTTATGCTCCTTCTAGATTTGGCAGGACACATACTCAGACAGTTAGTGAGGGTGTGATGCAACCTCCTTGGAGAGATCCCAGAGAGCCTGGTTCATCTGGTGGTGGTGGTGGTACTAGTCCCATGATGCTTGCACCTTCTGGCAGCAATAGATCCTAGATGTTGTTAGTGATTTTGAGACATGATGTATATTACGAGTCCATTTTTGATGATGTATCTCTTTTATATTTGAATTCATTGTATACTTGAATTTGATGATATATATATGATGCATTTGATTTCTATGATGGTCTTATGATTTTCTATTATGATTTCTATGATGGAGGCATTTATTTAAATATATGATATTCTATGTGATGAATGCATTTATTTTAATATTCTATGTGATTCTAATTTAAATGCTTATGTATGAATATAGGATGTATGGATGTATGGATGTATGATGTTCTAAATGTATGAATGACAAATGATGAATTGTGATGAATGATGTAACAAATGTTATGGTGTAATGATGAATCATGATAATAATAAGTGTATGATAATAATGGAATACAGATGGATGATACATTTTATGAGATAAATGCAATGACATGATTTATTTATCTATGATATGGTGTGGAAAACATGGTACAATAAATGCACAACTATTTGATGTTAAATGTATGATTGATGAGATGATAAAAAAATGCTTTGTAAAGTATGTTAATGAAAAGATAATGTACCTATATGTGTTTTTCTTTTTTGGTTTATGTCAAGTATATTGAATCAGATTTGTAGAAAAGATAATTATCAATTTGAATCCGTTTATGTAACAAACTACTTTGTAGATGTGGATTTTTATGAATGCAATCTATTTTTACTATGCAACTGTATGCAGACTATTGACATTTTAACAGTAATTTTGTGTTTGGTATCATCATAGAGCTCTTTAGAATGTTGAAAGTGAGTACAAGCGTTAATGGTATGTGTTAAACCAATGACGACCTGAGTATTTCTTTCATGATTTCTAATATTACAAGCGAACATAAGCATCTAGGTATGATTAAACCAAGATGACCTGAGCATTTCTTGCGTAAATAGGCAGAGATTAATCATTTTAGTGTGTGAATTCTCAATGTCATCGGTGATACATTTGTATAGCACATCCCCCGATAATTCACACATTTATATGATTAATGCACAAACATTAGACAATAAAAATATTCTTCTTCTTCCTTGATTCTCTAGTTTATACATCATTGAGTTACTCCAAAGAAACGATATCATTAATAAAAAAAAAACAACTTATTCACCTTTTACTTAGAGTTTTTCAATCATTATTTAGATTAGATCATCCATCCTGATTTTGTGATGTTTTTGTGATTTTCTGAGATTTTGGAAATCAAAAACTAATCTAAAGGCCTCAGCCAGGGGTCTCAGGAGCTGATCAAAGATTAGCCTTGCCTACGTTATATACGCAGGGACCACGTCATTCGATTGACACAAACTTATGTTTTTGGTTTTTCTTTTCTTAGACCAAATTTTTGACTTCTTTTTGGATTTTTTGATATGATACGGATGATTGATGAATTTTCCAATGATGATTGATGCTTCCATGTTGCATTTTGTTTCAAACGTCGTTCTTGTTGCATTTATCATAGTGTTGTTTTCTTGTTTGGCTAAGCTGATGTTTTATTGCCCTTAGTGAGATCCAGATGTTTGTCCCCAAGCTATAGTGAGACATGACCATGTGAAATTATATGATAATGGATTCAATGATGGCAAGACTAAGTAACCGTGCAATATGTGTCAAATAGATGGAAAAGCTAGTTTAGAATCATATACAATGCGTGTTTCTAGGTTTTCACCATATGTTTCGATTGCACTTTTTTTTGGTATATTTTTTCTTTCTTTTCTCAGTTTTCTTTTTCTGTTTTGTATTTTTTGTATATATTTTTTAATATTTTTTTCTATTACCAAGACACCTATTTTCTAGGTATTCATCAAGGCAATCATTTTCTAGAAGTTTGACCTGTGCACTAGGTAATTTAGATATAGAACTTTCTGAGATGGATACTGTTGATAGGTTCATCAAAACAATCTCCCTCTAATGTTGATAGTTGATAGGCTCCTGATCCCTACATTGAAATGATGACAAATGGACCTAGCTAGTTAGGTTCAAACTTCCCTTTCTTTTCCCTGTCCTGCTGATTTCTAGGGTTCTCTTTTAGAACCAAATCGCCAGCCTGAAAGACTCTAGGTTTTACCCTATGATTGTAACTCCTTGATATTCTATGTTGGTAAGTTGTAAGATGGTTGACAGCTTGCTGATGATGCTCATCCAATAGTTCTAGCTCTTGAAGCCTAGATACCCTATAGTCCTCATCTGAAATGATTCCTCTGACTGATACATAGAGTGATGGAATCTCTACTTCAATGGGTAGTATGGCCTCTAATCCATATACCAAGGCATATGGTGTAGCTCTTGTCAGTGTTCTGATGTTGGTTTTGTAGGGCCATAGTGCTAGATTAAGTTGAACATGCCAATCACGTCCAACATCGTTAACCATTTTGTTGAGTATTTTCAAAAAAAATTGTTAGAGGCCTCTGCTTGGCCATTTCCCTGAGGATAGTATGATGTTGAGAAATGATGTTGGATGTGAAACTTCTCACATAATTCTTGGACATCTTGGTTTTTCAATGGCCATCCATTATCAATGATAATAGATTGAGGTATGCCATATCTAAAGATTATGTAATTCAATATGAATGACGAGATCTGTTTTCCAGTGATAGTTGTGAGAAGAACTGCTTCTATCCATTTTGTAAAGTATTTTTTTGTTGTGATTATGAACTTGTGTCCATTGGAAGAAGACAGATTTATTTTCCCTACCAAATCAAGTCCCCATTAACAAAAGGGCCATGTTGATGTGAATGGATGCAATTCTTGAGCTGGTTCATTGATCAGATTACTATGAATTTGACACTTTTGGCATTTCTTTACAAACTGATAAGACTCTTTCTCCATACATGGCCAATAATATCCTAAACAGAGGAGATTCTTTGCTAGAGTTATCCCACTTGAATGAGTGCTACAAATACCTTCATGAACCTCACATAAGGCCATCTTAGATTCATTGTGTTCAAAACATTAGAGTAAGGTACCATCAAGACCTCGACGATAAAGAATATCGATGATTAAAATATGTTGGGCAAATTGGCAAATGAAGTTGTGTTTTTGGTTCCTAGAAAGATCATGAGGGAGGATACTATCCTTCAGGTAAGCATAGGTTTTTTGATAGATGGAGGTTTCAATGGTATCTAAATGGCATATGGTACTAGATTTTGAACTATTATAAGAAGGACATGATACTTGTTCTACCATAAACTCATAACGACCACGCTTCTCTGGCAATTGTAAGAGTGAAGCAATTGTCGCCATAGCATCTGCCAGTTGGAATTTGATCGAATTTTATAGTGACAAAGAATTATTTTAGATCATCTATCAGCTACTTGTAGGGCATCAAATTTTCATCTTTCATCTGGTATTCATCATTTACTTGATAAATGACTAGTTGAGAATCCCCATATACTTGTAGCTTTTTGATTTTCCATTCAATTGCAAATTTGATCCCAATGATTAATGTGTCATACTCTGCCACATTATTGGTACAAGGAAACATTAGTCTATAATATTTTGGAATGGTGTGCCCTTGAGGTGTGATGAAAAAAATTCCCGCTCTAGATCCTCTTTGTGTATAAGATCCATCAAAGTATAGTACCTATAGTTGTGGTGTTACTGTAAGAGTGTCTACATCAGGAAAATCCATTGTCATAGGTCAATCATCTGGTAAAGGAGCTTTGGCTAATTGTTCGATGATCACATGCCCTTTGATGGCCCTTCTTTTGACATATTGGATATCAAACTCACTCAAAAGCATGACCCATTTGGCCAGCCTTCCTGTTAAAGCAACTTTACTAAGTAGATATTTTAATGGATCAATCTTGGCAATGAGCTTGATGTTGTGTGTCAACATGTAATGCTACAATTTTTTAGTAGTAAAGACTACCACCAAACAAGATTTCTCAATGAAATGGTAATTGATTTCATAGCCATTCAAATTTTTGCTGATGTAGTAGATGGCTTGTTCCCTTCCTTCACTATCTTATTGGGCCAGTAGTGCTCCTAAAGAAATATATTTGTCATTGCAATGTATAATATGAGAGGTCTCCCTTTTGTAGGCGGCATGAGAATAGGGAGTGACATTAAATATTGCTTGATTTAGTTGAAAGTTGTTTCACACCCTTGATCCCATTGGAATACAATATTTTTATGCAACAGATGATTGAATGGGTGATTTTTGTCTGCTAGCTAAGAAATAAATCTCCTAATGGATTGCAGCCTTCCCTATAGCGACCTTAGTTGACTGATGTTCTTAGGTGGTTGCATTTCCGTTATTGCCTTTACCTTTGTTGGATCTACTTCGATACCCTTTTTGGATACTATGTATCCCAAGAGTTTAGTTCATGTAGCCTCGGAGACACACTTCTTAGGGTTTAGTCTTACATTGAATTTTTCTAACCTTGTGAAGATTTTACTTAGGATATCCAGATGTCCTTCCCTAGAACAATATTTAGCGAAAATATCATCTATGTAGTCCTCCATGAAAGTGTGCATATTGTCATGAAATATTGTGGTCATTTCTCTTTGATAGGTGGCCCCTGCATTTTTCAAACCAAATGGCTTGACATTCCAACAAAAGGTTCCCCATGGACATGTAAATGCGGTTTTCTCGTGATCTTCTAGAGCTATTTTAATTTGGTTGTATCTAGAGAAGCCATCCATTATTGACAACATGGCATGGCATGCCCTGCAGTCAAGTCTACAATGATGTCAATATTTGGCAATGGGAAATCATCCTTGGGACATGCCTTATTCAAGTCCTTGAAATCCGTGCATATCTTGATGTTTTTATCCGGCTTTGAGATTGGTACAATATTGGATATCCATTTGACATAGTCAATAGACCGAATGAATCCTGCATCTAATAATTTATTTAGCTCATCTTTTACCATTAATGCAATATGGGGATGCATTTTTCTCAAAAAAAATTTGACTGGTTTGATTCCATTGGGTAAAGACAAGTAATGCATTAATAGATTTGGATCTAAACTTGGCATATCAGAATATGACCATGCAAATTTAATGCTCCTTTCTTCAAAGAATTTTATAAACCCTGGTCTTTCTTGCTCTCTCATGGATTCAGCCAGATGTAATATTTTTACCCTTTCTTCAGTGCCAATTTTGATAGATTGTGTTGGATCTACCAGCACTGATGACCTTTCATGATAATTCTCTAAAAGAGTTTCAAATATCCCATCTTTCAGTGCCTCAAAGAGGTTTTCACTGTCAGATATGTTCTTTATTTTTTCTTTTTCAAGATCTAATGCTGCCATAGAATGGTTCTCACTAGTAGATCCATTATTCCTATTTTTTCCTTTGCAACTTGAAGATTTGAAACCCTCCTACCAAGTTGTGTTTTTATGAGTATTATGGTTAGAAATTATATCGGGTTTGTCAAAGCATAGAAAATGTACAATTGCATCATCGTTGGTAAATATAGGCACATTTATGGGCTCCATGGGTTCCCAGTCAATGAGTTCGAGATTGACTAAAGGCATGGATTCATCGGATTGTTGGAGGTCAATGGTTGTAAGGGTTAGGATAGATATGTCATCATAATCATTATTCGAGATGTCAAGATCAATGATGGTACTTTCTTCAAGATTGTCTAGTTCACTCGATGTTTGTTCGTCCTCACTTGAGTCATCGATATGTTGTGATCCTATTTCGAGTGGTCTAGACCTAGAGCTCTGTCCCTCCTCACATGTAGGTGCATACCATTTTATGACATCAACCTGGATATCTATGTAAAATACATCAAAATACAGATCCCATTCATATTCATTTGAATCTATTTCAGAGCTATCTCTAACCTGAATGATCCTTTCAACCACTTTCTTTGTCAGTTCTTGCTTTTCTTCTTCTGAATATCCTAGTCATGTCTTATCCTTTGAATGAATAGTAAGAGGTTGGATAGGTTCTATGATGCCCTCTTTTTGCTTCCCAACAGGTCCTTGTCCTTCATAACTCATCTTTTCCAAAATAGCCTTCACTTTACCATACTTGTTTGTGTTGATGTTGATAGCTGATGATGACGATGTTTTTGCATCCTTGTATAACCAATCGAGGATAGCTTTTTCTTCTGATTCATCCTCTATAGTTCCTGCTTTCATAAATCTTTCATTTAGAATCATGGTTGGTAGCGATGGTTGATGTTTGATCACTGATGGTTGGCCATGTGTCTCTAGATATGTGAGGAACTGTGAAATATTTAGAGCTTGCTCGATAGAGTATTGTCCCATTCCCTTGTTTGTTAGTTGGACCTACTCTTGGAATTTCTTTGAAAAATAGTCTTCGCAATCTTGATTGTCTATTGAATTGGTCTTAATAAGACTTGTGTCTTTTGTTTGATCCTTTTTCGCAACCCAGTTGGATGAAATATTTTGACTTTTTTCTTCATTTGATGAATTGGAACTGCATGCTTCCCTATTGTGAGGCACAAAGGTGTCTTGAGAGATTCTAAGTGCATCACAATGTTGAGGATGATTATAATCTATAGAGATTTTCACCTCCTATCCATTAATTGGGAATTTTAAGCATTAGTGATATGTGGAAGGTATTGTCTGCATTTCGTGGATCCATGGGCGTCTTAAGAGTATATTGTAAGTCAACTCTTTTTCTAGTACCTGGCATGCAATGTTTTTCATCAATTGTCCCACTTGAATGGGTAGCACAATCAGTCCTTTGGAAGATCTTTCTTCCTCATCATAGGATTTTATTGTCATCTTCCTTCGGGCATCAATTGCATTTTCTGAATACCCTAATGCACAGAATAACTTTAGAGTGAAAATGTTTAATCTAACTCCCCCATCTATTAAGACCCTTTTGACACGATGATTATGGATCAAGACTTCGATATGGAGTGTGGTATTATGGGGATGGTTAAGCAATACATCATCCTATTCAGAGAATGATAAACAATGTGGTGTATTCAAATTCCCCACCATAGCTTGGAACTGGCAAACATCTATATTGTTAGGTACAGTGGTGGCCACTAATGCTTGTTTGAGAACTTCCTTGTGTGATGGCGATAGTTTAAGGAGTTCCAAAATTGATATTTGTGCTGAATTTTTTTGAAGTTGATCGACAATATTGTAGTGAGATGGATGTGGAGTTGTTTTTTTAGGTGCAACTCCTTTTAAGACTACCTTGGATTGAATTCTTGTCATTACATTTACTGGTTGATATTTTTGTCGTTCTTTGATTTTTAAGACGTTTATTTGATTTTCAGAGACTTGTATCTTGGGATCAAATCTAGTGAGGTGATGTCATTGGTGTTGTGTTTTTCCATGTGATGACCAGCGGTATTATCATTTTCTACTTCACTAAGACAAAGGATCATGGTATCGTAGACATGATTGATATTCTTTCCTTTATGTTTGTAGAAGAGGATGCCCCTTTGTCATAATTTGGTAATGGATATTTGAAGGTTGTATGATCATTGTTATTTTGGTGTCCTTCTACATACACCATGTTATTGTCGATCATATCTTGAACTGTGTGCTTTAACTCCATGCAGTCATTAGTTTTATGGCCTTTATTGTTATGGAAATTGCAATAATCTACGTCATTCTACCATGGTGGTTTGACTTTTGGATCCTAGAATCTTGCTTCCCGTGTTGTGATAAGGCCACTTGTAACTAATTCTCTCATTTTTTATTCTAAATTTTTCCCTAACGGTGTGGACCTATGTCGGTTCGATGGTTTTTGGTACATTTGTGGTTTTGGGTTTTCATTGTTTTCAATGACATTTGTCTTGACGTTTTGATCACTGATTTAATTTGTCTTTGAAGTAGATGCATTCAAGTTGAAAACTAGTTTGGTTTTTTGCAAATAATTTGTCATTTCCTTGCTTCCCGTGTTTCTATTCTTTTGCCAGAATTTTGGCTTGTCATTGTTGGGGTATTGATTGGTGGAGTTGTTATTGTTTTGTTTTTCATTGTAATGTTTAATAACTCCTCTTTTGACCAGTGCTTCTTCAATTTTAGGAACAATTTCTACCACGTTTTCGAACGTAGGAGGGCATTGTAGTTCTAATCTATAATTCATCTCATCTGTCAAGTTGTCTATGAACAATTGCATTTTTTCTTCTTCCAGAATGGATCAAGGATATCTAGTGAATAGTCGTCGCCATCTTTGTAAAAAGGATAGGAATGTTTCCCCCTTGTTTTGTTTCATGTTATACAAATCCTTTATCGTGACATCATGTTGGATGTTAAATGAATACTGGGATATGAATCTGTTGACAAGTTCTTCAAAGGTCTGTATCCTTGGTTGTAATTTGGAGAACCATTCTATACACAAACCTCCAAAACTTCTTGGAAATAATTGCATCAGGTAAGTTTCCTCTTGTGCAAACTCTAGGCTCATGGTTTTGAATTCTCAGATATGATCGATTGAATCAGTCTTTCCATTATACTTGTCATACTTTGGAAATTGACAATGTCGAGGAAAGGGTATCATGTCTAGCATTGATTGAAAAGGATAAGGACAAATTTTCTCTAATGCGTAATTTTTTGTGTTTCCTTTTGTTATGTCATGTAGTTGTTTTTGTATGTTTTGCATTTGGTGTGTTAAGGCAACAACTGGATCTATACCTTTTGTGTGTAGAGGTATTTCGGTTTCGCTTGTTCCAAGCACTTCTTTTAAGTAGTTTACGTCAAAGTATTTGGGAAGCTTAGCACTTGATTCAACCAACATTAACAGATATTTCTCCATATCTTGTTCCAAGATATTTTCCATGAATTTGTGGAATTTTGGATCTTGTTGTGATGTCTATATGTCTCCTAGAGTTATTTCATTTTTGTCACTCTGATGTAGACTATTCCAGGGATTTTCTTCTACCATTGTTTGGGATGTTTCAAGTTCCTTTTCTAAGAGCCTTTATTTTTGTAACTCGGTGAATATTGCCATACAAGTGTTGTGTTCTTCCTACCAAACTGTGATCTTCGATGTTGGTAAAATGTCAAGATAATTTTTAACAAATTCAAAAATAGGATGATTTATCCTTTTGATAAGACTAGGTTAAAAAGTTGATTATTTATTGCCTTGTTTCATGATAATAGGATGATAATATCCTGATGATGAAACTTCAGCCTTATAATCAAAGATTTTATTTTGATATGACACTTTTATGATTTGCAAGATCTAAGTTTTAGTGGGAAAGATAACTTATTTCAACCTATCTGATTTTGGTTTCGAGACAAACTATGTGTGAAAAAGATACTTCTATTTTGATAAAATCCATGTTCAGCTGATAAACAAATTGACTGATAGGTTTTGAAACTCTCTATTCTGAAAGCGCTAAAACAAATTTCAAAAGTGCTAAGAAAGGACTTGGAAGCGCTATTTCGCAGAAGCACTAAAACAAAGTTTGAAAGCCCTAGAACAAATGACAGATGCACTAAAACAGTAATCATAAGTGCTAAAATAGTGCTTGGAAGTGCTATTTTGTAGATGCCCTAAAACTGTGGTCAAAAGCGCTGAAACAAATGATGAAAGAGATATTTTAATGGAGGTGCTAAAACAAAGACCCAAAGCATTGAAATAGATTTCTAAAGCGCTAAACAAAGGATGAATGACTTTAAGACTATTTATTGTAAGACTTGGTTTAGCTTAGTGGAATATTCGATCATTGGTTGCGGGATGTAGGACTGATGTATGTGTTGACTGTGATTATGATACTATGTAAGGGCTCTGCTTTGGAAGAAGGCTCATGAATAAAGAGGTTCTAAGGCATAATCCTGAGTGTAACCTCTAGCAAAATTGTGATACCTATGTATGAAGGTTATGTGTTGCAACAAGATTTTTTGACTCTGATATAAGAAATGCCTTCTTAAAATATCTTGGTAACCGAGTGATAGTTTGGGTTTCTTGACCTTGATGGTCTTCTTGACATACTTTTTTGATTTCCAAGCTTGAATCATGAATTTTTCTGATTTGGTTTAATTTGGAGTTTTCTGGATGATCTATTATATGAGTTATATGTTTTTGAAAAAACAACAAGAAAAGTGTAGAATATTTGTTTTAGTCCTGAAATCTGAACAAATAGTGTATATTCAAGAACCACGAATGGTCCTTATTGATTTTCATTGGTTTTGATTTTAAAAAATATATGCTACAAATAGACTCTTTCTTAAAGTCAAAAAGGTCATTGTTATACTCAACAACCCACATCTTAAAATTGCATTGACTCACACAACTGTTTCACCCCCTAGAGGGTGCCCATGTTTTTGTCATTTCCAGGTGTGTACTCAAAGTTGGATTTCTCGTCCCTTGAGTAAATGGTCCTTGGAAATTATA
This sequence comes from Sequoiadendron giganteum, assembly GCA_007115665.2. Classification (NCBI taxonomy): domain Eukaryota; kingdom Viridiplantae; phylum Streptophyta; class Pinopsida; order Cupressales; family Cupressaceae; genus Sequoiadendron; species Sequoiadendron giganteum. Next base: position 788,221,002 of record CM021101.1, on the reverse strand, counting down.
TGGTGAGTGTCTTGGGGGCATATTCTTTCCTCCCCTTACACAATGAGTATTACAATGTCTAGTTACTGACTCAGCTAGATACTATGTTATGGTTCTTAGATAGGTTTTTTGTGTGGTGTGGGAAATGATAAACTCCCTCAAGAGACCTCCCAACTTTTAGAACGAAGATTTTGGGGATGGTTATCTTGCACACTATCGTCAAGTTGGACATTCATCAACAACTTGCATTTTTATTAGAGTGGGTTGGAATCCTTGGCTTTAGGCATTCCCACTTAGGTCGTTCCTGTAGGGTGAGTACTTTTTCCCACTACGATAGGCCTTCTAAAGGATTTAACAAAATGTAAATTGCATGAAATCAAAGGATGAGTCTGGCACTTTGATCACCTAGTTAAGGGGAGAGCATAAGCCTATTCACCACACAAGCACAATAGATAATGATTTGTTTTAAGCCCAAAAGATAAATTTTGCTTCACAAAAGTCATGGTGTCCAATTTTAACTGATGTAGAAAAAATGTGATGGCTACCCTAGAATTGATAAATTTTAAACCAAGTGACTACCCTAGGATTGATATATTTTTATCCAAGTGACTACCCTAGGATTGATATATTTTAATCCAAATGCATCAAAATAAGATTCTCGCCATGGTCGCATCAGATCCAGGTAAATAAATATAAAAGCGGTAAAATAGTAAATGAAAGCCCTATAATTTTTACCAGATGCGCTATAGTCGAAAGCACTAAAACAAAGCTTGAAAGTGTAAAAGTTTTCTATGGATGCGCTATACTAGCTATACTGGAGATGCATGACCAATGCGTTCAAACAGTTCACGGAAGCACTATACTTTGTTGTTAACCTCCCAGAAGCACTAAAACTTTTGACGGATGCGCTATTGTTTTATAGAAGCATCGAAACAGAGCATGAAAGTGCCATAGTTTTCCACAGATGTCTTATAGTATTTGATAGAAGCGATGAAATAGAACACACCGAAAACCTACGTGACACTTTTTAAAAAATTGCAAAAATATGGGGTTATTTCCCCATGGTGGGTGCCAAATCGTAAGTGTGAAATAAGTAGTTACAATAAAATAACCAAAAGCACCTCTTAATACAACATTATATCAAAGAATTCAATCATGAATTAATCTATTAAAACCAGAAATTCATTTGAAAGTGTCATATTGGTCTCTATCTCCAAAGATTTATTAAACCACTATGGATCTCAGATCCTGTAAGCAATGTGACTGTTAAAATGACTATTTGAAGAACGAGAAGGATTCTAAATACAGGAAACTAATCCTATATGATGATTACTAAACTTGATATGGAGTCAAATAAAAGAAAGCTGCAACAAACTAAATCCATCCATGATTTTGAATTAAAAACTATGATGTTATGCTTGATTGTTGGATGCTTGATTGCTGTGAAGATTTCTTGATGCTTTTTCTTGTAGAGTAATATTGCATAAAACTTTAGATTCTGGATCCTTTCTTTGTTGAATGAGACTGTATTTATAGATTTCACGGCAGCAACTTTGCACAAGGATGGCAAATAGAGGCTTGGATTCAATCTAGAGGATTGAATGGTGAGAGATGGAGAAGATTATGGGCATTGTCTCTACCCATCAAAACACCAGGCAAGAGAATAGGAAGGATTGATGGAAGAGGATTGAGAGATCAATTTCCAATTTGTCTCCAAATCTTCCTAGATGAAATTTGAACCAATTAATTTAGACATATTTTTGACATAAATTAGACATAGGATATCTAATTTGATTTTGAGGAAATATAGAGGAATATTCTTTATGCTTTAATTTAAATATTTTAATTTTATTTAAATTATCCAAATAGGGATAAATTATTTAATAGAACAAACTATGGAATTTGTTTATTAAATTAAAATAGAAGAATATTATAATATGATAATTAATCAATAAAGTGTTTAATCTTTATCTAATTAATTTAAGATTTGATGTGATAGAATAAAATAGGGAAATAATAATTAAATCAAACAAAGTATTTATTTTTATTTATTTAATTAAGATGAGATAATAGAAGAATTAGAAGAATTTAAATGTGATTGTGAATGTGAACTATATAAATAAATATTTCTATTTATTCAATAGTACAGGAATTTAGGATAATTAATCAAATAAATTGTATTTAATTAATCAAATTCTCTAGACCAATTTTAGGTGTATACATTGTGTACTTTACTTCATTTCCTACATTTCTCTTTATCTATCTTCTTGGTTGTCCGTGGAGGTGGGAACACCAAAACGGGGGTTTGACTGAGGCAAACCCCTATACAACCCTAACATTCTTTGTCTCTCTCTCTCTCTCTTATGTGTAGGTATTGAAGACATTCATGAGCTGGAGGCTTCATCATTCACATGTTCATATGCGTTTCCTTTCCCTTTTCTCTCCTTGTCTTTTTCTTTTCTATTTCAGTCTATTTGCTTTATCACATTTTGTTTCCTTCTAGAAGTTCTTACAATTAACTTAGAATTATCCACTTAGCTATTTTCTATGATAAACTTACTTTCTGGTCCATACAAGATGTCAGCATGCCTCGGGGATACCAGCACACCACGCTATCATCTGCATTCTACGCTGACGTCCTTTGGCTGAGAACTTGTCGGTTTGTCTAGAGAATCTCTGTGACCTGCTCTTTCGGATTCTAGAACTCTCACGGTTGTCCTTTGAGGTAGTTTAGGGTAGTTAGTCCCATGAGGATCTTTGATTGAAGAGAACTCGTGAGTAGAGAATCCCCCTTCTCTATAAATAGTACATAGAAAACTAACAAAAACAACTAATACCTCACCCCAATCATTAGTGAGGATCCTTGTGACATTTATCATTATCAACAGTATTCTCTAAATTTTTTTTTTTCATCAATCATAGGGTAGTTGCAAATCTATGCATAACCTTGGAGCTAAATTTTGAAAGACAACATTTTTTTTTCAATGCCCAACACCCTCTTTTTGACCTCAATAAGCTCCCCCATCATAGCAGAACACTGAGGACAACTATGAATCACACCTTGATGGTTCATTATTGCATTTTCATTCTACCCATGTACTTGGGCTAGCTCTTTGTAGTGTTTCATATACCTTTAGAATTATACCATTTCTTCTCCTCATCAGTTGAGAGACTCACCTATTTATTAACATCCTAAACCTCTTTCTCCCTAGAAGTCTTTGGGTGGCCCACTAGATAGTTGGATCTTCTTAGATGAGAGTCACTAACCACCTCCTCAACCTCATACTCTTTAACATTAATAAAAACAACAATGGCCTCCTCAACCAAGACCAGCTTCAGTAAAACTTTCTTCTTTTTGGTGGAGGTTTTCTAAAACCCCATTAGGTCACATTTTCTCAAACCAAGAGAAGGGGGAAATTTTTAAGGTCAAAAATACCTTGAGATGCATGAGATTGGTCAAATTTTGGAGTCATAAGTGAAGTATTATCCTCAACAAGGTTAGAGTGGGTGGAGGATATGCTGTAGCATTAGAGGGTTTTCCCTGGAATTTTGGTGGGGGGGAGTATGATTAGCAACAAAAAGCTTCTTCAATTAACCTTTCTTTTTCCATTGGGGGGCTTATGTGGTCACAACATGAGGGGAATAAGGGGGTTTCATCAATCAAGATAGCTTTAATTTTCTTTGACAGACATAAGGCAAGATGGAACTAGTAAAGGAAATGATAAGACCTTGATTAAGGGGAATGGGAGATTTTTTCAATCATTTTTATTCAACTCTAGAACATCCTTAATAGAGCTTTCTAGAGAAGTTAACAAGTAGAAATGGAATCCTAACAACACATTATGGTGGAAATGGTGAAGGAGTGGGAAATGATAAAAATAAAATTACTCGAATCTACCTTCAAGAGTAAAAAACTTCATAAGAATGAGGCATACCTTATCCCATGGTGAAGGAATATTTTCCCTATCAAAACCACCTTCTAGTTTGGTAGGCTATTCACCCTCCTTGGAAAAGGAGTTAATCTATAATTGTTCATCATTTTCCTATGCTTTTTCCATGTTTTCCCTTTCGTATACATTCATGTCACTTGTGCAATTGTATTTTCATAAACCTCAAAGGAAATTTTTCCACCTTTAACTCTCCTTGAGTCATAGATAGGAAAAGACTTTGATTTCAAATTCATGATTTCCTAGACCTCAAACACATGTCCTGCACATGCCCATGACTTCTAAGAAGATTGTTATGACAATTAGTTATGAAATAATAATGAATAAAACAACCCTAAGACTTTATTTAGATTGGGAAATGATATGCTTCATATTTAATAGGTACTAAAGAGTTTGAAATAGTTGTGTTCACCAAATTGTTTGATTGGGAAAAGGATGAATACCCTCTTCCTAATTATTTTTAATTGGATTAAAGATGACCTCAAGATCCACCTGGCTACAAACCTATTTGGGAGAGCGAGAATGGTGGAATAGAGCTTTAATTCAATGTTTACGGTTGTGAATTAATATGAGTTAAATATGTAATTAAATATATAATATTTATTTAATTAATTATGAAGATTAATGATAAAAAAAATGTTTAATTTATTTATGTAAATCTTCCTTGCACATTTTTTAATAATTAATTCATTTAATTATTAAATTTCATGCAAATTCCTTATCTAGTTCTTATCTCCAAATTCAATAATTTATTATTTAATTAATTCTTAGTTCCTAAATTCAGTAATTATTTAAATTATTTAATTTAATTCAACATTGTATTCTTCTAAAACTAAATAAAATCATTTATTTTATTTATTTAATTAATTGGATTTGAACATGTAAATAATAATTAAATTTATCAAATTGTTAAATACTCATTCAATTTCTCATTTTTGAATTAAATAATTGATTTTACTTATTTAATTTATTTCTCAAATATTATCTTCTTTCAAATAAATAAAATTATCTAAATTCATTCATTCTAAATAAATCAAATTACTCATTTTATTTTTTATCTAAATTCATTCATTCTAAATAAATGAAATTACTCATTTTATTTATTTATCTAAATTCATTCATTCTAAATAAATGGAATTACTCATTTTATTTATTTAGCTTATCTTCCACATTCATGCAAATCTAATTTTATCTTCTATCTAACACTCTTTTCTAGACCATCTTTCATGCAAACAGTAATCTCCATAATTAGTTGGGTTAACTTCATATTTAGCTCACTTATCTTATTAAACATTAAGTTAACTTATCCACCTGTTCATCTCAACAATCCTTCACCATTGATCATATCACTACACCTCTTAATCTACACCGTTCATTATATTTGAATTTCTATAAAAGAAAGTTATCATCTTCATTTCAATCTAACCTCATTCTTACATCTATATTGAGCTTATTGCAAATCTGAGAGCAAAAAAACAAAATTGAGAAGAACAATAGAAAGCAATCAACTTTGGCTTTGGATTTGAGATATTATTGTTGTATTTTGCGATTTCCATTGTATCTTGTGCTTGATTGTTAAATTAGAGTGTAATATGACTTAATTTATATAATTATGTTTGTAATAAAAAGAAATCAATTTTGACTTTAGATTTGAGATAATATTGTTTTGTTTTGTGATTTTCATTGTCATCTCATGTTTCATTGTTAGATTGGGATGCAATATCACTTAATTTAAATAGTTGTGGTTGTTATGGATGATTTCGTAACTATCTACCTGATTTTCCTATTGACGACAAAGTAAAAGAAGCATGTCGAGAGTTTTTCGTTACCCACTTGAGTTTGCTGAGGTTGATGCTGTTGTGAAGCATGATTTCTGGGCACTAATGTCACGGATGGCCGAATTTCAGAAGACAAACATTTATTTGTATGGGAAGATCGAAGATGAGCTTGGGTGGGTTAATATTAACCTTCTTCAATACCAAAATGACCCAAGATCAAGTTGGTTACACGAAACTATTACAGATCTTGAATCTTACAAGCCAGCGAATGTGAGTCGAGTAAAGACATATGTCGTTCGATTCAATGGTGGACTTCCTGGTGAGGTGGATTACTATAACATAATTCCTGAGGACGTCTATTTAGTTCACGTATATGGTCCCCAGCCCTACCCCATGAAGTCCTTGCGGGACGAGCATCTCCTTGTTCAATCATTTTAAAGTTCACAACTTTCTAAGAATCCACCTGCGAGAAGAAGAGCTTTGCCTTCTTCTTGAAGAACGCATTGCCAAATCCACTTGTAGTGCCTACTGGAATATCGTTTACCACTTTCTCTATGATTGACCTCCAAAAAGACAAGCTAATCATAACTATACCTCTGGGATTCCTTCCTCCCAATTCTTTTTATTGAGCTTTTCTCTTCTTGTTATTAAGCCAATCACTAAGGGGGGTAGTCAAGAAAAAGGAAATGCTTTTTAACAAAAAGAAATGGTCTACAATATTTAGATTCTCGAGGTATTTACTATCGTCATTATCTGTGCTGAGCTATTTAGTATTTAAATTTCTTGATATTAGTTATAACTTCAGATTGCCCATACATTGATCTAGGGCTGCTAAAATGAGAAGCGTTAATCAGAGGGAATTCTACCATGGGATGTGCTTCTCTTTCTTCTAATTTGTCTACTCTGATATTTGCCGCCATAAGAAGTGTTAATTATGTGCCGGCATAAGATATTTATGGCATTCTTGTAAAAATAGAACCTATCAATAAAATGCTGAAGGAAATAGCAGAGATAATATTTCATACACACAAAAATTAACACAGAACAACCATTGACCACCTTTGCTACTTCAGAGCAATAAATTTTATATTGAAACAGTCACCCTTCAAATTACAAAGTATATCGAATATATAAGATTATGGCCCAAGATAAGATTAATACAAACTTTAAATGACATAAAACTGCCAAAAAATATATGTCCTAAGCATAATCAAGTTGATTTAAATATTTGTCCTTTAGACATTACAAAACATCTTATCATACTGCCAGCGCACACTGTACAAAATAATGCAGCCAAAAGAAAAGGTCAAACATCATCAACCATCACGCTACCGTGGCGGTTTCTAGGGAGGCCGCAGTGATGGCGGTAACCGCGCGCACAGAAGGAAAGATCCATCGTGCTACCGCTGCAGTTAAAGATTAGACCACGGTGGCCGTAGTAACCACATTACCATGGGGCAGGAAGAAACGGCTCATGATATGGCGGTAGATACCGCGCTACTGTGAGTACTTGAACATGAGGCCGTGGTATCGCAGTAACACCACGCAATCGTGACCAGTGAGTTTAGAGGCCGCAGTAATGTGGTGAAAACCACATTACCGCGAGTAGGTACGGAAGCCAGTGTGGTATGGCAGTAAGAGTTGGAGAAGACTGTCGGGATTGACCGAACCATTGACACATGAGTTGGGCGAATTTCCAATACTCCCCCTTGAGCACAACTCACACCATTTTTAATTCCTAGTCGTTCTCTTTGAAAGCTGAAACTCTCTTTGCTCAGTGCCTTTGTAAATATGTATGCAACTCGATCTTCTGACCTACAAAAAACTAAGGAAATCTCCTTACCATTAATCAGCTCCCTGATAAAGTGAAAGCTTGTGTCTATATGCTTGCTTCGCTTGTGAAATACAAGATTTTTTGATAGAGCTATGGTAGAGTTGTTATCACAAAAAATTGTTGTGGCTCCTGTTTGTTCATTTTGAATCTCTTTCAAAACTCATCTCATCCATACTACTTGGCATGATGCACTGGTTTCTGCAACATTTTCAGCTTCGGCTGAAGACAATGTAACGATTGGCTGCTTCTTTGAAGCCCATGCGACTACTCCATTGTCAAAGTGAAAAACATAGCTAGAGGTGCTTTTCTTGTCATCAACACTTCTAGCACAATCACTGTTAGTAAACCCTGTTCATTTCAAATCATTTGTTTTAGAATACTGAATGCCATAGTTCTTCGTTCCATTGATGTATCTTAGAATTCACTTTCCAACCATCCACTATGATTCTTTTGGTGATTCCATGAATTCGGAAATCAAACTGACTGCATACATGATGTCAGGCCTTGTGGCTATCAGATACATTAAGCTCCCAACTAGTTGTTTGTACAAAGTGGGATCAACATCTAAGCCTTTGTCTTTTCTGCTCAATTTTAGTCCAGTCACCATTGGAGTAGGTGCTGACTTACAATTTAACATATTAAATCTCTTTAAGACATCCTTTTCATATTTAGACTATGAAATAAAAATACCATCTTTATTTTGATTCACCTCTATTCCCAGAAAGTACTTCATCAGACCCATATCTTTCATCTCAAACTCTTTCATCATTGCTCCTTTGAACATTTCAATTGACATATTTCTCGTTAAGATCAAATCATCAACATACAGGCATATGATCATAATTTTACCTTCATCATTCACTTTAGTATATAGTGTTGGTTCATTGTCACATCTAGTAAATCCATTATTTGTGAAATAATTGTCAATTTTGCTATACCATGCTCTTGGGGCTTGTTTCAAACCATACAGTGCCTTCTTCAGTTTATAGACTTTGTCCTCTTGTCTTGATATTTCATATCCTAGTGGTTGTTCAATGTAAACTTCCTCTTCTAGGTAGCCATTGAGAAATGCTGATTTGACATTCATCTGGTGAACTAGCCAACAATTTTGTGCTGCTAAAGCCAATAACATTTTGATTATATCCAGGCATGCAATTGGTGCAAAAGTTTCATTGTAATCTATTCCAAGTTGTTGAGCATAACCTTTTACCACCAATCTTGCTTTGTGCTTCTGCACTTTTCCATTTGCATTCAATTTAGTCTTATAAATCCATTTAACACTTATGACATATTTGTCTTTTGGAAGACTTTGCAATTCCCATGTCTGATTGTTTTCTATTGAATCTATCTCATCATCCATTGTTGTTAACCAGTTTTCTTCCTTGATTGCATCCTCATAATGAATTGGATCTTCAGCTTGTGAATAAAATGAAAAAAGTGTAAGCTGCTGAGAATTGTTCTCACCTTCATTTTGATTATAATTGTTAGACATGCTTCTAATTTTCTGCCTTTTCATACTTGCCAAAGTTGGATTTGATAAATCACTAGAGTCTGCAGACTGTGGACTTGAAGGTCCTACGCCAAAAATTCTCCCTATGGTTGGTGTCTGTAGTCTTCTTGTTGCTGCTCTTGTATTACTTGCTGGTGTCATTTGTTGACCACTTGGTTGAGGTTGAATAGGAACAACAAGTACATTAGCTAGAACTGTATTTTCATTCTCATCTTGAGGTATATTGACTATAACATTGATTGTATTCTCTTTGCTTCCATCCCATGCTTCATCTTCAACAAATTGGACATCCCTGCTGATTATTACTTTCTTGGTTGATGGATTAAACAGTTTGTATGCTTTGGATTCTTCACTATATCCAACAAAAATGCATTTCTCTCCTTTGTTGTCTAGTTTTCTTCTCAACTATTCAGGAACATATGCATATGAAACAGAACCAAAAACCCTCATTTGAGACACACTGTGCTTTTTACTAGACCATGCTTCCTCAGGGATAATATTCATCACAATTTTTGTTGGGCATTTGTTCATGATATATGCTACACAAGATACAGCTTCAGCCCTAAATTTATTTGTTAAGTGCTTGGCTTTTAACATACTTCTAGCCATCTCCATTATGGTTCTGTTTTTTCTTTCAACTACAACGTTCTGTTGAGGTGTGTATCTTGTTGTGAATTGTTTGTGTATTCCATGTCCTTTGCAGAAGTTTAAGAACTCTCTTGATATGTATTCACCTCCTCTATCCATTCTCAGTACTTTGATGAAACAACCACTCTATTTTTCAGCTAAAGATTTAAATTGACAAAAGTAATTAAACACCTCACTTTTCTATTTTAGAAAATACACCCATGTCTTCCTTGAATAATCATCTATAAAAGTCAGAAAATAAAAACTACCACCTATTGAAGGTGTCTGCATTGGACCACATAAATTTGAATGAACTATTTCCAATGGGGCTTTTTCTCTAGTGGATTTCCTTGTTGGGAAACATTCTCTATCTTGCTTTCCAAGTATGCAACCTTCACAAACTCTCTCTAGTTTTTGAATTAATGGAGTTCCCTTTACCATGTTCTTCCTATGAAGGAATTTCAAACCTCCAAAATTTAATTGACCTTTTCCTGAAAGATAGTCTGAATAACAATTGATACCTCTTGTGCTTGCGCAAAGTTTGTGCTTAAAGTTGGCTGAATTTTCAAGGGAAACATTCTATTGTTTGTCATATGAATTTTTGCAATCAACTAGTCACTTGGGTATTTGTCTAGAATAGTGCATAACCCATTCTTTAAAGACACTCTATAACCCTTTTGAATTAACTGTCTTACACTCATCAAATTGTGTTTAAAACTAGGCACAAAATAAACATCAGAAATATATTTTTGCTCCCCCTGCTTGGTTAGAATATGAACATTTTTTTTTCCCTTAACTGACACTTTGTTGTCATTTCCCAAGGTGACATCTGACTTAATATTCTCATCTAGACTTATGAATAGATATAAATTCCCTATCATATGATTACTATAGCCTGAATCTAAAAACCAAACTTCTTTCTCACTAGCTTGAGCTACATTAGAGGCTAAATCAGGTCTATTTTCTTGATTCTCTCTAGAAAAGTTTTCATTTTTTCTACTCATTTCATAGCGTTTCTTTCTACACTCATTCATGTAATGGCCAAACTTTTTACAGTAATGGCATTGAACCTGAGATTTATCATACCTTTGTCCTTGAGGAAATTTTTGAAATAGGTTTTGGCTGTTGCCTTTTCCACTTGAACTTGACTGGTTATTTCTTCCACCTCTGCTGAAACCTCTTCCTCTTGCTCTGAAATTTGATCTACCTCTGCCTCTTCCTTGGTTAATTGAAGCTTGTGACTTGAATGCATGCTCCAATGACATGTTTGTTGTTCTGTTGAGTCTGTGCTCATGAGAAATTAGTGAAGCATATAGCTCATCAACTGAATATTGTGTGAGATCCTTTGTCTCTTCTATTGTGACTACAATTGATTGAAATCTTGTGGGTAAATTTCTTACGATCTTTTCTATAACTTTGACATCTTCTAGTGTCTATCTATGTGTTCTCATCTGGTTTATCAGTCCCATTATTTGAGTAAAATATGAATCTAGAGACTCATTTTCTTTCATAAACAGAGTCTCAAACTCTTTTCTCAGTATTTGTAACTTTGCAGTTTTTACTTTGTCCGTTCCTTGATATGTTATTTGTAAAATGTCCCATGCTTGCTTAGACTTGGTACTGGTTGATATTCTTAGAAAAATACTTTCATGTACACCTTGTAGAATGGAGAAGCGAGCCTTTGAATCCTTCTTCTTGTTATCCTCCAACAAATCTTTCTCTACTTGTGTCAAAGCATTATATGTTGTTGCATCTGTTGGTTCTGGAAACCCATTCTCTACCTACTCCCATAAATCTTGTGAAAAAAACAATTCTCTCATTGTTATTGACCAGTAGTCATAATTATTTCCATTCAACTGTGGAATTTGGGGATTACTCAAGCTTGTGCTTGCTACCATGACTTACAGACTCTTGTACAAAATAACCTTAGGCTCTGATACCACCTGAAGGAAATAGTAGAGATAATATTTCATACACAAAAAAATTAACACAGAACAACCATTGACCACCTTTGCTACTTCAGAGCAATAAATTTTATATTGAAATAGTCACCCTTCAAATTACAAAGTATATCAAATATATAAGATTATGGCCCAAGATAAGATTAATACAAACTTTAAATGACATAAAAATGCCAACAAATATATGTTCTATGCATAATCAAGTCGATTTAAATATTTTTCCTTTAGACATTACAAAACGTCCTATCATACTGCCAGTGCACACCATATAAAACAATGCAGCCAAAAAAAAAGGTCAAACATCGTCAACCACCGCACTACCATGGTGGTTTCCGAGGAGATCGTAGTGATGGCGGTAAACACGTGCATAGAAGTAAAGATCCACCATGCTACCTCTGCGGTTAAAGATTAGACTACACTGGCCATGGTAACTGTGTTATTGTGGGGCAGGAAGAAACAGCTCGCGATATGGCGGTAGATACCGTGCTACCACGAGTGCTTGAACATGAGGCTGCGGTATCGCGGTAACACCGCGCAACTGTGAGCAGTGAGTTTAGAGGTCGTGGTAATGCGGTGAACACCGCGTTACCATGAGAAGGTACGAAAGTCGATGCGGTATGGCGGTAAGAGTTGGAGAAGACTGTCGGGGTTGACCGAATCATTGACACGTGAGTTGGGCGAATTTCCAACAAATGCTACAAAAGACCGTCACTAGAAAGAGGGATTACAATTTCTTGTTGGAAAGGCATGAACAAAACAAAGATAGCTTAAATCTAATTTAAACACTAAAATTAAGAATTTGATACATACATACACAACCCAACATATTTTACTTTTTCACAAAGCTTTGGCTCTTCACTTCTACAATTTTTCTTTTTTAAAGAAAATTATCACTTCAACTTCTGAGTACACAAATTCTGCTCTTGAGAGCTATATTATCCTTTTTCTACTTCCATCTACTTTATACAACCAAGCAACCAAATATATACACCCAAAAACTACAACAACATTCAGAATAAAATAATATATTTTCATTGCACCCACAAAACGTTTGAGATCAACACAAGATTTAATGAAAAATTCCCTTCGTATGAGTTCAAAACTTGCATCATTAAATAGTGATAAATTACATTAAAATATTGTCCTTGCAATGTCCAATCAAGAGTTTAATACCGCCAGATCGATCTCCATAGAAAACGCCATTGAAAACAAGCAAAGCCGCACTACCGCGCATGGAGCAAACCTAGCCTACGGTACCGTGGGGTACTGCTCTACCACGAACACTGGAAGGAGAACTTGCGGTATCATGGTGAACCACGAGATATACGCCCAACCACAAAGATCAACAAGGGAGGTCGCGTAGCCGCAGTGAACTGGAGAAACCGTGCTATTGCGAACAGTAAGAAGGCAATCCGTAGTGAAATGGTGGACATCACGCAACCATGGGAGGAGAGAGAGGATTCAGGGGTATGGTGGTGAAGTCAGGGGAGACTGTGCTACCGCAAGGAGGGAGAAGGTAGACCATGGGGCCACAGTAATTGCACAACTTCTGAGAGTAGGATGATGGGCCGCGCTTTGGCAGATAAGCTACACAACTGCAGGCGCTTGAAGAGTTCGCTGCGGTATAGCGATAGTCACCGCATAACCATGAGGAAGAACAAGGGAGCTCGCAGGGAGATGGTAAAATGAACAAAAAGAAGTTGGAATTATTTCCAACATTTCTTCTATGTAGGAAATGGATTGTACAATATTTTAGTGTTAAATAATGTTTCATTTATTGCTATTATTTGTATTTTATTTTCATTTATCAATTACTGTAGTGAATAAAAATTTGTGTTTCAGATTGAGTAAAATTTTTTTCAAATGTTTTCACAAAATAAATTATTCTTTTGTAATGTCTATAATTCATTTGAATTAAGCCTATTGTTCTTTATTATTATTTTAATGATCTTTTAACCTCAAATCTAACATTTCATTTAAAAGTGTTAAGCTAGAAAACTGTTTTATTATCAAAATATTCAATGAATAGAAATATGGTAAATTTCTATTCTTATTTGGTTTTGGTAGTGTAATTTTTTATACTAAATTTGAATTTAAAATGAAGGATGAATGGATGGGACTGTCATGTTTCACATTTTTTAATCTTGGTAATATATTTGTAAAGATAATAGGGAAAAAGGGATTGCATTAGAGTTGTTGTCAAGGTACACACTATCAAAAAGACCAATGGTAGAGTACAGAAATTACTTCCATAAATAGCATGCATTTCAAGGGCTAATAGAAATTCCTTCCTATTTCATTCTAGAAAAAATATAAACAATGATTGGTTAGACACAGAAAAATTTAATGCTATGTGAAGAACTTGGTTAATGCAATAGTTCCATGAAAGGAATTAATAATGAGTGAATATCCTTGAAAATGCATTTGATATTTATTATAATTGTAGAAAATATTATGATCCATTCAATTGAAATAGTTTTCTAATATAAGTTAAAAAACATAGAATAAACATTGAAGAATTGGTTAAAGAATAATTATTATTCTTTGGTAATCATTAATTGATGTGAATTATGCATGAGAAATTGAAAGCCAAAATTAACAACCACATAAGTTTCATTTTCCAAGTATTAAGAATGAATAATGATTGAACTTCATCCTCAAAAGTCGAAGGAGGGAGTGAATTGAGTCCATGAAAACGAGGAAGAATTAAATAAATCTAATCAAAGATTATAAGAATTTCTATGAGAACATGGGTTTAAGTTAAGATGGGACATGTATAAGAGGAAAGGCCTAGAGGGGGTGTAGGCTAGGAATTTTGCAATCTTGATCAAAATAGCTACTAATTATCTTCCTTCAACAACTTTAAATTGTTGGCTTATCTAGTAGAGGAGAATCATTCCCTCTCTATTTGATGGAACAAAGTATTCCCCATTCAAAGGTGAATAAATGACTATATCCTATTGTATTCCTACATCAACTTAATATTTTCCTTTGAAGTTTCTCAAAAATAACTTATAACTTTTTAGTTGTTGCCTCACTAAATAGGGTTGTGATTACTAGCAAAAGATGTAACTTGAGAGGCTAAGGTATTAGTTAATATTATAACTTTAAAAATCTCTATTAGGCATTTTAGTCTTTCTTTTCTTTGGGGCTATTTCCCATATTTATAATGCTACACTAAAACTAACCCAAAGTATAGTTCTTTAGATAGTCCTCAAAGATCATTATTTCTTCATTAGTATTTTATATTTTGATAAGATAACTTATAGAAGCTATATCCCAAGAAAGAAATAAAAAGCACCCACTTTACTTTACCAATATTCTTCCATCCTTGAGAGATATTTTTCAATAAAATTTAATATCCTACATAACCTTCTTGGTTACTTCTTTCATTTCTTATTCATACACTTATCCCTTCTCTTTATTTAGCTTCTACAAGAAAAATTGTGATTTAGTTAATTGTCCTTTCCTCTTTTAATTGTTTATATTATCGTGTGTATGTGATAAATTTATTTTAATGAAAATTTTTACTTTCTTTCTATTTTAATTCCTCTTTCAATATATTTTATATCAAAAATTATAATCATATAATTTACTCATTATTCAAACATTGTGTTGAAATTTGTTTATAATTTTTAGATAATATAATTATTATATAATATATCCTTTATTATTAGTTTTTAGTTTGGATTGTTTTAACATTATGAAGGAATACATAACTCATATTATATTTATTACAAATCTTTTTTTTTTTTTTGTCTTTAATAGTCTTTCCCTGTTTTATTTATTTATTCAATTATACATTACAAACGTATAATAATTATAATCAGATATGCCATCCCTATAATATATCATTATTGATATATAATTTTTTCAATAGTTATGATTTCAACATTATTGATACATTATAATATCCCTCTATTAAGATTCAGATTTCATTTTTTTAATGTGAATTAATATTTTCTATTTCCACATCTTTAATGTTTTTATTAGAACCTGCATATGACAAAGATAAATAACAAGCACGATGAACACATGAATTGAATAATGTCGATCTAAATCTTATTAGATAGTCAGAGGTATATAAAGGAAAAAATATCTAAGCATGAGGTGTTGATGTCTATCAACACCTCTCTAGTTTATAAACTAGCTGGGAAGATATTTAGAGGAAAATATCCAGGCTATGCTAATGAGTCATGTTGCAATGAATGCCTAAGTAGGCTTAGGTCAACCTATGTGTATGTAAGCATTTAAATTATACACTAACACCCCCCCTTAAGCATAACTTAGGTAGGCATGGATAAATGGGTCCCGACTACTAGCCTGGTGAGGTACCCATGTACAAAGTAATCTCTCAAGAAGTGGAGAAAAGTAGAAAACCCTGTGGGAAAAAAATACTCTCCAAAAGAGAGAAAAGATGTAAGAAAATTATACAGATGAAGAAGTACTACTTCTTTCACTAAGTACAATATATGATTTCCTCCACAAGAGATAAAATGATAGAAGGTCTATGAGACCCCCAAATAATACATGTCCTGCTACATTAAAGTTGGATAGTTGACAGAGGATGCAGATATAGTTCCAAGAACGCTTCACAATGTTCCTTCCCTTGGGAAGAAAAGAAACCAACTAAAGATGCATGATATCTTCCCATGTGAGAAGATGGATGTATGATATTGAATAGAGTTGAAGCTCATCCAACAATGATGATGATGGTGCCCATGATGTCTTTGAATGTTGCTCAGGAATCTCCAACCCAATGCTGACATGTGACGAATACTAATGGAATGAATCAAGTACCATAGAAGATTCTGTAATAGGGACCACAAGAACCATAGATGTATGGGGATAACTAGAACCATAAGAATCCGATGCTGTCACTATAGAAGTCGACAATGTAGGTGAAGGAAGAGCAATCATATCTAAAGAAGACAAGGCCAATGCAACTTTATTGAAGTTGTCATCAAAAAGAAGACTGATGTCCTTAATGTGTGCTTCCATGTCAGCAATGTGAGACTCTACGAAAAGACATGAAATGTCGGGTAGATATGTATCCCAATTAGCAATGTTAGGAAGACAAATTTCTTGTTGCAAAGAACTACTGGAAACTCTTGAAGAAGTGACTCTGAAATCTGATGAAGCAACAGGAGGAGGTGGAGGAATGATGATTTCCTCTATGTCAACTAGATGCTTTGTATTTGAATCATGATGCGGAATGTGAGTTTTGATCATAGTAGGATCATGTGGGAATGGAGAAACATTGGAGTCCATATATTTCCCAAATTTTGATCCATAATGCATGTGGACATTCAATATCCATGATAACATAGAAAGAGTCATATGGAATATGTAAACTAATTAATCCATGAATATGATCATGAATATTAAACCATTTATCCTTCTAAGATTGTTTACTTGGTTTAGAGATAAGTCCATACAAATATGGCATGAGATTATGGAACCTGAGATGTTTCAAGATTCCTTCACACCAAGACTTATAGTTTCCCAGTTTTAGGTTGATTACAGAAGAATGGGTTTCATATCCCATGATTACAAATAGGTTAATATCTTAAGACAATAGAAAATCAAAAAATTAAGAACCCCTCCTGATTAGATGACCCCCGTAGTTTGGCACTTCATAAGTTAGTGCATTTTACAAATGTCACATTCATTGCAAAAGAATATTCCTCTTTTACAAATTTTTAACTATGACAAAATAAAAAAACTAACTCCCCTCCTTTACAAGCTTTAAATGAGCTAGGTAAATAACCACACCATTAAATGCTTAATATGGACATTAACCTCCATTTTAACATAAAATGTGAATTTTAATGCTAAAAATATAAATGCCTATGGGAGATAATGATTAAGGCTATCAACACTAAGTGAGTTAGACTAAGTAAAGGGGGTTTGGAGAGAGTTCTCTTCTGTGCATGTAGACAATTTACAAAAAATGCCTTTGGTAACATTTACATAAAAATATAAATGCATTTTGCTAAAAAAAAACAAAATTTGGAAAGCCCAAATTTAAGGCCGGGGTGTCCAACTAAAAAATAGGTCAATACTTTTAGGGCATAATACCCAAAGAGGGCAGAGGTAGCCAAGGGCATGAAGATTGGGAGCCTTTCTCCTAATCCAAATCGCTTTTCCCTATGTTATTCTTTGCCTTCTCCTAAGCAGGATCCAAATGCAGGTGTGTGCGAGCCTTGTGTGGCCTGCTCATGGTGAATCAGGTCACCAAATCTGCACAAATCCAAGGCAAATAGCATGTATGAAATGCCTCAAAGAAATCACCCTTCAGATTGCACTTCTTCCTAGCAAAATCTACCCTCAGATTGGTCACGCAGCTTGTAGATCAAATGCTTGTAGAGAATTATGGTTGGTAGCCAATATTGGAGTGTACTTTTCTGAGGTGCCACCATTCAGCCAAAGAGGGTAGAGGCAGCCAAAAGCAAACCAAATGCAACAAAAAAAGGGTAGATCGAGCCCTTTAGGTTACTGCCACAAGTGTTTGAGCAACAAGGGGCGGCTAAATTCCTTGCACGTCTTGTGAAAGGAGTGTGTGACCTGCAAACCCACGCACGAATTATCAAACACAAATTTTGCCTTTGTCTGCAATCCACCAGAGTCAAACCCACACAGGAATCGTTGGTGGTCTACGTGATGGCCCACTCTTGCTTCCTGCACTTGCTTCCAAAAGTAGCCGATCCCAGATTGGGTGATTTGTAAAGGGAAATGCAAAGCTCCCTTATCCCTCACTCCCAAGACCACTCCACTCCACAGATGAGGGGAACTAGCAAAGAGAGGCGCAATTTGAGACGGCTCAGACCTCCTAAGCCTATGCCAAGTCAAAGCACACCAAGATTGAGTGCCCTGTGCAGCAATAAGCTCAACAAAACCAAGGAGATCACACCTCTTCCTGGAGAATCGAGCAAAAACAACAATCTTTACAGCCTGAGAACTCTCTGTTCGACTCTGATACCATATTAGAACCTGCATATGACAGAGATAAATAACAAGCACGATGAACACATGAATTGCATAATGTCAATCTAAATCTTATTAGATAGTCAAAGGTATATAAAGGAAAAAATATCTAAGCATGAGGTGTTGATGTGTATCAACACCTCTCTAGTCTATAAACTAGCTGGGAAGATATTTTGAGGAAAATATCCAGGCTATGCTTATGAGTCATGCTGCAATGAATGCCTAAGTAGGCTTAGGTCAACCTATGTGTATGCAAGCATTTAAAGTATACACTAACAATTTTCTTATAAGGTAAAAAATATATGTATAATGTACAAGTATATTTCTTCTTTACAATGTAAATTTACCTTAAAAATGTAATATACTTTAAATCAAAATTCATAAACATATCATATAATTATTAATAATAAAAAAGTATATTTATTTATTTATTTAAGAAGATTAATAGGAATTAAGGACATAATTAAATAAATATGATCTATTTAATCAATTAAGAAGATTAATTATAAAGTGAACTAATATAAATAGAAATTTAATTTATTTATCTAAATCCCACTTCCACATTCTTTTAATAACTAATTAATTTATTTATTAAAATCTCATGGAAATTTCTTATCTAGTTCTTATCTTCAAGATTAATTAATTTATTATTTAATTAATTCTAACTTCTTAAAATAAGTATTTTAATTATTTAATTTAATTCTACAAAATTATCTTCTTCTAAAAATAAATAAAATCATTTATCTTATTTATTTAATTAATTCAATTTGCACATATAAATAGAAATTAAATTTATTTAATCATTGAATACTCATGTAAGCTTTCACTTCGTAAATTAAATAAATTTTTTTAATTACTTAATTCAGTTTTCAATATTATCTTCTTCCAAAATAAATAAAATCATTTATTTTACTTATTTATCAAAAATTATCCTTTTTTTAAATAAATGAAATTACTCAACTCATCTTGAACATTCAATAATAATTGATTACTTTAATTAAACTCATGCAAATCTAAACTTATCTTCTATCTAACACTCTCTTCTATCATCAATCAATCATCTCCATAATTAACTAGGCTAACTATATATTTAGATCATTTATCTTATTAAGCATTCAGTTAACTGATCCACCTCTTCATTGCAACAATCCTTGACCGTTGATTTTATGACTCCACCTCTTTATCTACACCATTCATCATATATGGATTTCTATAAAAGAAAGCTATCAACTCCATTTCAATATAACTATTTTTTTTAAGAGATTTTGCTATCTTATATCGTTTATTGCAGATTGTGCATTGTGAGAATAAACAACTAAATTTGAGAAGATTAATAGAGAAGAATCGACAGGAAGAACAATATAAAAGAATCAGCTTTGACTTTAGGTTTGAGGTATTGATTTATTTTGCAATTTTTATTATCATCTCGTCCTTTATTGTTAGATTAACATCTAATATCGCTTGATTTAATTAGTTTGATTTAGATAATTGTGGTTGCAGATAGATAAGTAAAAGAAGCATGTCGAGAGTTTTCCGATATCCACTCGAATTTGCTGAGATTGATGCCGTTGTGAAGCATAATTTCTGGACACTAATGTCACGGCTGGCCGAATTTCAGAGGGCACACATTTATCAGTATGAGCAGATTGAAAATGAGCTGGGGTGGGTTAATATTAACCATCTCCAATGCCGAAGTGACCCAGAATCCCGTTGGTTACAGCAAACTATTACAACCCTTGAATCTTACAAACCAGCAAATATGAGTCGAGTAACGACATATGTCGTTCGCTTCAATGGTGGACTTCCTGGTGAGGTGGATTACTATAACGGAATTCCTGAGGACGTCTATTTCGTTCACGTATATGGCGCTCCGCCCTATCCCATGATGTCCTTGCGGGATGAGCATCTCCGTATTCAATCATTTTATAGTATACAGCTTGCTAAGCCTCCACCGACCAGAACAGAGGAGCTTCGCCTTATTCTTCAAGAACGCAATGCCGCCTCCACTTCTAATCCCTTACAAGAAGACAATCTAATTATAGTTACCTCCAAGAAGACAATCTAGTTATAATTATAGCTCCGGGATTCCTTCCAGACAATTGTTAATATTGTTCTTCTTGTTATTAAGCGGGTCCATCAAGCAGAAGGATATGTTTCTTTACAGAAAGAAATGGTCTACAATCTTTAGATTCCGGAGCTATTTACTGTCAGAACAATTGTATTGTCCTCGTCGTCATTATCTGTGCTGAGATATTTAGTATTTAAATTTCTTAAAATTAGTTATACTGTCAAACTGCCCATACATTGATTTAGGACTACTTAAATGAGAAGTGTAATCAAAGGGAATTCTACAGTGGGATGCGTTTCTCTTCTAATTTGTCTACTCAAAAAACAACTTATCTGAATTGATCTGTGCTACCGTGAGATATTTTTCAATAGAATATTTTTCTATCATTAAATCTTGCATTTACTCTTATCTTGATTAAAAAATTAATGACACTCTTGTAAAGACAAATCTATTTTTTAAATGCTTCAAAATGTTAGATTCTAAAATATAATTTCTCTCAATCTGCATGTTCACAGTGGAGAAAAGTAGGAATAAAACAACAGTGTAGAACAGTTTTAGTTTTAATAAAACAACAGTTTTAGTTTTTCATAGATAAAGTAGGAATAAAACAACCGTTTTAGTATACATAGATAAAGTAGGAAATTAGGAATAAAACAACAGTTTTAGTCTAAAACAACAATGTAGAATAAAAACCAGTTTTAATTTTACAGTGATAAAGTAGGAATACAGTGATAAAATAGGAATAAAATGTTGAGAATTGTGTCTCAACCTTGCAAGCTTTTTCTGGAAAATTCTAGAATTTGTTTGTGGTAGTTCTCCACATGTTTATGTGTTGGAAAAAGGTGTATGAGTTGTTAGAATGTGCCTTGTCCCTAGTAGAATATAGGAAGGCTATTTTTAGAGTATAAACAACTCATTGTATGACTTTTATGGGGGTCTAAATTAGAGGACAAAATTAAAGACGAAAATACTATTTTAACTTGGTTGTTTTCCCATCTTGGAGTTACAAATGACAAGTGGGTAACATGTGGCATGGTTGTTTTGCCCATGGTTTTGTAAAACCACAAATGGTTTCCAGGTTGTAAATCACTATATAAGGAGGGCTTGGGGAGGAGTTTGGAGGATGGAGTTTTTCTTGCAAGGCTGGGTGCTAGAAGGATGCTAGTGATATCTCTCCAAGTTTGAGTTGAGGTGATGCTCTTGTAAGAACTTGCATTGCAAGTGTATTGTAATCATTTGTTGATTTGGTAATACATTATGCAGATTTTAGAGTGTGGGATTTTTCTCCCGTAAGGGTTTTCCCCATGATAATCATTGTGTTATGTGCTCATTGTTTTTTTTCCATGTTCTTGTATGTTTCTTGAGATTCTTGTAATCAGTTAAGTTGAAATTTGCATAATCGTTCTCTCAAGATTAGCGTAGGAAGCGATTCCGCACACCTTTGCTTCCTTACAAGTGGTATCAGAGCCTGGCGAATTTTGGTTCTGTTTGTTGGGTACAAGGTTTTTTGAGCTAATCAAGGTTTGAGTGGGAGCTTGTGCATCGTATTTCATTTTTGTATTGTAGGATCATAAAGATGGCAAGCATGTCAAGGAGGATTGATGTAGAGAAGTTTTCTAGCATGAACTTTGAGATGTGGAAGCTGAAGATGGAAGATCTGTTGATTGATCGGGATCTGTGGGATGCGGTGGATGAGAATATGTCAAGGCCTACAAATCCGACTTTAGCTACACAGTATGATGTGACCGACAGAAAAGCTAAAGGTCTCATAAGATTGTGTCTTGCAGACTCAATTCTGATTAATGTGCATGAAGAATCTACTGCAAAGAAGCTTTGGATGAAGCTAAGTGAGATCTACCAAGCAAAATCCCTTGTGAATAAGATTTTCTTAAGGAAGAAGTTGTATTCCTTGAGAATGGAAGAAGGTGGATGAATTTCTGAACATTTGGAAAGCTTTAATATGTTGGTGACTCAGTTGACCTCAGTTGGGGTGCCAATGGATGAAGAAGAAAGGTGCCAAATCTCACTATGCTCATTGCCAGACTCATAGGACAACCTTGTCGTGGCCACAGGGAGCACTTCAGTTGTCTTGAAGATGGAGGATGTTGTTGGTTCTCTACTTTCTGAGGAGATGAGAAGGAAGGTCTCTCTAAATGCCAAAGAGGCTTTGAACGTTCGAGGAAGACCAAAAGAAAGAGGCAAGAACGAAAAGCAGCATGGCCGTTCCAAGTCCAAGAATAAGGGGAGATCAAAATCCCCTGGTAAGTCCAAGGTAATCTGCTGGAATTGTGGAAAACCTGGGCACTTTCGAAAGGACTACAAAGAGGAAAAGAAGAAGAAGAAGAAGAAGCAAGATTCTGATTCTGAGTCTGAGAAGGAAGATGGAGATGCTTTTATTGCAGTCTTGGCCACTGGTGCAGGTGACAATGTATGGTTGATAGACTCAGGTGCATCTTTCCACATGACTCATAATAGAAACTGGTTTAGTAAGTATGAAAATTTTGATGGTGGTAAGGTGTATTTGGGTGATAACTCTGTTCTTGATATTGTTGGCCATGGAAGTATTCGTGTAAAATTTTTTGATGGTAGAATTAGAAGATTTGATGGTGTTTTGCATATCCCGGGACTAGCAAGGAATTTGTTATCTGTTAGCAAACTAATAGATGCAGGTGTGCATGTACAGTTCTCTGAAGCAGGTGTGAAAATGGTAAGAGGTGCTATGGTGATAGCAAGAGGAAGCAAATTGGGTACACTGTACCAACTTGATGCATGCACAGTTGAGTGCAATAGTACTTCTGATAAGATTGTGAAAAAGACTACTCTGTTGGAAAAGGAGAGGGTTTCTCTTTCAACACATGGTCATGGTTTTTGGGTACCCAGGGGTGCTCTATCAAGTGAATCAAAGTTGCTTGCAGAGAAGACAATGTTATGGCACCAGCGACTCGGCCACATAGGTGAGAAGGGTCTACGAACCTTAAAAAATAAGAACCTCATTGATGGATTGAATGATTGCAATCTTTAATTTGATTTTTGTGAGCATTGTATTTATGAAAAAAAAAACTGCATTCAGTTTTACTTGAGTTCTCATAAGTCTTCATGTATTTTGGATCTTATCCATTTGGATGTATTTGGTCCGGTTGGTGTTTCTTCTATTGGTAGATCAGTCTATTATGTTTCTTTCATTGATGATTTTAGTAGAAGAACATGGGTTTATTTTCTTAAGAGTAAAGCTGAAGTTTTCAGTCATTTCAAAGAATTTAAAACAATGGTTGAGTTGCAGACTAGAAAGAAGATAAAATGTTTGAGGACAGATAATGGTGGTGAAGATTGCTCTTATGATTTTGATACATTTTGTAAAGATTGTGGTATGAAAAGACAAAAGACAACTCCTTATTCTCCACAACAGAATGGAGTTGCAGAAAGAATGAATAGGACCTTGATAGAGAAGGCTAGGAGTATGTTGAATGGTGCTAGACTAGAACAAAATTTTTGGGCTGAAGTTGTAGGCACTGCCTGCTACCTGATAAACAGGTCTCCTACATCAGCTCTTGTTGATAAGACACCAATGGAAGTGTGGTCGGGCCACAAGCCTTCACTTAGACATCTAAGAGTGTTTGGTTGCGAAGCATATGCTCATGTGCCAAAGGAGAAGCAGACAAAATTGGATAACAAAGCTGTTAAATGTATATTCATCGGATACAATTATAGTGTGAAAGGATACAAGTTGTGGGATCCTATTGCACAAAAGGTATTTTATTCCAGAAGTGTTATTTTTAGAGAAACTATGCCTTCTTCTATTACAGCGTAGCCAGAACAAACAGAAGAAAAGGAAGATGTGATCAACTACCTGCTACACCAAAGAAAGTTGAGTCGAGGCCCTTAGAAAGACAAAAAGTCAAGGAGACCTCTACGAGTTCTGAATCATTAGAGGAAGAAGAGGTACCTGAACCTGAACCTAAAAATGAACCAGATCTTGCTCGAAGGTCTACTAGACAAAGGAAACCACCTGAAAGGTATGGGTATTCTCCTGACGATTGGAGGTGCATATTTGCTTTGAATGTTAATATTGATGAACCAAGATCTGTGAAAGAGGCTCTTGGTATGAATGATTCAGAGTCCTGGAAAACAGCCATGGATGAAGAGATGGCAGCCCTTAAGAAGAATGACACATGGGACCTTGTACCATTGCCTGAAGGACGGAAGCCTGTTGGTTGTAAATGGGTGTTTAAAAAGAAAACGGGTTCAGATGGAAGCATTGAGAAGTATAAAGCACATTTAGTTGCAAAAGGCTACTCCCATGTTGAGGGAGTAGATTATGGTGAGATTTTTTCTCCTGTAGCCAAAATAACATCCATTCGATTTTTGCTTTCTATTGCAGTAGCTTATGATCTAGAGATCGAGCAAATGGATGTGAAAACAACTTTCCTTCATGGAGATTTGGAGGAAGAAATTTATATGACACAACCAGAGCACTGTGTGGTGAAAGGTAAAAGTCATTTGGTTTGTAAGTTGAAGAAATCCTTGTATAGTTTAAAACAAAGTCCGAGGATGTGGTACTAGAAGTTTGATACATATGTGTTGAGTTTGGGATTTGTGCAGTCTAAATCTGATCATTATATATATTTCAAATCTGATAGTGATCGTTTCCTAGTTATTGCCTTGTATGTTGATGACATGTTATTTATTGGCAAAGGAAAAGGTTTGATTGCAGAATTAAAATCTCAGCTCTCAGCAAAGTTTGAAATGAAAGATCTTGGTGCAGCAAGACACATTTTGGGAATGGAGATTATAAGAGATAGACAAAGCAGAAAGCTTTGGTTAGGCCAGAGCAAGTATGTTGGTACTATTTTGAGGAGATTCAATATACAGTATTCTAGACCATTGGGTGTTCCTGTTACAATGGGAACAAAGCTTTCTAGCTCACAGTGTCCTACATCCCCATTAGAGATGGAAGAGATGAGTCGAGTACCATACCAAAGTGCTGTAGGAAGTTTGATGTATGCTATGGTTTGTACAAGACTAGACATTGCCTAAGCAGTGGGAGTCCTTTTCTGTTACATGTCTAATCCAAGAAGAGCACATTGGGATGCAGTAAAAAGAGTTTTCAGATACTTGCGGGGTACTATAGAGTATTCTATATGTTTTCATGGAATAGGAAACAAGCATTCCTTGGATATTTGTGGCTATTTGGATTCAGACTGGGCTGGTGATGTTGATAGAAGAAGATCCACCAGTGCATATGTGTTTACATTATTTGGTGGTGCAATCAATTGGATGAGCAAACGATAGGCTATGGTCGCTTTATCCACTACAGAGGTAGAGTATATGGCAGCTACTCATGCCTGCAAGGAAGCCATCTAGCTTAAGAGATTGTGTTCAGATATAGAGTTCAAACAGGGTGTAGTGACAATATACAGTGATAGTCAGAGTGCAATCTGCTTAGCGAAGAACCCAACATTTCATGCCAGGACCAAGCACATTGATGTACAATATCATTTTGTGAGAGATATGGTTGAGGATGGCAAGGTGAAGCTGGAGAAGGTAGACACTTTGGTGAATGTTGCTAATGCATTAGCTAAGCCCGTGAGCACAGAGAAATTCAGATGGTGTTCAGAGTCTATGGGCCTCTCGGCCCCTAGCAATTAAGTCCATGACACTTTGGATCCCCTAACTCTTGCAAGGTGTTCGACAAGTGGGAGAATGTTGAGAATTGTATCTCAACCTTGCAAGTTTTTTCTGAAAAATTCTAGAATTTGTTTGTGGTAGTTTTCCACATGTTTATATGTTGGGAAAAGGTGTATGAATTGTTAGAATGTGCCTTGTCCCTAGTAGAATATAGGAGGGCTATTTTTAGAGTATAAACATCTCATTGTATGACTTTTATGGGGGTCTAAATTAGAGGACAAAATTATGGACGAAAATGCTATTTTAACTTGGTTGTTTTCCCATCTTTGAGTTACAAATGACAAGTGGGTAACATGTGGCATGGTTGTTTTTCCCATGGTTTTGTAAAACCACAAATGGTTTCCAGGTTGTAAATTACTATATAAGGAGGGCTTGGGGAAGAGTTTGGAGGATGGAGTTTTGCTTGCAAGGCTAGGTGCTAGAAGGATGCTAGTGATATCTCTCCAAGTTTGAGTTGAGGTGATGCTCTTGTAAGAACTTGCATTGCAAGTGTATTGTAATCATTTGTTGATTTGGTAATACATTATGCAGATTTTAGAGTGTGGGATTTTTCTCCCGTAAGGGTTTTCCCCACGATAATCATTTTGTTATGTGCTCATTGTTTTTTTTCCATGTTCTTGTATGTTTCTTGAGATTCTTGTAATCAGTTAAGTTGAAATTTGCATAATCGTTCTCTCAAGATTAATGTAAGAAGCGATTCCGCACACCTTTGCTTCCTTACATAAAACAGCAGTGATAAGGTAGGAATAAAACAATAGTTTTAGTCTAAAACATCAGTGTAGAATAAAACTAACAGTTTTAGTTTTACATAAATAAAGTAGGAACAAAACAACAGTATTAGTTACATAGATTAGAGTTGAAATAAAACAACAGTATTAGTTACATAGATTAGAGTTGAAAGTTGAAACTTGTTCACTGCATTAATAGACTTTAGTCTGCTTTTAGTTTTTTTCTTTTGCTGTTTAGATTCCTTGTTCATGTGCTTTTAGTTTTCTGTTATTTAGATTCCTTGTTGATGCCTTCATAATTTGCTTTTAGTTTTCTGCTGTTTAGATTTCTCATTGATATTGATGTTCTTTTAGTTTTCTGCTATTTAGATTTCTTGTTGATGCCCCAAGATCTCTTTATTTTCCAATATAATTAAAATTGAATAAAATTCCTCTTTATTTTCTAATATAGTTCAAATTGAATAAAATCAATGAACTATGAGATAGTATTGCTGTAGCAAATATTAATTATTTCTGCCCTGTTTTATCTTGGCATTTTTCTAAACACAGAACCTATTCTTTAAATGCTCTACAGAAGACAGTCAGTTATCAAATTCCTGCTATCTATTACTCAATTGATGCATGGAGTCGCACCGCTGCAACTAAACTTGCAACTAGACCGTCTTTCATGCGCAGTATCATAACTGTGTCTGTCATGAACAAATGTGCATGATTAGATAATTAGATTTAGTCTTGGTTTGTTTTTTAAGGGTCAGTTAACAAACTCTTTTTTTAACCGTTAAGCTGCCAGTCTTCTAGCGCATGACCGCATGTTTAGTATTTTTTTTGGTTCTTCAAGCTATTTTTGGACATGGCCAACCTTATCCATTCGCACATTAGTGGTAAGTGTGTACACGTCATTTATAATTATGTTTTTAATGTAATTTATGTTATTGAATATTTTTGTATTTTAGATTGTTTGTGTGAATTCAAATGAACTGTCTAAACAAACTAAAATTTAAAATATATTCTTAATATCAAAATTATTTTTACTTTCTAAAACTTTTTCACAAAATAATATCTTTTACAAGATTAGCTGATATAGTCAACTACAATAATTTAATGAAGTGAATAGTTCTGATATAAATATGGCATGGTATGGAAAAAGAGATTACAATATATTCTATGTAAGAAATGGATTGTAACTATTTTAATGTTAAATAATGTTTCATTTATTGTTATTATTTTTATTTTTATTTCTTAGCTATTGTAGTGAATAAAAATATACATCTATGTGTCTTAGATTTATTAACAAGTTTTTCAAATGTTTTTATAAGAATCTTTATTCTTTTGTAATATCTATAATTCATTTGAGCTAAGTCTAGTGGTCTTTATTATTATTTTGATGACATTTTAACCTCAAATGTAACATTTCATATAAAAGTGTTAAGTCAAAAATCTGTTTTATTATAAAAATATTCAATGAACAAAAATATAGTAAATTTATATTTTTATTTGGTTGATGTGGTGTAATTGGTTCTGGGAGTTTTGAATTTAAATTGAAGGATGAGTGGAGGATGTGTGTACCTTTCTTATTCTTTCTTTTAATTTATTGATAGATGAAAAAATGAGGTTTACAGGACCTGAAACCATAGAGCTTACAAGCTAGATAAAAATAAACCATCAGAGAACCCAAAGAAAGGAAGGTTGTGAAATTTAAAAAAAAAAGAAAAGGACAGTAGCCACCAACCAAGAGCCAACAAAAAGGTAGCAACAAGCACAACCAAAGCTAACCAAGAGACTTTAAAGTCTCAGCAACCTCAACTTCGAGGTTGCACATTTCCTGGGTCACCTTCTTCAGGTTCTAAATCTTCAGAGGTGAAGAATCCACTTTTCTCTTAAGGTTGGCTCTTGTCTTCTTCGAGGGGCCAAAATCCTCCTACTTATTTTTATTCTTGTTAGATTTCAGATCCATAATCAGCGACCCCTACTGGGCATTTTCCATTTTCTCCACGAGAGCGCACAAGATAGTAGCATTATGTTTCACAACTCTATGGCTATGCTCCATGATGGTTTTCATAGTATTCTTGATCTTGCCAATTTCCTTTTCTAAGTGCTTAAGCTTGTTCTCATTTTCCTTCTTCATAATGTCTATGAGCTCAACCATTCTTTGAAAGCATTCAGCCATCACCATCTTCTCTTCCATAGTCCATCAAACCTCAACAAAATTTCGGGAAGTCACTTTAGCTTCCATCACATCCAGCTTGCCAGTGACCACCCTATCTTTTAAATTGAGGTCCTTTATCTCATGAAAGACCCACTTCATGATTCTAAAATAGTCAACAACACCATTTTTGGCAATAGCCAGTATGTCATCAGGAAATTCTCAGTCCGACTTGAAGTAGTGGTCATCTGGATTGAGGTCACAAGGGAATTTGGGTATGTTCTCTTTGTTAGTGGCAAGATAAGAGGTATAAGAGTCCACAGTTCCTTTGGGAGTAGTAGATTTCTCATCCGGAGAGTCCCTAGAATAAGAAACCAACTTATTAATGGGGGGCTCCTTCATATTGACATTCTCCACCTAAGAAGTACCAATGGGGGTATTCGCAGGGCAATCTTTTTTGTTCAAGGGCTTTCCTTGAAGGGTTTTCTTCTTTTTCTTATTGTGGGGGGAGTGTCTTCCTCTGCACACCCAGTTTATGAGTCATATTTTCCCTTAGACATACTAGACTTGGTGTCATATCCTTCTGAGGCCAAGCCCGATAAAGAGTTAGACAAGGTCAACAAATTTTTAAAATGCTCATGGATAAGCCGAATCAGGCTAGAATGTAGGATCGAATTCTTCTTAGGGTTTTTTCTATGTTCCTCAATTCTATTATTCAAGGAATAGAGCAAGTAATGAGGAAATGAGACCCTTGCCTTATGTCAAAAATCATTGAGGAGGGTGAAATGGCGACCATAGACTCTGGTAAATATGTCATCTAGTGCAATATACTCCATAAGAATTTTGAGCGCCTCCCTCCAAATCTTCTTGATTGTCCAAACATCAAAATAACTTTTAGATATTTTGACCAGCTCCTTTCTTTCCTTATCAGATTTAGGAAAACTGATAACAACTTCGCCTGAAAAATATATGTAATGATTCACCCCCTCAGTCGAGAGACCTATGATTTCTCAATTATCTTTGGGTCAAGACCATGGAGCTTATCAATAAAAGGTTGCAGCCACCTCAGCTCAATTTCCATCCAGAACTTTGAGTTTTTCTTATGCTTCAGATAGCTAGTCAGCTCCACCCATTTTATGCTTCCTCCCATGGCCACAACACTCTTGTTCTAGTAGCTAACACGATGAAAAAATAGACTAGAGAGCTCGCAACATACCCAAAGCACCCAAAAAATGTGCTAGCCCTTATCATTTGTGAAAATAGTTACGGTGTCACCATAGTATCGAATGATGTCACAATACTTGGATTCATTCTTTTTAATCATCATTAAATGTGATGGTTTTCCCATGAGTGATATCATAGTTTATTAAGGCTTTGATGTCGGTACCCAAATCCTTACAATTATGTCACATCACTCGCCTAGTTTTTTTAATCCCCTCATTAGTAAAATAGTTGGCCATGCTATTTGCTTCCCTATAGACATGGGATATTCTCACTTTTTTGAATTTGGATAAAATATCCATAGCTTCATCTATCCAACATTTAATGTTCCATGAAGGGGGGACTTTATTAGGAGACAATTAATAATGTTTTTAGTGTCACCCTCAATCTATATATTTTTGAAATTCATTCTATTATCCATGTAAATAACCTAGAAAGCTCCAATGGCTTCGACTAAGTGATTAGTTTGTATGCCCAAGGAAATAGCCACCACCACAACGAACATGCCATTATGATCCCTTATGACATCCCCACTCCCTGTCATCCCCAAATTTCCCTTCATCACCTCATCAAAATTGGCTTTTATCCAACCCCTAGGAGGGTGATACCAAATGACACCTTCACGACTCATTTTAGCTAGTTTGGAGGCCTTGTACACATCTCTTTTTAGCTAGTTTGGAGGCCTTGTACACATCTCTTTTGATCTCCCAATCTTTATCCATCTTGATGTCATAGTTAGAGCAGACCATAACCTCCATCTTATTCTCTTGATAAGGGAAATTTTTTAAGTTTTCCACAATTAGCCTATAAATTTTCTCAAAGACAATATTCTCTAAAATTTCCTTGTCCCTAAAGATTCTATTATTTCACTCCTTCCACACACCCTATACTATATAAAGGAAATTGAGTGTCCATAATCTACGAATAGTAGGATTCAAGGAGGGAGCAGTCCACTGAATAAATTGGTCTTTGATAGAGCCAAGAGACACCCATGAAAGGTTCTAGAGAGAGAAAAACCTTCCCTAGATAGAAGTCACATACAAATAATGGAGGAACAAATGGTTAGCAGTTTCCACTTCTTCCTTATATAGGTCACATTGTTGAGATCTATATGCCACACTTATAGAGGTTATCCACCATGAGCACCTTATTCTCAAGAAGAATCAAAAAGAAAATATTAATCTTTAGGGTAAAGTGCTTAATCGATACTTTAGCCTAGAAGGGATGAGGGGTGGGTATAAGGGATAGAAAAGAGACAACCGAGGACACCGAATAGCTGCCCAGAGGCTTGACCATCCAAACTAAAAGATCCTCCTATTTGTTCGATCCCATTTTCATAGTCACCAGAAAGGATTTGATCGATGCAAGGTCCAAATTGATTTAGCACAAACTCACCTATTCCTCATTTCTCTAGTAGTCTTTAACATAGATCCCATAATTTTCCTTGCAAGTATCATCCCACCCTTTGAAATTGTCCTAAAAAATTAAGGGCTCCTTCATTACCCATCTATCTTCCCAAAACCTTTCTAGATTCCAATTTGTAATGCTCCACCTGACTCCCAAAAAAAAAAAAATTCTTCTTGTAATCATATCATTCTAGAGAACCAAACCATTGGGTAGGAAAGGAGAATCGAGCAAAGTCTTGAGAGAGTCAATATTTTGCATATATTTTCTCTTTAAGAAACTATTCCACTCTCAATTTGACGAGAAAACAATCCACATTTTCATAACAAGGAGAGCTCTATTCATCATTCTAATCTTTCTAAGACCCAATCCTCCTTAATTTTTATGTCTACAAATAGAATCCTAGTCAATAAGAGGCATTCATTTTCTTTCTTCAACACCCAACCATAGAAAGCGTTTTTGATTTTTTTCAATCATCTTCGCATATTTGGAAGGGATCTTAAAAAGAATTAATGCATAGATAGGAAGGTTCTGAAGAGTAGCTTTGAGTAGCCAAATCTTACTAGCTTGACTGAGAAGAGCTCCTTTGCATCTAGCAATCTTTTTGTTGAATCTATCAACCAAAGAGTTCCAAAAAATATTATGAAGGCTTCAAGCCCAAAGGCAACCCACGATAAATTGATGGTAAAGAATCCACTATGCATCCAAAAATTCTAGCAATCTGATGCAAGAGCATCCAGTGGTGTAAGAGAAATCCTACATCACCCAAAAATATCTTTACTTTCATTTAAATTTTGGTAGATGTTTTTGCATTTTTGGATTCCGTTTTCGTCGAATACAAATTCCCAACTTTTAGAACTGCTTTTTTGTTTTTTTTGCTCAATTGCTATTTTTAGCAAGTGCGTATTTGAAGGTGTGAGGAGGAATTTTTTTTAGGGAAGCTTCAAGACATAAAAATAAGCACTTTGGTGAAAGAATCAGGTGAGGATCATTCCTGGTTTGAAAGTTATTCAAGTTTTAGTTTCTGCTTTTTGCATTGAAAAATATTCTAAGCCCTATTGGAGGCGCTAAATGGTCTCATACGGACCCAAAAATTGCCACAACAAGAAAAGAAATGTCTTAACACATTCTTCACTCTGAGACCTTTCCAATGGTTCAAATATTTTGGAAAATGGAGTCCTTGATCAAAAGTTGTGGCTTCTGGAAGTTGGTCAATTTTTGGAAAATTGCCAATTTTTGAATTAGGACTCAATTTTTGAATTTCAAATTGTAATTTTCGATGCCAAACCCCAAAAAATCATAATTCAAATGTTTTCCTTGGATCCAATATGGAAAGGGTCTATTTATGGGCTATTTTTTAATTTTTGGGTAGCTTTTTGGGAAAAGAGCGCATAGTGAGAAAAGGGGAATTTCTGTAGGTTTTGTAATTTGCATGTATTGCAGAAATCATGGATTTGAGATCCTCTACATTTAAGATTTTCATATTTAGAATAATAATAATATTATCTAGTTGTGTGTTTGATTTTCTATGTCCCAGATTAGCACCCTCATCAAGTGGTATTAGAGCGGTTTGTTCTTGAGTGTGTGGACAAAGTGTTGATTGTGAGGCAGTTCACACCAGGACCATGGTTGTGGGTTTGAGATATTCAAGATGCCTCCAAGAGTGATGCATGGTAGGTGAGGTGGTGCTAGAGGTGCCAAAAATGCTGGTGGAAGGGATCCATTAGCAGCCGAGGGTTTCAAAGCACTCTAGAGACATTGGAATTATTGGCTCTTATTAAGTTGCAGGAAGAGTTGAGAAGAGGAGTAAACCCGAGAAGAAGAGAAGAAAGTGAGGATGAAGAAGAGGTGGATGATTTAGATATAGAAGAGGAAGAATAAGTGATTGATCAAGATAAAATGTGGCTAATAAGGGCCATTTTGAAGATCCGAAAAAAGACCAAGAGTAGAAGTTCCTAGTTTTTCCGAAAGTCTAAACCTAGAAGAGTATTTCGAGTATGAAGAAGTAGAGGATATAGATCAGGTTAAGATTGAGAAAATGAAGCTAAAGGGCCACACAAATATTTTATATAAATAGGTCCAACTAGAAAGAAATAAGAGGGGAAAATGAAAGATCAACGGATTGGATCATATGGTGGAGAAACTGAAGAAGCAGTTCATATCAGTGGACTATGAGTTAGATCTACTGAAGAAATTGCAAGGGTTGAAGCAAGGAAATAGATCTCTGAAAGTATACATAGAATATTTCACAAGATGATAATTAGAACAGGACATCTAGAGCCCAACAAGGAGAAGGTAGAATTTTATCTTAATGGGTTACGATTGACCATTCAAGAGGAGCTAAGCCTTGTCAGAATGACCACCATTGAGAATGCATACAAGTTTTCTCTCAAAGTTGAAGAGAATTTGAATAGAAGATTTGACAAGAAGCAAAAAGGACGAGGAGGTTAAAGCGGAAAGGGTAGTGGAAAATATTCTAGAAGTCGAAATTAGGATGAGAAGACAAATAAAGATGTGGGTACTAGCCGAAGCTAGAAGAATGATAACTTCTACCACCCTCGTGGTCAAAATAGTGGTGATCAAAGAGGTAGAGGATGAGGAAGATCTAGGCAAGGACTTGGAAGAGGTGGTTTCAGAGGACCTTGTTTCTATTGTGGTGAAGAAGAGCATCAATCTTATGAATGTCCACAACACCAAGGAATGATAGACAAAAGGCCAGAAGTTTATGCAAGGTTTGTGCATGCAAATGAGGATGCTCAATCCGAGCATTCAAATGACGCTAAAAGGGGAGAAGCCCTAGTGGTTAGAAGAGCCTTGGTGACAAAAGAGAAGGAGACAGAACAAAGGAAGAATCTGTTCTGCATAAGGTGCAAGTGTGAAGCTAAATGTTGTGATGTCACTATAAATAGTGGGAGGACCGATAATCTTGTGTCAAAAGAGATGGTTAAAAAGTTGAAGCTGAAGAGGAAAAGGCATCCACATCCATATCAGATTGCTTGGTTATAGAAAGACCACAAAGTTTTGGTCAATGAGAAGTGTCTCGTGAAGTTCAAAATCGGAAGCTATCATGATGAGGTACTTTGTGATATAATCCCCATGGATGCACATCACATGTTGTTGGGGATGCCGTGGAAGTTCTACATGCAAGCTATACATGATGGCCATGCAAACACTTATTCCCTAATGAAGGATGGAGTTTTCCATAAGTTGAAACCTCTGAAGAAGGCCGAAGAAAAGGTATGCAGTAGTGCTAGAATTTTTTATGTTGATGGAAGGAAATTTTAGAAGGCATGAAGCATGAGCATGTATGTTATGCATTGATTCCTAGAATGGATAAGGAGGATAGTGAGAAGGTGCCAGTAGAAGTTTCAGGGTTATTGAATGAGTTTCGAGATATTGTTTCTCATAATATACCTGAGGGTTTACCACCAGTGAGGAAGATTAGTCATCAGATTGACTTGATTCTTGGAGCTAGTTTTCCAAATAAGGCAGCTCACAAAATGACTTTGATAGAAAATCAGGAGTTGAATAGACAAGTTCAAGAGTTGTTGAGAAAGGGCTTGATTTGAGAGATTCTAATTCCATGTGTAGTACTTGTATTACTAGCACCAAAGAAGGATAGGGATTGGAGGATGTGTATAGACTCCCCGACCATAAACAAGATAACAATCAAGTATAGATTTGCCCTGCCAAGGATGGATGACCTAATGGATTGTTTGAGTGGAGCTTAGTACTTCATGAAGATTGATCTAAAGAGTAGATATCACCAGATCTGGATTCGAGAGGGAGATGAATGGAGGACTTCTTTCAAGACCAAAGAGGGCCTATACGAGTGGTTAGTCATGTCGTTTGGGCTAACCAATGTACCAAGCACATTCATGCAGCTCATGAACGAGGTATTGAAAGAGTTTCTAGGAAGTTTTGTTATTGTGTATTTTGATATTCATTAAGTCATTGGATGGGCATATAATGCATATTGGTAGAGTCTTTGAGAAGTTGAGAGAAGAGAAATTGTTGATTAATCTGAAGAAGTGTAGTTTTGTGAAGAAGGAGTTAGTGTACTTGGGGTTTGTTGTCTTTGAAAAAGGTCTCAAGATGGACCTAGAGAAGGTTAAGGCTATTTTGGAATGGCCTACCCCAAGAACTACTACTGAGGTGATATCTTTCCATGGTTTGGCCAATTTCTATAGAAAGTTCATTAGAAAATTCAGTAGTATTTGTGCACCCCTGACTAAAACAATGAGAAGGGATAGAAAAGAGTTCAAGTGGAGCACTAGATCAACAAAGAGTTTTGATGTGTTGAAGCAAAAGGTGAAAAAACAACTTGTTTTAGCCCTCCCCAATTTCAATAAGGTCTTTTAGGAGGATTGTGATGCCAGTGGTTGTGCCATTGGAGCAATGTTAATCTAAGAAGGTAAGCCCATTGCCTATTTTAGTGAAAAGTTAAATGATGCAAAGAGAAAGTACTCTGTATATGATCAAAAATTTTATGCAATAGTTCAAGCATTAAAGAAATGAAGGTATTATATGTTGCTGAAGAAATTTGTTCTATATACTGATCATCAAGCATTACAGTACTTGGGCAGTTAAGGAAAATTAAATTAGAGGCATATGAAATGGGTAGAATTTTTTGCAGAGTTATAAATTTTTTTTAAAGCATAAGGGCGGGAGGTCAAATAGGGTTGTAGATGCCTTAAGTAGGAGGCATACATTGCTGATAGAAATGCAAATTGAGGTGGTTGGGTTCAGTGAACTCAAGACATTGTATCTGAAAGATCCTGATTTTGCAGAGGCTTGGAAAGCTTGCAAGAAGCTTGTTATAGTTGACATGAGAAAGTGGTTGGATTTCATAATTCAAGATGGCATGTTGTTTAAGGGAATTCAATTGTGTATTCTGAGGAGTTCCATGAGGGAGAACCTGATAAAGGAGAATCATAGTGGGGAAATGGCAGGACACTTTGGTTGGGATAAGACCATTTCCATTATCAGTGAGCATTACTGTTGGCCTCAGTTATCACAGGATGTGAAGAATTTTGTGTAGAATTCTAGGGTATGTCAAATGGCTAAAGGAGTGAGCCAGAATACAGGGTTGTATCAACCCAAGTACCTATACCAGAGAAGTTGTGGGAAGATATAAGTATGGAATTTGTTCTTGGTTTTCCAAGGACACAAAGAGGGAATTATTTAGTATTTATGGTAGTTGACAGGTTTTCGAAGATGGCACATTTCATCCCATGGTAGAAGACCCATGATGTAGTCCACATTGTTGACTTGTTCTTCAAAGAGGTGGTGAGGCTACATGGTCTACCAAAGAGTATAGTCTCAGATCATGACACCAAATTCGTTGGATAATTTTAGAGGACCTTGTGGAAGAAGTTGAAAATGGAGTTGAAGTTCATTTTTGCACATCATCCATAGATTGGTGGGCAGACTGAGGTTGTGAACAAAATTTTGTGTAACCTACTAAGATGCTTGATAGGAGATAAACCCCAAGGGATGGGACTTGATCTTACCCTAGGAAGAATTTTCTTCCAACAATTTTGTCAATAGAAGAACTCGTAGATCACCATTCTAGATTGTGTATGGAGGTAGTCCCAGGACCCCTCTAGAACTGAGAAAGATGGGCCAAGAGAAGAAGACAAGTGTTGAAGCCGAATACTTTGCAAGGCACATCAAGAATATACATGAGAAGGTAAGAGAACATATTAACAAGATGAATATGTAGTATAAGGCTAAGGTAGATCAGAAGAGGAGGTATAAGGAGTTTCGGATTGGTGATGAAGTGATGGTCAACTTGAGGAAAGAAAGGTTTCTAGTGGGAACCTATAGCAAGTTGAAGATGAAGAAGTTCAATCCCTATAAAATTTTGAAGAGGCATGATTGAGGGAACTCATATGAGGTAGAGTTGCCAGATGGAGTCAACATTTCTCCTATGTTCAACATTTTAGATTTGACAAAGGATCATGAAGGTGGCATAGATGAAGTACCAACAATGGAACACTGTGGCATTCCAACACCTCCTCCAATGAAGGAGGAGATTGAATAAATCTTGGATAGTTGTGTGGGAAGGAGTACCAAAAATAGGCAGTATGAAGAATATCTAGTGAAGTGGAGAGGAAGGTTTGTGGAAGATTCATCCTAGTTGTCTAAGGTAGAGGTTGACCATTTGGGTTTTCCTCAATCGTCCGAGATGTGACGAGGTCACTTCTCAAATTACCCTAGGTGTCTGATGTAGAAGCATCCAGTGGTGTAAGGGAAATCCTACATCACCCAAAAATATCTTTACTTTCATTCTGCTTTTTGTAGACATATTTGTATTTTTTGGATACCCTTTTCGTTGAATAAGAATTCCCAACTTTCAGAACTACTTTTCTTCTTTTTCTACTCAACTGCTAATTTTAGAAAGTGTGAATTTGAAGGTGTGAGGAGGAAAAAAATTTAGGGAAGCTTCAGGACAAAAAATTAAGCACTTTGGTGAAAGAATCAGGTTAGGATCATTCCTGGTTTGAAAGTTATTCAAGTTTTAGTTTCTTCTTTTTGCCCTGAAAAATATTTTGAGCCCTTTTTGAGGCCCTAAATGGCCTCGTATGGGCCTATAACTTTTTAGAACTAGAAAAGTGATTCTCAATGCGTTATTCACTCTGAGACCTTTCCAATGGTTCAAATTGTTTGAAAAACGGAGTCTTGGATCAAAAGTTATGGCTTCCGAAAGTTGGTCAATTTTTGGAAAATTGCCAATTTCTAAATTTCAAATTGTAATTTTTGATGCCAAACTGCCAAAACTCATAATTTGAATGTTGTTTTTGGGTCCAATCTAGAAATGGGCTATTAATGGGCTAGTTTCTAATTTTTGGGTAGCTTTTTGGGAATAGAGCGCATAGTGAGAAAAGGGGAATTTATGTAGTTTATGTAATTTACATGTATTGTAGAACTCGAGGATTTGAGATCCTCTACATGTAATATTTTCATATTCAGAATAATAATAATATTATCTAGTTGTGTGTGTGATTTTCTGTGTCTCAGGTTAGCACCCTCATCACAATATTATTTTGCCTTGGCTCTAGAGTATTGAAGAAGAATAAAGAGCTTTTCTATCTATTAACCATCTGACCAAACGCCCTCTCATAATCATCCAAAGAAAATTAAGATTCCTAGCTTGAGAAATGGTAGATATCCCCATAAAGATGGTATCATCCACAAGCTATTGGTGGGAGTAGACCAAATTACCAAAGGAAGGCCTCAATCCCACTAAGGATCCCTGATCAATAATTTTTTTCAAGTTCCTCCCAAGGCATTCCACCATAATAGTAAAAAGAATAGGAGAAATGAGATCTCCCTATCTTAAACATATTGAATTCTTGAAGAAATGTGAAGGATACCCTTTCACTAATATTGATATACAAGGAACTGAAATGAGTTGACTAACCATCTAAAGGACTCTATTGTTGAAACCAAATGCTCTCATGATTGTAAGTAAGAAGTCCCAGTCAACACGATCATAGGCTTTCAAAATGTCTAACTTAAGAAGAAAACCTTCGGTCTTAGCCTCTGAGAGAGAATGAAAATTTTCATGGACTATTATAATAGAGTTGTAATGATGGATTTTTGCAAGGTAGAGTTGTTAGTGTCTAATACATGCAATATTAAGTAATCCAATCAATCAATAGAATGCATAGGAATAAAAATAAAAGAATGAATAAGAAATATTTCACCCAATTCTTTCTTCTCCATGGGTCACTTCTATTGAACCTTCTAACTTTCTTTTGATGAAGAATGTGCCCTTAGATTTGATGAGGAAATTCTATAATGTCTAGTCCTAAAAAAAGATTTGAAGGATTTGTATAAACTAAATGCAAATAGGTATTAGATCTAGAATGTAAATAGTTAAAATGATAACAAGGATGCAAGAAGAGATCATAATAAGAGATTAAGAGGTAATAATCAGAGATCTATCTATATCCTCCAAAATGAGGACAAGATTGAAATTTTATAGAAAATGTAATCTTGACTGGATGGATGAGATGAGAGATTGAGAAAATGTCCTAGAATCAGAGGTCAAGTTTCAAAGTGGAAACTCTCAATTAAGGTTAGGAAAAAATTCCCGAATGAGTGAATAAGATTTAATTAAATAAATTAAATCAAGGATAAATGTGACAATGAGATGAAATTAGTAAAAATCAGAAGATAAGAAGATGAGATTTTAGAAAATTAGTAATTTTACCAATTACTTGATTTGTAGAAGAATATTTCCATTTTGAATTAAAATTAATTCAAAATATGGATTTAGTGACATAGTAAATAATTGATTTAAGATTATTTACTAAAAGAAGAACTATTTAACTATGTGAAGTCATTTTTAAATAAATTGTTTTATATAAAAAGAGGGAAATGTCACATAAGATAATTAAATAATTAGAAATAATCATTTAATTTAGAAGAGGTGGTTACTTTAATTAAATATATTAATAAATCTATTTAATTAAAAGAATATTTTGGGGATTAGTTCCATATTAAATAAATATAGAAAAATATATTGATTCAATAATCAAGAGCACATTAATGATAGAGATTAATTAAATAAAATGGGAACTCTATTTATTTATGAGTTGAATTTAGATAATTAGTGACACATTAAATAAATAAATGAGATTTATCTATTTAATAATCGGGAAGAATAAAAAGGTCATGAATTAATTAAATAATTATGACTTATTTAATTAATAGTTGAAGGTGGGTTAGAAACATAATTAAAATGTCATAATTATGTTAGGACAAAAAGTGGTAAAATAGTGCTTGCAGGCCTTGGTCATTTTTATGTGTCTACATTTTCCCCTCTTTGTCATAATGCAGTTTATCGTGTTATGGAAAATAAAACAAGTCTAGAATATGCCCCAGTGAAGGTAAAGAGTGCCTATGCCCCCTCGGGAAAAATTGTGAATTTCGTCCCGGGGTCAGAAAAATTTGGAAAGTGTCCCGATTAATTCAATTACTAGCGAGAGGAAAAGTGGTGTGATCAGATTTAGAGACAGAGGATGCTAAGCTAGCCGAAATTCTAGAGAAAGACGGTCAATAAGCCTCCAATACAAACCTACTAGGTCAAAACCCTAATTTTCAGCCTATAAATAGGTTGAAAAAGAAAAACCAAGTACCATTTTTACATTTGTTATATAGAATTTTTAGAGATCAAAGCTTAAGGAGATGATGGTGATTCTCGTGACAGACCACCGTGGCTACCACATGTGGACCTTTCGATGACCCGAGGGCGTAGAGGCACTGGTAAGTACCCTTATCCCACTTGCAAATGTTTAAATTTTATGCATTTACGAGGGTTTGTGTTGGGTTAATGAAATGCATTGTGATGCCAATGCTATCATGTAAGCTGTAAATGCCTTTGCTTTCGACGCATTTGATTATGTCCCGATGTAAGTGCACCAGGTAGATAGGCCAAAGTATCAAAGTCCGTATTTGATACGGGAAACAATGCAATCCCCAAATTACAATGCAAGTGAGGCATTCCACGATGCATCTGCAATGTTGTGACACAATTGCTAGGTCAAATGATGTAATTGAGAAATCATGACCGAATTGCCTTATCGGACAATGCAATCGTTGTTAGGCTGGACAATTGCTAGATAGGGGGATGCATTCAATAGATTGCGATGCAACTGCCATGTGCAGAGCTGTAAGTGATGAATCATGACACATTTGTAGTGAACGCGATGCAATTGCAATTGACCAAAGTTGACTAGTGTTGACTTTCTCCAGATATTAGTTTTAGATGCGCTTATGACTTCCCAATAGTAATATTTTGTCAACAATGTTTTCCCATGCGTGCTAATTCTTGTATGGCCCTGTATAGAGACGACTAGTGTTGATATATACCCAGAAGTTCAGGTCGACGACATATGCCTTTAGAGATCACTTGAGTGACAGTGAGAGGCATCGCCTGATGACACTTGGGTTATACTATGTCACATACATTCCCATTATTTGGGAAAATAGGGGTCTATTGCAAGCTCTTTGTAGGAGGTGGCATTAAAAGACTTGATCCTTTCACCTACCTACAAGAGAGGCTAAAGTGACCTTGGAGGATTTTTACTGTGTTCTTCGCATCTTGTTCAGTGGAGAGAGAGTTATATATGATCCACACCAAGGGAAACAAAACCTATCAGAGATGTATGAGGATGCTAGTGGTGCCGGTCTAGGAATTGATGGTTATGAGATTGGCTAGATGTTGTGGCCAACTAGTTTCCTAGGTGGGATGTTATGCTTATGACCCTGATTGTTGGATTATTGATTCCAGATCACCATGGTCATGGATTTCCTATTGGATGGGGGAATGTATTAGTCTGTATGCGAGGAGAGAGGACCATTTTTGCTTGGGGGCCTTATTTGTTGGCCATGCTATATCATCAATTGCATGAGGTCATCTATCATCAGGGCCAGAGTATCAGTTGTGGGACTACTCTCCTCATGATCTAGGCATGGGAGTGCATTCCCATTTTTCAGCCACCAGTACAAATTCAGTAGTTGGGCGATGGGATGCCCCATGTCTACCTTTATACGGGTTCAGTTAGTCAGACTCGCATTGGGGATATTGGCTATTGGTGTCACAGGATTGACACCATGATCATTTTTTTTTGAGGCCCTACAAAGATTGTGGTCAGTGGCCCAATGAGTATGGTCACTTGTCATTGTGTGGATAGTTCAGATACTTGATCGTCCTTACAATATAGAGTAAGTGTATCATAGAGATGTACTTGCCCCAGCAGGTACTACGACAGTTTGAGGATCAACAAGATGTGCTAGTAGGCATCGCTGAGTATGCATGATCTTCTAGAGAGATCATATGTGGGCCACCCATAGCAATGACAATGGCCGAGCAATAGGTAGATGGGCTTGTTGCACTTCAGTGGATGTGGAGGGGAGGTCCAATAGATGCAGGTAAATCTACTAAGTTTGATGCCTAGTGGTAGATTCATAGGCCTGTGCCATTGAAAGATCTAGATGGTCTGCTACATATAGATTGGAGATCAGTCATCCCATTGGTACAGAGAGGAGGTCGGGGTGGCAGGGATGGAGGCAAAGATGGCCGAGGGAGAGATGGGAGAGATGGAGGCAGGGGAGATAGAGGGAGAGGTGGAGGAAGAGGAGATGAAGGGAGAGATGGATGGTGGGGAGACAAAGGTCGAGGTTGGGGAGAGGGGGGAGGAGGTGATGGAGGAGATGGGAGGGATGTTAGGAGGAGGGGGATGGAAGAGGGTGAAGAAAGCCCAGGAGAGTCAGGCAGAGGGTGGGTGGTGCACTATTGTCACCCATTCGTGAGGAGGGTGTAGAGAGAGATCAGGAGGCAGGGGAGGAGATTAGAGGGGGTGAGGAGGAGGTAGAGGTGAGGGTGGAGGAGGATCCATTTGTTAGGGGACAACTTCTTGATATTAATGTGGAGGAGGTTTGGGTGGAGGAGAGATATGAGGAGAGAGACGAGGAGAGAGATGAGGAGGAGGAGGAGGATGAGACAGACTAGAGGTTGTTAGAGAAGATGATCATTGGAGATGAGGAGGGTGACAAATCACTGATTTTGCCTGCAAATGCCACTATTGATCAAAGGATCACAGATCTTTAGAGAAGACTAGATGGGGCCTTGTCTCAGAACAAGGCCTTGGCAGTAGAGTTAGAGGTCACTTGGGTTGAGAGGGATCAGGCCATTATCCAATGGCATGAGTCAGATCGGTGGGTTACCGAGTTTGTAGAGTTGTGCTCTAGGCTGATAGGGGATATGGCTTGGGAGTTGGCCAGGATGGCAAAGAGAAGGGGATGGTATAGGTTTCTATATGAGTAGGTTGTTCCACTAGAGAGAAGGGACCTAAGTTTGTCCTGATCCTATAGTAGGATAGGCAGTGGCACCTAGACCCATAGCAGCAGTAGGTTACGCTAGTGCTGGGAGGTCCATGTCATCAGGATAGTCATCGGACCATAGGTGACATAGCTCACACAGGAATTCATTAGGCCATAGCCATAAGTTAGAGCATGGGAACAGATGAGTGTCATCAAAACACTAGGCAAAGTAGAGCCAACCTCTTGTTATTGATCCCTCAGGATCACAGAGTCAGACTCAGGACACCACTCCCATCTAGGTTACTTTTCACGTGGTTGATCAATCATAGCCACCCCATGATTCACCACCTCAAGATGGAGGAGGCACATCCTAGGACTTGTTATTCGAACATTTGTATTAGAGACTTGTATGTTTTGATGTTCGATCCTACGAGCTCCATTTTTGGGATATCATATGACTCTATCATGTGACATTACTTTTTTGAGATTATATATATGCGATGCAATTTTTGATGTGGCCTATATGATTGTATGTGTTAAAGTGATTTATGCTTTACTAGATGCTATGTGATGCTTTTATGATGCTATGAGATGTATGGATGTTATATTCTTATGCTTATGAATGCAATTATGGATGTGATTATGTATGTATGCAATATTTAATGTGATGATGATGTGATTCTTATATGTTAAAGCAAATTTTATTTATGATGCCTATATGTTGACATAAATTATGGTTATTATGATTATCGATGGATGTAAATGTGTTGTGAATATGATATTTGATTTATGTAGATGTGAAATGTGAATATGAAATGCCTATATGATTATGTATGCAACTTTGGTTTTTTGTATGTCATAGGATATC
The DNA here is from genome assembly GCA_007115665.2 of Sequoiadendron giganteum. NCBI lineage: Eukaryota > Viridiplantae > Streptophyta > Pinopsida > Cupressales > Cupressaceae > Sequoiadendron > Sequoiadendron giganteum. Next base: position 788,176,427 of record CM021101.1, on the reverse strand, counting down.
ATCAAATAATGAGAGATGTGAAGACAAATATGGATGTTAGTGCAAAGAAAGAGATGCATGTTAGTGCCAAAAAATAACAAATCCTTCAAAACCTTGCTATAGTGCTAGTATAGTTGTTTGTCTTAATCATCATTAGGCGAAAATGTCATGATGGCCGACAAACACTATAATATGATGTAGATAAATAGTGTGCAAGGTCGAATCATCACATAGATCAATAGTCACAGACAAGGATGATCATGAATCATACAAGGAACATAATCACCCCTAGTCATTTTGTCATGACCAAACACCAAAAAAAAAAGACTAATCATGAGATGTCGCTACTTCTCTAAATCCTGATGTTTAGGACATCCTTGAGAAACTGGCCCTATGATAGTCAAAACGGACAAAAAAACCATCATGCTAAGTCATTGCTTCTCTAAATCCCAAAGTCAAGACATGCTTGAGAAACTATTAGCAAGGTGATCATAAAAGACAAGGATGATCGTCATGATATGTCGCGACTCCTATGACAAAAGGAACTAATATCATGATAACCATCAAAACGATAGATAAAGTTTGCCAAGTGTTTGCCAAGTGTTTTAATGCCAAGTGTTGCCAAATGTTGAGTGATATCAAATTCAGGAAGGACACATCCCGAATGATGTTGATATCGAGGAGATCGATTCTTGGAGTTAGGAGAATCTATCAAAAATGCCAGATGGGGATTGACAATGTTTAGGAAGGACACATCCAAAAGAATAAATAAAATTACGAGAGTTTCTTTTTAGAAGGACACACCTGATGAAGAACCCAAAATTTTGTTGGGTTAATTGTCAAGATAAAAGTTTGATCACATTTCCTTACTGACATGTTGATTTGACTAAAAGTGTTGATGAAACAGATTGCTTGATAGATTGTCTGCTTAGGATTGATAGGGGATTCACTTAATTTCCAGATAGTTTGACGTGTGTGAAAGTGTAGTACCATGAACCCTAATGGACTAACCTAGTGTAGCCTCGAGGGCTCATCAATTGATGGCCTTGCCTACGTCATGCACTTAGAGACCTAGTAGTTCAACATCACCAATGACCTTGTCCAAAGGACAAAATTTTGAATCATGATTTTATTTTGACAACCCTAGAAAGACTACCTAATGTATCAGGGATTCAAAGATGAATCTTGCGTACGTAGCAAATGTGCAGAGACAATGTAGTTCAGATGTGGACAACAAGATTGATTGATGTGACTGATTGAATTGACTAGACCGATATTGACTTTGATTTTGTTTTTGGATTTTTTGAGGACATTTTTAAAATTTTAGAACTTCTTTTGAGGACTTTTTCAGATTTTTAGGACTTTTTTCACGACTTTTTCTGATTTTTTTAGGACTTTTTTTTCAAGACATTTTCAGATTTTTAGGACTTTTTTTCAGGACTTTTTCATATTTTTAGGACTTTTTTCAGGACTTTTTCAAATTTTTAGGACTTTTTTCAAGAATTTTTCGAATGTCGGATCATGTGCGTCACCCATTGCATTTACATGATAAAGGTCTTGCCCCCAAACAAATCAAGGACTGCATGGATCAAATGATATGGAGATAGGAAGACGCAAGACAAAAGGCAAGGATATGCAAGGGATGATGTCAACCAAATGTTAACCATGGTTGGAATTGATAGGACTTATGACAAAGGTCAGGAATGTGTTAGGCCTTTGTGATTATGGAAAGCAGATAAATGTCAACGAGAGTAACAGTAGATGGCAAAGCAACAATCGACTATGCATGGCACTTGTTTGCTAGGTTTTCACTATTGGATGAATTTATTTCTTTTTACTATTTTTGCCAATTTTTTTTATTTTTTTGGTGTCACCAAGATGCCTGTTTGCCAGGTTTTCATCAATGGACTTTTTTTTCTATTTTTCTATTTTTTTTGTATTTTTTAGGTTTTAGCCAAGCTCTCTGATGCTATGTGTAGAAATTTCTCAAATGTAAGTTGTTGATGGGTTCTGTCAACTGTTCTCCATCAGGTGTATCTAACTAATACGCTCTAGAACCGAAAGTTGCAGTAATGATATAAGGACCAGGCCAATTAGGCTCAAACTTTCCATGCTTTTCATGATCAACCTAATTCCTCAAATTCTGCATGAGGACCAAGTCACTAGTTTTAAAATTTCTCACCATCACTCTTTTGTTATAGCTTTGGTAGAGATGGTTTTGATATCCCTGCAAATGATTTAAGGCATTTTGTCATCTTTCTTGAAGCATTTGTAACTCATGCAAGCGAGACTGTCTATAATCTTCATCATTGATCATTCCTTGCAAAGAGACTCAGAGAGAAGGAATTTCGACCTCGATGGGAAATATGGCCTTAGATCTGTAGACCAAGGAAAATGGAGTGGCTCCAATTGGTGTACGAATGCTATTACGATAAGCCCATAAGGCATGATTCAGTTGTAGGTGCCAATCTCGACCAGTGTCGTTGACAATCTTCTTAAGAATGCGAATAATTTTTTTATTTGATGCCTCAACTTGGTCGTTACCTTGTGGATAGTATGGGGTGGAAAAATGGTGTTGGATATGAAATCTCTCACAGAGTTCACAAATGTCCTAATTTTTTAACGGAGTTCCATTATCCATGATGATGGACTGTGAGACACCATACTGGTAGATGATGTAATTAAGGATAAATTTGGATATTTGCTTACTGATGATGTAAGTGAGGGGGACAACTTCAATCCACTTAGTAAAGTACTCAGTGGTGGTGATTATGAATTTATGGCCATTAGAGGATGATGGATGGATCTTGCCTGGGAGGTCCAGTCCCCATTTTGTGAAAGGCCATGGTGAAGTGATCATTCGTAGCTCCTGTGTAGGTGTGTGAATTAGGTCACTATGTACCTATAATTTTTGACATGTTCTAAAAAACTAAAGAGCATATTTTTCTAATATCAGCGAATAGTATCCCAGTCTAGTGACTTTTCAAGCTAATGTTGGACCACTCAAATGAGATCTGCATATACCCTCATGTACTTCTTGTAAATTTGTTTGGGATTCATTAGTGTCGAGACGGCGAAGAAGCATGTTATCAAAGTCATGATGGTATAGGGTGTCAATGACGATGGTGTGTTGGGCGGCTTTTTGTATAAACGACTTTCTCTAGTTATTGGAAAGGTTGGGTGGAAGGGTTTGGGACTTAAGATAATCATAGATGTCTTGGTACCAAGGTGAACTGGGACCAAAAATATCACAAACCATTTCTGATTTTGGGATATCATATGCAAGCATCAACAACTATTCTACTAAAAAATCAAATTGTGACACATTTTTAGGGATGTCTAAGAGAGATCCAATAGTAGCCATTGCATCGGCTGCCTTATTCTGTGTCTTGGGAATTTGTTCAAAGGAAATCAATTGAAATTATGTTAGGAATTTATCCACCACCAGCTTGTAGGGAGGAAAATTCTCATCCTTTGTTTCATAATCATCATTCAATTGGTTGATAACTAACTAAGAATCCCTGAATACTAGCAATGTCCAAATTTACCATTTAATTGATATCTTGAGACTTGTGACCAATGCTTTATATTCTACAATGTTATTTGTACAAGGGAAGGCGATCATAAATGATTTAGGAATTGAATCCCCTTGTGGTGTGATGAACAAGATACCAGCTCCTGAGCCATGAGTAGTGTGGGATCCATCAAAATATAGCTTCCATGGTAATGTTGGTTCTACATGAAAGATAGACTCATTAGGAAAATGAGTTATTAGTGGATGAGTGACTTGGATCGGTGCATGTGCAAGTTGATTTTCTATTACTTGACCTTTTATTGCCTTGTGCTCAACATATTGTATGTCATACTCGCTCAATATCATGGCCCACTTTGCCAGCCAACCTGTCAATGCTTCCTGACTTAAGAGATACTTTAATGGATCAATCTTGGCTACTAGGTGTGTCTGGTGACTTAGCATGTAATGTATTAGTTTTTGTGATGCAAAGACAACTGTTAGGCATGTTCATTCAATGGTTGTGTAGTTCAACTCATACCCTATCAGTGTGTGACTGATGTAGTAGATGGCTCTTTCTTTTTCCTCATAGTCATTTTTTTGCAGTAATGCCTCTAGTGCATTTGTAGTTGCACAGACATACAAGATCAATGGATTGACCTCAATTGGTGGCATTAGGATAGGTGGTGTCAATAGATATTCTTTGGTTTTTTCAAAGGTTGTTTTCCATTTCTCTTTCCGTAAAAAACGAATAATTTTACATAACAGGTACTGAAATGCTTGACATCTATCTGCCAACTATGTGATGAAGCGTCGGATGGACTGTAGCCTACCCTGGAGTGTTCTCAACTCACTAATTCCCTTTTGTGGATTCATGTCCAATATTTCTTTCACCTTTGCAAGATCAACCTCAATGCCTCATCGTGAAACTATGTAGCCTAGTAGCTTGCCTGAAGTGACCCCAAAGACATGTTTTTTTTTGTTCAAATGGATCTTGTAATATTCTAGCCATTTGAAAATTTTGTCCAATACTTTGAGATGATCTTTCTGTGTCAAAGATTTATCCAGGAGGTCATCTGCATAATCTTCCATTAATATATGCATCATGTCATGGAATATTGTTGTCATGGCTCTTTGGTATGTGGCCCCTACATTCTTTAAACTGAATGGCATGACATTCCAACAATATGTTCCCCATGGGAAGGTGAATGTTGTTTTGTGTTGACCCTTAGTTGCAATTTGGATTTGGTTATATTCAGAGAAACCATCCATGAGAGACAAAATCTTATATCCCGCTGTAAGATCAACAATCATGTCTATATTTGGTAATGGGAAATCATCTTTTGGACAAGCGTTATTCAAATCTCTGAAATCCGTGCAGATATAGATTTTTCCATTTGGCTTTGTGACAGGGACAATGTTGGATATCCAGTCAGCATAGTTGATTGATCTTATGAATCCCACATCCAGTAGCTTTTTTAGTTCAACCTTTACAATTAATGCAATTTGTGGATGCATTTTATGCAACTTTTGTTTAACTGGCTTGATATTTGGGATTAGCGGAAGATGATGTAATACCAATTCTGGATCTAGGCCCGACATGTCAGAATATGACCATGTGAAGTTAATCTTCCTTTTTGTGAATAATTGTTGGAACTCAAGTTTTTCTTCCTCTATTAGGTTTGCAGCTAAGAGAACCATTTTTGGATTCTCCAGTGTGGCTATGTTAACTTTGATGGTGTCTTTAATTAACATTGCTGATTTTTCCTATGTTACGGGGAGAAAGTCCAATCCTCCATACTTAGGCACCTCAGAGAGGTCTTCACCTTCGAATATGTCCTTTATTCTTACTATTTTGTTGTCAGAAGGTGCCTTGTAGCTTTCACCTAAAGATATTTCCTTTTTTGTTCTATTCTTTGTATTTTTGTGACTGGAGGATTGCACAGTCTCCCCGAAGTAAGCTACACAATCTAGGTCAATGGAAAATCGTACTTTGTGATCACCCCATGGTATGCCTTCTCAGAGCCCCATGAATTATGCTATTGCCTCATCATTCTGAAAGATATCCATCACCGATGGTTCTTGTTGGTCCCAGTCAATCAATTGTGGGTATACAAGGAAAATCTCATCATTAGTGTTGGTAAAGGATGGGGAAGATGAAGAAAGTGTGAAAATGGAAGCCTCAAGTGTGAAGGCAAAGTTTTTAATTTCAACTTCTATATCAGATGCAATGGATGGACCATATTCTGATTCTGATGAGTTGAACTCAAAATCATAATAGGGCACAAAAATTTTGGTGTCATGACTACTAGATGGCCTTTCAGAGGTATGGACAATAGGTTTAGATAAGTAAGGCTCATGGGTAGGCTCAAGAATAGGGTGGGATATTTCAGGTATTGCCGAGGGTAATTTATGTTCTTCTAGATCCCAAGAAATGCATACCCATTCCTTATTTTTGGAGTGTTGGTCAATGAGATGAATATTGTATTCTTGTTGAAATAATTCTTTAAAGGGTAGTTGACCAAGATCTAGGAACAGTGCATCGATATCATAGTTGCTCAGGGTTCTCTCATATCCCCATTCCCATTCATTTGAGTCAGTTTTTGTAAGGGATTCTTTGCTTGTCTTGACACTTTCTATAGTCGTTATGTCCTTACTTGAAATTTCATAGGTACATTGATCATCAGTTCTGAGTTGGTCAAAACCTAGCCCTATGTACCTTGGTCTTGTAGAAATGATAAGAGGTTCCCTCCTTCCATTGCTAGCCTTTCCAAGACCACTTGTATCATCAAAACCTACGGCCTTGCATATGTCATAACCTTTTCCATAGAGATGCATTGGTAGTGGAGGCAACTCTTCTAGGTCTTTGCAGATCAAGTTAGCTATGTCAATGATGAAGTTCATTACCCATATCCCCCGATAGTGTTAAAACACTTTTTGGTGGAACCTTGAAAGTTTTTTTGGGCTCAATTGCAAAACACAATCTACCATAGACTTTAGGAAGCTTAAGTATTATGGTGATACAGTAAGCTGTATTCAATTTGAATTCTCCATAGCCAAGGTCTTGGATCTAGAAGTCTTTACTTGGTATGGAGGTCAAGGAAGATGGTGCAGAAGAATTTGGTGGGATGGATGATTTGGTGAGTGTCAATGGGTCAATATATTTGGAAGAGGTGGAAGCTAAGGCTTCTTGATTGATGGGTACCTAGTGCTCAACAGTGGCTCTCAGGTTGGTACAGTATTGAAATGGATTATGATCTCCTCGGATAGTGATTTAAGTACCATCAAAAGGGAACTTCAAGCATTGGTGGTATGTGGAAAGAATGGACTTTTAAGGCATGAATCCAAGGGTGCCCAAGTAAGATGTTGTAATGTATGTCACGATCTAGGACTTGGCATGGTGTATCTATAATAATTGGTCCCACATGGATTGGAATTGTAATGACGCCTTTAGAAGCACATTCCTCATCATCATATGCCTTGATGATAATGATCTTGGTAGCATCCACACATGCATCAGAGAATCCAAGAGCTTTAACCAATTTTAAAGAACAGATGTTCAATCCTACTTTGCCATTATGAGATGGTTTATGGGAGGAATAGTCACTGTCTGAAAAGGTAATGTGGTGAGGCAAAGTTAGATATCCGACCATAGTTTCAAAATTGTTGACATTAATGTTTGTTGGGATGAAAGACTCTTGGAAGAATTTGTCCAATATGGCCTTATGTGTAGGTGAGATACAGAGCAATTCAAGAATGGAGATTTGTGTGGGTGTTTTGTTCAATTGCTCAATGAGGTTGAAGTCTTGCATAGGATTTGACTATCTAGAAGACAGACCAGGTATGGTTATTTTAGGTTGACGTGGAGAGAGACCTAGGACGGTGACCTTACCTTTACATGTTGTAACATTATAGTCCAAGTCCTTTTTAATGGTAGTAGTATTGACACATTTGTCTTCATCAGCAACTCGCAAGTTGTTGATACGTGTACCATCGAAATAATTGAAGGCAGGATGGACATGATTAACTTGATTATTGATATTCTTTGTGCTAGACGAGGAGGTTTTTCGAAAACCATGATCCTACAGTGGGTTCTTGTGAATTGTATGATCTGCATTAGATGCAAACCGTTGACCTCCTTACTCAATGGTATGGTTTTCAATAAGGCCTTGTACCAAATTTTGCAATTGGCGGCAAGAAGAAGTTTTGTGCCCTTTGACATGGTGGTAGTCACAAAATGCATTATCATCCCACCATGATGGCTTGAACTGACCAGGGTCATATGGTTTAGGTTCTTCCAAAGTTAAGAAACTATTTTGGATTAGCTTCTTTAAGACAATTTTGATAGGTTCACCCAAAGGGGTGTATGTGCATTTTTTAAATTGTCATGGTTGATGCAACTGCCTTTGATTGGATTGAGAAAGATTATTTTGAATAGAATTTGTAGTTTGTTTTGGTGTATTCATAGGTGTGTTTTTATTTTGTACGCCTTTCATGGTGAGTACATGACTTGTTGCATTAATGATTTTTTCATCGACCACACCGTCATTGGTAATGTGTTTGTTCTTAACCCAGTATTTGGTTTTGTCAATGGAGCTACTTGGGTTATTGTTTGTGGTGGTGTTAATGTTTTTTCCACCATACTTTAATTCACCTTCAGCGATCAAGGCTTTCTCAAGTTGAACACCCTTTTTGACAAGGTCTACAAAGGTGGTGCAACAATGGACGTATAAGCCATACCTTAGCGGTCCTAGGAGAGTTTGTACAAACATGGTGACTTTCTCCTTTTCAGGTATTTCTACCAGACATCTGCTTGCTAAGGTTCTCCACCTTTGAGAAAATGGGATAAAATTTTCTCCTGCATCCTCTTGGGTAAGACTTCATAAGGAGGCAATATCAATATCCGTATTAATTTTATAGGCATAGTTTTCAACAAAATTGTTTGCCAATTCATCCCATGTTTTGATTCCCTTAGGCAATAGGGCAAACCATTCAAGTGGATGGCCTGCGAGACCTCTAGAGAAAAGTCTCATGAGATAGGTTTTCTCATATGCAATGTCCATGTTGTGTCGAATGGATATGGACATAAGTCATGTGACATATAAGAGTTTTTGTTTGATTGTTGAAAGGTCTCCACTTGGGTTTGAAGAGCAACAGGTTTGATTGTAAGTTCATCCACAATTGGGTTGTTGGTAGCATCACACATGTTGGTGATAGGTATGGATTGAGTCCCCACCTATTTTGATGAGATGTGTTGGTTTGGAATTGGTTTTTGGTGAGCAAAATGAGTGTTCTAATTATGCGGTTGTTAGAAATGAGTGTTTTGATGAGGGATGTGTTGCTATGTATGAACTTCAGAGGTGTAAGTGTTGATATGATATCTTGCCATGTTGGATTGAATTTGAGGACCTTGTTGATTTTGAGTGTGTTGATGCCCAAATGGAGTGAAATATTGGGTGGCTTCATTACCTTTCCCAAACAAGAAATTGTGGCCATGAGGAATGTTAGTGTTTTGGCTCACCAAAATGTTGGTATTAACCTGTGAGGAATTAGGGTGGGTGCTTTTAATGACAATTATTTGTTTATTTATCCCAAATGGGTTGGTTTCCATAGCATTTGAAGAACCTAATCACAGGTTTGTTGATGCACTTATGGAACTAGATGAAGTTACAAAGAGGTTTGATGTGGTTGCACCCATTGTTTGTGAAGGGATAATGGAGGTTTGTTGGGGGATAGATTGTGATGTGGTGTTGGTTTGGGTAGATTGTCCCCCAATGGAGGTGGTGTTATTTGGTGTGTTGGTTGTGGTGGTAGCATGACCAAGGGAGGTAGCATTGATGGTGTTTATGATATTTTGTGAAGAAGCTCCCATGGAAGGATTGTGTGATGGAGGATTGGGAGATGTTTCTCTAAGAGCATTAAGATCAAATCACTTTGGTAACTTAGCCCCTTGGTCAAGGATCATAGCTAGGAATTTGACGGAGTCATTTAAGACTACTTCTTCCACAAAAGCAACCACTTCTGGGTGTTGGGCAATAGCTAGTAAGTCCTATTCAAAGACTTCCCCATTTTGATCCCTATAGATAAATTGTTCAAAAAAATGTTTTGGAGAGGGTGGGATGTTCATCACACTAAAAGGATTGATATTGGAATTTCCCATGTTACAAGAAGGATCGCTCATTGTCATTAGGGAAGGAATCCATGCCAGTTGTTAAACCAAGAAAGTTGGTGTCTTGTCCAAAGGAAGCCATAAGTCTTTTCTTTTTTTGTAATCTAGTTTCAACCATAAAAGTTTTACTCAACCTTGGGATGATGGGGGAGAATGACCTAAATATGACACCATGTTTTTTGGTTTTGGAACCTTGAGGAATGCCATGAAATACAAATGAGACCAAAATGAAAATGGTATGGTACTAAAAATGAGGATTCTAAATGGTATGCAATCAAAAGGAACCTAAGATGCACTCACTATTGGTAGATCTAAGGAGATGACTACTTGAGAAAACCAAGTGTTGGCAATGCTTCAGGTTTGGACAATCAATGGACCATAAAAGGACTAAAAGAAAAAAAAGTGAAGTTTCCACACTAGACTATTGAGTGGGAAAGAATTCACAAAATATTTGACTAAATGATAAAGGGTGATTGGGTCCAATGATAACCTACTATTGAATGCAAAGTTTTGACAACGGATGCTAAGAGACTACTCCTAAAATATGCAAAGATAAGTGTCCAAGGAGATGGTAGACTTAACAATACAACTAATGGAATGTAAATGGAACCCTATTACGATCCTTAAAAAAATGGTATCTATAATGAAATGTTTCAAGGGAAGTTGAGAAATTTAGTGTTTGGTTTAAACAGTAACAGTAAAGAAGGACTTGATGGTACTATAGAAAAGATAAGTTTTTGGACTTCAATATTGATAGTGAGAAGATGGTTGTGAAGTTTTGGAAAATCCATCACAACGAATGCGGCATGACAGAGCATATGTGGCTTAAATTGGTAAATGTAGTTCTGGAACTGGCGAATGCGACTCAGAATGGAGAATGCGGTTTGATACTGGTGAATTCGGCTTAGAAATGCGAATGTGAGGCAGGAAGTTTCAAGTGTGTCTCATTAGAGTGATTGCGGCTCATAATGTCTCAAATGTGGCTCAAAATATGACAAATGCGGTTTGACAGAGTGTTTGCATCACAGAAAGTAATTTTCAAGAGAAATTTTTTGCAGATTTTACCAGTTTTTTCTTTGATGTTAGCAAGTTTGATGTTCAGTGGTGGAATATTTTTGAAAACAATTTGGAAAACACTTGGCGTTGTAAAATTTCAAAAGCAACCACATTGAAGATATTGAAAAGATCCTAGGGATTCAAAGATAGTATTCTTATGGATCCCATGAACCACATATCCTTAGTGAATGAATCCAGAAGTTTGGCCCCACAGGCTCCCGCTTATAGTGCACTCACTTCTCAGGGCAACCAAGCTTCCAATTTCCATGGAACTCCCATGGTAGATTGATCATTTCTACTAAGAACTACATAGATATGGGTGCCTTGGCAATGACCGTTGCTACACCAAAGAATAGAGGGTTTTTGGTTTCTCAAAAAAAAAAAAATTAATTCGGGCACCCGTTCAAAAGGCCATGCAAGAGGCATTGTCATCCCAGTCTGCAGAGGTTAGGCTCTGCAAGTTTCGACACACGACAAGGGTATTGGGGAGTCAATTGCTGGTCTGCAAGAGCTTTCATAATGCTAAGCTTTCCTTAACATTAGAATTTTTATACCGGTTGGGCGTCGCTTGGCTTTAGCACGTTCACGGTTTGAGTCACTTTGGGGTGAGTATTTTGTCCCACCAAAGCAAGCCCAAGATTTATGGCTAACTAAAGTGAACCAAAATATTTATAGTTCAATCGATCTTTGTTTAAAAATAAAGAGAGAGCACATGAATATTTCAAATCACACTTGCATGGTGTTCTTTTTAACCAAAAAATAAAATGTGTACAAACAGAGAATGTACAAAGTTCATTTTATCCATTTGTAGTTTTTGTCAAGCAAAGGGGTTAATTTTAACCATTTGTAGTATTTTCTATCTAAGATTTAATTTTAAACCCAATGAAAAACAAAGTTTGTTGTTCTTTTTAGCCAATATGCATTTGCATGTCTATTCTTTTTAGCCAATGCATGTAAAATGAAAGTTGTGAAATGAAATGAAAGAAACAATTAAGAAATTTAGGTTAGACTCTAGCTTGACACATGCTACAAGAAACAAATTAGTAACCCAATAATTTTAATCTAGAATTATAAGAATCTGACGAAATCTCAAAAAGAGAAAACAAAAAAACTTTTTCTTTTACCAATTAGTTGCGTTGGAATAGGTCAGATGTGACTCGGTACACTATTTTTGGTTCAGAATCTGGAAAATGTAGTGCGACAGGTCAGATGCATCACTAGGACTATCAGATGCGGCGCGACAAAGAAAATGCGTCACAAGAGAAGTTAAATGCAACACAACAAAGCGTTTGCATTGCATGACCTCTCAAATCTGGCATTTCGTACCTATACTTGCGAAAAATAATCCGAAAGTCGTAAAAAAACATAAAAAAAAAGTCTTAAAGAAACTTGTCGGGTTCACTAATGTAATGATGGATTTAAGCAAGGTAGAGTTGTTAGTGTCTAATACATGCAATATTAAATAATCTAATCAATCAATAGAATGCATATGAAAATAAAATAATAGAATGAATAAGGAAGCTCTCACCCAATTCTTTCTTCTCTATGGCTCACTTCTATTGCACCTTCTAACTTTGTTGTGATGAAGAATGTGCCCTCAGATTTGATTAGAAAATTCTATAATGCCTAGTCCTAAATAAAGCTTTGAAGGATTTGTATAAACTAAACGAAAATAGATATTAGATCTAGAATGTAAATAGTTAGAATGATAACAGGGATGCAAGAATAGATAATAATAAGAAATTAAGAGGTAATAATTAGAGATCTATCTATATCCTCCAAAATGAGGACAAGATTGCCATTTTATAGAAAATGCAATCTTGAATGGACGGATGGGATGAAAGATTGAGAATATTCCATAGAATCAAAGGTCGGGATTCAAAGTGGCAACTCTCAATTAGGGTTAGGGAAAAATTCCCAAATGAGTGAATAAGATTTAATAAATAAATTAAATCAAGGATAAATGTGACAGTGAGATGAAACTAGTAAAAATCAGAAGATAAGAAGATAAGATTTTAGACAATCAGTAATTTTAGAAATTACTTGATTTGTAGAAGAATATTTCCATTTTGAATTAAAATTAATTCAAAATATGGATTTAGTACATAGTAAATAATTGATTTAAGATTATTTACTAAAAGAAGAACTATTTAACTATGTGAAGTCATTTTTAAATAAATTGTTTTATTTAAAAAGAGGGAAATGTCACATAAGATAATTAAATAATTAGAAATAATCATTTAATTTAGAAGAGGTGGTTAATTTAATTGAAAAAATTAATAAATCTATTTAATTAAAAGAAGATTTTGGGGATTAGTGACATATTAAATAAATATATTTATTTAATAATCAAGAGGACATTAATGATAGAGATTAATTAAATAAAATGGGAACTCTATTTAATTATGAGTTGAATTTAGATAATTAGTGACGCATTAAATAAATAAATGAGATTTATTTGTTTAATAATCAAGAAGAAATCAAGGAAGGAAAAACCAACAAAAACCTTAAAGTCAGAACCTTAGAAAAATTTTTATAGAAGGAATTGCAAAGGCTTCTAGGCCTGAAAGCTTCAAAGTCCGGAGCTCTTGGGCTCTTTGGGATGAGGACCAGAAAGGTAGAATTTAGTTCCTCAAGGATGCTCCTTAAGCCAAAGAACTCTTTAACAAAATTCACCACATCCTCTTTGAAAATCTTCTAGAACCACTGAAAGAAGAACAATGGGGAATCCATCAGGTATCGAGGCCTTATTGCCTTCAAAGGAGAAAACAACACTCTTAAATTATTCCCTAGATGGAATATCATTTAGCATTTTGTTATGTTCATCCTTAACAAGATCAAGGATGGCCTTAGAAATATAATCTTGGATTTCATGATTAACTCCATCACTAGCCGATAGAAGATTATTGAACAAAAATGATAGCTTATCTTCTTATATCATCATCCTTCTCAAAATGAGCTCCATTGTACTTGTTGTGAGTAATCCTATTAGAAACTATGTGTTTCAATATAGTCATGTGAAAATATGTAGTATTTTATCACATGTTGAGAGCCATAGAGCCCTACAAGAATAGAGAAGGAACAATTTTAAAGCGAAGGATCAACCATCTATTGGAATGCTAGAATTAACTCATATAGACCTCTATGGTCCTAAAAGAATAGGAAGCCTAAATGGTGATAGGTACTTTATGCTTTTAATTGATGATTACTTTAGAATGACATGGGTTACATTTCTTAGAGAAAAGGCTAAGGATCTTGATAGATTCAAATTTTTTAAGGCAAGAGTAGAAAATAAAATGTTTAAGATCTGATAGAGGTGGAGAGTTTACATCCGGTGAGTCCAATGCATTATATGAAGAGTGTGGCATAAAAATACATTATTCTGCTCTTAGAACCCCACAATAGAATGAAGTTGTAGAAAGAAACAATTAAACTATTCAAAAGGCCACTGAAACTAAGATGAAAGAAGAAAATGCACCTAATGTGTATTGGAGAGAAGCTATCCATACTACTATTTACATTGTTAATAGATTTCAAGTCAGAGGTAACAACACTAAGACCCCTTATGAATTATGGATTGGTAAGAATCCTACTATAAAATATTTTAAGGTATTTGGAAGTAGATTTTATATTAGAAGAGATGAAGAAAATCTTAGAAAGTTTGATGCTAGATGTGATGAGGGAATTTTTCTTGGATATGCAAGTAAAAACAAGGCTTATAGATGTTTTAATAGGAGGTTGAGGAAAATAATTGAAAAATAATAATGTAAAGGTTGATGAAGCTATATATAGACTAGTGGAAATAATTGAAGTTGAACCTGATGATCCTATCTATGTGCAAGTACACGAAGAATAGAAAGAAGAGAAAGTAAAAATAAAGGAGAAGAATAAATTCTAGAACCTACACCTAAGACTCCTAAATATGTTTAGAAAAATCATCCAGAGGAACAAATAACTGGATACCAAAGTGAAGGAGTGAAGACAAGAAGCAAAATGGTTAAGGTAAATTTGTGTCTACTCTCTAAGATAGAACCTAAGACTATGAATGAAGCATGTAATGATTAAATTTTGGCTAGAGCAATGAAATATAAACTATAGTAGATAGGGGAGAATGAGACATGGGAACTAGTCCCTAAATATACAAACAAGAATGTAATTGGTTCTAAATGGGTATTCATAAAAAAGTTGAATGAAGATGGTGAAGTGGTAAGAAATAAAGAAAGACTTTTATGTAATGGATATTCATAGGTTGAAGGAATAGATTTTGAAGAAAAATTTGCACCTATACCAATAATGTAATCCATTTGAATGTTCTTGGAATTCTCAACTCATAAAGACTTCAAAGTATATCAGATGGATGTAAAATTTGCATTTTTGAATGGAGAATTAAAATAAGTGTATATGGAGTGACCAAAATCTTTTCAACTATCAGACAAATCAAGCATGGTTCATAAACTAAAAAAGGAACTATATGGATTGAAACAAGCTCCCAGAGCTTGGTATGCCAGATTAGATAAATACCTGATAGAGCAAGGATTCAACAAAGGGTCCATAGACAATAATATTTACTTCAAGGTTGAGAAAGACAAGACTCTAATAGTTGTGGTGAATGTTGGTGGCATCATCTTTGGTGGAAATGAAGTTGTGTAAAAATTTTGTTGAAGAGATGCAAAAAGATTTTGAAATGTCTATGATTGGTGAACTAAATTTCTTCCTCGAAATTCAAGTAGTCAAACTTATAAAGGGATGTTTACCTCAAAATCTAAGTATGTTAAGGAATTGCTAAAGAGGTTTTGACTAAATGACTCTAAACCAATTTGAACCCCTATAGTAACTCAATGTAAGTTGAGTAAGGATGATGAATCTGCTAAAGTTGATCAAAGAATGTATACATCCATGATTGGTGTATTGTTATACCTTACTGATACTAGACCTGAAATTATGCATGCAGTATGCTTAGTTCTAAGATTTCAAGTAGAACCGAAGGAAGTACATGTTATAGTTGTAAAGAGGATATTCAGATTTCTTAAAGGAACTCCCGACTATGGATTATGGTATTTGAAGGTCAATGATTTCACTCTGAATGCCTACACTAATGCAGAATGGGCTGGTTGTGTAGGTGATAGGAAAAGTATAAGTAGTGGTGCACTCTTTCTTGGAGGAATATTAGTTTCAAGGTTGAGCAAGAAACAAGATTCAGTTTCTTTATCCACTGCAGAAAAAAAATATATTGCAGCAACATCTTTTTGCACATAGGTATTGTGGATGAAGAAAAATTTGATGGACATGGGTGTGGTGAGTGATGAACCTACTTCTATCTATTTTAAAAATATAAATGCTATAAGCATCTCAAAGAGTCCATTGATTCATTCTAGAACAAAGCATATATCTATCAAGTATCACTTTTTGAGGGAGAAGATATTGAGGAATGAAGTTAGACTTGAATATGTATCTACGAAAGAACAAGTTGTAGACATATTCACAAAGGCCCTTCCGAAGGATAGTTTTGAGTATCTCTGAGGGATGTTATGGGTTACTACCCCTCCTTCTTTGAACTAAGTGCGCATGGTAGTGCATCAGTCAAGTGGATTTACAAACCTTTTATTCTGGATTGATGATTGTGGTCTACTCGTCAGGGAGAGTAGTGAAGTGCATTGTTGCAGTATGTGATTTGATTGTACTTATTAGGGGGAGTGAACATAGATTTATATGGCAATAATTTCATTTTCCATTGATGTCAAAGGGGGAGAGAGAATCATGTGAAAATTTTATGCTTGGAAATTTTTTGCTTCTAAAAATCATGTAGGATGTGGGAGAGAATCATGTGAAAATTTTATGCTTGGTAGGTTGTCGCTTCTGAAAATCATGTATGCTATATTTGATGGTTTTTCACATCATGTGTTGCCATAAATGAAAAAGGGGGACATTTTTGCAAGTATGGATGAGTTTGGTGGTGTTGTAATTAATATTGTCATTGATATCAACACAAATTTGTGTATTTGCCAAGTGCTTTTGAGGAAATTTGAGAAATAATAAAGGAGGATTAAAAGTGTGTTTTTTGTGTGCTCTAGTAATGTGGTCTACATTTATTGTGTGTTTTACATATACCTATGAATATTTGTACATGTGTTCATAAGCTTTAATGAATCATATATATTGAGTTTCAACTTTTCGTTTGATGAAGAGTAGAAGTTAGTGGACTCGTTTTCCAAAACTATTTGTTAGTAGACTAGGACAAATGTTTTGGCTCTGTATTCTTCTAATATTTGGTTTCAGATCTTGTAGATGGGTATGTGTAGTATCATCATGGAAAAAGCAGGCCCTTAAGTGGCAGTAAAAAGATAAAAAATCAGAGTTAGACAACTTCACGTAGAAATTTTAATAAGTTATCTATATTATTTCAATAAAATGTAAAAATAGAATCTATATAAAATTGAATCTAGTTTCTAAAATACTAGACCTTTATTTAAAAAAATTAATTTATTTGGTGAAAATTTGAAATTTCAATGTAGTAGTATTTAAATTTCAGGGTAAAAATAAGAAGCAGGTGTTTGTCTGACCACCCTAACCACAATAAAATGATAATATTTTTTTATAAGATTTTATATATAAGTAGAGGACTGATGTCCCAATGTGATGCATATTTTTTAATAATATTTTTCCTAGTAAATAATTAATTATAATTTTTTTATTATAAATTTTAAAAAATATAAAAACTTGTTTGTCTAACCACCTTAACTTTGTCAAAAATCATGAAATTCATTTTTTTCTTTTTTAATCCTATAGTATACGAAGCATAGAATGTGATACATGTTTCAAATTCAAATAATTTGATACCATTTCAAAGTTATAAATGTTTTTCAATCAGCCTATCAATCAGGACTTTATTTATAATTCTAATAGAAAATGAATAATAATTATTTATTAAATTCAAAGTGAAGCATAATTTACATTGGTGGAAATATGAGAATCTTCTCTAAAATCCCTTTTCATTTCATCAATTTTGCATTAAAAATAGGTCGTCTGCCACATGGACCATCATATGGCTTACATATCGCCACTTTTTTGGCCCATCATGATCCTGCACATACCCAGATCTGGGAAATGACTATTTCTAATTGTTTATGTGCTCTAAAATTTTTTCTTGTGGTTGGCGCTCTAGAAGACCTGCTCTAGAGCTTTTTTGTTTTTGTTCGTTGGTCTAGTTGGACTGGTAAAGAGTTTTCTAAATATAATTTTTGTTATAATTGTTGTAGATATATATGAGATGTTCTTAGAGATGGTAAAATGAGTGGTGAAGCGTATTAAGTGATCCACATGTTTTTATCTTGTTGGAGATGTGTGTACTTCAAATATCACTAGTATTTTCATTATGTTTGGATGACCTGGTGTGTACAATTTACATTTGGCTTTTGCATCAATTTAAGTAAGCATGTGTGAGATTCAATATGTATTTTGGGTCCTAGATTAAATATTTAATTGGTCCTCTCTAATTCTTATCCACCATGGGAATGTTGAGTAGCTGACCTAGAATGAATTTGTAAATGAAATTGTATAGCCAACCTTGGAGAATGTTCCTAAGGTTGAAGATGGTATAAAAGCAAGTCAATTTGTAGAAAAATCAATATCCATCCATCCACGAATCAAACAAGTGAGTGAAGTGTGTGAGAAAGTGCGAAAAGAAAAGAGTGGAAGAGAGAAGTAAGGAAAACATACTTTAAGGTGTTATATTCCTGAAATCAGTGAGCTAAAGGCATCTACAATATTCTGATCTGGTTGCGAATGTGTGGAACCCTAGTGGTGGATCTTCATTTATATTCTTTAATTTTTTCTATAGGCAGTCAGCCTCCCTTTTGGAGAGTGAGTCCTTCTCAAGGTAGTGAGTGCTTAATCTAGGTAGTGAGCCCTCTGGCAGTCAGACTTTGTATCTCATATTGCATTAGCACTATATTATGAGTTAATCCTCACTGTGGTTTTTTTGTCATTGGGTTTTCCATATAAATTAGGTACATCTCTAGTGTTCTCATTCTATTATTTGCATTTTATGTTTACATTTATTAAGAGATTGAATTTAAGGTGAAAAGAAAAAATTTTAAAGTAAAGAGATTTGATACAACTAATTCACTTCCCCTCTTAGATGTCTTGTGCATTTCAACATTTCTACCATTAGTTGTACCATGGGCTTATCTTTGGACTTATTTTCTTTTACCTTCTCCCACACGACACCCCAATTATCTATTTGTTCTTTAATTCTAACCTTGTATATCTCAAAAATTTCATCTAAGACTACAAGAGTTCCTCCCAATGCTTGTTTCACATTAACCATGTTAATAGAGGGAGGGGGCATGTGTAGGATCATCATGGAAAAAACAAGCCTTTAAGTGGTAATAAAATTAGAAAAATCAGAGTTAGGCAACTTGACGTAAAAAAATGAATTAGCTAACTTTATTATTTCAAAAATATGTAAGAATAGAACCTATTGAAAATTGAATGTAGTTTCTAAACTACTAGGTTTATTTTTATTTTAAAAAAATCTATTTAGTGAAAATGTGAAATTTCAATGGAGTAGTATTTAAATTTCAGGCAAAAAATAAGAAGTAGGTGTGTGTTTGACCACCCTAACCACAATAAAATGATAGCATTTTTTTATAATATTTTAGATATGAGTAGAAGACTCATGTCCTGATGTGATGCATATTTTTTTGTAATTTGTTACCAAGTAAATAATTAATTATGATTTTTTATTACAACTTTTAAAAATATAAAAACTCGTACGTCTGACCACCTTAACTTGGTGAAAACTTCATGAAATTCAATTTTTTTTTTTTAATCCTTTAGTATGTGAAGCATATAATGTGACACATGTTTCATATTCAAAAAATGTGATACCCTTTGAAAGCTATATATTTTTTTCAATCAGCCTATCAATCAGGACTTTAGTCGTAATTCAAATAGAAAATGAATAATAATTGTTTATTAAATTCAAAGTAAATCATAATTTATATGGGTGGAAAGCTAAAATATCCTTTAAAAACCCTTTTCGTTTCATCAATTTTGGGTAAAAAAAAAGTCGTTAGCCCCATGGGCCATCATATCACTTACATATCGCCACTTTTTGGCCCATCATGATCCTGCAGCTACTCGACGAGAAGTAAATAGTGTTGCATCTATTTGATATGAAAAACTTGTCTATGTACCACCATTTTTTGTTCCTCCTATTTCTTCTTCAATAAAAAAATGTATTTCTTGGTTTTGTTGTAGAGGAAGATGCACCTTTAGTTTTTACTTTTGATTTATCTTTATTTGATTCTGCATCCCTCTACTTATCAGATAGTTACATTGGAACTTCTTGTTTTGAAACCTCTATGTTTTTCTCTTCAATTCTTATACCAAGAGCCACTTTACTAGTTCTCCTTTTCTTTCTAGTAGGTTCCCCACTCTCAAATGCAGTTTCATTTCTTTGTTTTCTTTTCTTGTCTTCTAAGGATGTGGGCTCAATTCCTCTTTCTCTAAAATCTTTACAAAAACGTTTATCCAATGTAGAGTGTGTAGCAAAAATGGTGCAAAGAACTCATCAATTGACATCATTTATTCACCCTCGTAATCTAGCTCTGGAATAGGTTCATCATACACCCTATCTTTATTGTAGGCTTTATTCAAAAATTCTCCATCATCTTCTTCCAGTTGGTCTAGAATATCATGAATCAAAAGAATCCAAGAAAATTCTAAATAGAATCTTTCATATTTTCTCAAATTTACGTTATTATAATCTTCATAATTAAGCCAATAATCTTCTATGGGATGGACATGATCATGATAACCAACAATATTCTTGACAATATTCCTTTCAGGATCATAGTACATTCTCTGAAGTAAAAAAAATCTCAAAATTATATGTTCTCAATTCTTCCTCACACAAGGTAGACAACCTTATTACATTGCAATTATAACTCCTTAATACTATAGGAAATATAAAAGAGTCCTTCTTGTGAGCCTTGTTACAAAGGGACTAAGATAGTTTTAATTGTCTCACCAATTTCAATAAAACAAAAATATATGCAAGGTACCAACACAGCATGAATGGATGTTCATCAAATACTTTCATCCTAATGTAGTACTAAGTGGGGAACTGAATATACCATCCTCCCATTGGTCTAATAACACTTTGTGCTTCCAAGGACAATATTTTGGCTTTATCACCTTTATTCATTCTAACTAGCTTCATGGAGAAAACATCATTAACTCTCTTGTAATTATCTTTATAGCCATGGATAGTGATTTGGGGTAAATGAACATATATCAAATTTTTTCCAACCTCCCTGCCCAAAGTACCAACCCTTTTCAAACCTTGTTTGGTTTCCCTCATTGTGCAAGAATAAATCATATATGATGATAAATAAAAACATCTTGTTTTGGGTAACACATTTATCTATTCACATAATTTGTCACAAATAAATTTCCACCAATGCATTTACATGGGATTCTCCATCAACCTGAATATTATTATTAACATACAGGGTTCAAATTTATTGGAATCTCTTAAACCACCTATCTTGCTCACAGAGTGATAATGTCTTGAATTTCTTGGTTGAATATACACCTTTGAAGTACTTTTTTCTATGGTGTAATTGGCTCATGGCACCATTGGCTACTCATACTCTCTCTATTGTGAGCTTCAAAATTCTGATATGTCCTATCCTTCGCCTTCATATCAATATTGTACATCTAAGTAAAGTAGAAAGCCCAAATGTGTACATAATTTATTTTAGCATGAGATTTTGTTTATTATTATTCACAATGATTTCATTTGTAGCAACAGGGCGAAGACAAATCTTCACATACAAACTACAAAGAGCCCATCTTTCTTGAAAGATATGGAATAAGACAATCTCAAAGGGGAAATATAGCTAAATAGAATAAAATATTAACTCAATTAAATCCCAAGTCTATAGTAATCAAGTTATGATAATACTAGGTTCACTCCAAGGTATACTATGATTTTTCTATTAATCTCAAAGGGAATATGTTAATTTTTTTTTTTATCAAAGATCATAAGATTTTTACACAAGATTTCCAATTCATTCATAAAAATAACATCATGAAATCAAAAGATTTGAAATAATATTTCCTGAACATCAACAATTTAATTTTCTATCACTTAAGTAGATTTAGCTTTAAGCATTCAACCAGTTTCAATAGAAAATGAAATATTTTCAATAAAATTCCATCCATTCATCTATTTTTTGGAATATTTTGAAAATTTAAACATCTATTCCAAAATAAAACATAAAAAATTATTGAAATATTAAAATTTCTCCATGTTATTCTCCATGCATGCCCAAAAGAATTAATTAAATGAAAAAAAAAAATTTATACTTCACTAGATTTCCTCACAACTACATATAAAATTTCTTCAAGATTTTAAAGAGAGGGGTTTCAATTTGGACATTGAGTAGGTTTTGCATGCACCCTTAAATGACATAGTATACAATATTGTTTGAATGAACTAAAAAAACTAGCTACAAAAGATTCATGAGATAGGTAGCTATCAAATTGACTTTGATATTAATCAATGTCTATGTGCATACAAGTTTTTAGATCAGAATGATTCAGAAAATAGGAAAAAATAAAAAAACTTAGAGAATTTATGGCTCTTTTGATATCCACAAATTTTGAACTTAAATGAAAATAAATAGTAAATGGCCTTTTATAGGAACAAGATCCCAAGAGTTTAAACTTAATTTTTTTCCAGAGAATCATAAATAGCAAATCAAACCCTAAAACGTGGAATATGCTAACTATCATTTATAATATTCTAGATGAAGTCACAAATTTGAATTTTTCAGTAGCAACACTTTCCACTTCTTACTTTGGTATTCCATACTCCACATAAACCAAGGCTATTCACATCCTTGTGAATACTGGACAAAAAAACATCCATCAGGACTAGGAAAAACATTCAAAACTACAAAACAAATACTATTGTAACACCTTTGGTATCCGGTATCTTTTATCATTCATGACTCGAGTTCTGGGATTCTTTCTCTTTCTTTCTTAAATTGATACTCTCATAAAGTGCCCAATGTTTGATGCATATGATATTTTGAAATCCCTTTTATAGCTTTCCAAGTGAGTTTAAGCTTGGTGTATTCTTCTGATACCTGAAGTATTATATCATTTCTCTAGACTTTATTTGTTTCATATTTATCTACAGTGTTCATGCACTATATGATCTCATCAATGACCTCTTTAGTTAATAAATAAACAAGGTCTATATTTATTCTTTCAATCCATTCTTCAAAATATTTAATGTTTTTACCCTCTTGTCCTAATGTTTGGCGATCACAACTTTGACTTAATAACAATTCAATAAAATCATGATACTTATCAAGCAATTTTCTAGTTTACATGGTGACCTTTTCAAATCCTTCAAAACATTGTATCAAAATTTCACCTTACCATTTCAATTGTTTCTTCCATTTTTCTAGCAATAGAGCTTCTTACTATAGCATTACATTTCCTTGTATTAA
Organism: Sequoiadendron giganteum; assembly: GCA_007115665.2. Classification (NCBI taxonomy): domain Eukaryota; kingdom Viridiplantae; phylum Streptophyta; class Pinopsida; order Cupressales; family Cupressaceae; genus Sequoiadendron; species Sequoiadendron giganteum. The sequence continues at coordinate 788,153,182 of CM021101.1, read as the reverse complement.
ACCTTGGACATCCATTTGTATGAGAATTTCAATATTTTTCTTTTCAATATCAATTTGTTCTTGACGAACCCTAGATTCACCTTCAAAGCTTTTGGATTTTGTAGGCCAATGGTATGCTTCCAAGTATATTTCCCTATTGCATCTATGATGAATTCTTCTCCCTTTTTTACCCAATACTCTATCCATTCTTCACATACATTCATTTTATGGAAAACCATTGCAATTGCATCCACCTATTCTTGTGACATTAGTACTTGATGTTGGGGAAGTTTAGTCTATGCTTGAATAGATAGGGTTAGATATTTTATAAAATTTTCTATGGTAGCAACCAGTTCTTTCAATTCTCTTTTCTTATTTTTATACTTCTATACTCTAGCAAAAGTGGCATCCAAATTAACCTTTATTTCATCCAACTCTTGCTTCTAGGATGACTATACAAGATTAATACTTGCTACCTTATACTCCTTAGGTGTTATTTCATGCATGTTTTTATCAGCTATCAGGGTAGCTATATAGACGATTATGTTACAATTTGTATTCCTTTGTTAACAGAGAGGCAAAAATTAAATAGTGTTGTGGCTCTTTGAGATGCAAACCTTGTCTATGTACCAACATTTTTGTTACTCTTGTTTCTTCTTCAATAATCAGTTTATTTCTTGGTTTTTTTGTAGAGGAAGATGCACCTTTAGTTTTTACTTTTCATTTATCTTTATTTTATTTTTCATCCCTTCACTTATCGGATGCTTTCATTGGAACTTCTTTTTTTGAAACCTCATGGGTTTTCTCTTCAATTCTTATACCATGATCCACTTTACTACTTATCCGTTTCTTTCTAGTAGGTTCCTCACTCTCAAATGTAGTTTAATTTCTTTTTTCTCTTTTCTTGTCTTCTGAGAACATGGGTTGAATTCCGCTTTGTCTCAAATCTTTACAAAACTCATTTCTCTAGTGCTCAGTGTGTAGAAAAACTGGCAGAGAGAACTCATCAATTGACATCATTTCTTTGCACTCATAATTTAGGTCTGGAATAGGTTCATCATACACCCTATCTTCATTGTACACTTTATTCAACACTTATCCATCACCTTCTTCCATCTGGTCTAGAATATCATGAAGCATAAGAATTTGAGAAGATTCTAAAGAAAATATTTCATATTTTATCAACCTTAGTTTATGCTCATCTTGACAATTAAGCCAATAATATTCTAGGTATTCGAAATGAGCACAAAAATAAGACATACTCTTGGAAATATTTCCTTCAAGATCATAGTACATTCTCTGAAGTGGAAAAAACTCAAAATTACATGTTCTCAATTCTTCCTTACTGAATTTAGACAACCTTATTGCATTGCATTTATAATTTCCTAATACTATAGGAAATCTAAAATAGGCCTTCTTGTGAGCCTTGTTATAAAGGGTCTGAGATGGTTTTAAGTGTCTCAACAATTCTAATAAAATAATTTTACCTGTTGGGTTCCTAGGTAGCATAAATGGATGTACATCAAATCCTTTCATGCCAATGTAGGAGTAAGTGGGGAAATTAATATACCAGCCTCCCATTGGTCTAATAACACTTTTTCCTTCCAAGGACAATATTTTTTATTTATCAACTTCCATCGTTCTGACTAGCTTCATGAAGAACACATCATTCAGTCTCCTTTAATTATCTTTATACCCATGGATAGTGATCTGGGGTAAATGAGAATATATCAAATTGTTTCCAATCCCTTGCCCAGAGTACCAACCCTTTTCAAACCTACTTTGCTTGCCCTCATGGTGCAGGGTTTGTACATATTTATTATGTATTTCAAAATTCAAATACAAACTATGGGTTTGACCAAGGAAAACCCCACATTAGAAACCAAAATATACTCTATTTTGCAAATGATTTTGTCTATTTAAACCCAGTTTCTAGTGAAGAAGTAGAGGGTAGACTATAGACTTCCAACTCCACTTTCAGTTTTCTGAAAAAGATGAAAGGGACTAGGTCACCAATACTGGAAACCTAATACCACTACATGTTTCTCTCAAACATTTTGGTAGATTTGAGTACCCAGTTGGCTAAAACGGAGCCTAAAGAAATTTACCAGAACTGGGACTAGGTTGCCCAGTTTGACGTAAGTGCCTAGTTGGCATAAAATCTAGATTTTCTAGATTTCTAGGGGCTTTTGCAATTTCTTCTTCAGTCCTCATTAGTTTCCAAGTGCACTTGTCTGATCTGTTCTATTATTTTACCTTGTATATTCTTCATTTCATCCTTTTGCATAATATCATGTGTTTTCAAATAATGTAGATTTCCTTAGTTAGTTTCATTTGTTAGATTATAGCATTTAGAATACTACATATAAGAATTCCAATCACATTCAACCCTAATATTGAATGATTCCCAATATTTATGTACACAAAAGGAAATACCCTTACTTCTAAGTGAGAACCCTAGAAAGTCTTAGGGGACCCTCCCTTTAACAAGATAAATTTTGTGGTTCATTTTGGTGAACTTGCATTCAGACAAATCTTACTTATTATTTAGCCTTCACTTGCATCCTAGGAACCTCTTCTAATAACATTGTATTGTAAGTTGCATTGTTTAAAATGGCATCCTAGAGTTTCATCCTTTACATTAGTGAAAAAGCTCAGTTTTTGCATTTATTTATTTTTGTAATAGATTAATTTTGCATATGTCTTGTAGATTTTCACTTTACAGTAAAAAATACAACATTTCTCATCAGAAAAACCAGAAAAAAGTCAAAAATATCCCTACTGGGACTAAGTCACCACCTTGGGCGACCTAGTCCTAGTACTCATTTTGCATCAATAATTTCTGCATTTACTTGCTAGTTTCTAAAGTTTCTATTTTTTTTCGGTTGATGCTTTGTTTAAATTTCATTAATTTTTTGAATATATTTATAATTATCTTAAACATATTGTACTTTGATGACACTTATGAATAGAACTAGATCTTTAGAAGTTTCATTTTCAACATTAGTTCCTAGTTCATTTAAATTAAATTCATTGAAACATGAAAACAAAACCACAGAAAAATGATATGAAAAAATGCACGGACTTCTTCACTATAGGAAAACCATATCATCTAAACCTTTTAGTAGTGATGACTTGGATAAACTAGATGAAGCTCTACAGGTTTTCCTCTCACTAAGGTCATCCACTAATATTTGTGATGACAAACCAAAATCCGCCACTGATAAGCTATCTCGCAAACCTTTTAGTTGGGATGATATGTGTATGTTAGATGAAGTTCTTCAAGATTTCATCTCACCTAACTCATCCGCTATGGTTTTTTGTGAGAAACCCCAAAAAAAATATTCCAATGTCATCCAACCTCAACTTTTTCTCTACCCACCTTCCCATAAACCTCAAACCCCATCCAAACCTACATTTTCCCTTTTTATCCACCCAAGCATGATATTGTTGCTCATACTCACTATACTGGAAATAACCCACATCCCCAACAAGCCACCTCAACACCCTTACCATTACCCAACCCCATCTTACCTCTGACACCTCATTTAAACTCACAACTTAGTGAATATGATCTCCTTGAACAACTTAAGTATACTCCTGCCAAGATCTCCCTTTGGGATCTTCTTCATAACTCCCCTAACTATCATTTTATGCTTCAAAAAACATTGCAACAAATAGTGGTTCATCCTAGTATGAATGTTAATGATGTGTCTTCTCTCCTAAAATAAATGAATGAAACTAATGTAGACATAATTACCTTCTACCAGCATGAGCTCCTTCCATTAGAATTAGGAAAAAAAAATGAATCCTTCATGATCATAGCCCAATATGAGCACATAGCCATAAAAAGGACCCTCGTTGACAATTCCTCTACCCTTAATGTGTGCAATGCAAATCATCTTGATAGATTATGTGTGGATAGAACAAATCAAATTTGATTCCTTATCCATTAGAGGATTTGACAATGTTACCAAGCAACCCCTTGGTGTCATCACTTTACCTACTATCATTGGAATGGTCACACTGCAAACTCCTATTCATGGAATGCTCTATGACCTTTCCTATAATCTCCTCTTGGGAAGACCATGGATTCATGAGATGCACGTGGTAACATCAACCCTTCATCACAAAATGAAATATGTCTATAATAATTTTTTTTATCAAAATGACATAGACCCTAAACCTAAGAGTTGCTTACAACTTGAAAAGGGAATTGTTACCAAAAATTTTATTATAGCTCATTTTCGCAGAGCTAAGAATGATTTTTTCATTTAGAGGTGAAAGGTACACATTCAATGTTGATAGTTCATTTGATTGAATTCAATTTATTATGCAGTAAATTATAAGACAAAAAAATTCATAAAATATTACATAGTATTGTTGTTTTTATTCATCATGAAGTGGAAAAGACACATCATCAGAGCATAAACCATTTATGTTTGGTGTTTAAAAACCAGAAAAGTGTTTAAGTGTCCCACACAAGCCGTAGGAATGACTAAATTGATTTCATTCAAATTGAATTGATTATGTCTAATAATGAAGTGTAAGCTATACATTGGAAGATTAAAACATAGAGAGGAAGGTGTGAAGAGAAATATATCCATCATTTCCTTTCAGGCTCATTGTAGGGTTGACCCTCTTATTGAGTGCCTTCAGCTCCCCTCATGCTTCAAATTCAATTCAACCTGCAAAAAATTAGAAAATAGTCCTATTAGATCTTCAGATATAAGCCCAATCATACTTACCATCCACAAAAATATAGCCTACAACCATTACTAGATACAAACAATACAATCAAATCAATTTAGACATGATATTCAAAAGCAACTCATATAGGAGATATGAGGTCATAATTGACATAAACATTGTTTTTTATAACATTTTTGTTCACTATATGCAAGAATATGTTCATTATGTTCATGATCAATTTTCATTAGATATGTGGAGAAAAAGAGGTCCCATAAGGGTTGAGCCCATTATATCAAGAGGACACTCTCTTATTTACACATGAGAGTTATAAATATTCATAACATTCATCAAGAGGGACTATTCTAACATGGCGAGATTCATAAAGCAACCTTTTATTCAACATGTTGAAAAAAAATTGAGCAAATCATCCTTTTGCTCATCATTCAAAATGAACAATCAAGACATGTTTGAAGAAGCATATTCAACTACACGTATTAGCTCAGTTTCAGCTCTACTTTATCTACATTTCATTCACATAAAGTATGGAGCCCCTTTACATTGAAGGGAAAATAGATTACTCAAGCAGTAAACTATTTCTCATAACCTATAATCATATGCACAGTCTACAGAAGATTGAAAGGGAATAGTGAAACTTTAGCATCATCATCAAGGAAATATTCCATATGACTCTAAGGAAAGATATTGCCACATTAAAGCATCAAATTCATCAACAAGAAGTCAAGATGGCATAAAACATGACAGTCCTATGAAGGTCTCACAGAATAAAACATCCAAATATTGAGCTATCTCTTAGAACTTTTAAGAATTTGCATAATTGACTAGATGGCAAACAAGCTATGGCAGTATGAAAGGAGGAAACCATGAAGTGGATATAATGAGTCTCAAAGGACTGTAGGGCATGAATACATAACTAAAGTTCACTTGATCAAAGCAAGTGCTAATAGAAAAATGAGCTACAAGTGTGCATTCAATGAAAGCAATTGGTGGACATCACAAATTATTAAATCAAACAATCCATCTGTACAAGAGGTACATCATGTAGTCAAGAGGGGAATATTTGAAAGTTAACATTGTAGTGGATAAGAATAGAGACAGTCAAAATGATCACCTATAGAAAAACATGTAAACTGAATTGAATGATCACTTACAACTTTCATTCAAAGTATTAAAAGTGCTCATTTACATAAGAATGCAATCACATTTTCAAAGTAGCATGAATCAAATGAGAAAATAAATAGAACTTGAAAAATGAAATTATCACATTCATAGAGAGAAAGAGTGTTGTTTCAAGGAATCCATGTTGACATGATATGCTATAGATAAATTTTCCAAACAACATAATGAAGGCAACATTCCAACATTCCATTTGTATTCAAAGTAATTATTCATCAGGAGCCAAAAAAAACAAAAAAAAGAGATAATCACTCAAAAAATTCATCAAAATGAGCATTCACGCCTTCACTTAAATTATTACCTGAAGTAAAAATGTATTTTAGTTTATGAAAAACATGTATATTATTCACAGTAAATAATGGAGCAGTCATGTGCGGGTTAGAGTTTTAAACCCTTCTATATTTCATGAAATCTGAAGAATCAAAGTTTCATGGCAAGCCTATCAGAGCCTTATCAAAGTTTCAATTTATAAAAACCATTAGTCTAGGTAAGACAACTAGGGTTTCCCCTCTTGTTCTATATGAAAATTCAAATATATTCAAGACAGAGCCTCAGTGTTTCACAGAGGAAAAATGCAATGCATCAGTGGCTAGGGTTTTAACCCTTTCTATTTCATTTCTGGCCTCTTTACATTTTTGTAAAAGAAGAAATAGTCTATACAAGGGGCCCGGGCCTATTTTATTTATACACAAATTTTATCAAGGTTTCATACACAGAGAGGGGTCGAGCATGCTTTTATATGATATACAGAGTTTTCAAAAGTTTTAGAGCCGAGTCTTTCTTCTCAATTTTCAAGGAACTTTTTGATTTTTTATCTTGATGATATTCAAAATTTTAGCATTAGCAAAGAAGAGAATTTATTGCATATTAGACAATTCTTACAAAGGCTCAAGGAAGAGAGGTTATTGGTGAATTTAAAAAATTACAATTTCATGAAAGAGAAACTAGTTTATTTTGAGTATGTTATCTCTCAACAAGGGTTGAAAATGGATCTAGAAAAGGTATGTGTTATCATTGAATGACCAACACCTAAGAGTGTAGATGATGTTAGAATTTTCCATGGTTTAAAAAGTTTCTATCATAGATTTATTCAAAATTTCAATGGGATATGTGAAACCATAACTAATACTATAATGGGATATAAGAAAGAGTTTAAGTGGACAACAAAAATAGATAAAAGTTTTGATATTTTTAAGAAGAAAGTGACTAAGGAACCAGTATTACCATTTCTCAATTTTGCAAAAGTCTTTCAAGTGGATTGTGATGCAAGTGGGACAAACATAGGAGAAATTTTATGTCAATAAGGTAGACCTATTACATATTTTAGTGAGAAGATTAAGGATTCCAAGAAGAGGTATTCAATTTATGACTAAGAATTTTATCCTATTGTGCAAGATTTTAAGAAGTGGCATCATTATTTTCTTGCAAAGCAGTTTATTCTATAAATAGATCATCATGCTTTTTAATTTATTAATAGTCAAACAAAATTGAATTGATGACACATGAAGTGGGTTGAATTCCTACAAGGATATACTTTTATTCTCAAGAGTAGAAGTGGGAGTTCAAACAAAGTAGTAGATGAATTAAGTAGAAGACCAACACTGTTGACTAAAATGAGAGATAAAGTAGTTGGATTTCATGCAATGAAAGATTTGTATAAGGATGATTTGGAATTTAAGGATGTATGGAAAAAATTTGTGGAGCCTACTAGTGTAGATAGAATACCTTGGATGGATTATTTTATACAATATGGATTGTTTTTCAAAGGACAACTTTGTATACTTGAATGATCAATGAGGCAAAATTTGATAAGAGAAAAAAATTGTGGTGGATTAGCTGGATGTTTTGGAGTAGATAAAACAATGGCACAATCTAGTGAAAGATATTTTAGCCAAAGATGAGAGCAGAAATTAAACAAATTATGCAATGATGTCAAGTTTGTCAATATTCCAAAGGGGGAAATCAAAATATAGGCCTATATCAGCCATTACCCATACCGAAGAAGCCATTTGAAGATGTAAGCATAGATTTGATGCCTGGAATAGCGTGAAAATAGTGAGGTAAGGATTCTATTTTAATGGTTGTTGATAGGATCTCCAAAATGGCTAACTTTATAGCATGCAAAAAGATGGATGGTGCAGCACATGTATCGAATATGTTCTTTAAGAAGGTTGTTAGATTGCATGGTTTACCAAGAAGCATAGTTTTAGATTGTAATACTAAGTTTGGAGGACATTTTTGGAGGACACTTTGGAAGAAATTAGCAATTGATTTAAAGTTTAGTTTTGCATATCATCCTCAAACAGATGAATAGACTAAATTTTTTAATATAAGCTTAGGGAATTTGTTAAGATTTTTTGCTTGCAACAAGCCTGAGCAATGGGATTCATTATTAAATTAAAAGCTAAGTTTGCATACAATGAATTAGTCAACAAAAGTATAGGTAAGACTCCATTCCAAATTGTATATGGTTATAGACCTAGGGGTATTTCAGAACTAAGAGAGCTTGCAAATACTAAAGGATACAAGAGAATCACTAAAGGAGACGAGTTTTCCAAGCATATGCAAGATTTACAACAAGTGAGAGATAAGCCCAGCTGGAGCAACCACTAGTATAAAGAGAAAGATGATTTGAAGATGAGAGAAAAGAGTTTTTAAGTGGGATATATGGTATTGGAACACCTAAGAAAGGAAGGATTTCCCAACCATGCCTACAATAAGCTCATGTGGAAGAAGATTGGACCATGCAAGATCATCAAGAATTTTTCACTGAATACCTACGAGTTGGAGCTTCCTACAAGTTTGGAAATCTATCAATTTTTTAATGTTTTAGATTTATATACTTACCATGAGGGATAAACATTAGAACAACATGAAAAAGAGAACAAATTATTAGGAAAATTGAAAGAGCAACTACCTAAGAAAGCATGAGAGGAAATTGAGGATATTTTGGATTCCAGAGTTGTTAGAAAGACAAGGGGTAAAGAGTATAGTGAATATTTAGTGAAATGGAAATGTAGATCAAAGAAGGATTAATTTGGATAAGCCCAATGGAGCTATAATTATTCAAGTAAGAAAATATGACAAATTTGTTGGACCGCACCAAATGGAACTTCAACCCATGGCAACAATTTTTTTTGCAAAGTGAGTAGGGGCTCACAAAAATTTATGGCCTAGTAGTTTGATGCAAGGGAATTTTTTTCAAATAGTATTTAATAATCATTTTTCTACCATCGTATATGGAGCCATAAGTTGGGTGATCCCACAAAGTTGGTTTACAATTTCTAGGATATTCTAATTTTTTTCTGAAATCACATATTTTCAGAAAATATAATGATTTAAGCATTAAAATTTTTCAATTTTAAGGATTTAAATTGAAGAGGATATGCTCAAACCATCTTAGATTAAACCCCCTTGGATATAACCCCGCTATTTTTAAGCCATACCTACAAAAAAGTCTCCTTTACACCTATCAAAATGTTGATACAAAATCACTTTTGATTTACTTTTAGGGGGATCAAATGAATTAATTTAAAATTTATTTTAAATGATCATGGTAGTCTTTAGAACAAGCTATCCAATGAATATAATTTTAATGTGTTTTGGTTTTACTATTTATGTGTTTTTTAAGTTTTATTAAACATAGATTTTTCATCAAAAATCAAGCTCTCTATTCTGCACATGTGAAAAAACAGCATATTATCAAAATAAAATTTTATTCAGGCTGAGTATTGATGTCCTTGATCCATTAAAAAGAATAAAATTGAATTTTGATACATACAAAAAAAGTTCTGTTGTATACAATCCGCCTATGTTTTAGTTGTAATTGGTTTGACTTCGAAACTTGATTAAGGAAAAAATATTTAATAAAAAACTATGAAACCAAATGAAAGTACTAGATATTGTAGTTATAAATATAAATTCAAAAAAAATAGAATTTTATCCTTCTTACAAAAAAAATTATGTTGTATACGGTGAGTGTCACTCAAAAATGTAGTATTTTTATAAAAACTAGTTTTCGAAGAAGATGGAAAAAGAAGTGCAATCTAATTCTAAATTTTTTGAAAAAAATATATTTAGAATCTATAGACAAAACATCACAAATCACTAGTTTGCATCATCTTCAAATTCCTCATGGTTTAGCCGCTATAGGAGCCCAAAAGTGAATATTTAGTTAAAAAAAATCAGTTCGAGTTTGCCCAAAAATTGTAAACCAGTATTGTGGGATCACCCAGTTATTAAATTTTAAATTTGATTTATTTTTTTAATTTCGAGGTAACAAACCACCTCATGTGAGCTCATTTAATGAACCACAATAAGAAGAATGAGAAAGGAGAGGTTTGAGTGAGAGTTTTTAAATTAAAAATAGGTAGTTGGAACATTAATGACCATTTTTTAGCACTGTCCTAAGGTTTAGGAGGGATTTTATAGAGAATTTTCTAGATTTTGGTAGTTGGAAAGAGAGGAAAAGAAAGCAATAAGACGGATGAGATAGAATGAAAGAAGAGAAGTTTCAGAAGAACAAGCATAGAAGAACAAAAGTGACAGAGGGAAGAAGGGAAAGATTAGCTGAAGTTGAATCATAGAGGACAACAATAGACACATAGAAGACAATGAGGAAGGAAGAGGCTAAAAGAGGAAGTTATTTTTTGTAACTATTGTATAAATTCATGTAAAATATTGTAAAAAATTCTATATTTTGAATATAGTATAATTATCCTCTCCATAGTTGTTATCTCTATACATGTGTTTGTGAGTAATATTTGAAATTAGTTTGTTGTTTTGGATGTATGGAATGTTTTGGGAAAGTTTAAATTATTTTATCTTACTGAAATTATGAACAGTCACCTACAACCATTTTTGTAGCTACCCGCATCAACAATCTATTTTTGATAGGAACTTATTTTATGTCTTTGTAGTTTCTTGAATGCCTCCAAAACTAATTATTTGACCTATGAAACATGTGTGACCTCTGTCGAGGTTTTGTGAGGTTTCTTGCACCAACACAACCTCCCTTTTCCATCTGTTTGTTCATTTTATAGTGGGTTATTAGGCACCTACAATGGGGTGGGTGCCATCACTGATTGAATAAAAAAGTGTATAAAAAGTTATCAATTCCCAAAATACTCCTACGTAACTAAATCTATAATATTTTATGACATTATTATCATACTAGATAATAAATCCTTATAATTTTAAATTTCAATAGATTTAGATCATATTTTGAACATTCCTCTCTAAATATATTTGGTAACTAAATATATTAACCTTCGTTAAACCAATTTTTGTATATAACTAGTGTAACATCAAAAAATGGATTAAAATAAATTTAACAAATGTAGATTTTTTTCAACACTCCTCTCGAAATATGTTAGCTTTTCATAAACCAAAATTTGTGTATAACCTCATGAATTCCTTGCGGGATGAACATCTCCTTATTTAGTCATTTTGTAGTTTACAACTTGCTAAGCCTCCACCTACCAAAACAAAGGATATTTTCCTTGTTCTTCAAGAACGCATTGACCTCCAAGAAGATGATCTAATTATAAATATAGCTTACAAACAATTATTTTTATTAAGGTTTTCTCTTCGTGTAATTAAGCGAGGTAATTAAGCCCACAGAAACGTTTCGTTACTAAAATAAATTGTCATAATCTTTAGATTCACGAGGTATTTACATTAGACAATAAATAATTCATATATATTGTGTCTATAATAAGACTATTTGAGGAGAGATTAGTTGGTTGATTTGATTATCATCTAACAAATGCAAGCTTTGCAAATCAGGGTTAAAATTCAGTCAAGTTGTATTTCCTAGTGGTATAGGGTATTTATGTATTTTTCACAATGTGCATTAATAAAGTCTTGTTCAATACATTTCCTTTATGGTGTGAATTTGGAAGGAGTATGAGTTAGCTTACATGATTTGATAATTCTTAATCAGATCTTCCTCTTATAATTGAATTTACTATTTTAATACATGATGTTAAACTAATCTAAAAACATGTCTAAAATTTCTTTAACAAAAACATGTAAAATTTTAGAAGCTCAAAAGCTTTGAAACCATGTAGAGATTTTAAATGCAAAAATAAAACATAGAGTTGTTGCTCTGATTTCCAGCAAAATTGGAAATATCCAAATCTCAAAATGCGAAATAACAAACAAGAGATCTATTGGAAATATTTATTGCCCTAAGCCTGCCATTTCCTTCTACCTATCAAGAGCTATTTTTTCTCCTTGTTAGTTTTGGGATCTTCATCCCTACAGCTCCTGACTACTAAGAATGGAATGAGGTAGCTGATTTTGAATTTGGCATTAATCCTGGTAGGTAAATTCGAATTTGAGAGGGATTGTTTGGGAAAGACAAAAGGAATGAAGGTGGTTTTATTTTATTTGTTGCATAGTTGGAGAAGTCAGTTCTGGAAGAATTAAGTGATTTGTAGCAAAAAGAAAAGTTGCAGCAGCAATAGGGAATGCTCTTAGAACATTTAGCAGAGTTTTTGTAATGCACAAAACTGCTCCTGAATTGCTCAGTGTTTGCTAGGAACAACAGATCGTTCCAGTTGAGTTTTTTGACAGTGAGCTTTAAGTAGCTCCTAATTGTTTGTGATTTGGTTGAGAAATTGATAGCTTCCAGAAAGTTGGTAATAATTTATTTTTAGTTTTTTTTCTGTATTTTTCATTTCCAGTCAGCACTTCGAATAGAAGAAGGAAAATATTTCATGTCTCCTCTTGTTTGTTATTCCACATTTTAGAGATTTGGGTATTTCCAGTTTAGCTAGAAATCAAAGCAACAACTCTATGTTTTGTGTTTTGTTTTGCATTTAAAAATCTTGACATGGTATCAGAGCCATAGGCTCCATTTCCTTGTGAGTTTGGGCATTATTTTTTATCGGTGTTGATTTTTTTGTTGTAGGAGACATGGCTAGAGATGAAACAAAGAGTTCGCAACAACTACCATCCTTTATGGACAAAACTATGATGTTTGGCCCAAGAAAATGAAGACCATCATGGTGGCCATTGATTTGTGGGATTTTCTCATAAATGGGTTTGTAGATATCCCTGACCCAGCTGCATTTGCAGCTCTCACAAATAACTAGAAGACCCATTTGAAGGAGCATAGAAAGAAGGATGCAAAAGCTTTGAGTTTGATCGAAGCAACCTTGACAGAGGCCATTTTCCCAAAACAGTAGTAGTTGAGCATGCAAAAGAAGCTTGGGAAATCTTTCAGACCCGATACAAAGGGACTGATAAAGTCAGAGGTGTGAAGCTCCAGCTACTTGGAAGAGAGTTCAAAGTTATTGAGATGAAAGAAAGTGAGTCTATGATAGACTTTCAAAAAAGGTTCTCGGGTTTTTTAAACCAGTTGAGAGAAAATGGAGATGTGTTAGAGGAACAAAAGATTGCTGAAAAAATCCTCAAATCTCTACCCACTAGGTATGATCCTCTTGTCATTGCTATTGAAGAGGCGAAGGACCTTTTAACTTTGGGAGTGGATGAGTTAATGGGTTCTCTCCATACCCATGAGCAATGCCTAAAGAGGTCTACTAATTCTTCCCAAGATAAAGCTTTCAAAGATTAGTCGAATGCAAGAGGTAGAGGGAGAGGTAGAAATGGCTCCCAAAGAGGAAGAGGTAGATCCGGATAAGGAAATTTTTGAGGAGAAATCTTGAGATGAGCAAGCAACCAAGAAGGAGCGAGCAACTCTCAAAAAAACTACTGAAAAGGCATGAAGAACAATAGTTCAAGTGGGAGAAGTGAAAAGAGCAACATGGAGTACTACTAATATCACAAGTTTTGCCATTATGTGAGTGAGTGCTGGAAAAAGCATAGTAATCAATAAAAATGGAATGCTAATGTTGTTGATTTGAATGTGGCTGAAGGAAATTAGTCCACAACCTTCATCATGTGAAATGTTGGTGAAGAAGGCAACCCCGAAGTCTGGTATTTGGACAGTGGTTGCAGCAACCACATGAGTGGTAATGAAAGTTTATTTTCTTTCATTGATAAAAATGTAAAGTCTGAAATTAGAATGGGGAACCATGAAATATTTCCATTCAAAGGAAAAGGATCTATCATGATCCATGCTAAGCAAGGTGAGAAGAAGGAGGTTCAAAATGTGTTCTTTGCACTGGGGTTAAAGCATAACCTCATGAGTGTTGGACAACTGATCCAACATGGATACAAAGTGCTAATGGAGAAGGGCCAATGTGTCATCTATGACAATAATGAGAGGATGAAGGTGTTTGCAGCAATACAAATGAAAAAGAACTGGATGTTTCCGTTGAAGATTGAGACATGCTTCTCATTTCAGTCCATTGCTGCACCTCTCATGGATGGAAAATGTACAACAATACAACAAGCAGCCCTTCAAAGCACCATTGAAGACCCCTCTGATCTATGGCATCTCAGGTATGGACACTTAGGATTTGCTGGTCTGAGTATTTTCTCCAAGAATAGAATGGTTGATGGTTTGCGAAGTATAGTAGAGCCTGATGTTAGATGTGAGGCTTGCATTTTGGGCAAGCAACATAGGAAGCCCTTTCAATCAGGTAACTATACAAGGGAAAGAGCACCATTGGAGTTGGTGGACACAGATTTGGTAGGCCCTATGCAAATCATGCCCATTGGTAATAATAGATTTTTTATGACCTTCATTGTCGATTTCAACCGTAGGACATGAGTTTTTTTTTCCAACATAAGTCTAATGCATTTGATAATTTTTTATTGTTTAAGGCTTAGGTTGAAAAGGAGAGTGAAAATTTCATTAAGGTCCTAAAGTCAGATAGAGAAGGAGAGTATACCTCCAATCAATTTGTGATTTTTTGTAGGAAAAATGGCATCAATAAGGAGCTTATAGCAAGTTATACTCTGCAGCAAAATGGAGTGGCTAAAATAAAGAATAAGACCATCGTGGAGATGACAAGGAGCATGATTAAAGCAAAGGGACTCCCAACTAAATATTGAGGAGAGGCTGTAGAAAAATTTGTTTATTTAATTAATAGAAGTCCAACAAAAGTGGTATGTGACAAGATACCTCAAGAGGCATGGAAAAAACGTAGATGGATAGTTGAGCACTTAAGAGTGTTCGGTTGTGTGGCTTGTGCACACGTGCCCAAGGAAAGGAGGCAAAAATTGGATGACAAGGGAGAGAAGTGTATCTTCATGGGTTACTGTTTAGAATCAAAAGCCTACAGGCTATATAACCCAGTTAGCAAGAAAATTCTTATCAGCAGAGATGTGGAGTTTCTAGAAGATCAATCATGGGATGGAAAAGTCACTCCCGACTGCTCCAAATCGCTCTCAATTTTTCCTGACATTGATGAAAAGGAATAGGAAGTATGAAAAGATTAGAGCATGCATTCAATTCACAAGCTTCAATCAACCAAGGAAGAGGTTTCAATAGAGGTGGAAGAAATAACCAATCAAGTTCAAGTGGAAGAGGCAGCAGCCAAAACCCATCTCAAAACTTTCCTCAAGGACAAAGGTATAATAAATCTCAGGTTCAATGTCATTACTAGAAAAAGTTTGGCCAGTAGATGAATGAGTGTAGAAAGAAACATTATGAAATGAGTAGACAAAATGCAAATTTTTCTAGAGAGACTCAAGACTATAGAATTGATAAAAGCACAATGTTTTTAGCCTGTAATGTAGCTCAAGCTAGTGAGAAAGAAGTTTGGCTTTTAGATTCAGGCTGTAGTAATCACATGACAGGGAATTTAGATCTATTCACAAATTTAGATGAGAATATTAAGTTAGATGTCACCCTAGGTAATGACAACAAAGTGTTAGTTAAAGGAAAAGGGAATGTTAATATTCTAACCAAGCAGGGGGAGCAAAAATACATTTCTAATGTTTATTTTGTGTCTGGCCTTAAACACAATTTGATGAGTGTAGGACAGTTAATTCAAAAGGGTTATAGAGTGTCTTTCAAGAATGGGTTATGCACTATTTTAGACAAATACCCAAGTTGCCAAATGATTGCAAAAATTCACATGACAAATGATAGAATGTTTCCTTTGATAATTAAGCCAGCGTTAAGTACAAACTTTGCACAAGCACAAGAGGTATCAACTGTTATACAAAGTATCTTTCAGGCAGAGGTAAAGGATGAGAACAGGCTTTGGCATTTAAGATTTGGTCATTTAAATTTTGGAGGTTTGAATTTGCTTCATAGGAAGAACATGGTGAAGGGAATTCCATTAATTCAAAAACCAGAGAGTGTTTATGAAGGTTGCATACTTGGAAAGCAACATAGAGAGTCTTTCACAACAGGGAAATCCACTAGAGCAAAAGCCCCACTGGAAATACTTCATTCAAATTTATGTGGTCCAATGCATACACCTTCAATAAGTGGTAGATTCTATTTTCTGACCTTTATAGATGATTATTCAAGGAAGACATGGGTGTATTTTCTGAAACAAAAAAGTGAAGTGTTTAATTACTTTTGTCAATTTAAATCTTTAGTTGAAAAACAAAGTGATTGTTTCATCAAAGTGCAGAGAACTGATAGAGGAGGTGAATACATTTCAAGAGAGTTCTTAAATTTTTGCAAAGAGCATGGAATACACAAATAATTCACAACAAGATACACACCCCAATAGAACAGTATAGCTGAGAGAAAAAACTGAACCATAATGGAGATGACTAGAAGTATGTTAAAAGTCAAGCACTTAACAAATGAATTTATGGCTGAAGCTGTATCTTGTGCAGCATATATTATGAACAAATGCCCTACAAAAAGTGTGATGAACATAATCCCTAAGGAAGCATGGATAGGTAAAAAGCACAGTGTGTCTCACATGAGAATTTTTGGTTGTATTTCATATGCACATGTTCCTGAACAGTTGAGAAGAAAGCTTGATAACAAAGGAGAAAAATGCATCTTTGTTGGATATAGTGAAGAATCCAAAGCATACAAACTATTTAATCCCTCAACCAAGAAAGTAATAATTAGTAGGGATGTCCCATTTGTTGAAGATGAAGCATGGGATGGAAGCAAAGAAAATACAGTCAATGTTACTGTTAATATCCCTCAAGATGAGAATGAAAATACAGTTCCAACTAATGTACCTGTTATTCCTATTCAACCTCCAGCAAGTAGTCAACAATTGACACCAGCAAGTAATACAAGAGCAGCAATGAGAGGACTACAGATGCCAACCACAACAAGAATTTTTGGTGCAGGACCTTGAAGTCCACATTTTGCAGATTCAAGTGACTTATCAAATCCAACTTTGGCTAGCATGAGGAGGCAGAAAATCAGAAGCATGACTGATATCTATAATCAAAATGAAGGTGAGAACAATTCTCAACAATTTACACTATTTGCCTTTTATTCACAAGCTTTGGATCCAATTCATTATGAAGATGCAATCAAGGAAGAAAAGTGGTTAACAACAATGGATGATGAGATGGATTCAATAAAAAACAATCAAACATGGGAGTTGCAAAGTCTTCCAAAAGACAAAGATGTAATAGGTGTCAAATAGATTTATAAAACCAAGTTGAATGCAAATGGAGAAGTGCAGCAGCACAAAACAAGATTGGTGGTAAAAGGTTATGCACAACAACCTGGATTAGATTACAATGAAACTTTTGCACCAGTTGCATGACTTGACATAGTCGGAATGTTATTGGTTTTAGCAGCACAAAATAGATGGCTAGTTCACCAGATGGATGTGAAGTCAGTATTTACCAATGGTTATCTACAAGAGGAAGTCTACATTGAACAGCCACCAAGATATGAAATATCAGGACAAGAGAACAAAGTCTATAAACTGAAGAAGGCACTGTATGGTTTGAAACAAGCCCCAAGAGCTTGGTATAGCAGAATTGATAGTTATTTCACAAATAATGGATTTACCAAATGTGACAGTGAACCAACATTGTATACCAAAGTGAATGATGAAGGTAAAATTCTAATCATATGCCTGTATGTTGATGATTTGATTTTAACAGGAAATCTGTCAATTGAAATGTTCAAAACAGAAATGATGAAAGAGTTTGAAATGATAGACATGGGAATGATGAAGTATTTTTTAGGCATTGAGGTAACACAGAATAAAGAAGGTATTTTCATTTCATAGTCTAAATATGCAAAGGATGTTTTAAAGAGATTCAATATGTTAAACTGTAAGTCAACACCTACTCTAATGGTGACTGGACTGAAATTGAGCAGAGAAGATAAAGGCACATATGTTAATCCAACTTTGTATAAATAGCTAGTAGGGAGCTTAATGTATTTGACAACCACAAGGTCTGATATCATGTATGCAGTCAGTTTGATTTCTAGATTCATGGAATCACCAAAAGAATCACAGTGGATAGCTGGAAAGAGAATCTTAAGGTATATCAGTGGAACCAAAAATTTTGGAATCCAATATTCAATAACAGATGAATTTAAATTAATAGGTTACACAAACAGTGATTGTGCTAGAAGTGTTGATGACAGGAAAAGCACCTCTGGCTATGTTTTTCACTTTGGAAGTGGTGTCGTTGCATGGGCTTCAAAGAAACAACCTATTGTCACCTTCAGCTGAGGCTGAGTATGTTGCAGCTACAAGTGCATCTTGCCAGGCAGTGTGGATGAGAAGAGTACTATAGGAAATCTAGAATGAGTAGACAAAGGCTACAAAAATTTTCTGTGACAATAATTTAGCCATTGCATTATCAAAGAACCCTGTATTTCACAAAAGGAGCAAACACATTGATAGACAGTTCCATTTTATCAGGGAGCTGATTAATGGTAGGGAAATTTCATTAATTTTTTGCAGGTTAGATGAACAGCAGGCGGATATATTTACCAAGGCACTGAGCACAAAGAGCTTCAACTTTCAAAGAGACTGGTTGGGAATCAAAAATGGCGCGAGTTGTGCTCAAGGGGGAGTGTTGGAAATTCGCCCAACTCGCGAGTCAACACTTCGGTCAACTCCGTTAGTCTTTGTCAACTCCTACCACCTACCGCGTCATCTCCATCTTCTTCTTGCGGTAACGCGGTGACCACTGCACTACCGCGGCCTCTTAACTCACTCACCACGGTAACATGGTTAACCGCCAGCTCACTTCTCTCACCGTCAGTCTGTACAGTTATCGCTCTATCGTGATTTGTTCTCTTGCCTCCTACGGTAGCGCAGTGCCCGTCTCTGGCAGTTAGTTTTCCATCGGTGGACGGTTACCGTAGCCACCGGGTCTATTTCTTAACCATGGCAGTAGCGCAGTAAACCCTTTCTTCACAGCGCTCCTAGTTATCGCGGCCATCGTGGTCTCCTCGTAAACCATGGCAATAGCGTGGTAGTCAACCTTGTTCGACTTTTTTGATATTTTTTGATGGCGGTTGTAAATGGGCTCCTTGTTGGCATAAAAGGACATTTTTGATTGGACTGTTATTAATATGTCTAGGACTATATTTAAATCGATATGACCCTATTTTGGGTTGTTTTCTGCTGGCACGTTTATGACATTAAAGTTTGTATTAAATTTTGTCTGGGCAAAAAATCCTTTATATACGGGGATATATTTTTGTAATAAATAGAAGGTGAAGAATAGTGAATATAATATAATATATTTTTGCTTAGAAGTAGCAAAGGTGGTCAATGACTGTTTTGTGTTAATATAATTTTTATGTGTATGTTTGATTTTTAATCTCTGCTATTTCCTTCAATATAATCTAAAATGTCAATAAATTTAAATCATATTTTGAAAACCGCTCTCTATAAGGTGTAACATTGAAAATAGGTTTTCCTCTTATTCTTTATCCTTTTGTCTATCAAAAAGTGACCATTCCTTAAATGTGATTAAGAAAATTACTAGGAAGAAGGAATCATTTTCATTCTTCATTGATAAATATAAATTTAAGAACTAGTAAAATCTCCTAGGCCGGTCCTTGTTGTTCAGGTAATTTTAGTTAGCTTTAATAAATTTGATTACAAGATGTATGAGTAAACGTAAAAGGGTTTAACGCGGAGATTACAAGAGAGATAAGCATTTACAAGAAACATTACAAGATTGTATGATGATGGAAGAACCAGTAGATGGTTATAAGTGTGTTGGTAGAAAATACCGACTAAGAATAAGCATTGTTGGATTGAAGGCAGAGAAGAGAA
The DNA here is from genome assembly GCA_007115665.2 of Sequoiadendron giganteum. Taxonomy (NCBI): domain Eukaryota; kingdom Viridiplantae; phylum Streptophyta; class Pinopsida; order Cupressales; family Cupressaceae; genus Sequoiadendron; species Sequoiadendron giganteum. The sequence goes on along the minus strand of CM021101.1, from coordinate 788,133,212 downwards.
GAGAAGATAAGAAGCATGGCGATGGTTATGCGTTTGCCACTTGAGTTTGTTGTGAAGGATGCTTTCTGGGGACTAATTTCACATCTGCGCGAATTTCAGAGGGCAAACCTTCATTTGTATGGGCAAATCGAACGGGAGCTGGAGTGGGTTAATATTAACTCGTTCGGTTTGCAAGGACGTGACTGGCCAAGCGCAGAACAACGTTTGTTACACCAATTCATTAGATGTCATGAATCTTCCAAGCCAGTAAATGTGAGTCGAGTAATGACATATGTCATACGCTTCAATGGTGCACTTCCAGGTGAGGTGGTATACTACAACGGAATTCCTCCAGACGTCTATCTCATTCAGATCTATGGTTATGAGCCCTACCCCATGAATTCCTTGCGGGATTTGCATCTCTGTGCTCAATCATTTTATAGTTCAGGGCTTGCTCAGCCTCCAGCTGCCAGAACAGAGGGGCTTCGCCTTATTCTTCAAGAACACATTGCCTCCGATGCTTCTAATCCCCGCTGGACTGCTGTTTACAACTTTCTATATAATCCATAACTATAGCTCCCAGAATCCCTCCACCCAATTCTTGTTATTAAGTTTTTCTCTTCTTGTTATTAAGCAGACGAAGATGCTTCTGCACAGAAAGAAATGATCTACAATCTTTAGATTCCCCAGGTATTTACTGTCGTCATTATCTGTGCTGCGGTATTTAGTATTTAAAATTTCTTGAAACTAGTTATACTGTCAAACTGCCCATACATTGATTATTTGCTAAAATGAGAAGTGTTAATGAGAAGAAATTATACCATGGGATGTGCTTCTCTTTCCTCTAGTTTGTCTACGTTCAATTATTTGCCACCATGAGATATTTTTCAATAGAATATTTGCCTGTTATTTAATCTTGCATTTAGTATTATTTGGATTAAAAAGTATATGGCATTCTTGTAAAGACAGAACCTATGGTTCCTATGGATTGTACAATATTTTAAAGTTAAATAATGTTTCATTTATTGTTATTATTTTTATTTTTCTTTCTCAGCTATTGTCAAACTTCCCATACATTGATTTAAGATTTGCTTAAATGGGAATTTTACCATGGGATGTTCTTCTCTTCTAATTTGTCTACTTCTCAAAACTCTTTCACAAAATGATATATTTTTCAACATTAACATCTCTTGTAATGTAATTCATGAGAAAGATTCTTAAAAAGAGAACTCACATGATAAAGTAACTTAATGCAGTGTATAGTTCTGATACAAATACAGCATGGTATGGAGAGAGATTACATTTTCCTCTACTTAAGAAATGCATTGTAAAATATTTTTATGTTAAATACGGGTTCATTTATTGTTATTATTTTAATTTTAATTTTTCAGTTAGCATAGATTGATTTAAAAAAATTCAAATGCTTTTACAAGAATATTTATTATTCTTGTGTAATGTCTAATTCATTTGTACAAAGATTAGTATTATTTATTATTATTTTAATGATCTTTAATGTCAAAACCAACATTCCATAACCATAAAGTGCTAAGTCAAAAAACTGTTTTATTAATAAATAGAAATATGGTAGACTTCTATTCTTATTTGGTTCCGTGGTGTAATTGTTTCTATCATTTTTTTTTAATTTAAAATGAAGGATGAATGGATATGGAGAGTTTGCCGCTCTTGTTCATTTTTCTAAGTTTCATTGCAATTATGGTGTTTGTTATTTAAAAATTAAAAAAATAATTGATGTAATAAATTATACTAATGTTTATATGTTTATTATAAATTTATCATACAATAAATAAAGCTTATGTTGTTTTAGGGTCTATCATAAGAAACAAATGCACTTACTAAGTCACATTCTAGTATTTCATTATATCAATTTGGACTATAAAATTCGAAGAAGTTATGTTAAAATAAAACGAGATTATTTATTAAACTAAATTTAGAAAAATAAAACTTGATGTTCATAATCAAATTATAACAAATAATGGGATTCAATATGTAGGCATTTAAGGTTATCCACATCTAACCATGCCAAACTTGATCCTATCCCAAAAATTAAATATATAAATTATTTAATTAATTATTTCATTGATTATCCTTTAGTTCACTTTGAATTAAGTAAATTTATATTTATTTAATTAAATTCAATCTTATAGTTATATCCCACAATAATTAAATATTTGATGCCCTTTTCCTACCTCACATTCAATCAATTAGCTACATAAAATTATATAACTAAACTTATCCCAATCATATATGGAAATGCAAATAATTTAATTAATCACACTCTAATATCATTTATCCTAAAAGACTACAGTGAAATATTGACCATCCATTTGATGTAAAAAAACTTCACCCTCTATTTAGACCATGTGAATCATCCATATGTGAGAAGTCAAATGTATCCATCTCTCATCCCTGTGATATAATACAAATGATAAATATGTCAAATTTTACTTTCCAATGTGCCCTCACACATGTGTGAGAATACTAATCCTCCTTTACTAATTAAGTTCAAATAAATTATAACCCTTTATATTTTATCAATCCTTTCCTCTATCGAGTGCACCATCTAATGATGTTACCTATCAATCCCTCATCAATTATAACCTCTCACAAATCCACTACTATTAATCTCCAAATAATAGATCTCAACAATCTCTTTTCCATCCTCAAGATCTATGAATCCAACCTTCTCCAAGCCAAAAGCAATAATTCTCTCCATTACAAAGCTATGGTGTAGGTTTGAGAAGTATCTAACTCTACAATCAATACATCACCATAAATAGCACATCAACTGGATCCTTTGAGGCCATTGAAGGATTTTAAAACTTATTGGGTGCATATCCATCATCTTCTTTCTAAAATAGAGGTATGATAGAAAACAATGTATAAGATTCATTTCACTATGTTTGTGTCATTATTTTCCCCTTTATTTTTTATCATATACATTTTATTATGCTTGATGGGACCCCAAATTCTAGAATCTAATGACCCTTTAATATTTAATGGGTTTCTATAGTACAAGTTCTATTTTATCACCTCTAACCTACCATTCATTATTTTTTCATAACAACTCACCTTTATATCATAAAGTGGCAGCTCTACTTTGAGCCTCGTAGCTTACTAGGTTCCCATATTCATTGTTTATTTTGGTAATTTAATTATTGTTTTTGGGCCTCTAATTTTCCAATCATGCAAGGGAATGTCATCCTAATGGTTTGCACATCATCTTAATTGGGTTTTTGGTATTTTTTTGAGATTTTTAGTGGAACAAAAATGTATGTAGTGGAACCCTATATTCCATCGGTAGATTTTATTCATAATTATTTAATAAAATAGTGTATTGGAAGTACACTATTCCAAGTATTATATGGAGAATCCCTAAAGGGTGTTGTGAGCTTGTTGAAGATTGAGGATGATAAGTGTACATCAATAAAAAACTAAAAGTATCACACAAAATATGAACGAAGTTCATGCATAACTAAAGAAGTATTTGAAAGATAATAAAACAAGATATAAATTATGAGTAGATGAGTTTCCAAGAATATTAAAATATTCTCATAGTTTGTTAGTGTTGACGCAGAATTTTGCATGTAGCAGCAGTCTTATGGGAAAGTTAGCTATTGGGGGACATAGTGCGCTAGCTAAGTGACCTCCGAGATTTTATCGAAGCCGACTCTTCGCTTAGTGGTTTGAGGAAAAAGATAAGGAGAATAACATAAATGTAAAGCTTACACTACAGGCGATGTGCCAAAGTCTTAGACGAATTTTACCAGAGCACAGTGCATAATGCAAAGGCCTGAACCATTAAATTGCTATTAATTATGATAAATTTTCTCAAAAGCACTTGTCATTCAACACCATCCTTCTATATGCATAATGTAATCAAACATAACTTTTCTTTAACAGAGAAGAGTCGAAGAAACATGATCTGTATTTATATTAGCTATGAAAGGTTACAAAAATCGAAGAATAGGCATTCATACAAAAATAAAGATAATAGCACAGGTCAATAGTACCAGTGAAACAATTGAAAACAGAAAGGTCGAATCTATTTGGCATAGTCCAAAGTCTTTGAATTGAAAGTAACTATTACACAAGGCTTAATCCTCAGTACTTGAGAGATCTGTTAAACTTCATCAACAACCTAATAAAAGAAAAACCAGGCCCCAAATATAGGCCATCCCACTGCCTGAAAAATGCATCATGGAAGAGCACACCATGGGCAGCGATCCTTAGCCCAGATGATCCGAGCCACCACAATAAACATCCAACGATCAGCAACACACCAATGAGGCCACGATACGAAATGGAAAAACATGCAGCAACAGGAGAAGACACGCGGTGGCGGGAAGCACAAAAGATCCATCGGCATTTCCAAGGTAACCGACGCAGGAAAAAGAAATGCCATGTGTCACCCAAACGAAGCTCGATAGAAAGCCGCGAGAGGGAACCACATGGAGAGCTCCGAGAAAATGCAAAGAACTAGGTGGAAAGCAAAGGACGAGGTGGGTCCGACTTAGAAAAACAGCCAGCACGAGCCATGCGGCAAGCAAACAGAGACTGTCGAAAAGTGAAATGAAGCTAAAGCAAAAAGCTTAGTGAGGCAGCCATGTGGCGAGCTCTGAAGATAGTGAGCATACAAAATTAAGGCATAGCCACAAAGGAAAAGAAAACAGCCAAGGCATAGATGGTTTTTATTGAACAGTTAGATCATGCTAATTAGAACACTAGGTGTGAATAATTATATTAGTCGGTGATCCCACAATACTAGTTTATAATTTTTTGCCAAATTGGACACTCAACTATTTTTTTAAATAAATCTTCATTTTCGGGCATCTATAGTGGATAAATCACAAGGAATTTGAAGATGATGCAAACTAGTAATTCGTGACATTTTTTCTATAGATTCTGAACATTTTTTTTTTCAAAAAAAATGGAATCAAATTCCACTTTTTTTTTCATCTCTTTCAAAAACTAGTTTCTAATAGTAAACGCCATTTTTAAAGAGTGACGTTACTAGCTAACACATAATTTTTTTTATATGAAGGATAAAACACTATTTTTTACAAATTTAGATTTGTAACTAGGATATCTAGTGCATGGAATTGGTTTCATAGCATTTCATTGAATATTTTTTTTCTTAATTAACTTTCAAAGTCAAACTAGTTATAATTTAGACATGATTTACTTGTTGAAAGATTAAAAAAATTGTATCAAAATTCAATTTTATTTTTTGTTGGACCAAGGAAATTAATATCTAGTGCATAGATATTTTTCAGATTTTTTTTGATAATCTACAATTTTTCCACATGTGAAGAATAGAGAGCTTGATTTTCAATGGAAAACCTACATTCAAAAGAAATAAAAAATAAATATAATTAAAAAATTAATTTTATTTAAATTTATACTTTTTGGGAAACTTATAATAAGGACTACATACTTACAAAAAAATAATTTTAAATGAATTCATTTGATCCCTCAAAAGGTAAATCAAAAGTGGTTTTCTATCAATATTTTGATTGGTGTAAAGGAGACTCTATTATAGGTATGGTTTAAAACTAGCGGGGTTCTATCCAAGGGGGTTTCATCTAAGGTGGTTTGATCATACCCTCTTCAATTGGAATCCTTTAAATGAAAACTTTCAAGGCTTAAATTATTATATTTTCTAAAAATATGTCATTTCAGCAAAAATCAGGATCTCCTAGAAAGTGTAAACCGCTATTGTGGGATCACCCTAGTGTATTTTTATTATGTATTGTTATAAAAACTCATCTATGCCAATGAGTAGTTTGAGGAGATATATCAACTCTCTTATAATATAAGATATAAAAATGTTATAAATATGTAATAGCTTATTGAATCAATATGAGGAATAGAAGAACATATTATTTCATGTATCATCCTACATAGGATTTTATAAATACTTCCTAAATTTATATCATGGTATTAGATGTTGAAAAAAAAAAAGTCTATCAAGCTAAAGTATTAATTTTTTTACTCTTGTATGTTGGAAATTAAGGTTTAACTGCTACTTCTAATATCGTATAATTGCACCTAACTCCTAAGGGAAATTACACAAAGTAGCAATTTGCCTAAAATTTATGACACCTAAACGCATTAATGGAAAAAATATGATGGGCTATAATTTAACAATTCTTGCTCTATGTGGTCCAATAACAAAGCAATAGGATTCTTAGGACTCTTTACCTAAAAGTTTGTCTTGTGGACAATTGCACAGTGCAAATATGTTTTTTTGGTGCACTAGTACCCTAACAGTTTTCCAAGTTTGAAACAAAGAATCTAAAATATTGGCTCTTGACACATGTCCCTGCAATGAATTCTTTAGGTGTAACGGCTCTTTCTTGCCCTTTCATGTAAGAAAATCCCTCATTTTCTCTCATTTTGGGGATTTATTCGTTTATTCAAGCTTCTCTCTTCAACTTCACTATTCAATCACCTCTACTCTTGGCAATAACACTTCTACAAGAAAAGCTCTATCAGACTAAGGTCCCTCCAATATCCAAAGCTCTCTAGAAATCATTCAATGGTGCATCCACATGTTCAAGAGGGGGTCACTGCATGTTGGTAACACTCTCTCACTCTTTTCTATTTGCAAATAGATTAGATCTCTTTGTTCATTTGCTACTTGGTGGTGTGGGTTCTCCTCTCGAGGTGGAGATTTCTTTCACCATCTCCTTTTATCTATTTTTTAATACTCTCTATCTATCTAGTTGTTTATGGAGGTAGGAACACCAAACCGGGGGTTTGATTGTGGAAAACACCTATACAACCCCAAAATTAGTCCTCATTCACCTTATGTGTAGGTTGTTCAAATGGAGAATGGAGTGAAGATTCAAACATCCAATTGTTAGTAATATTTCTCTAAGATATTCTTAGGTTTCATATAGTTTATAGTCTCTATCTCATTGTTTTTATACATAGACCTCAGATTTGGGTTAGAATGTGAAGTTGTGTTTTTCCTGTTAGATTCTTTGATCACTTTGTTGCTTGGGACACTAGCATTTCATTTGGACTTCAGTATGGCATGCTGGTGACCTGAACCCATTTTTTTTCCCTTGGTAAAGAGCTCCTCTGCTAGAGGAAGAAATCTAGAAGCTTTACTCTCTCAAGTTCTAAAGTAGTCTTTTCTGGTAGTTAGCCTGTGTGCACCTTCTTTTAAATTTATTTATTTGACTTATGTTGAGCTTGATAAGGGTAGTTTGTTCCCTGAGATTCTCTTGAGAAGGAAGAGACTCATGTGTAATGAATCCCACTTATCCCACTATTTTGGTGAGCCTGACATGAACATGTTGGATCGATTTTTATATTATTTTAATGTCTATGATAATACTTTCTCTAGGGAGGATTTTGATATCTTGGATGATGCTCTAGATGATTTATTAGAAGTGTCTTCCCCTATCCATAAATCTTATGAGCATACTCTTTCTCCGTAAGCTGTAGAGTTGGTAAACATAGTGGTGGTCTTTGTGGCTTCTCCAAGCCCTTAGAAGCCCATCATTTACTTAACTCAAACTAGCCCTTCTCCTAAGAAGGAACGTTCTATCTGGAATTTCATATCAAGGTGATTCAGCAAATTTGTATTCAAGGTTCATGAAGGCTATAAACTCCACTTCTTATAATGTTGTTGGGGGCACATATAATACCAGAAGAAAAAAATAGAATTTGGATCAACAACCTTTTGTTCCTACATCTCAATCTACTCAAACTACTCCTTCTTTACTACCCTCTCAACCAAGTGTTCCTCCAACACTTAAACCTATAACTAAAGAACCAAGCGATTATGATCTTGTCGAGAAACTTTGTGTTACTACAGCTAAGATCTCACTTTAGGATTTTCTTCAAAATCCTCTAGTTTATCAAGAAATGCTTCAAGAAGCCTTGTATAATATTATTTTTCCTTCCTCTACTAGGCCAATGGATGTTAATTCATTGATGGATCATATTCATGCATATTCATCGAATAGATCATATTCTATCTACAAGAACTCCTTCCTTTGGATGTGCAAAATAAAGTAGATCCTTTAATGATTATAGTTATTATGCATACCCTTGTTGACACTAGCTCGACTCTCAACGCTTGTGGTATTGATCTATTACCTAAGATTGAAATTGAATCCTCTTCTTTAGCTACTTTTTCTATGTATATTTGTGGGTTAGATAATGCTAACTATCAAGCTCTAGGCACAATATTATTTCCTTTGTAGCTAGGCCTAGTTACCTTGTCCACTCTAGTATATGTGATTTTTGGCCCTTTACCTTACAATATTCTCTTGGGGAGATCCTAGATTCATGCTATGGGTAACATAACTTTCACTCCACATCCTTCTCTAAAGATTTTTGCAAATAATTGAGTAGTCATAGTGAAAGACAACCTAAAATGTGTTCACCCTTGTGAATTAGAGACTACGGGTTGGGCTTCAGTGTTCTCCACTCTTAAGAATTTTATTCCATATTTAAATTTTGATGCAATGACATGCTCCTTAGTGATACCCTCCGTGGAGGTTGTCCCCAAAGTGAACACCACTAGAGATGAATTTCCTAAAGTAGAAAGTCCTAAGTCTTCCCCATCTAATTCTTCTTCTAAATCCAATGCATTATTTGGGGATGATTAGGGGTCCTTGAAATTATTTGAATTATTTATTTTAGAATAAAAGGTGAGTCCCACTCATCTAAAACTTTTGATAACCTTGAATGCTTGTGATGAAAAAGTAGACAATACTCCATTGAAGAGGAAAAATTTAATCCTATTCAGGAGACCAATCTTTCCCCTATTGAGAAGGATGGTCCCACTCTTCCAAAGGGGGTTAATTTTTGTGAATCGATTAAGAGAGATGATTGTACTCTCATAGATGTGTTCAATGTTCACTAGTGGAACAAAGCTCTCTACATGGAACCACCACCTTCCAAGGTTTTATAAAATCATCATGGTTTCAGATATAGACTCACTTCTCAATATGACTATGGGAAAAAAGGCCTTGGACATATGGAGCAAGGAATCCAAGTTCCTATCTAGTTTAAGCCTTGTAAGCGCAATATGGGTTTTGGGTGCTCTATTGAATAATCTAAGTGCAAACCTTTGTGGAGTGTTAAAATGATTTCAGTTGAAGCACTTAGTTTGGTCCATCCTAAACTAATAGAGGATGGGGTGGAGGCTAGAAGGGTCCCTCTAGATATTTTCTCTTCGACTGAATTCTATAAGGAATTCTTAGGTTCCTAAAAATGATTCCCATATCACCTAAATAAAAAAGAATATTTTGGGGAATCCATCTTGAGTATTGATGAGGAGGACCCTTTAGCTAATGTTGATATTGGTATTCCAATATTGCATCTTGGAGATCATAGTTTTCTCCTCAAGGGAGATACTACTAGGATCTCTATCGACCCTAAGTCTTCTAAAAAGGTGATTAAGATTGGAAAGTTCCTTTCTTTAGAAGAAGCTAAGGAACATTATGATATTCTATGTTCTCACCCTGATATATTTTCTTGGACATATGAGGACATACATAGCATTGATGAGTCTATAGTGGTTCACAATATCCTCTTAAATCCTTACACCAAGCTAGTTAAGTAGAAAATTTGAAAGACGAATCCCAAGGTCACGTTGTTGGTTAAGATTGAGATAGATAATTTTTTAAAAGAACAATTTATCCATCCAATTTACTACTCCCCTTACATCTTGAATATTGTCTTTGTTAGAAAACCTGATGAGTATATTTGTATATGCATTGACTTTCATGATCTTAATAAGGATTCTCTTCAAGATGATTTTCCATTACCTAATATAGACATGATTACGGACTCCACTTCTAGCCATGCCATGTTATCTTTCATGCATGGTTTCTTAGGTTACAATCAAATATGTATTAATTTGGAGGATCAATACAAGATAACCTTCATGACCCCTTGTGGTACCTTTTTTTATATGGTCATGCCCTTTGGGTTAAAGAATGTAGGAGTAACTTACTAGCTGGCAATGACCCTAATATTTCATGATTTCATTCATAAAATTCTAGAAGTGTATATTGACAATATCTTGGTGAAATATATAAACCATCAAGATAATGTGGGAAAACTTCACCTTATTTTTTAGAGGATTTGATTCTATAATATGATGTTTTGTCCTCTTAAGTGTGTCTTCCATGTAGCAATATTTTGGGATTTCCAGTATCTCATCCTAGACTTGAGGTCGACATAAATAAGATCAATGCAATTTCTACCATGCCTCCACCCAATAAAATTACTAATTTTTAAAGTTTACAAGGAAATATTTAGGCAATTCGTAGGTTTATATCTCAATTGGCCAATTGTACCCTTCCTTTCACTCATTTGTTAAAGAAAGATGTTTTCTTTTTCTAGGATGAATAATACTAGAAAGCTTTCGAGCCAATCAAAACCTATTTGTCCAATCCTCCCATACTAATGTCGACCAAATAGGATAGACCCTTTTTTCTTTACCTCGTTGCATCATTGTATGCTTTGGAAACTTTTCTAGCTCACTATGATGATGTTGGGAAAGAGAGAGCAGTCTACTACATTAGTTGTGTCCTAGTTGATTAAGAAACTCACTATTCCTTCATGGAGAAGCAATGCATTTCTCTCATCTTTGCTACACAGAAGCTAAGAGACTACCTTCTTCATGTTGAGATGCATGTCATTATAAAAGGTGATCTTCGACAATATTTTTTCTCTAATACAAACCTCGCTTGGAGGTTAGTGAAATGGGTGATTTTTTTTTTGTGTTTCACATAAAGTTTATTACTCAAAAATTTGATAAAGGGTCAAGTGGTTGTTGATAAATTAGTATACACTCCCTCATATTTCTTCTTCCCAAATTTAGACTTATTTCCTGATGAGAGTATTTTCATAATTTGTCATGATCTTGAATGGAAAATGTAATTAGATGGGTCGAGATGTCAGAATGGCTCTAGAGCAAGTGTGGTTCTAATATCACCTAAAGGTAAGATAATGCCTCTCTCATTTTGATTAGAATTTCCTAGTGCCAATAAAATCATTGAGTATGAAGCCCTCATTTTTGGCTTACGTGTCATAATTACACTAAAAATAAGACATCTCTACATACTAGGTGATTCTAAGCTTATTGTGAATTAGATCATGGGAACCTATCAGGCTAATCAAAGTAAGTTGTCTCAATATCGAAACATTACTTTGTCCTTGCTTAATCATTTCTCCTCTTTCGCAATAGATAGCATCCCTAGGAGGGAGAATCAACATACATAATAAAACCACTTCATGGTTTAGGCCCTTCAATCCCCTACTATTTTTATCAGCTTGAATTTAAGGCTTTCATGTGTTCTCACGTAGACTTGAGAGAATGGTTTTCTAACATTTACAAATACTTGGAGACCAAAAAATTTCCCGATGGTGCAAAAAAAGTGATCACACTCATATGCAAAATATTTCAATCTATTAAGTTGTCTTGTTGGATGTTCTCTATCAGAAATCTTATAACAACTTGCTTCTTCAATGTCTCATTAAAGTGGAAATACCCCTCTCCCTTAGAGAAACCCGTTCAAGTTTCGAAGGTGGACAGTTTGGTGGTAATTCCCTAGTGAATAAATTGGTGCACATGGGGTATTTTTTGAAAATGATGGGGCAAGACTCATTTTATTTCGTTAAAATTTGTCCACAATGTCAGCAATATAGTCATCTTATTCATGCATCTACATAAGAGTTACAGAACTAGACCTCTCCTTGGTCGTTTGCAAAATGGGGGTTGGATATTATTAAAAAATATCACCTCCTTTGTCTAAAAGACATACTTTTATCATCACTACTACATATTACTTCGTGAAGTAGGTCAAATCCATCTCACTTTCATGTACAAATTTTTAGGCTATTTGTGTTTTTCTTCTGAACAACATCATTTCTCATTTTGTATTGTCTTCTACACTTGTCTCTAATAATGGTACGCCATTCAAGAATAGGGAAGTAAAAAAATTCTTGGAGAAATTTTACATTCAACATATATTTTCTACACCATAATATCTGTTGGGTCTCAAAAATGTAGGTTTGAACCACGAGAGGTTGCCAAGCTCTCACAATGCTCTTGGTCAATGTACAAGGCCAATTGATGCAATTGAACCTATGTGAATGATGTACATTGAAATGTACTTCCTGGTGAAACAATCTACCCACAATGGAAAATGGAAGTTGATAGAAAAAATCACTATAACTAATCCTACTCCTACTGCACAAAAGAAAGGATTTTGAATAAATTGTTTGATATGAAATTTTATCTTTGGGTTGAGGAAGATAAGTGCCTTTTGTCCACATGGGCAATGGAGTCAAAAATCATGAATTATGTGTGTTTCCTTCTCTCACTTAACTCTAGTTGTTAGCTACTTTGAAAATTCTATGACTGGCATAAAACCTCAGTAAATTTATGACTTGCATAAATTGTGTTCGGATGTTTCTCTATCAAGTTCTACTTCAAAAATCCAAAAGAAATACTTAAATCACTATGAATTATTAAAATATTTTAATTATGAGTTACAGACACCAACTAATTAAATCACACAAAATGAGAGTGGATTTTGATAAATTAGATATATACTTGATATGTTGATTTAAATGATTAAAAGACCTCAAGTTGGAGACAACCAAAATAGAGAATATGAATTTTATACATCACAACAACTAAACACCGGACAAAAAATCACCAATCAAAATATATTATCTCCATTGATTCTATTTCAAGAAATTCTACCATTATTTACATTCCTAGTCCATTTTCTAGAAAAAATCTAACTACTCTAACTACTGCCTTCTTCTTTCTTTGATTGTCAATACATTTATATAGTAAAATAGAAGATTCATAACTCTTTATAAAGCCTTTATAACCATTTACATTCATTAGCAGAAATTAAAATATTTAATTGGATTGCCTTATCAGAAAATTAAATATTTTTACATAGTTCGCCTTTAATTTTATTTCTCATCATATAGTTTTCCCGCCTGTATTTTACCTTCTCGTGGCTTTTATTTCGTTTACCACTCCACCGTTGGCTTCACACTTTCTCCCCACAGTATCGCAGTATTTGAATTTGATTGCGCTACCATGGCCTTCCTTTTCCTTACCACCTCACCACGATCTTCTTGTTGCCTCACCATGGTACCGTGGTGTCTCCTCCTAATTGCTGCTTAGTCGTTGCTTCCCTATCATCATACTACCGTGGTCACTAGCTTCACTACCAACAGTACCGCAATAGCCGCTCTGCAAACCACTAACCATTCACCCCCATCCACCGCATTATCGTGGTCTATGTGTTTCCTCCCCACGGTACTACAGTGCCTAGACTTTGAGTGCTCCTGCACCACCGCGGTCTATGGTTTGACCACATGTGGTTGCGTAGTAAGTGTTTGTTGACCACCATGTTCAAAGTTTGTTGTTTATCGTGCCATCATGGTGATTGTGTTGACCACGTGTGGTGGAGCGGTAAACATTATTTGTTATGCCTGGTCACTTACCAACTGTCCACCGCAGTAGCGTGGTCACTGGCTTGACTGCTAATGGTACCACGATAGCTATCTTTGTCGCTTCCTCCACCATCTTCTAAACTATTCACTGCTCATCCACTGAGTGTTACCACACCACTGCGATTGGTTTGGAGACTTAATGTGGTATAGCAGTAACAGTCATCATGAATGTGCTTAACCATCACTACTATACTGCAAGCCACTTTGCAAAAGGTCACGATAAAGTGATAAAGGGTGTTGGCTTTAAGAAAAGCAAGAAATATATCAGTGATTATAGGGTATTAGGAATTTATGAATGGCGAAAATGATTTTTAATGGAAAAGATAGCAAATGAATGGGTTCAGATGGAAAAAACCCCTTATAATTTTAATGGAAATTTTGGGTTCTAATAGTGGCTCTTGTTGGGGATGAGTGATTTTTCAAATCACTACAAGAATCCAAAATATCTTTGGGAGAGCAAACCAAGATAAGGCATGAAAAATGAAGGCAATCAAAGATGAAGAGAATGAAAAAGTGAAGGATATGAAAATGGAGCAAATGGAGAATGGAAAATGACCCTAAGCTACTGTACATGGAAAGAAAGCAATGCTTTCAATAAGGGAATTCCTGAGATTGTCCATGTACTGGAAAACCAAGACCCTTTTTAAACTATTGTGCATGGAAAAGAGTATTTAAAGAGGCATTGCTAAGAACTTTCCATGCATTGGCAATCCTTCATCCTTTGTACCTGCTATGGTTCAAAAAATCAAACCATAAGGGATGGCGCCAGGCCACCCAAAAGGAGAAACCTGCACTTTCCTTTCTCATAGACCTTGTTCTGATTAAAGTTCACTAGGTGTCTTTTGAAACTATCCATTCCACCTGCCCTACAACATGCACTGCCATTGAAAACCTTCAGGAAATCATTGTGTTTGAACAATATGATTCATATTCATTTCATCACTCTAAAATTCATCATTCTTATTATCAAATGAAAAATATTTATCACCCTCAGCATACAAAGTGTATCCACATTCAACAAAAAATTCATAGGCATGCTCACTGTCATATGTTGTTGAATGATCAAGCAGCTATACTAGGACCTAAAAATCTGAATACTTCACATGGGAATCTACAAATTCTATCTCATTAGCATCTTCTGAAATAATGAAATCAAAATTAATTTCCATTTCCTTTCTATAACCAGTTGCCATTGACACATACCTCTGATCCATATAGTTATCCTCATACATAATTGCATCAACAAATGTTGGACACTCATCATCAATAACATGTAAACCATTATCTTTTTTCTTGTAAGAAAAAATCATTCAAGTCAAATACCTCTTCTTGGAAACAAATAGATTCAAGATCAGATTCAATGATTTCATCACTGTGAGAGATGGACATGGAAACATTTGAATCATTACACACAATACCTTCACTATCAAAGCATATATAGTCTAGAACCAAAAATCTTGAATCATTTTTATGTGCATACTTTTGGTATTCTAGAGTTAACAAATCTGAAACTTGCTTACTGTTGAGTGAATAGGTATGTTCTTCCATATCTTCTACCATGTCTCCAACCTCTTGATCTTCATAAGAACTACAACAATCACTTTGTTGAATATCAACATCCACAATTTCATCTTCACAATTTGGCTTACAATCTATTATATAGGAGAAACTCTCCATATCTTCATTGTTGGAAGGCATGATATCTTCTTCTATTTCAGCTTCTAAAGAAGTGCTGATGTACTCTCCAGATGATGTGTCCCCACTAATATCATCAATGTTGCAATCATCTTCCAAATTTGAGAAATTGTGATTAGAGATCCTAGTAACACATACTTCGTTTGTTTGTTGCATTGTTTGAGCATCCATGATATCACTATTAGATTTATTATTGCCAGTATCCATGTACATTTTCCCAAGCATGGAATCAATAAATTTATTTACTACATCAAAGGCTTGTTGTTTTAATGGTTCTGAATAATAAATTGTTTCAGGCTCTTATGCTCTTAGAATTTTTGCAACAAATGTGGGTTTTGTAGGCCTAAAATGAGGAGGTAATTGCATACAAATGTCTACCATCCTATTGTATAAAGAACTAAAATATTCTCTCTTATATCTCCTTATGTCAAGAAAGGCATCCATAAGATTTGTATCTCTCTCTTGAACTTGAATATACTCCTCAAAAGTGTTTTGTTGTGAATAGAGTACATTACCTTTATTACCAACATTCTTCTCAATTGTATCATATGGTATTTCTGGTGTCCAAGATCTCCTATAATTTGTGTCTTCATTCTCACTCCATGATGACCTACTTGGTGATGTACTTGGAGTAAGTTTGGCTCCCAATTGCCACAATTATTGGTTCACTTGTAGCATTTCTTGTTCAATTTGTAGCCTTTTTTGTCTCAATTCCTTCAACTCTCTTGCTAACTATTGTTGTCTTTCTTCTTCTTCCATCTTGACAAAATATTACTGCTTCACAACACCCATGCATTATTTATCAAATGAAATAGAGTCGCCACCTACTTTTCCCAAAAGTAGGAAAATGAAAAAGATTACAATATTGTTTTGGTTTTCCCTCAACGGAATCTCCAAAAAAATGAACAAAATTATTGACTCTATAAATGGATAGGCTAAAAAAACTTTCCTGAGTATAGTTCCCCAGCAGAGTCGCCAAAAATATGAAAAAATTTGTTGACTCTATAAATGAATAGGTTGAAAAAAAATTCCTGAGTATACTTTCCCCAGCAAAGTCATCTAATTGTTGGGTCTCCAAAATATAGGTTTGAACCACGAGAGGTTGACAAGATCTCACAACGCTTTTGGTCAATGTACAAGGCCAATTGATGCAATTGAACCTTCTTCTCTTTAGGTTCTACTAGACCACGGTAGGTGAACCTATGTGAATGATGCAGATTGAAATGTACTTCTTGGTGAAACAATCTACCCACAATGGCAAATGGAAGTGCATAGACAAAATCACTATAACTACTCCTACTGCTACCACACAAAAGAAAGGATTTTGAATAAATTGTTTGATATAAAATTTTATCTCTGGGTTGAGGCAGATCAGTGCCTTCTGTCCACATGGGCAATAGAGTCAAAATCATGAATTATGTGTGTTTCCTTCTCTAGCTTAACTCTAGTTGTTAGGCACTTTGAAAATTCTATGACTGGTATAATACTTCAGTAAATTTATGACTTGCATAAATTGTGTTGGGATGTTTCTCTATCAGGTTCTACTTCAACAATCCAAAATAAATCCTTAAATCACTGTGACTTATTAAAATATTTTAATTCTGACTTGCAGACACCAGTTAATTAAATCATACAAAATGAGAGTGGATTTTGATAAATCGGATATATACTTGATATGCTGATTTAAATGATTAGAAGATCTCAAGTTGGAGAGAACCTAAATAAAGAATATGAATTGTATACATCACAACAACTGAACACTAGAAAGAAAATCACCAATCAAAATATATTATCTCCATTGATTTTATTTCAAGAAAGTTTGCCATTATTTACATTCCCAATCCATTTTCTGGAAAAAATCTAACTACTCTAACTACTACCTTCTTCTTTCTCTTATTTTCAATACATTTATATAGTAAAATCGAAGAGTCATGAATCTTTATTTACTCGTTATAACCATTTACATTTGTTAGAAAAAATTAAAATATTTAATTAGATTGCCTTATTGGAAAATTAAATATTTTTACATAGTTCGCCTTTAATTTTATTTCTCATCATATAGTTTTCCCGCATGTATTTTACCTTCCTGTGGCTTTTATTTCGTTTACCGCTCCACCGCTGGCTTCACACTTTCTCCCCATAGTATTACGGTGTTTGACTTTGACTGTGCTACCATGGCCTTCCTTTTCCTTACCACCTCAGTTATCTCCATCGTTTACCGCCTTATGATGGTCTTCTTGTTGCCTCACCACGGTACCACGGTGTCTCCTCCTAACCGCTGCTTAGCCGTTGCTTCCCTATCACAGTATTACCATAGTCACTAGCTTGACTTCCAGTGGTCCCACGGTAGCTACTCTGCAAACCGCTAACCATTCATCCCTGTCCACTGCATTATCATGGTCTATGTGTTGCCTCCCCACGTTACTGCAGTGCCTAGACTTTGACTACTCCTATGCCACCATGGTCTATGGTTTGACTGCGTGTGGTTGCATAGTAGCCATTTTATGGCCACCATGTTCAAATTTTGTTGTTTACCGTGCCATCGTGGTCACTGTGTTGACTGTGTGCGGTGTAGTGGTAAACATTATCTATTATGCCTCGCCACTTACCAACTGTCCACTGCACTACCACGGTCACTGGCTTGACTGCCAGTGGTACCATGGTAGCTATCTTTTCCATTTCCTCCAACATGTTCTAAATTATTCACCGCTCATCCACTGATTGTTACCGCACCACCGCGATTGGTTTGGAGACTTCATGCGGTATAGCGGTAACAATCATCATGATTATTCTTAACCATCTCTGCTATACCACAAGCCACTTTGTAAAATGCCATGGTAAAGCAGTAAAGGGTGTTAGCTTTAAGAAAAATGAGAAATATATCAACAATTATAGGGTATTAGGAGTTTATGAATGGAGAAAATGATTTTCAATAGAAAATATAGTAAATGAATGGGTCCATATGGAAAGAAACCCCTTAGAATTTTAATGGAAATTTTGGGTTCTAGCATTATCCTCAATCTAATGGCCAAGAGAAAGTAGCTAACAAGACTCCTCAACTCATTCTTCATAAAATAGTCAATAAGCATGGTAAGGATTGGCATGTTTAATTAATGTATTGTTTTTGGGCCTATAGCATGATTATTTGTATGATGATCTGAACAATTACCTACAAACTCATGTATGGTGTTGAAGTAATTATGCCTTTAGAGCTGGATATTCCATCTATGTGGGTTTCTCTTAAAGGGTTAATTGATGATGAGACTTATTGAGCTAGTCATTTGCATCAGCTAAAGATGCTTGATGAGCACTGATCAAAGGCCCTCAATCATCTTAAAGCTTATGAATGATCACTATCTAGCAAATATAATCAAAGTGTACTTCCTCAAAATTTTAAGGTAGGTGACCTGGTTCTCTATGACAATCAAAGAAATATAAATGTGTCACCTGATCAAAGGGGAAAATCTAGTCCTAATTGGTTGGGCCCTTATATTATCATCTCTCTATATGGTTTAGGTGCCTACAAATTATCGTCTATGGATGGAAGACCCCTAAAAGATCTTGTTATTACAATTCATCTTTGTCGATACTATACATAGTGTCTAATGTGTCATATGTGTGGTGTTGGGTATGTGTAGGTTCACGATGGGCCAAAAAGTGTCGATATGTAAGTGATATGATAGCCCATGTGGATGACAACATTTTTTTACCCTAAATTGATGAAACAAAAATGGTGTTCAAAGGAGATTCTCAGTTTTCCGCCAATATAAATTATTCCTTACTTTGAATTTAATAAATAATTATTATTCATTTTCTATTTCAATTATGACTAAATTCTTGATTGCTAAGCTGATTGAAAAACATCTATAGCCTTCAAATGGTATCACATTTTTTGAATCTGAAAGGTGTGTCACATTCTATGCTTGACATAATATAGGATTAAAAAAAAATTGAATTTCACGAATTTTTGACCTAGTTAAGGTGGTCAAACATATGAGTTTTATATTTTTTGAAAGTTGTAATAAAAAATTCATAATTAATTATTTACTTGGAAAAAATCATAAAAAAATATGCATCACATTAGGACATGAGTCCTCTATTTATATTTAAAATCTAATAAAAAATGATTATCATTTTATTGTGGTTAGGGTAGTCAATCAGACACCTACTTCTTATTTTTTCCCTGAAATTTAAGTACTACTGCATTGAAATCTCAAATTTTCACCAAATATTTTTTTGTTTTAAATAAACTTAGAATTTTACAAACTAAATTCAATTTTCTACAGATTCTATTCTTAAATTTTTTTGAAATAATATAGATAACTTAAATTCAAATTTTTACATCAAGTTGCCTAACTCTAATTTTCTCAATTTTCATCATGACTTAAGGGCTTATTTTTTCCATGATGATCATAGAAATACCTTGTTAGATCTCTAAGGGTCACAACATTGCATCTATTGACATTATTCATTAACACATTATGATTTTTTTTGTGTTATCATGTACTTGTGTGTGTGAGAGAGACATACATACATGTGTCTTACTATCTTATGTATCCATGCATTACATTATATCTTTTTTGGTAGTTAGATCATCACTATATTCAATTAACATACATACATATGTGTTCATTAAATCATGATAGCATCTAATGTGAGCATACATCCATACATATATAAAGTCCATAGCACCAACATACATGAAATTAAGGAACATAAACTAGACAATGTCATGTGGTGTTAATCAATATCTCATGTATATATATACAAATATCATATATCATATACATGTATCAGGCCACTGATGTAAAAAACTCTAGATACTATATATTTCTATCAATGTATTACAAAAAAAGATCTAAAAATATGTCTTGTGGCTACAAAAAATATACACAAAATGAGGATCTTTACAGTTTGGGCATGTGGCTCCTAAATCCCTGCAACTCTAGTTCTCATTGTGGCTAAGTTCGGGGCTGCAAAGTGGAGATAGATCTAGAGCGGTGCGATCATAAAGCTAACATGTATGTGTGGATCCCCTTGATCTCTCTCTAGAGGGAACATATTTGCATGCGGTCCTGGATGAGCTCTTGTTGGAGCTCCTAATCACCTACTGAGACTGTAGCTACTGGTTGTCCCATGAGGTCATCAAGATGGCTCTAAAGGGTGACATGTGCCTACTTGGTGACATCATCCCTCATCATAACTACGTATTTATCTATGATTTTTGTTCACAACTCCCATGACATCTGATCACATTGCCCCCAAAATGTGATCACATAAGTGGCCCTCTACATTATCTCCACCTGTGTCTCCTTGTAGGGATCCCTTAGGTACACTAATATTTTGAAGAGTTGGATGTAATATCCTACTGAAACTTGATGGTACACATCTAGGATAGCCCCCTAGATAGGTACAATAGAGGAAACCTCTGATAGGCATGGGTAAAGAAAACCAATCCATCCTTGAGTATCCATTGCAACCACAAAAATAGAATGTATATTAGTACCACAAAGTGTATAAATATCAAAAGAAAAACATGACATGTATATACATGAAATAAAATTGAAATTAATAAAATGAAATAGCATAAACAATAGTCCTATCTAGGTCCCTTAGCTACTAGAATGGTTTAGGGGGGAGGAACATTGAGCCCTAAATTGGTGGTGTTAGGAGCTTCCCCAAATATTTCAATGGTTGGTGGCATCAAGGAAAATGGGGTGGCATGCAAAGGAGAGGACATCCTCTTCCACCACCTCAACCTCAAAGATGCTACCTGAGCCTCCTCCACTTGCTCCTTCTTCTCTAGTTTCTCCTTCTATTACTCGTAATCATCAATACTGCCTCAACAACTTTTCCTCTACTAGGATGGCTATGGTGTAAATTCCCCCTTTAAACCATGATCCCCTTGGGGGAATCTATTTGGAAAATTGGGGCAAGACAATGCGCTTTGCACCATGTTGAAAAATATTGAGCCATGCTGATACTATTTAATGTCCCCATCGGTGATAAGTCAATGTCATCAACCTTGTCATCAAAGAGGTGGACATCTACTAAGGTGGGATATGGATGGTCCCCTTTCCTTTCCGAACCTCACACAACTTGGGTGTATGTGGGGAAAAGAGGGGGGTAACCAAAAGCTACTCGTGCTACCACATGACCCAAATCTAGTAATATGGCATAGTAATAAATTCGATCTGACCAAGGATGACCCGGTTGTGCTGGAAGTTTCAAAGGAACCTACAATCATCAACCCACTAAAAATGGTAGTAGTTCCTCCTTTTGATCCTATCTATCATGAAAGTGTCAAACTATAGTTGCTAGAACTATAGGTTGTCATGCTTCTAATACCAAGTCATCTCATACCAGTGGGCCATCAAAACAAAGTAGTCCTCCACCTATGAGTAGCCCTTTGGCCTAGTGCATGTGATGTGGGAGAAAGACCAACACAACAAGAGCATGCACATGGTCAGGCTATGGTACTCATAGCAAATGTACTAGTAGAGATTCTGGTAGAGGTGTGCAACCATGCTACAACCCCCAAAAAAAATGTGTGCCACTCCACCATCTCCTAGATTATGTAGATGAGGTTCTCATGGACGTGAGAGCCACATGCATCTATAGTGACTCGCATGGTGACATTGAACACCATGACATGACACATGAGAGGGCTAGTAGTCTAGGCCTAGTCAAACCATCAAATGTAGATGTGTCTCATCTTGTCTCCACTATCTATTCAGTTGGAATAGTATCAAAAATTTTCTGATCGCTCATGTCCTGAGTGTGTTTCATCAATCTCCACTCATCAACCATGGATGGAAAGATTGAGGATGCAGTACACATCTAATAGAGTTATGGCCATCTCTCCTATAATTAGTTGGAAGCTTAATGTAGTGAGATCTCATCTCTCCATCAATTCCATTAGCATTCGATCATGGTATAACATCTCTAGAATGGTGTACACATGCAAGAGATCGACATGCTATAGGTGGGTGACCTCATCATCTAGGATTTGGTCTCTTTGATCTTGGATCAAGCATAGTACCTTCCCTTTAGGATGCTCTCTGATCTCTGGATAATCCTATGAAAAATGAAAAAGTATGTATTAGTATAGAGAAAATTCCAAAAAATCTAAGTTAAAAAATATTATAGGAAATTTGTACACCTTGTAGACATTTGTATGTTGTGCAAGTTTTCTAGTCTACCATTGATGGCATAGGGATGACAGTGTGTCCCTTGGACACCAATGCATCCTTAGGATTTCAACGCTAGTCCCAGATGCTAGTGGGCACTGAAGAGGTGCGTGCACATCCAAGACACCTACATAGTAAAATATTGAAAAGTATAAAAAAATCACTAAAAAATCCTAAACGATGTGGTTTCGGGGCCTCTTGGTCATCCTCCAAACCCTTGATTATTTTTGCATGTAGCTGGTCTAGCCTCGGATCCTCATACTCATGTTTGCTCAACATTTTGATGAATTTTCTCTCACAAAAGCCAAAAAAATTCTTTCAATGAATAATGCTTCAATGACCTCTCTCGAGGCCCACCTAGTTATATATAGGCCCCTAAGGGCCCATTTTTTGTAGAGTTTTTGGCTCCCTAGTTTCTCTTGATTTTACCCCACCTAGCTAGGGGAAAACTCAAGAGGGGGCCTATAGTCACCTCTTTAACATATTTTTCTTCTGAATCACCAAATTTTTTCTTGATCATTCTTATCATTATTGTAGGTTCTTCCAATTTTTGGGAATGAATTAAAATTGATTTTTGTAAAGTAATAGTTTTCACAATTTCCCATGACAAGTCATGCACTTCTTATTGTGTTTGATTGTTGGGAGCATCTTTAGTACTGGCCAAATCGACCTCTATGAAATCTTTGGTACTTTATCTTGGTAATCATTTCCATAAAACTTTGAGTTTGGGGTGAAAAATTTATTTTCTTCTCTAGTGTGGTCGATTTTCCCAAATTGATCCCTCTAAAGTGGTGGAAAAATTTAATGTCGTACAATTGCACCTAAGGGAAATTTCACATTTTAGCAATTTTCCTACCATTTATGACACCTAAATGCATTAATGAAAAAACCTCATGGGTCAGAATTTCATGATTCTTGCTCCATGTGGTCCAATCATAAAGAAACATTAGCTTGATGACTCTTTTCCCAAAAACTTATGTTTTGGACACCTGCATGATGCATGGAAATCTACACAACATGCTAGTGTACTAAAAAACTTCCAAGTTTTAAATGGGAAATCTCGAATCTTGGCTCTTAACACATGTCCTTGCAACCAAGTCTTCAAGTGTAACAACTATTTTCCACCCTTTCATGCAAACAAACCCCTCATTTTCTCTTATTTTGGGGATTCATTCATTTGTCCAAGCTTCTCTCTTCAACTTCACTTCTCTATCTCCTCTACTCTTGGAAATAACACTTATACAAGTGGAGCTCTATCAGATTGAGGTTCCTCCAACAACCAAATCTCCCTAACAAGCATTCAATTATGTGTATGTGTGTTTAAGAGGGGGTTGAGGCTTGTTGGTAACACTCTCTCACTCTTTTCTATTTAAGAATATATTAGATCTCTTTGTTCATTTACTACTAGTTTTTATCAACCTTATAACAATTTTCAAAGTTGAGGAACTCAAATTCCTCCTCCTACAACCATTGCCTCTATTCCCTCCTATACCAACCCTCAAGGTACAACAATTATGCAACCTACTAATAATGTCTTTCATACAATGGGTATTTCAACTAGCAATCCTTGTACCTTTGTGGCATCGTACGTCATATCTCATATCACTTTACCTAACATAACTATTCCATTCATGTATCACTCAAACACATATACACCACCATATTCTCCTCTATCTCAAAACATAACCAGTGATGCCATGATAAATCAAATTTTACAAAATGTTTCATCCCTTCAAAAGAAAATTTCTAGGATAAACCAAAATAAAATATGGCCAACCTACATACTATGTCAAAATAAATCCATTATCCTTAGAGATATTGATAATGCTGATACCACAAGGTATACAAATTCCTAGGTTTGTGAAATATGGGGGGAAAGGAGATCCTTCTAACCATGTTTCCACTTATACCACCTTATGTAGTGATTTTGTTGCTGAAGATAACCTCTTGGCTAAGCTTTTCCCTAGGTCCTTTAAAGATACTGCCTTATAATGGTTTTCTTAATTACCAAATGAAACAATAGGGAAATAGGGGAGCCCAACCTTTAAGGAGATAGGGATGCTACTTGACACTCAATTTTCACTCAAGGAAACCCTAAAGATCTCAACCTAATGTACAAAGGGGAAAGAAATATAGAACAGGGATTTCGTAGGGATTGATTATAAACTAAATATTGTTTCACCACCAAAAGGGCTTAGAAATAATAATGAAATTCAAGACCTAAAGCTAAAACCTCAGGCAATGCAAGACTTCACTATATGACGTAGAAAAGCATGTAATCAAAACAAAAAGCTAAGAAATCAGAAGTGTACACCTGGGAATCTGTAGAGGCCTGGATGAACACTTGAAATGTTGAAAATACTAGAATTAATGTTTGGTTGGGCTCATATGCTAGTTTACATGATTTAGTCCTAGATTAGGGTTTCTAGGTAGGAATAGAAATATGGTAAAGATATGTCTAGAACTCTTGAAAATTTCAAATTTCACCGTACTAGCTCATATGCCAGAAGTGGTCTATTATTCCAATTAGGATTTTCTAGAAATTCAAAGTTTTAATCTTCAAATCAATATTTTCTCTGTCTTCTCCACCTGATATCTGGGTTTGAATCTCTAATTTGTAGCCTATAGATGTTCTTTTGTAATCACCAAATCAAGGTGGCAACTTTGAAAACTTTGAACACTTGATGAATTTTCTCCAATATTTCTCTTCAATATGTCTTCAATGTAAATCTACAAATAACACACTAAAGAGAGGAAACATTTTTATTTTTTTTAATGGAAAGGGGTCTTCCCTTGTCAAACCCTATTTTGGTAATCAAAACTTGTAATAAAATCAAATGGAAATGAGGAATGATGAATGAAAAAAATAATATATTGCAACTCACAAAACCCTAGGAATAAAATTCTACAAACATGTATGAAATGGTTCCAATGGATGTAGATTTTGACTCTTGCTTGAATGTGATAAAACTTTACTTAAATGCTTTCTTGAATCATAAAACCCTACATCACACTATTTAGCTCAAAATAAAACATGGTGCATGATGATTTTGACATGATACTTAACACTTGATAATCAGCTCTTGAAGACTCTTGAATGCTCTTTTAAACTAAATTTTTGTACAAGGATTATCACTCAACTTTCTAGGTGAAAAATAAGTGAAATAACCTTGTATTTATACTTCTTTATGCCAAATTTCTTGAAATTAAAACACTACAAGTCGACATTATATCTAGGAGGATAAAATTCTGCCAAGAATTCGAATTAAATTTAATTGTGGGCCACATGAGACTCATACGCCAAAAGTGGAAAATGAGTCTCATTAGGCATTAATTATGGGACAGATTTTCAAAGTCACTTAGATTCATGTGAAATCAAGATCGGGGCCCCAAAACCTAGGTGAGACCCATACACCCAACGCGGTGTATGAATCCTAGATCACTAAATCTAGTCCACACAACCTAAAGAGACATCAATTATGATTAAATATTGGTTAATGCCGAGATTATGCTTGGAAAGATACATTAAATAGGGCACGTGGATGTAAAATAAGGTCAATTAAAGTATAAAGAGGCCCAATTATTTAATAAAACCCTAGAAAAGTGGGAAAGTGTGGTATAATATTTTACAACACCTTTAATAAGGTACAATTATGTTCATTCAGCTCACAAGGGACCAAGACATAATGTGAATGTATTAAACACATTACAACACTAAATCAAGGAAACATAATACTTAATTTAAAAAGGAGGGCCCAAAAAAGCAAGGGAAAGTAGAGGGATACTTTTTCCATTGCCACATTTAGCCTCCACTTTAGTGGAAGGAGGAAATTTCTTCAAAATCACACTAAAGTAGACAAACTTGCATCAAGAGGGGTCCAAGTGCACAAATTCTAGTAAGATAGGATGACAATGATCAAGAGGGGTGATCAAGCCTCCAAGATCAAGATCCTATGGAAAACCAATATAGGCACAAAAGAACACACATGAAAAATGATATAAGGAGAAATAATAAGGCACAACCATACACTGCCAAAGACATAAAGAAAAGTGAAAAATAAACAAAAGGAGTGGATCAAGCTTCAACTATTTGTCCACCACAATATGGATCAGATCTAGGCTATTTTTCTATAAATTCACACTCACTCTAAGGAAATGGAGCTCTAGGCTATTCATTGGGAAAGTATCTAAAGAGGTGAGACACATACACACACATTTGGTATGTGCTCACACACACACACAAGTGGCTATGGGAAAGTCATGCCTCAAATCAGCTTCTTGTCCAGCCAGACCAAAGTTATACCTCCTAATAACTTCTATAGGGAATCAAGCAACAATGAAATTTGAGCTTCATGAGGCAAGAAAATATTTTTATGCTTGAAACTCATGAATATACAAGATGGCTCGACAAGAATGCAAATTGTATTATGTAAGGTGGACGTATAATAAAAAAAAAAAATAGGGAATGTTCAAAGGATTTTTGTTTAATTCATGTAAGGTATTAACTTACATTGTGCCTAATGTCTCCAAGAGAGACCTAATCAAAGAATAAAAGATTCATAATTTGGGGGATGCAGTGTGTCACATCAAGCCAATAAGAGTAATAGAATATACTAAAAGAGATCATGCTCTTGGGGTACACCATACCTGATGTCACCACAAAGTGAAAGATGCATCGCACGAAGTAAGAATACTACACACTGAAACATAATTTAAAAAATAATAATGCCAATGTATGTCCCTAAATTAAAGAAATTTCTAAACACCATGTTATGAAAAATTACTTTAAAGTAGTAAATGATAAATTCTAATAAAAAAGAAGATATTAGAGCTTACTTGGAAAGCTTTATGCCAAGTCATATGTTTCCAAATAAAGCTACGTCTTGAAACTGACAAAGGGTTTCCCCCAAAATGAAACTCCAAACACATGAGGGGTCTATGGATTTGGGGTCAGTACATTTGTGCTACTATGTTATTAGAGAGTTCAAAATTGTCATCATTCCCTAAATACACATAGAACTGTAAGAATAAAACAAAGAGAATTAAAACAAAGAAAAATCCTTTTGATTTTAACATGGAAAAGACATTAATTTCATGATGCCTTGCATCATCCCCAAAAGGAAAACACAAGACAAAAAAATATAAAGGAAAATATTTTGGTTTAACATGGAAGTGACATGAATGTCTCAACACCTTGCGTCATCCCCAAAAGTAAAACAAAAGATAAAGAAAAGATAAAGGGAAGGGTAAAATATTTATTACAGAGAATAATCTAGGTAAAAATAGAAGAATATCATACAGAAATAGAGAGATAGACAAAAAAAAAAATATGGGAGATCAAATCACTCACATGGAATCACAAAAGAATAATAATGAAAAATACTAGCTAGGCACATGAGATTCAACCTATTAGCAGGTCATCTACATCCCAATCATTTTCATCATATACAAAATTTAAACAAGTAGCCAAAGGGAAAATGATATATGAATCACTAGGACAAGGCTATCTAATTCTTGCCCCTAGTAAGTGCATGACAAGAATGAGTTGAGATAGGTAATGGGAAAAAGCTCCTTGCATTTTTAAATGATTTATAATAAGTGTATAATATATAATAGTGAGAATATGAATACCCTACAACTATTACATGGAAAGGAGCAGAATGGTCCCAATTTAAGGGACTATTTCTATGATATATAATATTTTAAATAATTTTTGTAAACCATGAAACTCATCAATATTATGTCCAATAACTCTATGATATTGACAATGTGATGTGTTTATGTTTTTAGGATTTTGTTTTCGAACTTCTCTTAATGGAGGTAATCCAATTATTCCTCGATGTAAAAGTATCTATAGATTCCTTTCACTATCAGTTGGTGGATAAGTGAATTGTAGTTTCTTTATTTCTTAAGGTCTTTTGTGCTTCCTAGATTCACTAACTTCTCTAGTTGAATGCAGAGGAGGACCTAAGATAGTCCTATCATGTTTATTATTGTTAGGAGGAATTGGTTGTTCTTTAAGAAGAAGGAAATTCCTATCAAGAGGAGGATCTTGATATCCTAGCCCTTTAGTACCTTCAGTTGTTATTTTCTCTCTAAGAGATGATTAATTTCATGTTCACTTGTTTTATCACATCCTTTTTTACTCAAGATCATGAATCCTTTTCCATATTTCTCTTCTAGATTGATGGGAGTGTTGTTCACTTTTTTAACATAGATTTGTTGATGGTTTTCTTGATTAAAGGAACTAGGTTCACCTATTGTAGGGAACTTAGGTTTAGTTTGTATGTTAGTTTCAAGATGTATTAGAATAAGAAAAAAATAATCATATACATGCCACAATCAATCATTCTATTGAAAATAAGAATGATGTGATGAATTTTGATATGGATGATGACAATATGGATAATATTGAACAATATCCCGCAGATACTCTGGTAGCATTTATCGAATTTATACCTCATAAGGACTCAACTAAAAATCCTCTTGAGATTTCTTTCTCACAAAATAACTTACTTAAATTTACACCTAGTGGTCCTCTTTACATAGCTAGTGCAATCAATTATAAGCCCACTAATGGAATGTTGATTGATCCCATATGTGGAGAGAACGTGATCACTAAAGAATTCTTGTATGTGCATGAACTATATCAAGAAACATATGACAAAGAAAAAAGCATGGATCAAAATGAATAATGGATTTTCTTTTTGTACAATGGGCTCAATAGATCACCCTTTAAAGGCTGGACCGAAAATTCTAAATGTCTCTTTTTCCATCATTCCAAAATCAAACCATTCTCATGTGAAGCTAGGCTATCCAAAAAAATTCTCCATGGATTTCATCCCTTTTATTGTGCATAAATATCTAAAGGTTCTATTTGGTAATGATATATTTACTATGCATCATAGTGGATTTAACCCTAGCTCGACCCAAGTGAACTTTTCATTACATTTATTTTGGCCCAAACCTATGGAACCTATCAAGCCATGTGAGGATTTTGTTTTAAAATCATATCAAAAATTCAAGGAAAATAAAATAGTAGAATTATCCCTTCGAAACATGCCTCAACCTATAACTAAAACACTTATCCTTGATGAAGCAAGGATTAAACAAAAATACCTTCCAAACATCCAAGAGAAACCTATAGAAAAACCTCCAACAATTTTCTGCAAGAGACCACAAGATAACACAAATAATCTCATTGTCCCTCTTAGAATCAAACAAGTTTACAAATTCAAAGAGAAAGCAGTTGAACAAGCTACTATTTCTTCTTCTATTCTTCCTAGGGAAGAGAAGGAACCTATTATTGCCAATAGATTGAAAAAAATAAAAGTGCTAGAGAGAATAGGTGGAGATGATGTGCTATCCCTCTTAGATTACAAACTCAAGAAGACAAGAACAACATAGAAAATAAAAATCAGCCTTCCTGAAGAAATTCACGATGAATCTATATCCTTTCCACAATATAAACAAGAATATTATATGAACATAGTCATTCAACCTCCCATTGTGATAAATCTAGATGATAATATTGACATTTCAAAGATTGGTGAACATGCGCATGATGAGTTGAATAGATTTTCTTTCTTCTATGAGCTTAAATGAAAAATCTCATAAAAATAGTGTTGAACCTAGTTCTTCCCCTAGTTCGACACTTGCTCTTGTCCCTTTGGCTAGTTATCCACCTTGTGTTTATATAGACTAAGATTGGGATGTGGACAACCTACTTTAGGTTAAATCACATGTGCCTTACTAGTGTTTTTCTTTTTCATTTTTTCTTTATGTGATTCAATGTGTATAATGTGATCCCCCATGTTGTTTGATTTGGTCTCTCTCTCTCTCTTTGTGCATTCCTCTATATGTACCTTTCATTCTTTTATATGTTGTAGTTATTTCATTTGTCTTGTGTTTTCCTTTTATGGATGAAGAAAGGCATCGATACATTTAAGTCTCTTCCATGTTGACCCAAAATATTTTTCCTTTATCTTTTTTTTTCATTTTTGGGATGATGTAATGTGTTGATATATCTGTGTCTCTTCCATACTAACCTGAAAGTATTTTTCTTTGTTTTCACTCTCATTTTGTCATTCTTCTAGTTCTATGAGTACTTGGGGAATGATGATAGTTCCATACTCATTGTAATATTTTATCAAATACATATTGACCTCAAATCCATAGATCACATATGTATTTGTGAGGGTAACTCCTCCTTTGTATTTCTTGACACAACATATTTTAGAAACAAATGACTTGGCACAGGGTTTTTTGAGGAAATATCTCATGTCTTAGGATTAAACATTGGATACTTTAAATAAATTTCTTAGCAATGATGTAGCAACCAATTTGTGGGGGAATACATCAATGAAATATTTTGACAAAACTTCATGGCATGATTTTTCTTTTTTCTTGTGATGTGTCCTTTTATTGGTGGTTTCATTGGGTTTGATGTTCTCTGAGAGCGTATGATCTCTCTTTGTGGCATGATGCAAATGAGGAATCCCATGAGTAACAATATAGCATCATTTTCTTGTCCTCTCTTGTAGAAATTAGGCACAATGCTCCCTAAGAATAATACCTTACATGAAGAAAGTAAAACCTCCTCTAAATATTTTTTGTTGGTGTAGCTTTTTTATTTTCCTTATGTTAGGGAATATTTATTTTTCCTACACACATTATTAATCTTGCTTATTTTATATTAGAATGGTTAGGTTGAGGACATGTGGCATAAATCCACCATTCACATGTGTCACTCACACCCACTTTTGGATTCTTATGCCACCTCTCATAATTGTTTCTTGTCTTTACCTAAGTAGGCATAACTATGTAATCTGAAATTTACCAAGTTGGTAAGACTCTCACCTATTATAGGCACTTGGGAGTTATTGTTCCTCTTGGATTTATCTTCCACTTTTTTTCTATATAAGAAGCACTCACCTATTCCCTTGGCTAGTAGTAATATAGACTACTAGCTTAGTGATAAGGGAGTGTTGAGTTTATTAATCTCCTAATCTCTTTTCTTTCTTTCCTTCAATCATTATGATCTTGGGTGGTTTCACAACCAAATCTAACAAATTTCAAATACATTTAAAATCATTTTTAAAAAATAATTACATTGTGGTGCCTTCTTTAGGTTATCAAGAGGATAAATTAAGTATGGTATGAGAGGCTAATATGATTCTATCATTTGTCACCTCATTGGGATAACTCATCTAGTGGACAGAATGAGGTTCCACTACCCTAGAGTGAGCAACATAAAGTTTGGGACAACTCACGTAGTGGACAGACTGAGGTTCCAATACCCTATAGTGAGCAACACATATTTTGGAAAAACTCATCTAGTGTATAGACTGAGGTTCTATGGATTTAAAAATACTTAGATCTCCCTTTTGGTTCATATTATTCTTTTTGCAAGCCTTGGCCCATGCCATGTATGTTTAAAACATCCCTATCCCATTTTTGTATTACCCTCGCTTCTTTCTCCACATGTCCCTAGCACACTCCTTGAAGGGGCTTCTCCCCTTGCTTCTCTATCAAGCCCCACCCTTTTTCCACATTTCAAAAGCATGCACTTTGGTAGATCTCTCTCCTTTGTTTCTCCTCCAAGCTCTGCTCATGTTCCACATTGCATCATTCCATGGGAAACCTTGGTGGTCCCCACAAACAACATTCGAATGCAGACTTCTCCACATGTCAGCTCCATGAATATTTTAATCAAAAGGTTGGAACAAATGATTGTGAAGCCCCATCTCTTTGCCACATATCCTAACCAAATCTATGGGTGAGTGACACATGTTTCCTGGAGAGTTTCTTTGCTTCTTCCTTGGAACCACAATCATCATTTGTTGGGGAGTGCATCATTTTCAAAAGCGATTGCATGTTAGGTATAATCTTTTTATTGCAAAAACTTTGGTAAATCATGGTGATGGATATCATTTCTCATACTAGGGAATATTTTTAGTTGCCATATCTCTAGTGGTCGAAGATCTATATATACTACTCTTTATCTTTGAGAAAGGGTTTGAAAAATCCATAGAAAAGAGACAAAAATATCTAATCCTTTATATTTTTTTATGATTATTGTATTAAGACTTACAGACTATGCCAATAGTTAAGTTAAGCCTCTCTATTTCTTAATTAATATAAGAAATTATACTATGCTACTTGTTATACTAAGTACTTTATCTACAAATTTTATAATTTCAATAAAAAATTACTATTTGGACCATGTCTCAGACTCTTCTTGTTCAACAAATGTATGTGGAAGTTATATTATGTCACCTGATTAATATCTTAGGATTTTCATCTCCGTTTTCTATTATTCTTGGACATGCAGATTGTTGAACGAGCCCTCAAACTTCATCTAAAAGGAAGTTTTCTCATGCCCTCATAACTAAATATTCATGCATTTCCGTAGGGATTAACCTGTATTTTTTATATCTAATTCCTTCTCCCATTCTAAACCCCAATTATATATGGAGTTGGATTCTTTAAAAACATTGAGGTTACTCATTTTAGCACAATCAGTCCCTCGATTAATTGAGTTTCCCATAAAGCTATTTTCCTAGGAAATTTAGGCATCAACATTTCTTTTTTTGGCACGCTCGATGGGACTTATTCAATGTATCTAAATTTTAAAGCAAGTGTATGAGCCATAGACCTATTATTAGATCTCAAAATATGAATAACCTTGGACTACTAGTGTCGTCGCCAGTAACAGTATGAACAAGAACCCCCGTTTGAAAAACATCCCGACCCCTCCACCATCCATGTTGCCTATTGCTAATAGAAATTATGTCCCATGGTACATTGAAAGCCCTCTTATAGCACCAGTAGCACCAACCATTTGGGCTAATATCCTGACCTCTCCTTTGAAATTTGTACCAAATTTAACCAATGAAGGCTCAAATACACCATTTGAAGATCTGCAAGATGTGGCATATGTATGTATGGTGCATGGTGTGACTAATCAAAATTTAGCACTGAGACTACTTGCAACCTCTTTCAGAGGAAAGGCCTTTGATTGGTATCACACTCTTGGATCCAATACCATTGGTATTTGGGACTAGCTTGAAGATCGTTTCTATAAGTGGTTTTCAAACAATGAAGATTAGTCCTCACTATTCTAGTAGTAGGTGACCATCAAGAGGGCCCCTCAAGAGGCCATGACCCACTTCAATGTTGTGTTCTATATGACCTAGAAAAGGATCCAGAAGATGATTTTCCTAACTCCTGATTTGGAATTCATGTTCTACCTAAAATATATGAACATCAACATCTTAATGATGATTCAGTCTCTTGGTGGGAACACCTTGCCAGACATGTATAGCATTATTTTTATAGTACATAACATTTTGATTGATGTCAAAAAGCTACCACCTTAGCCCATGATGCCTATATTTGTAGAATTGTCAATTCCTACCCCGTAGATAGTTTCAACTAGTGTTCCTGCTCCTCCTTAATCTATGTATGCATATTTGAGTGCACTGTAGAATGTTTCTTCTACATAAATATTTGAGGGATTAGATGAGAAATGTTAAGGAGTTGTTGAGGAAAATCTCAAATAAAATAACTACCATCAAGTGGAATCATTCCATGCCCCAGAAGCTAGCTTACCAAAATTACCAAGGTGGAAAAGCTTCCTAGTAGTAGAACCAATTCCAAGGAGGCTCACACATGAGTCTGCAGGCTCAAAAATCAGATGGTTCTTGTACCTACTCCACTTCCTAATGTCCCACCAAGTTCAAATAGAGATTTGGTAGTGCGGAAAAATAATCTTGTTGATAATATCAATCTATGGTGCTGCCCCTAGAATGAAGCACATATGCCTTAGAATGGAGGAACATGGTAGTCAATGCATTGTGTCAAGTTCAAGAGGTTATGCATATTCCTTTCCACAAATGGAAAACATGGTACTCATCACACAAATGCAAGGAATTCCTTTGGAGTAAGAAATGGATATATCTCTTGACAACATGCTCTTCTCATGGATGGAAGAAGAAGAGGCAAGTTTTGCAAATGAGGCATCCACATCAAAGGCCCTCCAAGTGTACTCAGATTATAACACTTACTCAAACAGGATATTCATGTGTGAACCGATCACTCCATAGCCAAAATTGTTCCTAACCAAGCTCCTGGTACCACTACAATTTCATAACAATCTCCACCCCGCAAGGAGATTATTATAACAAGGTCTAAGAAGTAGAAGTCTTTGAATCTACCACAATTCAATGTGGTGGGAAAATTGAAGAAAGCATCTGCTAATGTATCTCTTTGGGATATATTAGCTATTATGGAGTACAAATCATAGTTGCACAAGGCCCTACTTGAAGATATGAGCATTGAGCTAATAGAGAAACTCTCCAAAGGAAAGTCTATTGATTCACCATCTTAGGCCAAGGTCCTCACAAACAATGGAGAATAAGTCTCTATTGAAAGTAAAGGTAAGCCTAAATTGAAACCCTTCTTCTTGACCCTCATTGTGGGTAAGAAAGTTTTACACAATTCTATGATTGACTCTGGTGCTAGCAACATAGTCATGCCCAAGAAAATAGTTAAATCCTTAGGACTTATCTATGAACCTTTAAATAAATGGGTTATGAAGCTTGATGGGAATAAGGTTGAAACTATAGGTTTCATTAAGAACCCCCCTTGACTCTATTCTCCTACCCTAACATCACTATTCCACAAGATACCATGATCATTGATGTTTGTCTCATGTTCAATCTTTTCTTATTCTAAGAGTTCACTTCCAAGATAGGTGGATATATTTCATTGGATTGGTCACACTTGATCCTCAATACCGAGCATGGAGATAAAATGAAGATAGTATCCGTACCTTTGCATTCAAAACATGTAGAAGATGAAGCCATGATCAACTTTAAGTCTATTCACAATTCTATCAGCAAGGATGAGATATATTTTACTGAGTTACTAGAAGATGAGGTCACTGAAAACTGAACTAATCAAGAGGAAGTCCTCTTGAGTGAATTCATAAACACTAATCCTTTTGATAATTATCATTCCACTTGGTTTAGAACCTATGTCATATATGATGAGGATCAAGTTATTTTGAGGGTCATGAAAATACCCAAGGGTGCTCAAGCCTCAGGGCTATGGATGTTCCATTTTGATGGAGTGAGATGTAAATTTAGTGTAGGAGCAAGGATATGTTTGACATCCCCATCCAATGAAAAGACACTCAGGTCTTTTTGATTTTATTTTTCTTGTTCAAACAATGAAGCTGAATAGGAAGGCCTAGTGCAATGTGTAAGCCTTGTTGATTGGATAGGCATTAAACAAATAATGGTGTTTAGAGACTCTAAGTTAATAGGAAATCAAGTCTGAGGAGTCTTTGCAGCAAAGAATGTCTGCATGAGATCTTATAAACATAGGGTTTGGGACATTATTGAATGCTTTGAAGCTTTCAATATTCAAGTGATGCACAAAGAGTAGAAGATAGCTACATATCATATGGAAACAATTGGATCCCAATTTGACCTTCCTTCTGAGTTGATTGATAAAATATACTTTGTACGAGTAATCATCCGACCTACAATCCTAGATAATGATAAGAAATGGCAAGTGTTCTAAAGTGATGAACACATCACCTCATTCATTCAACACATTCAAGAGAGTTCACTAACCAACTCCAACTAAAAATTGTAGAGGCCTATGAAGGGAAAATTATCCATCTCAAGTCTAACAAGCTCCCAAAAGGACTTGTTACTCCCAAAAACCTATTCTATTATGACGATGCATAGAATCACAAGAGTAAGTTTGTAGTGGATAAAATAAATTATGCAGATCTTCAGGTTGGAGATGGGAGGAAGCATAATGTCAAGAAAGATGACCCACAACATGATAAAGAATGGCTCATATATTTTTGTAAAATATATGGAGGAGTAGTAGGCTGGTCATATGATGACCTCAAAGGATATGATCCCAAAATCATCTAGCATACTATAGATCCAAAAAAAGGCACAAAACCTATCCACCAGAAGTAGAGGCCAGTGAATCTAAAGACTGTGGCATTAATGGAACAAGAATTGACAAAGCTTATCCACTCCCAGAATCATCTTCTCAATTAAGCACAACACATGGGTGTCTAACCTGGTTCCTTTCTAAAAGAAGAATAGAGACATCCACCTATGTGTTGATTTCTAGGATCTAAATAGATCATCCTTGAAGGACCACTACCCCTTTCCTTCCATGGAGTTTATCATGAAAATGGTGTCCAAATCAAAAAAATTCTCTCTATTGGATGACTTCTCTAGTTACAACCATATCTAGGTCAAAGAGGAGGACCAACACAAAAAAATATTCACTACCAAGTGGGGAATGTTTTCCTATGCAAAAATTCCCTTTAGCCTCTCAAAGGTAGGAGCTACCTTCCAATGAGCAATGGATATTTCCTTAATAGAATTGATCAATAATATCATTCTAATCTACTTGGATGATCTTACTATGTTCTCTAAGTCAAAGGATGATCATTTTAATCATCTTGAAATGGTTTTTGAGAAATTCTAGGAGTTCAAGATTTGTGTGAACCCAAAAAATATATATTCAGAGTACCTCAAGGTAAATTATTAGTACATGTAGTGTCCAAAGATGGTGTTTCTATTGATCTAGGTTGAGTGATGGAAATCAAGGAGCTTCCCCTTCCATTGAACGAAAAGGGAGTTCGGTCCTTTCTAGGGAAGGTAAATTTTGCAAGAAAATTCATTTATGATTTTGTAGGGTTAATTAGACCCATCACCCTGATGCTAAAAAAGGATCAATTATTTAAATGGACTAAATAAGTTAGGGAAGCATTTTTCATAGTTAAGGAGGGTATTTCTTTAGCCGCTATCTTGGTAAATCTAGACCTATTAAAGGAATTCATAATGTATGTGTTTAGTAGAAAATTTATCACCGCTACTATTTTGACACAAAATGATTATGAAGGAAAGGGAGAACATCTGATAGCCTTCCACTCTTGGACCTTAAAGTACTATGATGTAAAACTATAACTTTATTGAAAGGAAAGTGTTCACCATTTTTAAGGGGCTCAAGAAGTTTCGACATCTCATATCTTGAAACAAGCTAGTGCTATATGTCACACATTTCAATGTATGTGAGTACATTATGGAAGGAGAAATCGCATAAAAAAGGGCTAACTAGATAACTAAGATACTAGAATATGACATTGAGGTCAGGCCCACAAAGACTGTGCGGGGAAGATTATTTTGCAAGTATCTAGCATGCAGTGAAGAAGTCAAAGTTGAGGAGGAACAACTTGAGCTTGTCTTAATGAATGAACATGAATCCAAAGGTTGTTGGGTAGTAGAGAGAGAAAGATTCATGCAAACCAAAAAATATTTGGTGGGCATCCCATCTCAAAAAAAAAGATTCTATAGGTTGCATAATAGTGGATATGCTATCATTGAGGGGATCCTTTTCAAAAGGAACTTCAACAGTGTTCTTTTGTTGCACGTCAGCTCAGATCAGGTGAAGAAAATCCTAGACATATTTCACACCAATATGATGGGAAAAAATTTATCTACAAAGACCATTTCCATCAAAATTATGTTTGCGAGGTATTTTTGGCCTACGCTTTTTAACAACTCATACTCTCTAGCTAAACAATGCAAGGAATGCTAATTCTTCATGGGAAGGAGGAAGAACTCAACAATGCCTCTGAAGTTGATAGTGGTTGAAGAACCCTTCACAAAGTGGGGCTTGGATTTTACCAGGATTATTAATCCCACCTCCAGCACAAGACATAAATGGATCCTCATGATCATAGATTATTTCACTAGATGGACTGAAACCATGCCCCTCAAGAATGCGATAGAGGTGGAGATTGTGAAGTTCCTTGAGGAAATGGTAATGAGGTTTGGCCCACCAAATACCATTATCTCCAACAAAGTGAAGGCCTTCTTGGATTCAAATTTATATCAATTCGCACTTAAGCATGGCATATTCATAAAGATATCTTTTAACTATTAACCATAGGGAAATAGTCTTGCTGAGTTGACTAATAATATTTTCATCCAAATCATAATAATCGAGTTAGAGCATCAAAAAGAGTTGCATCAAAACCTCAAGAAACTCAGCAACTCTAATAACCCCCAAGCAACTCTTAAAGACTTCTCCACATGATCTGGTATATGAGAAGGAAGAACTATTATCTATATCCATGGAAATCCCTGCATTATAGCTACTTACGTCTCTAGAGGTGGAACAAAATGGGGCCATGGAGGTCTAGTTGGCTAAGCTATTGGAGGTGGAAGAGAAAAGAGGAAAATATTTTATGTCCATGAACAACCACCAACAAGTAGTTAAGAAGTGGTTTGACAAAAATACCTTTGACTAGGGTCTTAAGCATGGATACTTAATGCTTTAATTCAACAAGAGAGCCACAAAGCTTGACCAACATGAAAAATTTGATAGCCTAGGGTATGTTTGGGATCATCATGGAAAAAACAGGCCCTTAAGTGGCAATAAAATGACAAAAAATCAGAGTTAGACAACTTGAAGTAAAAATTTGAATAAATTATCT
This sequence comes from Sequoiadendron giganteum, assembly GCA_007115665.2. Lineage (NCBI taxonomy): Eukaryota > Viridiplantae > Streptophyta > Pinopsida > Cupressales > Cupressaceae > Sequoiadendron > Sequoiadendron giganteum. Next base: position 788,094,275 of record CM021101.1, on the reverse strand, counting down.
ATATTATTTCAAAAAAATGTAAAGAATAGAATCTGTAGAAAATTGAATGTAGTTTCTAAACTACTAGACCTTTATTTTTATTTTTTAAATCTATTTGGTGAAAATTTGAAATTTCAATGCAGTAGTATTTAAATTTTAGGGTAAAAATAAGATGTAGGTGTCTGTCTGACCACCCTAACCACAATAAAATGATAGTATTTTTTTATAATATTTTAGATATAAGTAGAGGACTCATGTCCCGATGTGATGCATATTTTTTTCTAAATTTTTCCAAGTAAATAATTAATTATGAATTTTTTATTACAAATTTTAAAAAATAAAAAAGCTCATTTGTCTAACCACCTTAATTTGGTAAAAAAATCATGAAATTCAATTTTTTATTTTTTAATCCTATAGTATGCAAAGCGTAGAATGTGACGCATGTTTCAGATTCACAAAATGTGATACCATTTGAAAGTTATAGATTTTTTTCAATCAACCTATCAATCAAAACTTTATTCATAATTTTAATAGAAAATGAATAATAATTATGTATTAAATAAAAAATAAAGCATAATTTATATTGGTGAAAAACTGAGAATCTCCTCTAAAAACCCTTTTTATTTCATCAATTTTGGGTAAAACAAAAGTCATCAGCCACATGGACCATCATATGGCTTACATATCGCTACTTTTTGGCCCATCATGATCTTGCACATACCCTCTATTGGAAGGACCTTTTTGTATTATTCAATGTATGCAACATAATGCATTTGAATTTGAAAATATGGAAAAAGAAGCATTGGGAATTCCGGTCAACGAAATTCACCTCAAATTGTTCAATTAGCTTTGCTAATCATTTTACCTATGTAAATATGTAAGTATGTGAGTATTTTCATTATGTTTTGTTTGGATTGAGCTTTCATATGATACCCATGATGCAAAAAGTAGAGAAGTGCAAAGGAGAGAGAAAAATGATAAAAAGAGATTTTTATTCATTATACGAGAAATATATATTCTTTGAGATATTAAAATTCAAAAGGGCTCTCTATCCATACATTTTGAGTATATGTATTAAGTTCCTTCTCAGGGATATATACAAAATGGAAGAAAATGAGTGTATTCTTCAACCAAGGCAGCATCACCATCAATAGTGGTAGGTCCATCAGGAATAGAATCTAAAGAAACACCAAGAACAACAACAGTGGTAGGAGCATCCATGGTAGCAATGGAAATTGGATGAGGAAACACCAGGTTTTTGAATTCAGCTACAACTCCATGTTGTATAAGAGAACTACATTGTAGCATCTCAGGAGGAAGTCACAAGCACAAGAAACCCTTTGGCGGTGTTCTTTAATCATCATAAGGTGAAATACTCTAAAAAATTGCACCACTAAGTCTTCTTCAATATGTCAATGAAGATCACTTGATTTGGGGAGTCCAAGGCCACACACCGCATTAGTCATAACTTTTCCAAGGCCTCTGAGGTAGCTCTTTGGGAAGATCTCCTTGAAAGTATCATTATTATCCACTTTGGTGTTTGAATGTTGAGAAAAGATGCAACAAAATGAGGGAAAATATAAGTACTAACCCTATACTTATCTTCATACTCTATGTAATCCCCCCTCAAAACCCATTTCATCATATTTATTGCCAAAGAAAGATTATTCTTGGTAATGAACTTTAAATATCTACTAGATATCTCCCCTAGAAAAGCTACTTGACTTATTGCTAGTGAGCCTAATAGGAGTATCCATTTCCTTTATCACAAAACCCAATTATAGATGTAAATTCTACCAATATCCTTAAGTATATTTATAGACCTAGCCAGGTACATGTGTGTGATAAGCATGATGACAATCAAGAGTAAATTTGAGAATCCCCCTCGGGGTTGCAAACTCAAAAATCCCACCAATTTTTGGTTGTTGTGTACGAATTGTTGTGTGCATGTTAAGAAGTAATTATTTAGCTTAAACTGGTGGCAAGTGCAATTGATGGTCTACAAGACCATGTGCTAAGTGTCACACTATGGACATTTTTTCATCTTCAAGGATTAAGTCAAATCATTTTGAGGAATTATTACACCACTTTCTTAATCACTCTTTTAAAAGTTATTAAGTGCAAAAGCATGCAAAAATATTCATATCTCTTCAATTTGCAACTCAATTTCCCAAGGTATGGTACTATAGGGCATGAGGATTGATTTTCATTATTAATTATATTCTTTTCAAAGGAGTGGGACTTCATTTTGTACACATGAACGAGTTGGTGGTATAAATGGAGTTATTGTTGAAAGAAAATTGTTTTCTACAACTCCAAGTCAAGAATGAAAATTTTTGCATACACAAGAATAGCACTAAGTCTTTTTGAATACATTGTTCATTGTGAGGAGTTCTAAGTACACAATTTTTTGGGAATCACCTAAGTGAGTTGCAAAAGGTTGAGCATTGCAAAAATCCATAGAGTCCTAAAATGGCCCAGAATCCTCAAACGGAAGCACAAGGAGAGGCGGTCAAAAGCTTGATGAACACCATGTTAGAAAAATCAATGCATAATATTTTCAATGTCATCTCTTATGCCTCAATAGGATTCCTTGGAAAGAAAAAGTGGCCTCACATGCGAGCCACTAAAAAGAAGAATCATAGGGACAAGACCCTAATAATGGAGGAATGGGATAACATTCGTGACCCTATCCTCAAATCTAACCCTAAGAATCTTAGTGAAGTAGATTGCAAGAGGATAAAAAAGGATAGTAACCAAGATTCTTTTGTGCAAAAGCTCTAGTTTTGTAGTCTTCCACATTATATCATCCCCTTGGTACACCACTACACAAAACTTGTTCACGAGTGTGCTCAACATTTCAACCTAGATATTGGCTCCATTGAAGGTCAGGAATTGAATATTTTGATCAACATGGATGCTATTAGGAATATGCTATGCATTCATACTAGGAGGAGCTCCAAAGCAAAGGGCATGGATACATTCACTATAGAGAACACATAATTTTTTTTAGAGAACCACAAAATATGCTCTGTACTTTTATAACCAAGAAACAAAAAGGCCCAAGGAAAATGCAACAAAGCCACCACAGTTTATGATTTTGCTCAACACTTTCAACTCAGACCTACAAAAATCCTTCTCTATGATGGCTTTTTTTTGCAACATGGATAATGATCAATACATTGAGGAGTTTCAAATGGGCCTAGGTTTTCAATTGAGAAGATAATGCTCTTTATTCAAGTATGAATTTCTTGAGGTCATTATTTGAGAGATGTTGAGGCAATTCTAAGAACACAAGAGGCAGTGTAGGTTCATATTTCCTTCTCTCCTTTCTCACATGTTTTTACACTAGAACCTCAATTTCTTTAGAAACTGTATGGGTTTGGTTATGTTTTATGAAAATAGGATAGGAAAGTTGGTTTCTATGTGGACTCTCCTCCTTTCCATGAATCATTATTACTATGTTTTGATCATCAAAGCTTGCGCCTCTCTGGTAGTCTTATGGGAAATTCAGCGAGTGGGGGACAATATGCACCTCACTAAATACATCTGGGATTTTTATAGAAAGTTGGATCTTCTCTGAGTTTCGAAAAAGAATAGGAAGAAATGTAAACAAAAAAACATTAAAAGTGGCCATGCACCAATGCTTTTACAACATTTAAAAACCACAAATTTCCTTATGTGAGTGACATGATAGACATAGAATGCCACATCGCTTCATTTTTGGGAAGAAAACTAACAATAGAGGCTAGATACAAGAAAAAATGAAGTCATTCAAACCACTCATAGGAATTACATATAAAGATCTAAGCAAACATAGAAATTCAATAATTAATTAAAAAAAATTAGAAGCAACATAAATTCTTCCTCCTAATGGGTAAATGCATCAATCTGTGACATAATTAAAGTGCCAAATCAAAAAAAAAATTGAAAAACCCCAAAATAAGCCCTTTCGCGCATGCCAAATGTCTTTTTAGACATAAAATTCAAAAATTGGGTTTGGAATGCTCATTTTTTCTTCAGCCTGCGGCTTGAGGAAGAGAATTTCAGGTCTGCAACTTGCACTCACCAAATCTCTTCCATTTCTTGCATCCTTAGCTTGCCATTTTCCATGAGGATGTTGCCAACACATCAGAGAGGTCGAAGATTTCAAAGAGGTGTGTATTTTTATTCTATTTATTTCGAATTTGATTTGGAATGCAAATTTAAATATATTTTTATAGTAAAACTTTGTTCGAATTCTCACAGAATGAATCTCCACCTCAAAAAATTGAGAATTCACAATCACCCCCTCATGAAGAGCCTCCTATACAAGAACAACCCAAAAACCCCTCCATCAATTCATAGGCATCCTCAAGGAACACAAGAAAATATTCAAAATCAAATTGAAAACAATAAAAGAGACATTAAAAAATTAATTGCAAGATTAACTAAGCATGCCGAAACCCACCCTTATAGGAGAGGGATTGTTGAATCGTTGAAGTCAATTTTCATTCATGTAGGAGAAATGAGCGAGCAAATGAATTTTTGGTCAACTAAGAGACATGAGATGCGACAATTTTATGCTAATAGTTTGTCATATGCAGATGTCAAAAAACTAAATATTAGCAAAGCTGAGTTGTGTGCCCTATTTAAAGACCCAAGAACCAATGAACCTTTGTGCCATGCATGCAGGAGGTTCCCCATTGATTGGTGCCACCATGATTTAATTAGAAACAAATTTTGGGAGCGGTGGTGGATGATATTTGAATAACCTCCATGCAATAACATGCCAAACTATTTTGACATCTTAGACTTTCAGGGTAAAGGTGGGGGCTCCACACACGATAGACCTATTGCATGATGTAATCCAAAATTGGCACCAAGAGCCTTGGGAAGACCCATGGTGGAGCATGTCAATTTTCCTTTCATTGTTGAGGATAGTGTAGAGGTGTACATGATGAATTCGATTGGCTCACTCACCCAGACCATTTTATAGTGTGTGAGTCCTCTAGTAGACCCTTGTGTGGAGGAGACGTGTAGGCCCTGAGCTCCACCGCACCATTGTGGAACTTGTGTTGTTGTTTGCACGTACGATAATCACGGTGCTTGTGATGTAGCTACACAACCTACATCAGCTACAGAGGTGATGGCTTTCACAGATGATATTCTGAATGATACATCCAGCATTGACACTTAGGTAAAATTTAGCAAGTTATTTTAATGTTGTTTATTAAAATATATTTTGAAATTTAAGAATATCTAAATTAATAGAATTTTTATATGATGAAATTTCACGGTCGCACTATTCATGAGAAATGCTCTATTCCTATAGACCCTTATACATTCTCGATGATGAGTCCATAGGTATGCAACTATTATTACAGACATTATTATTGCATTTGAACAGTTGAATGTTATATTTGATTTTTTTCTCATAACATGCTTCGGATTTCCTTCTTCCTCTACACCTCGCAATCCATATCCTCAAAGAATGTACACTCGGGTAGCCTTTATTCATTAATGATGTTGTAAATCTATCTTAGCCAGTTTTCATAATTTTGCGTATATACAAATCTAAAAAATTGATGAGAAACACAAACATTGCATTCAAGTATTACTTGATCATGTCACATTATGTTCTCCTATATCAAGATGATACCTGAGATATTGTTTCATTTGCATTTATTGACAAGAAATAGCCCTGGTGATGTTGGTGGCATGATGGACCATGGAGTTTCTGCAACAATAGCCAGTTCTGATCCATTGAGAGAGGTATGAAATAGATTAGTCGATTTGACATTATATTTTCTCTTTTATGGTCTATTATAGAAAGTTTTCATGATAATTTTATGTATTTTAATTGATATCTCCATGGTTGCTACAGGTGGTTGTCACTCCATATCATGGAGGTGGTGATGCTTTAAATATGCATGATGACTATATGTATGCGGTAAGTTATATTTTGTTATATGTCATTCCATAATTCAATTTCTATGTTCTAACATCTTTACTTTTAATTGTATCAGTTGAAGGTCCATAGTGAAGAGAGGAGGAGTAGTGAGCATGTTCAAAATACAAGACAAGCAACATTCACTCTATCTAGCCGAATTTCAAAGGCAACATCAGATCTATTTTCTTCCCCTAGAGGGAAATGACTATGTATTAGTGTTGTTTGTTGTATGCCTATGTGGCATTTTGGAACATATTTTTTGTACTATTGATATATATATGTGATATTTAATGTCCAAATGGCTCTGTTTTACTAAGCCTATATGGTATTTTTGGATATATTTATATACTTTTATCAATATATATCATTGTATAGCCTTTCAGATTTTTGATTAAAGAAACTCTTATTTTTCTACTACAGTTCTTGAATGATATTATCATGCATATTATGTAAGTTTCATGCTTGAATGTTGTAGGCATGGATTATTTTTTATATCTAATGCTTAATTAATTAATGTTGAATGCTCAATAAGCCCCATATAAAGCTATTGTATAAATAATCCTCATTCATGGTGGTTTGTATCCTTTGGAATTCTTCAATTACTTGTGCCTCACCGATGCAAAGGCAAGGAGGCTCAAACCCAATCAGTCTGACAACCTACCTTCAAGGGGCTCATAACAAGTTTAATACAACCTATTTTGAGCAATTTACACAACCTGAAAGCCCCATCAAACCAAAATATTCATTCAACACCTTACCCAACAATCCACCCTTTTAGAATGCTAATGTAGAGCCAAGGTGGAGAAGACTCACAACAATGGAAATGTCAATTCTCAATCAAGAACTCTTCTTCATAATGATTTAGCCTAATAGGCATCAACCCACCCTGAAGGGTCTCAACTCCTCAACCTTGAAAATGAACAAAAAGACTCCACCAAGGCCCTACAAATACCATGAACATTCATACAATGAGAATTGAATCAATTGAGAAAAATCCTTAAGTCAGGTTCATCAAGGTTTCCAAAACTCACATTTGTGACAGGTTATTCTTGTGATACTCAAAACTTAGTTTTAGCTAGATTTCTCCCAACCTTTCCAAAACACTAGAAAATTAAAAGATGTATTGAGATACCCTTTTCAGTGCTACACAACATACCAAAGAATCAATTGTCACTCTTTTGGACTGACATAGACTTTCAACACACCTACTTCAATTTCGGTTTCATAATTAGCCCTTTTTTTTCCAAAGGGACCACCCTTCCAACTTTAGGTATCTACCCAAATGCCTTGGATAGTCTTAGGTAATGGTTCCAAAACTCAAATTTTTTCTTTAGTTTGTGTCTACAGAGCCTCTAACTCATTGTCCCAAGAAACCCTCCTAAACCTTCACAAAATCGAGGGTTTTAAAGAAACATACAACTCTAGACCTCTCTCAACACTTCCAAATCCCAAAACACCTAAAAATACTTCTGAAAAAACTCATAAGACCCTCACATAACCCTTATAGGCATTAATTCTTAAAAACCTCTCTTTGGTTCCTCACTTCCATGTTGGAAAACCCCTGTTTAGTCTTAGAAAAGTCACAAAAATGCCACATAATTATGACTCCTTATTTGAAAATGAGTTGAAACACTTACTATAGCACATTTTCAATCAATCCACCAAGATAAAATAGCAAATAGTATGTGGATTGATTGTTACATCACAAATTTCCCCTCAAACCCTTGATTCAGCAACACTAGTACATTCATTGTTTGTGTTGGTTCTCTCTACAAACAAAGAGTTAAGACACCAAATAAATAAAAAATGAATTAGAAAATATATAGACATGTCCTCTAAAATCCTTAGACCATGAAGAACCTGTAGGTTCCCGTACAACACTCAAAAAGATAAAGAAAACAGTATTTTTCCATAAAATTGCTCAAAACTATGGTGTTTATTGTGTAAAATTGATACAAAACTTATTCCACTCTCTCATTTTAGCCTTGGTAAGGATTTTTAAATAATTTTACAACAATAATATTCTCCCCAATGCTAATAACCAACCTTGGGATTAGTTGGTCCCTTAATTACATTTGTTTGTGTTAAAGTTGCTTTGTATGTATTTTACAACTTATATGATTTCTAATTGACTTCTAAGACACAAAACACCATTTATTTGCATTATTCTTGATCTCTCAAAGCTTATTAGACAAAATAAACCTAAATACACTAAAATTTCCCCATTGATGTATTCAAATAAAAAAGAATTGATGATGTGGTGTAGGTGCTCTTGCACCAAACCCAAAACCCAGTCCAAGCCTAATTTCTCCCAACCTTTCCAAAACACTTGACCATTTAAAGTTGGATTAAGATACCCTTTTTAGGGTTGCAAAACATATTCCAAAACCAATAGTAACTCTTTTGGACCAACATTAACTTTCAATACACCTCCCTCACTCTATGCTTCACAATTAGGCCTAATTTCCAAAGGAACCCCCTCACAAACTCGCCTCCAAACCAAGGAAACTTGAAATAGTCTTAGGGATTCTCACAAAACTTGGGATTCTCCCATTTTAAGAGCCCCAAGAACTATTTCTATTCCTCTACTCACAAATCATCCCAAACCTTCACAAAAACAAGGGTTTTAATGAAAATCATAACTCCAGACCTCCCCTAATCCTTCCAAAGGTTCAACCACCCCACAATACCTCTGCCCTAACTTAAAAGACACTCAAAATCCCATTCCTTTCATTATTTCTTAGATTCACTACTTGAGTTCCTTACTTTCATGGTGGAAACAACCCTGAACAACATTAGAACTTCACACCCCATTGATTTTATTCATTCTCTTGGCCTCCAAAGTATTCACACACCAAAATAATCATGTTACATGCTAATCCACCAATAAATAGGGTTAGAATAGTGGGTGGATTGGCTAATGTGTCATGGTGTTTCCCTTAAAACCCCTAACACGAAAAATAGAGTACTAACCAAGTTTGTTGATCCCACACACACCAACGATGGATTTAAACCTTCAAAATAGATGAAAAGAGAGAAAAAATATATGAAATCAAGTATCCAAAGTCTCAAGTCATGATAGACTTGTATAGGCCTATGCAAGGCAAAGAAAATTCAGGAAAACAAAGAAAACCAGTGATCAACATTTTCAAAAGTATAATTTCTTATTAGAAACTCAACAAAATCAACCCTCAACTCAGGGTATTACATTAATATATCTTGATACAACCTTCCAACTACCCCTTGAGCCGATCAACCACCATAACCACCCTTTGTTAGACTTCTAAGATGGCAATTTGTCAATTTTTCTCTTAATTACCATTCATTCACAACTTGATTTTGCAAATACCACCTAAATGACCTATTAAGCATTTTAAATATAATTTTAAGGTATTTCGATAGCATATAGAGATATAGAGAGAAAATAAAATAAATATTTTAACTAATGAATTGTAAAAAGGGGATTTTTGTAGTTTATATTCATGTCGTTGATTACATTGCATTGTACATCTTTCAAAGTCAAAGCATTACTTCACTTTGCATAACTAATAAGTAGATGCTGATAGATGCCGAAAATTTAATTACAATATAGTTTGAACAAAATCAACCTAAGAAGTTATGCAATTTCTTCACATTGCATAAGTAATAACTAGGAGCAACTACCAATTGCATTTTCTTATCATGGCATTCTATGAGACCAAATTTCTTTGAGATATTTTTTCAAATAGCTCCCTACCTTGTCTATGTTACCACATTTTTCATACATGTCTACCAAATAATCTTCTCAAATAGTTCACTTCCTTGTTTCTAATGCTAAAATCCTAAAACAAGTGATTTTGAACAAGCTATGGATGCTTTGAAACAATATATCAAAAGCATAATAGTAAGCAATAGAATAGACAAGGCAGTGAACTGTTTGAAAAAAGGCATCAAAAAAATTGCTTTGAAATGATAAATTTAGTTATGCTTTCACTCTTCTTTAACATTGTATATCTGCTCCTTTTTATAACAAGAGATAAAAAAACATAAAAAATTGTATAACAAGACATAAAAACTATCTTTTTTGAAATTGAAAGGAATTTCCATAGAATAGAGCTATAGAGAGCAAATAAAATAAAGAGTTTAACTAATGAAATGTAGAAAATAGATTTTTGTAGTTTGTATTCATGCATTGAACATCTTTCAAACTCAAAGCATCACTCCACATTGCATAACGAGTAAAAATATGTTGATAGATGACAAAATTTCAATTACAATATAGCTTTTTACAAATTCAACCTAAGGAGTTATGCAATTACCTCACATTGCATAACTAATAACTCAGAGCAGCTGTTAATTGGTTTGGCTTGTCATGGAATTCCATGAGACCACATTTCTTTGAGGCATTTTTTCAAATAGTTCATTCCCTTGTCTATGCTATGACACTTGTCATATATGTCTACCAAATAATTTTATCAAATAGTTCATTGCCTTCTTGCTATGGCTAAAAGCCTAAAACAGATGCTTTCGAACAAGCTATGGATACTTGGAAAAAATCTATCAAAGCATAATAGTAAGCAAAAGTATGACAAGCCATTGAAATTTTTGAAAAAATGTGTCAAAGAAAAGTGGTCTCATGGTGATGGAATGCCATGACAAGCCATTGAAAAGGCAGTGAATTGTTTGAAAATATGCCTCAAATAAATGTGGTCTCATGGTGATGGAATGCCATGATGAATTCATATGGTGATGGACTTTCATGGCATTCCATCACCATGAGAACACATTTCTTTGAGACATATTTTCAAATAGTTTTCTGCCTTGTTTATGGTATGGCATTTTTCATACATATCTCCTAGAGAATTTCATCAAACAGTTCACTTCCTTGCTGCTATGGCTAAAAGCCTAAAATAGGTGCTTTCGAACAAGCTATGGATGCTTGGAAAAAATTGTCAAAGAATAATAGTAAGCAATAGCATAGACAAGGTAGTGAATTGTTTGAAAAAATGACCCAAAGAAATGTGGGTTCATGGTGATAGAAGGCCATGACAAGCCATAGACAAGGTAGTGAACTATTTGAAAAAATTGCCTCAAATAAATGTGGTCTCATGGTGATGGAATGCAATGACAATAATCACCATGAGACTGCATTTCTTTCAAGAAGTTTTCCAAACAATTCACTGCCTTGTCTATGCTACCACATTTTTCATACATGTCTACCAAAGAATATTCTCAAATAGTTCACTACCTTGCTGCTATGGCTAAAAGCCTAAAACAAGTGATTTTGAACAAGCTATGGATGCTTCGAAAAAATAGTAAGCAACATCATAGACAAGGCAATGAATTGCTTGAAAAAATGCATCAAAATATTGCTTTGAAATGATAAATTTATTTGTGCTTTGATGCAGAGCCAAGGTGGAGAAGACTCACAACAATGGAAATGCCAATTCTCAGTCAAAGAACTCTTCTTCATAATGATTCAACCTAATAGGCATCAACTCACCCTCAAGGTTTTCAAACCTTTAATGTTGCAAAATAAAACCAATCTCCACCAAGGCCCTACAAATACTCTCACCATTCATACAATGGAAATTTGAAAACAATGTCCAAGTCAGGTTCATTGAAATTTCCAAAACTCAGCATTTTACCCATTTAACAACACACTATCCTTGTACCCTTGTCATTAGTCCCAACACACTGCCACCATGATTCTTCACTATTTTATCAGTGTTATCTATCTCTATAGTTACAAACCTTTCTTTCTTTACTCTCACATCTACAAGAACAAGACATTGTATGGTGCCCACCATAAGACTTTCACACAAACCCGGTGTCATTACCTCCTTTTTTGCTACATCGGTTCTTATATCCACTGGTCCTGTATTACCAGACCTATAATGGTTCCCAAAACCATAATTTTTTATTTCCCTCACAACACTTATAGGCTCCTTGTTCCCACACATTATTACTTTGGCTTTCCCTTTCACATCCTCTAGAAGTGGAGTCAAAACAAACGTATGGATATCTTTCCTTATGGTATACTTATTTTCTTTCCTATCATGCATGTCACACCTATCATACTGCCATGGTCTTCCAAGGAGTATGTGACAATAGTCCATTGGAAGAATTTCACAAATAACACTATCCACCAATATATCTATCAATCTTTTCATCTTCACTCTCATGATGAATAGATCTTAAACTCAAATTATAAAACTCCTCAATATAAGACTTAATATCCATCTCTCTTTGTCTTAAATTTTGTAACCTCTTAAACAACTAAAATTGATGATCCTTGGGTAAGAATTTACCTTTGAGTTTTGATATCATCTTATCCCATGATGTGATTTTAGACTTTCCTTGCCTCCTCCTCTCAAATTGAAATTAATCCCACCATACCAAAGCATGACCCTGTAACTTAGTTTTTGCAATCTTGACCCTTTGTTCTTCAGGAACCTCATCCCATTCAAAATGGTTATCAATTGCAGAAATCCAATACAATAGATTTTCATCATTTAAACTACCACCATACTTAGGAACATCAAGTTTTACCTTAGGCTTGTTAGTCTTCACTACCTTCAGCAGCCTTGTGATTATTTGATCCTCTAGAGTAAGCTCTTCTTCCACATCTTCAAACTCCTCATCTTCCTCTTCTTTAGTCTTAGTCTCTTCCACTTCCCTTCTTTTATTTGTCTCCAAGGCTATGACTCTCTCTTCAAACTCTCTAAGTTCTCTTCCATGCCTATCTTTCATCTCCTTCATCTCTTTAGCCATATCATTCTTCTTTGGAGGCATCTCAGCAACCTTGCCTCTTCACCTTCTTCTTCAACCTACAAAATGAAAATAGATCTACTTCCTGATGCTCTAATACCACTATGATGCAGAGCATCAATAACCAAACTCCTCAACACCATCATTTCTTCAAGGGATTTCAATCCCAAATAGAATCAGGAGAAGATCAAATTAAACAAACAACTTGTTTAATAAACTTTTCATCAATTTATCTTCAAATTCACTAGATTTCTCCAGTTCTATAAAACTCCAAGACAACATGTCAGTCTACCAAATCACCAAAATCACATTCTAGACCATTATTAGCATCTAATTGACTAATCTTAACAAAAAAACCTGATCAAAGGCATTGAACCAACCAATACTTCAATATTCACCAAAAGCTCCTTGATACAACTCACACTCCCCAAGGCTAATAGACATACATTCTTACCTTCAAACTATTATCAAACTTACAAGAGCCTCATAATCATCATGCTTCTAATAGAAAGAAACCAATAACATATTCACATAACTCCGAGTTATCATATTTACTGATTTCACAGTCATAACACCATTCTTCATCAAGATTCCACCCTAGTCTAAACATCAAATCAACAACCTTAACCTTTAACATTTTCACAAATCATTGAAATACATTTGAAAAAATTATTTAAGCAGTTACATAACAAATCTAATCACAAATACCACTGGCCTCTATTTTAACACTCATTTCATCAATTTCCTTGTAGGTTAGCAAAGCCCTAAATCGGGTGATACAACTCTACCATATTTGCATCAACACAAGCTTGATATAGTTTTGGAGACCCATTACAGAGTATTTAGACATATCACAAAAAAATTGCCACTTTTTTTGAGATAAACATCAGAAAACTGGTCTAATACGCTGCTCTCAACCACAAATTAGGCCAAATTAGCAAGGTGACTACAAACAAATCATCTCGAGATCACTAACCAACCTTAAAAAGTATTTTGTCCTACCTCCAAACTCAGAATAACATCATTTTCAAGAGTTATTAGATCCACTAAAACATTTAAATATCAAAACCCTTGAATATAGACTTTGCAAGCAAAATAATGAGGGTTTCTTGGAATATCACCTTCCACATCTTCTACCAACATGCCATATCTTCCGATGCCTTTAAATACACCTGAAAAAATCATCTATACCCTTCTCAAGCCATGGAAAACTTTATTTCTTCATTATGCATGACTATAGCATCAAATTTTGTGTGGAAACCTTCAAAATTTGTGTGTAACAACAACTTCATTTGAGCATTCTTTCATTCCCCTATACCTACAATCATAAAAAACATTGAAAACACCCTAACATTAACCTACTCCACCAATATACTTGGCCTAAATTGGTGGAGTAGTGATGAAATGATCTATTAGACTCTCAAACCCATTGTAAAAAGAACTATACCAACCCCCTTTTTTCACACCTTACAATGCCTTTTATAACTTTTTCCCTCTTAGCAACTGCCTTTTCTAACATCTCATCAGTGCAACTACCCTTTTAACTCTTAATATTACTTGATTTATGCTCTCTCTTGCTGCATAATTACATCATGATTACTTTTTAACAACATTGTATTATTTGCATTTTTTATATTTTCACCTCCTAGTGACTTATTTTATGACTTGATTACATTCAAATTAGCCATTACAAGGCCTTGACGCATCATTTTGGCTTGAACATACAATTTGGACAAATTAGCCTTTTGAAGGCATTACAAGCCATAGACAAGGCAGTGAATTGTTTGAAAAAATTCCTCAAATAAATGTAGTCTCATGGTGATGGAATGCAATGACAATAATCACCATGAGACCGTATTTCTTTTAGGAATTTTTTCAAACAATTCACTGCCTTGTCTATGCTACCACATTTTTCATACATGTCTATCAAAGCATTATTTCAAATAGCTCACTGCCTTGCTACTATGGCTAAAAGCCTAAAACAAGTGCTTTTGAACAAGCTATGGATGCTTGGAAAAAATATATTGAAGCATAATAGTAAGCAATAGTATAGACAAGGCAGTGAACTACTTGAAAAAATGCCTCGAAGAAACGTGGTCTCATGGTGATGGAATTCCATGAAGAATGCCTATGGCTATGGATTTTCATGGCATTCCATCACCATGAGAGGGCATTTCTTTGAGGCATTTTTTCAAACAGTTCACTGCCTTGTCTATGCTACGACATTTTTCATACATGTCTACCAAAGCATTTTATCAAACAGTTCACTGCCTTGCTGCTATAGCTAAAAGCATAAAAAAGGTGCTTTCGAACAAGCTATGAATGCTTGCAAAAATTCTATCAAATAATAATAGTAAGCAACAAGCTATGGTCTCATTATTTTTTTTCACATGAAAATCAACACAACTTTATTCACTTTTTTTGTAGGTTTTAAAAGCATTTTTTGCTGATATTTTACTTTTTTCTGATCATATGAGAAGTTTCTAAGTGTCATGGTGTCTGAGTAATAGCGTGTTGAGGCTCACAACCATTTTGCACTTTGGACCCTTAAGGGATCGATCCGATTGAACGTAGCTCGAAGCGATTTCATGTATTTGGGTGCGAAAGAGGACCATGCCTAGTGTAAACATACCTATTCATACACATTGAAACAATTTATTTGGTCACACAAGTTGTAGAACGAAAGTTGCACCACTTTGCAACTTTCAACTACTTGCATTTGACAACTTTTTCCTTGCGTGAAAATTTGCCACCATAGGAAAAAGCCACTAAGATAGAAAAAATTGAGCAAGGTTATTGTATAGGGGCTCAACATGATCCCATAGGATCAGATGAGAAGTTTCTAAGCATCACAATGTCCGATTAATAGCATGCTAAAGTTTGTATCCATTTTGCACTTTGGACCCTTAAGGGATTGATCTAGTTGAACGTAGCTTAGAGCGATTCTGCATGTTTAGGTGTGAAAGAAGACCATGCCTAGCATAAACGTACCAACCCAAACATGTTGGAACAATTTTTTTGGTCACACGAGCTATAGAATAAAAGTTGCACCACTTTGCAACTTTCAACTACTTGCATTTGACAACTTTTTCCCCGAGTGAAAATTCGCCAGCACAAGAAAATGCCTCCAAGATAGAAAAAACTGAGAGAGGTTATTGTAGAGGGGCTAAAATTCATCCTATAGGATTAGACCAAAATTTTCTAAGCATCGTGGTGTCTGAGTAATAGCATGCTAAAGTTTGCAGCCATTTTACACTTTGGACCCTTCAGGGATTGATCCGGTTGAACATATTTCAGAGTGATTTTGTATGTTTGGGTGCAAAAGAGGACCATGCCTAGCGTAAAAATACCTATTCAGATGTGTTGGAACAATTTGTTTGGTCACATGAGATGCAAAACAAAATTTGCACCACTTTGCAACTTTCAACTACTTGCATTTGACAACTTTTTCCTCGAGTGAAAAATCACCACCATTGGAAAAATCCTCTGAGATAGAAAAGACCAAGCAAGGTTATTATAGAGGGACCCAATATGATCCCATAGGATTAGATGAGAAGTTTCTAAGCATCATGGTGTCGGAGTAATAGCATGTTGAATTTCATAGCCATTTTGCACTTTGGACCCTTAAGGGATCGATCTGGTTGAACGAAGCTTGGAGCAATTCCAAGTGTTTAGGTGCAAAATTGGACGATGCCTAACATAAACGTACCCACCTAGATTCGATGGAATAATCCATTTGGTCACACGAGTTGTAGAACAAAAGTTTCACCACTTTACAACTTTCAACTACTTGCATTTGACAACTTTTTCCCCGAGTGAAAATTTGTCAGCATAGGAAAATGCCTCCAAGATAGAAAAAACTGAGAGAGTTTATCGTAGAGAAGCACAACTTCATCCCATAGGATTAGATGAGAATTTTCTAAGCATCATGGTGTCTAATTAATAGTATGCTAAAGTTCGCAGCTATTTTGCACTTTGGACCCTTAAAGCATCGATCCGGTTGAACGTAGCTCGAAGCGATTCTGTGTGTTTGGGTGAAAAAGAGGACCATTCCTAGTGTAAACCTACCTGACCATATGCATTGGAATAGTTAGTTTGCTGACACAAGCTACAGAACAAAAGTTGCACCACTTTGCAACTTTCAACTACTTGCATTTGACAACTTTTTCCCCGAGTGAAAATTCGCCAGCACAGGAAAATGCCTCCGAGATAGCAAAAACCAAGCGAGGTTATTGTAGAGGGGGCTAACATGATCCCATATAATTAGATGAGAATTTTTTAATCTTCATGATTTATGAGTAATAACATGCTGAACTTTGCAGCCATTTTGTAGTTTGGACCCTTAAGGGATCGATCCGGTTGAACATAGCTCAGAGCCATTCCATGTATTTTGGTTCGAAAGTAGACCATTCCTAACATAGATGTGCCTAGCCAAATGCATTGGAATAGTTCAGTTGGTCACACGAATTGTAGAATGAAAGTTGCACCACTTTGCAACTTTCAACTACGTGCATTTGACAACTTTTTCCCCGAGTGAAAATTCGCTACCACAGGAAAATGCCTCTGAGATAGTGAAAACCGAGCAAAGTTATTCTAAATGGGCCCAACATGATCTTGTAAGACCAGATGAGAATTTTCTAAGCATCATAGTGTCCAACTAATAGCATGCTTAATTTCTCAGCCATTTTGCACTTTGGACCCTTAAGGGATCGATTTGGTTCAACGTAGCTCGAAATAATTCTCCATGTTTGGGTGTGAAAGAGGACCATGCCTAATGTAAATTTACCCACCTCGATGTGTTGGAATAGTCTGTTTGGTCAGACGAGCTACAGAATGAAAGTTGCACCTCTTTGTAGCTTTCAACTACTTGCATTTGACAACTTTTTCCCCGAGTGAAAATTTGCTAGCACAGGAAAATGTCTCTGAGATAGAAAAAATAGAGTGAGGTTATTGTAGATGGGCCCAACATGATATTTTAGGATCATACAAGAAGGTACTAAGCATGATGGTGTTTGATTAATAGTATTCTGAATTTCCCAACCATTTTGCACTTTGGACCCTTAAGGGATCGATCCGGTTGAACGTAGATCAAAGTGATTCGTGTGTTTGGGTGTGAAAGAGGACCATTCCTAGTGTAAACGTACCCACTTAGATGTGTTGGAACAATTTTTTTGGTCAGCCAAGCTGTATAACGAAAGTTGCACCACTTTGCAACTTTCAACTACTTGCATTTGACAACTCTTTCCCCAAATGAAAATTTGCCACCATAGGAAAATGCCTCCAAGATAGCATTAAATAAGAGAGGTTATTGTAGAGGGGTCCAATGTGATCTCATAGGTTTAGATAGAGATTTTTTAATCACCATGGTTTAGGAGTAATACCCTGTCAAATATTTTTTCCCTTATTGACTTTGCACCCTTAAGGGATCGAGTCGATTGAACCATAGTAGTTGTTTCGTTGAATGTCATACCCTAAGGTATGTTAGAGATAACCTAGGTTGCAACTATTTCTATGAGGGATATGTTTCCCCTACCTTTTCAACCCTAAGCAATATGATTTTAGGGGTACTCTCGATGTTAGGAGTAATGTATAATGAACCATACCCAAGCCCTTGATATTTTTGTCATTTGTCTAGAAAAATGGGTTATCTTATTCCTTGTTGATGTAGACCAAGGCTACCATGTCATGTGAATCCCCCATGTTCTTAATGACTTGGAAACCCATACCACATTGATCTATTGGTAGGTTTTCTTTCTCTTTCTCATATTGGTACAACAATTTGGAGATGTCTTCCTCTATAACCTCTTTGTTTAGCTCTCCCCACTTGGAGAAAACCATGGGTTCAAATTTGATGATAGAAGAGGATTTTTTCTATGTGTTATGGTTTTCCATATATCATAGGAGAAGATGGGATTTGTCCTACATAAAAATACCCTTTAAGACCATAGTCTCTACAACCCTTGTCTTGCCTCGTATTTGGACCTTGATATTTGGAAAGGATTTATGTGAGGTGGATGATGAGGCTAAAGTAGATGGATCAATATAGGATGATGAATGTGAGGCAATATCATTGTTAGGCACTTGGAGTATTTTTTTATATTTTTCTTCAAATTAATGATAATAATGGAAAGGCCAAGGGATAAGGGCACACAATCAACTGAGAGGGGGGATGAATTGGTAGATCCAAACAATTACAATTGTTAGTCTATGTTCAATCCTTTAGGGTCAAAACAAGCTTTTATTTTAAAATTTGCAAGAGGTTAGTCTCTAATGCCTTGAATGAGTCAAATTCACATGAATGAGTAGGTTTTTTTGTTATGATCGAATTTAATAAAGATTGAATTGAGACGTTAGGGTTTTGTTACCTTTTAGATCTCTTCTACCAATTTTTCAAACTTTCATGGTAGTCAAATGTGCTACAAGCTTTCAAATGGAATACTACAAAGAAGTTAATGTTAGTTCTCACACTTCTACATTTAATTTCCATCATCAAAAGGGGTATTGCAATGTCCACACTCATTTCTTTCCAATTTAAATGCCTTATAAATATTGTTGTAGGGTAGTTTCACTTGGAAATGCATATATGATGAGTAAAGGAAGTATGGGAAAACTTATGCAGCCCTGTAGATCATCATTTTCAGTACATGCAAGGACATGCACGTAGAGGTGATTTTGATAGGTCTGGTATTTTTCTTATTGTAAGAACACATATCTTTTATAAGGAGATACCACAACCACCATGCTTGTGTTGCTAATAGTAGTTCTTTCCAAATATTTTAAAGAGGGCATGTATACATTAATAGAGAAAATCAATAACAAAGATAAAAGGATACCATACAGAGCTTAGAGTTGATAAAATTTTAAATGCCTTGTTTTCTTTCACTGATTTGCGAATGTCAGGTAATAAATTTGAGGCTTTCAACTTTAAGAATTTTAGGTCACTATGAAGAATTTTGTGTCCCAAAACTTGAGATTGCAAAAATACAAGACAAGTGAAGGATTTAGTTGTCCCAAATGACAATATCTAATAGGTAGAGATCAAAAGGGACTATGCCAATAAAATCAAAGAAGTGAAGTGATGGCATATGAAAGTTAATTGGAAAAAGATAGCAACAACATATCAAATCATCAAGAGATGACATAGATTGAAGAAACCCTAGATGTTCAGATAGAGGGACCATTCACGATTTCAAGGAAGATCGCTGCTAATAGTTGGTTAGGGTATTTGAAAGTCCATCAAAAGGTTTTTTGAATGAGGTTAGACAATATTTATATGAATATAATATTTTATTTTATGGATTTTGGGTTAGACAAGCATCATGAATGTATGAACACGAGAACTATGAAGGGTCGATGTACATGGCAATGTGCAAATGAAAAGGACTAATTAGAAATAAGTAGTGATCAGTTGTTAAGTATAGTGAGTGTATGATTATAAAGTGCTTGACAATCAAATTCACTCACCACAGTCAATGTCCTATGAGTGTCAAGTCTATTTCATTCAGTGTCTCAAGACTCCAAGAGCTATGGTTGTGTATGTAGTATTAGGTCCTTATGAATGTGGAGTCTTCAATTAACTCTTTAAATGTAAACAATGAAGAATTACAAATAATTTTAAATGTAATATACACATTTTATTGAGGCATATATAAAGGAATATACACATTTGCATGTATTAATTTCTCATGATTTTAATATATCAAAAAATACACTAAGTCAATGACAAATATTACAATAGTGATGGAAGAACATCTTGAAAATCTTCCCGTTTTCAACACTTGTAGCAATACATGTAGGAAAATAATCCTCCCATTTCCAGCATAGATCATGCAATATATTGTACTTGAGAAAGGACAAAAGGAGTTGCTGCCCAGTTTCATTTTTCCATTCCAGCTCAGCTAGCCCTACTATTTACATTCCAAAATGGTTCAAAACATGTACATCCCCTGCTCCCTATGAAGCACATGGGTAGTAGCCTCTCTATGTGTGTGGTATCATAGGAATTTGGTCCACAAAAAACCTACAAAAGCCTCTCAATCTTAGACATAGACTCACATAAAAATCATTAAAACAACAATAACTAAATAATGTCAGTCATACAGCTGATGAGACCTACTATCACCTTCATGCATGATAGATAAGGAGGTCGATTGAAGGTTCTACAATGGTGATGTTCCACTTCGCTACTTTATCATCTCTCGATGAACCTACGTATAAAATTCAAATATATCACTAAGACGCTTAACATAAAACATGTAGCATATAAGAATCCGATAAATCTAGGAGATGGAAAAGAAAGAGAAGATTGATAACAAGAAAATGCACCAGCAACCAATGTTTCTCATACAACTAAACACTTGCACCAGGAACTGATGTTGTTCTTTTCTTATATACTATGAAAAACTTCAGTATTACCTACAATCACAATCAGAAAAGGATCAATGAAAATCATAAATGCATATGACATCAAATAGTAATGGTGAAAAAGCCTTATTGCAAGGTGTTGGTCCAAAAGAGTGATCAATAACATGGCTTTACAAATACAATGTGCATAACTATAAATCAATCCAAGGAACCATCTGGGTCTTCTCTACTCTTTATTGTGTTGAGTATCACCTCATGGTCGGACTCACACACTTTCAACAAGTTCTTGTTTGCAGGTGTACCCTTATATTTGATCAAATGCATGTTGGTGGTGACGACAAGGTTCGAATAGTGAATTTTTTTCCAATGCGTGTTGAAGTCCTTAAACAACCAAACTGCAACATTCTTAACTAGATACCTTTGAATCCATGTTCCAGTAACAACCACCGAACCTATAGGACATTCTGTGTTTTCTCCATCTATAACTAGGGACTCCAATTTTTCTTTTGGCCTGGATACAACAACACAGGTAATAATGTGTAACCTCTTCATTGTCTTCATTTGCAATCACTGCATAAACATGCCCTGCATTGATGTGTTCATCTTGTTAGATTTATTTATTGACCAACATAATAAAAATTGTAAGTAAGATATCTTACCTAGTTCTAGTAGGTTTGATACATGATCAAAGTCAATGGATGATTGCATCTTCATGATTTGCAGTGTCATCTGAAGCTGATAAGTGTCAAGTGGGGTTAGACTTCTTACAAGCCATTCGTCAACCCACTCTGTTGACTCGCAATCATTCCATGATTGAAGTGTATATGCATAACAAAAGCAAGCTATCTTCCTTGTATGGATAGTCCATTTACTTGTATTGGAGCTTCTAAAAGAGTGTAGCTCACACGATCTTGTTAGTGTACAAAAATCCTCATATTTTACAATCTTAGTATCATCTACTAAATGAAAAAATCTACAAACTAAAGAATTACTTTCACTACCTGGACCCATTGAACCACTGCACCCCTAGACAATTGATCTTACATCTGTCAACTTTTCACTATTTATGTACTTTAACTCTTCTCATGCTAGGGTTCTTTTGATACATGCACCTACTCCACCATGCTCACCCTTTACATGCCCGTCCTCAAACCCTCAACCCTTAAACCCTAATCAGTCAACCCCTCTATAATTTTAATCCTCCAACCCTTAACCCTTACCCCTCAACACTTAAACCCTAATCCCTCAACCCCTATACCCTATTAATCCCTCAACCCTCAACCCTAATCCTTTAACCCCCATACCCTCTTAATCCCTCAACTTTCAACCCTTCAACCCTAATCCCTAGACCCCTATACCCTCTTAATCCCTCAGCCCCTATACACTCTTAATCCCTCAACCCTCAACCCTCAACCCTTAAACCCTAATCCCTCAACCCCCATATAATACTAATCCCTCAACCCTTAAACACTAATCCATCAAACCATATACCCTCTCCATCCCTCAACCCTTAACCCTTAAATCCTAATCCCTCAATCCCCATACCCTCTTAATCCCTCAATCCTCAACCCTTCAACCCTAATCCCTCGACCCCTATACCCTCTTAATCCCTCAAACCCTTAACCCTTCACCCTTAAACTCTAATCCATCAACTCCCATACCCTCTTAATCTCCCAACACTTAAACCCTAATCCCTCAACCCCTCTACAATCTTAATCCCTCGACCCTTAACCCTCAACCCTCAACCCTTAAACCCTAGACCCTCAACCCCTTTACCCTCTTAATACCTCAACCCTCAACCCTCAACCCTTAAACCCTAATCCCTCAACCGCTGTACCCTCATAATCCCTAAACCCTGAACCCTTAACCCCTAATCCCTATACCCATATACCATCTTAATCCCTCAACCCCTCTACAATCTTAATCCCTCAGCCCTTAACCCTAAACCCTCAACCCTTAAACCCTAATCCATCAACTCCTATACCCTCTTAATCCCTCAACCTTCAACCCTTAAACCCTAATCCCTCAACCCCTCTACAATCTTAATCCATCAACCCTTAACCCTCAACCCTCAACCCTCAACCCTTAAACCATAATCCCTCAACCCCCATACCCTCTTAATCCCTCATCTTTCAACCCTTAACCTTTAAACCCTAATCCCTCAACCCCAATACCTTATTAATCCCTCAACCCTCAACCCTTCAACCCTAATCCCTTGACCACTATACCCCCTTAATCAATCAACCCTCAACCCTTGTCCCCTAATCCCTCAACCCCTATACCCTCTTAATCCCTCAACCCTCAATTCTCAACCCTTAAACCCTAATCCCTCAACCGACATACCCTCTTAATCCCTCAACTCTCAACCCTTAACCCCTAATCCCTCAACCCTTAAACCTTATTCCCTCAACCCCTCAACGCTCAATCCTTAAACCCTAATCAATCAACCCTCTATAATATTAATGCATCAACCCTTAACCCTTACCCCTCAACACGTAAACCGTAATCCCTCAACCTATAAACCATGTCAACCCTCCACCCTTAAATCTCAGCCTTTAAAACCTAATCCCTCAATCCCTATACCCTCTTAATCCCTCAACCCTCAACCCTCAACCCTTAACCCTTAAACCCTAATCCCTCAACCCCCATACTCTCTTAATCCCTCAACCCTCAACCCTTCAATCCTAATCCATCAACCCCTATACCATCTTAAGCCTTCAAGCCTCAAGCCTCAACCCCTAAACCCTAATCCCTCAACCCCCATAGCCTCTTAATCCCTCAACCCTCAACACTTCAACCCTAATCCCTCGACCCCTATACCGTCGTAATCCTCAACTGCTCAACCCTTAACCCTTAAACCCTAATCCATCAGCCCCCATACCCTCTAAATCTCTCAACGATTAAACCCTAATCCCTCAACTGCTCTACAATCTTAATCCCTTAACCCTCAACCCTTAAAGCCTAATCTCTCAACCCCTTTACCCTCTTTATACCTCAACCCTCAACCCTCAACCCTTATACCCGAATCCCTCAACCCCTATACCCTATTGCTCCCTCAACCCTCAACCCTCAACCCTTAAACCTTAAACCCTAATCCCTCGACCCCCATACCCTCTTAATCCCTCAACCCTCAACCCTCAACCCTCAACCCTTAACCCTCAACCCTTAACCCGTGATCCCTAAACCCCCATACCCTCTTAATCCCTCAACCCTCACCCTTCAGCCCCCCTATTCATTTGAGCCAACTATACCTCTTAATCCCTCAGCCCTCCCAACCTCTCATCCCTCAGGCTGGCCCCTTGAACCCCCCCTAATCCATCTGACCCCTGCCTCTTAATCCCGGGCCCTCAACCCCTAAGTCCTCTCAGCCTCAACCCCTCTACAATCTTAAGACCTCAACCCTTAACCCTCAACCCTCAACCCTTAAACCCTAATCCCTCAATCCGTATACCCTCTTAATCCCTCAACCCTCAACCCTCAAAGCCTAATCCCTCAGTCCCTCTACAATATTAATTCCCCAACCCTTAACCCTCAACCCTCAACCCTTAAACCCTAATCCCTCAACCCACATACCCTCAACACTTAACCCTTAAATCCTAATGCATCAACCCACATAACCTCTTAATTCCTCAACCCTCAACCCTTCAACCCTAATCCCTCGAACCCTATACCCTCTTAATCCCTCAACTGCTCAACCCTTAACCCTTAAACCGTAATCCATCAACCCCCATACCCTCTAAATCGCTTAACCCTTAAACCCTAATCCCTCAACCACTCTACAATCTTAATCCCTCAACCCTCAACCCTCAACCCTCAACCCTTAAACCCTAATCTCTCAACCCCTTTACCTTCTTTATACCTCAACCCTCAACCATCAACCCTTAAACCTAAATCCCTCAACCCCTATACCCTATTAATCCCTCAACCCTCAACCCTTAACCATTAAACCCTAATCCCTCAACCCCCATACCCTCTTAATCCCTCAACCCCTCAACCCTCAACCCTCAACCCTTAAACTATGATCCCTAAATCCCCATACCCTCTTAATCCCTCAACCCTCAACTCTTCAACCCTAATTCCTAGACCCCTATACCCTCTTAATCCCTAAACCCTCAACCCTCAAACCTTAAACCCTAATCTCTCAACCCCCATACCCTCTTAATCCCTGAACCCTGAACCCTCAACCCTCAACCCTTCAACCCATAAACCCTAATCCCTTAACCCCCATACCCTCCTAATCCCTCAAACCTCAACCCTTAACCCCTAATCTCTCAACCCGTATACCCTCTTAATCCATCAACACTCAACCCTCAACCCTCAAACCCTCTACAATCTTAATCCCTCAACCCTCAACCTTCAACCCTCAACCCTCAACCTTTAAACCCTAATCCCTCAACCCGTATACCCTCTTAATCCCTCAACCCTCAACCTGTAAACCCTAATCCCTCAATTCCTCTACAATCTTAATTCCTCAACGCTTAACCCTCAACCCTCAACCCTTAAACCCTAATCCCTCAATCCCCATACCCTCTTAGTCCCTCAACCCTCAACCCTCAACCCTAAAACCCTAATCCCTCAAGCCCCATAACCTCTTCATTCCTTATCCCTAAACCCTTCAACCCTAATCCCTCGACCCCTATACCCTTTTAATCCCTCAACCCTCAACCCTCAACCCTTAAACCCTAATCCCTCAACCCCCATACCCTCTTAATACCTCAAACATCAACCCTTAACCCCTAATTCCTCAACCCTTAAACCCTAGTCCCTCAAACCCTCAACCCTTAAACCCTAATCAATCAACCCCTCTATAATATTAATCCCTCAACCCTTAACCCTTACCCCTCAACCCTTAAACCCTAATCCCTCAACCCCTATACCATGTCAACTCTCAACCCTTATCCCTCAACCCATAAAACCTAATCCCTAAACCCCTATACCCTCTTAATCCCTCAACCCTCAACCCTTAACTCGTAAACCCTAATCCCTCAACCCCCATACCCTCTTAATCCCTCAAACCTCAACCCTTCAACCCTAATCCCTCGACCACTATACCCTCTTAATCCCTCAACCCTCAACCCTTAACCCCTTATCCCTCAACCCCTATACCATCTTAATTACTCAACTCTCAACCCTCAACCCTTAAACCCTAATCCCTCAACCCCCATACCCTCTTAATCCCTCAACCCTCAACCCTTAAACCCTAATCCATCAAACCCTATACCCTCTTAATCCCTCAACCCTCAACCCTTAACCCTTGATCCCTAATCCCTCAACCCCCATACCCTCTTAATCCCTCAACCCTCAACCCTTCAACCCTAACCCCTCAACTCCTATACCCTCTTAGTCCCTCAACCCCTCAACCCTTAACCCTTAAACCCTAATCCAACAACCCCGATACCCTCTTAATCTATCAACCCTTAAACCCTAATCCATGAACCCTTAACCCTCAACCCTCAACCCTTAAACCCTAATCCTTCTACCCTCAACCCTTAAAACCTAATATCTCAACCCCTATATCCTCTTAATCCATAAACCCTCAAACCTTAAACCCTAATCCCTCAACCCTCAACCCTAAATCCTTGAACACTAATCCCTCAACCCCTATACCCTCTTAATCCCTCAACCCTCAACCCTTAACCCTTAAACCTTAATCCATCAATCCCCATACCCTCTTAATCCTTCAATCCTTAATTCTTAAACCCTAATTCCTCAACCCCTTTACCCTCTTAATATGTCAACCCTCAGCCCTCAATCCTTAAACTCTAATCCCTCAACCCCTATACCCACTTAATCCCTCAACCCTCAACCCTTAAAACCTAATCCCTCAACCCCCATAACTTTTTAATCCCTCAACTCTCAATTGTTAACCCTTAAACCGTAATCCCTCAACCCCTATACCCTCTTAATCCCTCAACCCTCAATCCTTAACCCCTAATCCCTGAACCCCTATACCCTCTTAATCCCTCAACCCTCAACCCTCAACCCTTAAACCCTAATCCCTCAAACCTCAACTCTTAAACCATCAACCCTCAATGCTAAAATCCTAATCCCTCAAACCCTATACCCTCTTAATCCCTCAACCCTCGACCCTCAATCCTTAAACCCTAATCCCTCAACCCCTATATGCTTTTAATCCATCAAACCTCAACCCTTAACCCTTAAACCCTAATCCATCAACCCCCATACCCTCTTAATCGCTCAATCCTCAACCCTTAAACCCTAATACCTCAACCCCTATACCCTCTTAATCCCTCAACATTCAATTCTTAACGCTTATACCCTAATCTCTTAACCCCCATACCCTCAACCCTTAATGCCTAAACCCTCTACTTTAGAGAGAGAGAGGGAGAGGTGGTGGGAGGGACATTCTTGAGATAGAGGGATAGGAAGAGGGGGAGAGAGAGAGGGTGTGAGAGAGGGAGGGAGTCACTGTGAGAGGGAGAGGGTGTAGGAGGGTGAGACTTGAAAAAGAGAGAGAGGAAGATGGGGTAGGATGGAGTTAATTGAGAGAGAGAGAGAGGGAGATAGGGTGGGAAGGGGAGATTAGAGAGAGGGAGAGAGATAGAGGGAGTGAGAGAGAGAGGTAGAGATTCAAAGTGGGAGAGAGGGAGGGAGAGAGAGAGAGAGGGAGAGACATCGAGAGGGAGAGAGAGAGAGTGAGAGAGAGAGGGATGGAGAGAGGTTGGGAGGGAGAAACCTAAGAGAGAGGAAGAGCGAAAGAGGTTGGGAGGGAGACACCCGAGAGAGAAGGAGAGGGAGAAAAAGTGGGAGATAGGGGGTGGGAAGGAGATACCTAAGAGGGTAGGAGAGAGAGGGAGTGAGAGATAGAGGGATGGGAGAGATACATGGAGTGAGAGAGAGACTTGAGAGATGGAGAGGGGGTGGGAGGGAGAGGGAGTACTCCTGAGAGAGGGATTACTCGAGATAGAGGAATTCAAGAGAGATGGAGTGGGTGTGGGGAAATACATGAGATAGAGGGATTCGAGAGAGATGGAGGGGGTGGGGGGAAATACATGAGATAGAGGGAGAGAGAGAGAGAGAGTGGGAGGGGGTGGGAGGGAGGTATTTGAGAGAGAGGGAGAGAGAGAGATAGAGAGATGGAGGGAGTGGGAGAGAGAGACGATATGGGAGAGAGATAGAGGTAGTGAGTGAGAGGGATAAAGAGAGACCTGAAAGAGGGAGAGGAGGTAGAAGGGAGAGACTTGAGAGACAAAGAGGGAGGGAGAGTGGGTGGGAGGGAGATACTTGAGAGAGAGAGAATTGGAGAGAGTGGGAGAGAGATATAGGGCATGAGAGAGAGAGGGAGAGGTGGTGGGAGGGAGATACCTGAGAGAGATGGAGAGGTAGATAGAGAAAGATAAAGGGAGTGATATAGGGAGGGACTGGAAGAGAGATAGAGTGAGTGATTGTGAGAGGGAGATGAGATTGGAGGGGGAGACTTAAAAAAGAGAGAGAGGGAAAGAGGGTAGGACAAAGATACTTGAGAGAGAGAGAGAGGGGGAGGGGGTAGGAGGCAGAGACCTAAGAGAGAGGGAGAGAGACAAAGTGGAGGAAAGTGAGAGAGAGGGGGCATGGAGATACCCGAGAGAGAGTGAGAGAGAGAGGGGGTAGGAGGGAGCGACTTGAGAGAGAGAGACAAAGAGAGAAAGATAACAACCTCAGAGAGGGAGATGGAGTGAGAGAGATAAAAATACCAAAGAGGGAGAGAGAGATGGAGAGTGAGAAAGGGGGTTGGAGTGAGAGATTTATTTAGGTATCTATGTGGGAGGGAAAGATACCTGATAGAGGGGATTGGATTGAAATAGTATTCTAGGTCACGCGGGAGGGAATGAGACTTGAGAGATACAAAATTCAGAGGGATAAAGAGTTATCTAGTTACAGTAACGAGTTAGAGAAGATATGAAAGGTAAAACCTCAACTATCCATCTACGATCATAAACTGTGCACTCTAAGCATTATCAAAGTTTTTCAACAAAGAGGGGAAATTCTAGTTATGTGCAAAGCAGGCCATTTGGCGCTCGCCAAATGAATCATCACATTTGGCGCACACCAAATGACTCATCAAATTTGGTGCACACCAAATTTGGTGTATGCCAAATGTGATGAGTCATTTGGCGAGTGCCAAATTTGGCACTCGCCAAATGGCCTACTTTGGACATGTTATTTAAAAAATTTCTATTTTCCTTCATGCTCCCTATCTCATTTGAATGTATTTCAATGCAAGTTTATAAAAAAATTGTGATAGCGTTAACCTCTCTCTTAGCTATCTAAATATATAATTATTTTTTTCATTTTGATTTAGTTAAGGTTTTGATCCATGGCTTCTACTGTAAATGCCTTCATTTTTGGTTAAAAAAAAACATGTGCTAGGTTTAGGATAGATTTTTATGCGTTCATCTGAACGTGAAACAAATTACATTTTTTGAAACTAGACTCCATTTTACACATGATGATAAAAAAATCAATTTTTGATTACTTTGCAAAAATTTGTGGGGGAGCATGCTCAAAATTCTGTTTTTCAAGATGTTTCCACTTTGAAATTTCATAAAATATTATATATTCATTAAAAAAATTATCCAAAAGAAGGAGGATAAACTACATAGTGTTAGCTAATTTATCACTATTGGGTTTTTGAAATTCTAAAAAAAATTAATAAAAAAGGGGGGAGCCCTCAGGCGCTATGCTATTTTTTTTGATAAAAATAGGACCTGTTCCCCCCCCATTTTTGAGACCCTTAATCTTCATTAATTTTTAAAAAAAAATAGTAGCTTAGAAACTAGACTCGAAGAACTTCAACTTTTGTTCTTTCTGCATCTTGAAATTTTGAGCGTAACTATCTTCATTTTCTACTACAAATTAGATTTTACTGATTTAGAAGAAAAGTGGCATCTTAAGAGCCAAAATTGTGTCACAGATTGGTGCAATTACCCTAATATAGCATATTATGAAGAAAAAATAATGCTCCAAATAAAATGGAAAATTCCAATGACATAGTCTTGTTTCTATAGAGTATAACTTAATTATATACACAAATAACATGGAAGTCTAATAATCAAACCATTCAAATTAAGAAAGACATAGTGTTCTATTCTAGACAAAAATATAAAGAAAGAAATATTAACAAAGACCATATCATGCACAGTTTCAAATATTTTTTTGAAATAGATCATACTTCAAATATAGATGAACTTTAAAATAGAGATTAGATTCCAATATGATAATAATTTGATCATATAAAATACATAACATGCTAGAGTAAAGTAGTATTTTGTAAACTTCTAAATAAAATATTTCTACTAACTATAAAAGCTAAGGAAATTTTTTTGCAAGGAAAAATTTAGAAACCCTTTCTTCATGTTGTTGTTTTCAATTTATAGCCACCAAAGAGAGAGAAAATTTGACCTCATTCAAAATTAATGACTGTTAGATGTCCACACCTGATAGCTTGGAAATCCAATCCTAGATCTTTTGTGAGGTCACCACAATCCTACTCACCAACTTCCAACTACCACATTAATATCATTTAGATATTTCACTAGGATTACCCCTCATAATTGCTCGGATCCTAGAAAGATATTCTAACAAAGGTCTTGTCAATCAATCAAGTGGCTTTGGTGGAATGAAGCAAAATGCATTTTGATGGTCTTTGAATGAAGAATCCCAAGATACAACTCCTTTAGCACGAAGAGATAATGTATCACATGGGTGGATAATTTCTAATTCGCGAAAAGTGGACTCAAGAAATCATCCGCCAAGTTGGTGCATGTGTTCTGACTCCCAACTTTGAATAAAATGATTAACAAAATGCATGCAACCACCATGTGGCACATTGCGTGCCTATTAGAAATACAACCTTTTCATGACCTGATCTTCCTCAAGACAAAAATAAAGCTAAAAACCAAAAGTAGACTAAGGAAAAAAAAATATTCACAGTTCTGGTGACTAATGGGGGGCTTCTCTTGTGAAGGCATGAACCTAGACCTCTGGTTATTATTGGAGTTTGAGGAGGGGAAAATGAAACATCTCCTAGTCTAGATCAGTCAACCAGGAAAGGCTACAAAAGGCTTTATACTCCTGGTCCAACTTGAAGACTTATTTGAAAGAAACAAAATCCCCATCTCATTGAAATGACTCCTAGATGTTAGTAAAGACAAGAAAGATGAAGAACTTCATTCTCAATGTCATTTGTTGCTAGTTTTGAACTCGACCTTGGAAGGTCCATAAAAATCCAAACCTTGTTTCTGGCCTCTTATGTAATCTGCTCAACTTATAATACATCTCCATTTGATGAAAGGAAGGGAGGTAACCCAAAAATTTATAAAACCCTAAAATTCTTCTTGATTTCAGCGACCCTCTTATTTAATATCACCTAGTTGTTCTTGGTCCTGGATGCTATCTTATTTTAGTGAGAGAATTTTCTTGCTTTACTAGAGGAAACCCTCTGATCTATAATATTTGCACTTCTCAGGGCATCCTCTGCCACCACATAGAGCTTGGAGATCAAGTTCTACAATTCGGCCACTTGGGGAGTGCATTCCTAAAGATTTTGGTCAGCCAACAATCCAACCTTATGATTTATTTTTCGGGCATCCCTCAAATATTGTAAGGCCATTTTCAAAATGGTGAGCGCAATAATGATTCACTCCCAATAGGCGAATACCAAGTTTTTCTGTACAAGAAGGGTCATAAACCTTTGTGCAGCTACTAAGTCTTCTTGTAGTTGAGCCTCTTTTTCTTTCAATGTCTGCTCTAGTTGATCTCTTCTTTCGAGAGCCTCTATCAATTTGGAAATTAAATTTTCGAGCTCCTCATTACAAGCATGCAAAGTAGACTTGAACTCTACTTTCTCCCTTCTTAGCTTTTTGGCTTCCTCCTATGCCTTTTGCAAGTTGTCAGAAGCTTGAGCTCAAGCATCGTCTAGCTCCTTCCTTATACTTTCTCGAACATGTTGGTGTTTTGTACTATATTGATGCTCAGCTATAAATTCACCTCTCAATATATCTATTTCAGCATACAACTAAATCTGCTAATCTTAAACTGTTGCGAGAGATCTTGTGGCTTCCTCATGTTGTTCATTCACCTACATTATGCAAAAAAAATCATCATTTTGGGCCCTGAGTTTTAACTACAACCAAATCACTGTTTCTTTCACATTTTGCAATTCAACTTTTCATTTTCCCAGCTTTTGATCTAGTCACTCATAATCTATATATACTATCTTCTTAGTGGTCTTGGCAAGATCTACCTTGTCACATAAACGAATCTCATTTAAATCTAGACCCACTGCTTTGTTATCATAGTCCACCATTTGCATCTATCATTTGGGTCCGGCTATGAGCGGCTTCATGGTAATGATCAACAAATAATTTTGTTCTTCATTAAAATATTTTTGAATCTTTTTAGTAGATGGTAGATTGACATTCTTCTCTCTTCTTTTGTACTTTCTATTTTGTTGGGCCAACATAGTTGCATCAATTCTCTATGCTGCCATAGAAGCTCTAGGGGGAAAACTAAAAAGAGTGAAAAATGGGAAACTTCAGATGTATAGGCATGTGGGGAGGTGAATGGGAGAGTAATCATTCAAAAAGGTTGGATGCCAAATTGATATTGGGAAACAAAAGTACCATTTGGAGTAAAAAGAGTAACAAATGAAATAGGTGATTTCTATCTGAACACGAATGGGCCTGGGGTAATAGGTAGCATGGATGATTCAATTTTTTTGATGGGGGCCCTAGATAGGGTGTATAAAGATTCAATAGTGACCAAAGTGGATGCTTCTTGCTCGATAAGTGGGGACACTTCACTTGGTAAATTAAAAATAGTAGGGGATTCATTCAAAACCAAAATTTTATGGTCAGTAGGTAGAGTATTAATTTCAATGGGTGGGGGAAAAGGATTGACCAAAGATGTAGAAACATGAAGAAGAAGGGGATCAAGACTTACCTGAACCAAAATCGTCAAAAAATTCTAGAGATCATACTCTGCTTCTTCTTCATTTCCTATAGGTGCATCAGGTATGTCTAGGTCTCAGACTCATCGTAACTTTGTTTGACCTGATATAGAGTCTCTTGATACCTTAGCAGATGATCCTACTAAAGCTTGATCTTTTTGTTATGTGGTTTATTATCTTGGGGACTTTTGTGTTCTCCTCCCTTTACTTAGGACACTAGTGGAAGAAATAGCATGTGAGTCCCTTTGCTTAGAGATTTTCCCTCTATCAAACTCTTGTGGTCGGGAAGTATGGCATGGAAGTCGCTCCTTTGTTACTTAATGGCTAGACATCGGGTTGTTATTATCATAATCAACTTCTCAGTCATAAATTTCCTCGAATTTTTCATCATATGGGCATATATCTCTAACCAATTTATGTGTTCCTTCCATCTCTTGTCGGAACCTCTAAAAGTCTGCCAGCTTGCATTCCAACCACCCTTGTCATTTCATCTAATTTTCAAGGTTTTTTCTTGTTGGAAGCTCCCTTTGATATATTTCTTGTGGTGTATAGAAACTCATGCACTTTGGTGTTTTAGTTGGTATGAGGGCCAATTAAACATACAATTTTGACTTCTCCTGAGTTGGGTTCCTCTTAGATTCCACATATTCCTATGTCTCATGCTTTAGGGGAAGTTTCTTTCATAGATTACAGTCCCATTTGTCACATATAAGGAATAAGCCTAGAGCCTCCAATAGATTTTTTAGTTCCTTTTATGCTTTACGCTTCTCCAACACTACTTTATTGTTTGATATGCAAAGAAGAAGCATATATAACTTTTTTTGTTTCTTCATCTACCATAGGTGTTTTTGGCAAGATTTTCTTGATGCATTGTGTCCAATGAAAAGAAGTAATCTATTAGGGTTGATCAATTTAATCTATTGCAAAACCTCAAGGAACAAGTGATTTATTGATCATGGTAACAACTCTTGCAATACTGATTTGAGAAAGAGGTACATAAACCATTAATAACTACTTGTTCTTGATAAGAAATAGGTCCATATAAAAATTGGTTGAATTAAGCCCTCTTCGTCTAACCTAGAGATGGGAAAATTTATCTCCAGAAACCCAAAGTTTGGATGTAGAATTAAATGGACCAAGAAAGATGAGTACCTGAATTTAGACTCAGCTTGGTAATTATTCAGCTACATCAACATATATGCAACTATCAAACTGTAAAAATAAAAATATCTTTGCTCCCACTCTTGCTTGAGTATTAGAGCCAAAGCCATCTTGAAAGGGTGGACTTCTTCATCATCATCAAGGCTAAAGATATAGGCCAACATGGAGAAAAGATCTCATGTGTTATCTCGGAACTTTCTGAATGCCAAGGGAAAAACAAAATGACATCTAGTTAGCTTCTCCCTTATCTCATCATAATAGAAACCCTCTACTTCATTTGATTCCTCCTAGTAGGTCTCCATATCTTCTTCAATAAATGGCTCAGCACATCAGTTGAGTGGGATTCACAACATATCTCATATAGCTAGAGAAAAAATTGTAACCCTGACCTTGTTTCATGTTATGGTTTTGGTTTCTTCATTGAACCTCCTCACGCATGTGTCTACTAGCTCTAGGCATAGATGTACGACAGGTAACATAAACTTTGGAAAACTAGAATTCTAGAGTCGAGAAGAAAAACCCTCAGAATTACCATGATCTTTCATCTTCTAAAATGCTCCTTGTCCAAGATTTTTAGGATTTTTGGCCAATATTGAGTTAAAAACATTGTCGGTGACATCTTGCAGTGCTTCTCTTTCATCAATTCTATCTACCTACACCTTCTTATATAACTTGAATAGTCAATCCATAGGCATTGGGGCATAAGAAAATGATCTTCGCCCAAGACATTGACAAAAATGGGCCTCTTTAGTATAGATTATTCCATGGCCAATTCAAGAGTTATAAAGAGTTTTCATTGGAATGACAACTTCCTTTTTTCTTTCCTTGGAAAAATATACCTTTCGGTGTAATTAATTTCCCCAAGATGTACATGCAGTTAAGCCTATGTCTTTACCATTGGTCCATTAAATGCTTCCAACGAGGAGATACATGTGGGTGGGGGATTTGTATCCCATGAGAATTCTGAAAAATCTGCAAAAATGGATTTAGTACATTCCTTTCACTAGCTCTTTTCTCAAATAATCTTGTTGTCTTGGGGAGAGTGCCCTTTTACTTAGTGATATGAAGTACCTTTGAAAAGATGTGCTCATTAATTTATCATAGATTAGCACATTAAACCACATATTTTCACTTACATGAGCTAGTTGATGTTGATGATGGCTAACACACATGTCAATGATTGGCGTACCCGAGCATTTACTCCCAACATCCAAACATTAATTTTGAGACCGTATGTCATATTTTCCATATGATTTATTCTCTATTCTCTGACTCCTTTGATATTCTCCCATTGTCATCTGGCCAAAAATAGAACTTCCACTGTTTGGGTTCATTGGCACCTCTTTTCTATAAATAACTATGCAACCTCAAGGCTATATTCATTTAAAAAGTAATACTTTGGAGTCTAACAAACTTCTTGTCTATCTACATATTGTCTTTTGCTCTTCTTCTTTAACCATTCTTTTTAGCCTAGGTATTCATGTCCATCTTCTTTCATGAAGGCCACAATATTCCTTCACAGGGGAGATGATGACTAACAAAATTAAATGCCTAGTAAAGAGGTGTGACCAACTAGGGGTAATTTCCTTTCGATGGGTTGTTGGTATGGAATTTATTGAAGACAAAAATCAAATGAGAAGCAACTACAGTGTCCTACACACTTGACGACCTCTTTACTGGACCTGAATGTTGCCAAACACAAGTTAGTGGAGTTGTGTTGTAGAATGTTTGAAATCTCTCTACTAGAAGGGCTTGGTGAAATTTTTCAAGTTGTCATCCCTGGTGTCAGCATTCCCAATATGATGGACCTCTATTGGTTCATTGATCATGGCATGGATGTGCCTTGGCTTCCTTTCTGAGTGACTTCTGCACCATGGACCTGGAAAGCCACTGTTCTCTATCTCTACTTGCCACCAACT
This sequence comes from Sequoiadendron giganteum, assembly GCA_007115665.2. Lineage (NCBI taxonomy): Eukaryota > Viridiplantae > Streptophyta > Pinopsida > Cupressales > Cupressaceae > Sequoiadendron > Sequoiadendron giganteum. The sequence goes on along the minus strand of CM021101.1, from coordinate 788,058,220 downwards.
AATTCCTTCAAAAATATTGTGTCAATGAGGATCCTTGGTTTGACTTCAAAAATCATTTTGAGCTAGTGGCCTACAACCATGGAGATTGAGGTCGAGGTCTATGTATTGTGTGCTGTGTGTTGTGTGTTCCTTGGTTTCATGTTTATGAAGAAGAAGAAGAAGAAGAAAATAAAAATGATTATGGGAAACAAGCCCCTGTAGCTATGGCTGGAGGCCTATTTGTTTTTGTAAAAATTCCTCCATTTTGATTTTTTTTGCACTTTTCCTTAAAGACCATTTATGGGTTTTTCTCGAGAGAGATTTTTTGTAAAAATTTGAGCCTTGGGCTTCCCCCATACTATAAATTTGATGAAAATATAATATATTATGTAGTATTTCTTAATTATTTGATTTCTTCATTTTTCCTTTTGGCTTATTCTAAAACTTGAAACATTACTTACAAAAAAATTATGCATGGTACATATCTGTGAATTTTTTTAAAAGAATGACATACTCTAATGGAATAGTTTTAGATAAATACCATTTACCAGTATCTCTAAAGGATTACCTTCCATATCCTCCAAATCATATGAATTATTCTCCTTAAACTTGCTGATTCAAAAAGGGCCCTTCCAAAGTGCTTCAAATTTGGTGTGCTACCCTGGTTTTGTCATGCATTCATCATATTTCAGCACTAGGCTTCCTTCCTGGAAATTTGGGTCGGAGGTCTTTTTATCAAACCATTGTTTGACCATCTCTTGGTGGCCAACCATGGCTCCTAAGGCATTTTATCTATCCTCCTCTAGTTTGAGTAGTTCGGCTATCCGTACTTCCATTCTGCCGCTTTCCTCTATTTCCAAGGCTTTCACTAATTGTAAGGCAAGGATTTCCATAGAAATGGGAAGGAATACTTCCTTCACATATACTAATTTATAGGAATATGTCTTTAGGATCTATTTCAGTGTGATCTAATTTACCCACAAAGTAGCCTGTAGATGTTCATGCCATTCTCTTTGTCGTCCGAACCCAATGCGCTTGATTAACCTAATTAGGTTTTTATTTGTCGACTCCACTAATCCATTCCCTTGTGGGTAGTAGTTTGAAGAGGTCTTGAGGTAGAGACCATTCCTAATAGAAAAATTCAACACCTTTGAACCTACAAAGGCTCAAGCATTGTTGGATATGATAGTCTTTGGTGAACCAAACCCAGTTACAAGTCCCTGTAAAACACTGACAATCTTGACTTATGTAGAACCTTTTACGGTGATAGCCTCTATCCACCTTGTGAACTAATTGGTTTTTGTGAGGATCCATTTATGGCTAGCACTAGAGATGGAATTTATCATTCTAACAAAGTCTAATCTCCATTGAGCGAAAGGCTCTTCATTTATAATGGGACTTAAAGGCAAAGAATTTTTTTTTTTTTTTGCCAACAAAGAATTGGCATTAAGTACACTTCTACACCAAATGGTGCACTTTACAAAAAATTAAGGGCCAATAGTATCCTACCCGCATGATCTTTAGGGCAGTAGTCTTAGTAGAAAAATTTCACCCTCGAGACTGCTATGTAATTATGATAAAACCCTTTTTTCCTGACACTTTTCTAGACATCGAAGTAATACTCTATCATAGTTTATTTTAAATAAAATTCCCTCAATTAATACATACATGATGCAAAATCAGGTGATGATAGACTCTTTTTCAAGGTTTCTTGATTGTCCCTACTGATTCCTTTTACCGTCTTCTTGGTCTTCCTTCTTAATAGGTTATGAAACCTAGTAGTACTGAGGACACACTTATTTAAATATATATTTTGATATAGCTTTTCTCACAAATTTAACTACACAATTCTGGATACCCTTTATCCTTCCCTAACACATATCAGAAACCTGACCTAGGTTGTTTCATAAAATAGTTCCCTAATAAGACCTTCCTCGCTACACCATGGCCTAAATAGGTCTCCTTTTCAAAGGAGGTATGACTCCAAGGTCTTCCCTAACTTCAAGAAGGATTTGCATAGTCTAAGCCAGTCACCAACACACCATTTCTACTAGTTTCTTCATCCAACTTGACTGTAATCTTACTCTCTTCACCAAAAACCACCAATACTACGAGTCCTTATCTTGGTCTGAAACTTGTTACAGTTTGTTGGAACTGTAAAGTTTTGATAACCTCATTAACCCTTCATGATTATTAATTTCCCAAGAAGTTCATATTACAGACATAGAATTTCATCACATAGCATTTTTCACCAAGGTCTGGGTTAAATTTTTTCATACAGCCCCATAAAATTCATCTGACATTGAATCTTTAACATTTTAAAATATCGACATAAGTTGATGTAGGTCTCATCGATAACAATATACACTTCTTCAATATATTGGAAAGACATCAGAAGTGTCACACTGATGAGGATATATACAAAGAGAATGCGGGTTTACATTTCCTATTAGCAAGATAAAGGGTGTTCATGTGATGATGTGAGGTCATATCAAGCTAAATTTCCTTTTACCGATTGGAATATGAAAAAGTGTATCGGTTAGACTATACTCATCAGAGTGAGATTTCAAAGGAGTGCCCGAACCATTCAATGGTATTGCCAATAAAGTGAAAAGAAGACTCATTCGGTAAGACAATGATGTCGGGGAGAGTTTGAGGAGTCTTACCGACCCCTCATGTTGTACCGATAGAACTGTGCATATAGAGATAAAATTTGGCGAGAAGACAATGTGTGTGGTCTCACCAAAGAAAAAGTGTATCGGTGAGATAAGTCTTAGTGGGGAGATCTAAGAAAGGTCACAGCGAATATCATTTTGTTGGCAAGACAATTACTTGGTCTCAATGACTTAACTTCACAAAGTGAATATCTCGGTGAGACAAGGAGCTTACGGAGTGAAGTGAAGAATCATTGGCCTGATTCATTAAGTCAGGGCAATAGTTTTCTTTGGTGAAGTTCATGGCAACATAAAAACCTAGAAAGGAAAAATATCAGGGAGACTTGTGATGTCAGGGAAACTATAAGACATATTAGTGGAAGTGTGAACATTGCACTGACGGATCAGCCAGACATTTGAAATTTCTTGCCGATATGATCCCTGATGTGACAATGAGAATTTCAAAAAAATTGCTTCATTCATGTCTTAGTGAAGACAATAATTGTGCCATGAAGCATAAAAGATTTTGCAAATTAGGGTGAGCTCAATTGAAACCATTTTTTCGCAGAATTGGTAGCAAAGGAGAGCAGAGGAACGAGCAAAACAATCAGAGCGTTCGGCCATCTTGGATTTTCGAGTGAAATATAATTAAGGCAGAAATAGATAAATTGGATGACAAATGTAAGTTCATAGGATGTGTTTGGACCCCAATTAGAGGATACAAATTGTTCAATTTCCTTTACCATAGAAGAAATTGCTTCGAGCCAGTATGTAACTTGTGGAGGCTCAATTTGGGAAAACTGGTGTGCCCTAATGTTTTTCTTGATGTCAATTTGGTGAAATTATTGGCTGGTCATTATAATCTAAAGAATGGGGACATATGTGATTTATCTGGGAACTCGGTGATACATGTGTCTGAGAATGCAATATGCGAGGTCTTCAAGTTAGAAGGATTGTGCAATGAGAAGATTATAAGTGAGGAGCTCGAGAGTGAATTCAGAAGAATGGATACCATTTACAAGGGTTGGAGGTTACCCCTACACAGAAATATGTTTCATGGCCAACCGACTCCGACAGAAGACTGTGAGGGACCACCATTTTATGTGGATCTCTTCGAACCCTACATTAAGTACACTTTTTTTTCAATGGGACGGGTATTCGGGATGGAGGTCCTATAGCATATGACAGTTATACCTATGGTGATTTCTACGGATGTTCAATATCATAATTCTAGGTCTTTTGATTATGCCTCACATTTGCTTAAAGAGTTGGATTTAGGGTTCATGGCAATAAAGAATGGAGCCTTTGTCTTGCACCTCAGGAATTATTCATTGTTGATGCACTTGGTGCTATATTTTGGATAGGAATTAGGATTTTTGCCGTAGGAGTTGAGGATTTTGAAATTTGATAAGGAAGGCAAGCCATTTCCTATTCAGTTGTGGACTACTGTTTGGGATAGCAGGTTTGCTAATTCTAATTTCTTGCATTTTGAAGAGTACTTTGTAAAGCCTTTCTATAGGTTTTATAATCATCCTTGTGACTATTCCTTGTCTAATGAAATAAAGAGGTTTCTCAAGCCCAAGGATTATAATGGACCAATCAGCCACAATTGGGGGGATTAATATTGTTTAGAAAATGCCACCATGATTAGGGTTTATGGTTCTAAAGGTACTCCATTTATTTTTCCTAAGATAGTTCTAGATAGAATTGCATACTTGGAGATTGTTAGCCAAATGGATTTCTCTAGTGTCATGAACTTAAGCTCTTATGGGAAGCACGATTTTATGCCAATTACGTTGTGTTTTGGTGATTTTAATATGTTAGCAAAGGAGGGATACAATTTAATTCTAGATAAATTATTGCATTATAACATGAGAAAAGTGCCATCAAGGAAAAACTTTGATCCAGAGGGATATATTCATTCTGCCAAATAGAGGATAAAATTTGGAGGGTATCAGCATGTGCCCTATCAATCTGATGACATAATTAGAAACTTGGAAGAAGAAGAAGAAGAAATGGTGATTGAGAAGCATGATCAAGAATTAATAGATGTTGAGTTGTTGTCTTCCAGTCAAGTAGTATTAGAGGTTGATAGCCCACAAGGCCCATCCGAGAAGGTATCGAGCACGAGAACTCAAGATTACACCTATTCTTCCAGAGAGATAAATATTAAGGAAACTATGGATGTGGATACAAGACATGAAGAATATAGATCTTTTATAGTAGATGATGAATTTGTGAAAAACTTAGAATTGAAAATGTTTTTATACAAACAAAAGGGAAAATAAATAAGAGGACTGGTTGACAATGTCACACCAAGAAATGAGGAGCAGTTGTTTAAAAAATTGAGGGACGATGTGGAGAAAGAGATGACAAGCATGAACCCTAAGAAAGGGAGAGAGATTTTAGAAAAGGCTAGTGTCATGATTTTCCCAAGGCTAGATCTCAATTCTGCATTATTTTTTAATATTTTCCTAAAGGAAAATAATGCTACACACAAGCTCAACATAGAAAAGGTGACAGAAGTGTATACAAGATCAGGGTATAATCCTAATGAAGAGACATTGATGATCTTAGCTTTATATCCCCCTCTCAAGAAGTCAGTTGTCATTAATATCGAGAAGGCATTTGGACATATCATGAATTTGAAGGCTAGAGAGTTTGATCCGGTTGCAACTACATAAATTGGGATCAATATAGAAAAATTAAATAAAGCCCAGATACAAGCATTGATCAGAGAGAGAGAAATGTACAAAACCAATAATAAGAGAATACTGAGAGAAAATGAACATTTAAAGGACTTGGTAGGTGCTGCGATGGGGCCATCAAAGATGCTCAACCAAGGTGAAAGTTCACAGGTGAAGGACCATTGGGAAAGGTCAAGTGCATACTCTCAAGGGAAAATGGACACACTTACTAGAATAATCAAAAGCAAGCAGGTTGTTTTAACCACTTGGTTAAATAAACTTTGGGGAAAACATTGACAATATGTGGAAGAAATAAAACAACATAGAAGAGTGGATGGTAGAATCCAAGAGATAATTGAGGAGATAAAAAATGATACTCCTAATACTACAGGGATTTAAAATGCTAATCGTATCATGGATAAGCAGAGGGAATTCTTTGAGGAATTACAAGGGGATGCATAGGGATTGATAGAAGCCGCCGAGGATAGATTGACTAAGTTTTGTGATGATGAAGGAGAATTGAAAGAAATGACTACATGGAAGAGCCAATGTGAGTAAAGGAAACTAGACCACAACCTTAATCATGTGCAACATTCATGAAGAAGGAAGCCCTGAAGTTTGGTATTTGGATAATGATTGCACAAACCACATGAGTGGTAATGAAAGTCTATTTTCTTTCATTGAAAAGAATGTAAAATATGAGATAATAATGAGGAACAATGGAGTAGTTTCAATCAAGTTAAAATGATCTATTATGATCCGCATCAAGCAAAATGAGGAGGTACAAAATTTGTTGTTTGCCCCTAGGTTAAAGCATAACCTTATGAGTGTTGGATAGCTGATCCAAAATGGATACAAAGTGTTAATGGAGAAGGACCAATATGTCATTTATGACAAGAATGAGAGGATGAAGGTGTTTGCAACAATTCAAATGACAAAGAACTATATTTTTCCCTTGAAGATTGAGATGTTTTTCTCATCTCAATCTATTTTTGCACCTCTCATTAATGGAAAACATACAACAGTACATTCAGTAGCCCTTAGAAGCACCACTGAAGACCCCTCCAATCTATGGCATCTCAGGTATGGACACTTAGGCTTTTTGGTTTGAGTATTTTGTCCAAGAACAAAATGGTTGATAGTTTTCCATGCATAATAGAGCCTAATGTTAAGTGTGAGGCTTCTATTTTGGGCAAGCAACACAGGTAGCCCTTTGAATTAGGAAACTCTACAAGGGAAAGAGCACTATTGGAGATGGTGCACATGGAATTGGTAGGCCCTATGTAAATCACATCTTTTGGTAAAAGCCAATATTTTATGACCTTTATTTATTATTTCAACTATAAGACACGGGTCTATTTTTTGCAGCATAAGTCTAAAGAATTTGATAATTTTTTGTTGTTTAAGGCCCAAGCTGAAAAGGAGAGTGGAAACTTCAACAAGTCCCTAAGGTCAAATCGAGGAGGAGAGTATACCTCGAATAATTTTTTGATAATTTGCAAGAAAAATGGTATTAAGAAGGAGCTTACAATGAGTTATATTCCACAAAAAAATGGAGTGGCTGAGAGAAAGAATAGGACCATCATGGAGATGGTAAGGATAATGATGAGAGAAAAGGAATCCCAGCTGAATATTGGGGATATGTTATAGAAAAAGTTCTATATCTGATAAATAGAAGTCCAACAAAGACTATCCATGAAAAAATACCACAAGAGGCATGGAAAAAATGAAAATGGATGCTTGAGCACTTGAGAGTGTTCAGTTGTGTAGCTTATGCTCATGTGCCCAAAGAAAAGAGGAATAAATCCGATGAAAAGGGTGAGAAGTGCATTTTTGCAGCTATAGTGAAGAGTCCAAAGTCTATAGGTTGTACAACCCAGTCACCAAGAAAATAGTCATTAGTAGAGATGAAAAGTTCTTAGAAGATGAATCATGACATGAGACAATATATCTTGATAGCTCTCGAAAGCTCTTGATAGTTCGGGATGATGAAGAAGATGAAAATTAAGATCAAAAAGATCCTGTAGTAGCAAAAATAGTCAACTGCTGAGAGCTCATAAGAGTTCCTAAAGCAAAGAGGTAGTTAAATAGACTATCATAGAACTTAGTCGTAGAGAGCTCCCAACAACTCCTGAGAGCTCTTGAAGCTAGAAGATGGTCACGAAGACAATCACAATCAGCTAGAGACTTGGTCATAGAGAACTCTAAATAGCTCATAAGAGATCTTGAAGCGAGAAATCATAAAGGTAAGCATCCTGAGGCAACCAAAATATCAATTCCTAAGATCTCCTAAATCAGCTTGGCCAATAGAGCAGCAACAGTAGCAAAATTTCAGACCCCACTCTCTCTTCCCTAATGCCAAAGAAGACCAAGAGTCTAAGGGAGATCTACCAAAATGAAAGGTATGATGAAGAGTTTGATGAAAACATGAATTTTGCATTGTTCTCTCATAGTGATCCAATATAATTTGAGGATGTTGTGAGGCCATGGATGAGGAAATATATGCAATAGAGAGGAATAACAAATGGGAGCTAACTTATTTTCCTCTTGACAAGCAAGTTATTTGGGTGAAATGGGTCTAGAAGACAAAGTGCAATGTCGAAGGAAGCATAGATCAATGTAAGGCACATTTAGTGGTTAAGGGGTACAAACAATAGTTTGGGAGAGATTATGATGAGACATATGCCCCTATTTCAAGGATGGAGACTATGTGGGTAGTCATTGCAATTGCAACCTAACACAAATGGAAGGTGTTTCAAATGGACGTGAAGTATTCCTTTATAAATGGAGTACTGAAAGAGGAAGTTCATGTGGAGAAGCCATTTGGATATGACATTTCAGGCCAAGAACACAAGGTTTATAAGCTCCTAAATATTTTTTATGGTCTGAAACTATCAACCCCTAAACCTACATATGCACAAGAGAAACAAAAAAAAATAGGTTGTTAGATCAAATGCATGCAAAAAAGTATGAGAGATTCCCCATGAAATCGATCTATTCAAACTAAAATTAGGAAAAATGATGAAGAACACAAACAAGAAATCAAACTAAATCCTAATTTAGCCAATAGATTAGTGATCCCATGGGGGAATTTGTGCCAATGAAGTGTTGCAATTGGCCCTTTCCCAATTCCTAAGTTTCAATATAGATTGATTGAGAAATCGTCAAATCTCCAAAGAGATTTGAGTATAAACTTGTTATAATTTATGAAAATGGTGAATGATTGAGTGCAATGGGCAAAATTAGCTCTCAATGTGAAGAGAGTAACTTTGCATAAGGATTGTGGATGAGAAATGAGGAGAGAAGCCTCCAATTTATAACTTTAAATTTGGAAGAGAAAACAAGTTTTGAAAAATGTGGGACTATCTTTCAATCCAATGGTTGGATGCCACATGTCAAGATGTGAATGGTTAGTGGTTGTGCATATTTTGGCCAAAGTGCCAATAAATGAATAAATTTGAATTTGAATTTGTGATATGACTTGTTGAAGAGGGAAGAGAAATGAAGTTAATGTCACTTGGCTCAAGGCCAAGGACATGTAAGAGGCTTTAAATACCTTGTTGGAAGGACCAAGTCCACTTGGCCTTTTTTAATTCAAATGAGGGAATATTTCCTTTTGATGCCATGTGAAGGAAAATAGAGAATTAAATAAATCAAAGTAATTGATTTATTGTGAAACTTGCATTCTCTAGAGGATTTTAACGAGAGGGATTAAGTTAATCATGGTTTTGATTAATTTAATAAAGAATTAGATGATGTGACAATTTAGACTTCAATTTATGAATTGATTTAAGTCGAGAATTGAGAGGAAATGATTTATTAAATAAATGGTTTGATTTATTTAACAAAGGAGGGAAATATTAGATTAAATCAAATAAGGTTTAATCTATTTTATTTAATAAGAGGATTTTAGAGAATTTAATCAAATAAAATGATTTATTTAATTAAACAAAAATGTAAGGTTAATTAAATTAAATTGATTAATTTAATCAAAGGAGGTGATAGACTTAATCAGATAAATAATGATTCATTAGATTAAGGGATCGAGTTATGATGAAATGTTGAGAGTGTGATTTCAGAGGAAATGATGTTAGTAATCAAGATCAAGTGTACCAAACCGAAAATGTACATTTTCCATGTCTACATTTGGCCCCTCTTTGAAGCAATGTATTTGTTGCATTGATTCAAAGAATAAACTATTGTTATCAAAGTTCAAAAATTTATCAATTTTTCAAATGCCCCACTATTGCCCCAGCAGAAGGCTTACGCTAGTATTTCCCCCTCGAGAGATCAGATGAAAATTTTGATTTTTTGGATGATCTCACGATAAAAAAGATGACAAGGTGCTGAACAGGCTATAACTGCCCCAAAATGCCCAAAAAAGATGCAACATGGCCCTTGGTTGGTTGAAAACGGGACCAACAGACAAAAACCCTAGTTGGAAGGTGAAATTAGGTCAAAAAACCCTAATTTTCAGGCTTAAATAGACCTCAAGGGGTCACTTTCAATACATTTGCAATCTTAACATTGAAAAATTTGACACCTACAGCTCTGAGACTTGGTCACAATGGCACAATGATAGCTTTCTTTGCATGTGTTGGACAGGATACGAGTACATCAGTGACCAGTTGCTGCAGGACCTGTGGTATGTACCCCTATCTGACTTTTGTTTTTCTCGTTATTCATGGATTAATTAGGAATTAGGTATGGTCTGGGAGGTGCGGCATGATATAGTGCCATGGAAAATTCACAAAGAGGGTCACGCGGTCCTATACAAGACCGCTTGTGCTTAAAGCGTTGTGCGGTGCAATTAGGGCTTAAGGGTTTTCGATCTCCAAACTCGGCCACTTACACAAATAGCACTGCACGGGCAAGTTTATCAAATTGGCTATCAAAGTCCACTACGTGACGCAGTTTGGAACATTACAAACTACGCAACTTTTGAGAATAGCACCGCTTTTGCCGTTTCAAAAAAAAAAAGCGATACAAACAACAAATTTTCCTTAGGTAAACTAATGCGATACCTTTCCTTGCACAGGAGAGTCATGAGGTCATTCATTCGAGGGAGCACCGGTGGCCAATACTTGAGAGATTGTAGGATATGCATGTATTCCTCTAGGAGTAGCTTGGGATGTTGGGTCTATGGCACGTTGCGTATGTCCATCCTATTCAAGTACATCTGGTCATGATGCATGCCTTGGCCGAGCGATGGCACAGCGAGATGTCCTTTCATCTTCCTACTGGTGAGGCCTCCATTAACCTTGAGGATGTCTGGCGTAGCCTACGACTACCCATTCACAGAGCTTGAGTTATCTATGACTTGGAGGTAGGTAGGGATGCTTGCTTTGGCATTATGGGTATTGATGAGCTTATCCTTTGCGATGGGTAGATAGATTTGGAGTGGTATTGAGAGATAGCCCCTATTTACAGCCTGATTATGGCCGCCATTATTTCTAGTCTTGTAGCTCTTGATCGGCATGGCCGATATTTCGGTCCAATTTGGGGATTGGCATGGCAATAGATGTGTGCTCGCCGAGTGTACTTGTCCTAGGGACTAGTACTTCTGGCCTCTCTATACCAAGATTTGTATGAGTTTTCCTATTCAGATGGTCGGGCTCTTGGGGCCAGGTTGACTCTTCTTCATATTTGGGCATGGGAGCAGATTCCAGTGCTTCACCCCATTGTGACACCGATTGTTCTAGATATTGACAATCCCATTGTATGGCAGTATGGCAGGGAAGATATTCATTTTATGCACATGGGTACATACAGTATAGCCTACTAGTTTTGGGTGCTGGATGAGATGACAATGTTTATTTGGAGGCCATGAATGGGTATAGGGCCATGGTATGACAATGCTCACTAAATCTTCTTTGCTTGCTAGGACAAATTTATGCAAGGTCGAGAGCACACTATGATAGAGAGCTACCTTCCTGATAGGGTAGCCAGGCAGTTTGGTGAGGTGCAGGATATACCAAATGCTCAGTATATGGTCCTCTTTTCCCACACGACAAAGGAGACAACATGGTGGCAGCCGATTCCAGCAAAGGAGGCAGTGTCCTCTTTTAGGCAGTTAGTGGTTTGGTCGTGGCCATATGATTAGGGGCTAGTAGACATAGGGGTGACTCCAGCATATAGGGCATGGTTCAGACCTCCGTTGAGATTGACAGTTCCTGGGATAGTGCTTCCATGTCAAAGGCCTAGAGGAAGGTTAGTAGGTAGAGGTCGGGGAGTTGTACCACCTCCTCATTAGACACCTCTGAGGGACCAGGCACAATAGGTAGTAGGATAGGATGGGAAGCCCCATGTGGCACCACAACACCAGCTAGCAGTACAACCAATGAGACAGCCAGTGGGTCAACCATATCCCCATCACGCATTGACTCAACAGCTACAAGGCCAGGTATAGGTGCTAACAATAGAGCAACCAACAACAGGTTATTTTTCTCACAACTAAGAGAGATCAGGCCCGATCCGAGCAGGATTACGAGGTAGGCCAATGGAGATAGTTAGAGAGCACAACCTCCACATCTTGGGGTCGATCAATTGACATTTGGGAGTACAAAGGTTCTATCAGAGAGGTTGAGTACTACCTGCAACACTACCATCAGATAGTGCCATCAATAGATAGAGTGCCAAAATTCTCCTAGCAAATAGGGAGGCGGCCAACTGAGGCTCATGGTGAGAGACAGGATGGGGAGGGCAGCAGCCAATAGGTCTAGCCCCTTTTGATCAGATGTTTTTGCATTTTTGATATGTGGGCTGCACTATTTTGGCCTTACTGTACCATTTATTCGATGTACACTTGATCTGATTTGTACCATAACAATGTATTTTTGATGATATATATATGAGATGATTCACCTTTTATGATATGTATGGTGCAAATGTATGATATGCAGTTTTATTATGATACTATGAGATGTTCCTATTTTATGCTTATGCAATGTGATGTATGTTTCTAATGGATGCATTTATTTTTGTATATTTTTCATGATTTATGGATGTAATGTATGTTAATGATGGTGTAATGATATGCAAATGGAAATGGATGCAAATGATGTAATGCTTTCTTAAGATGTTTAGAATAACAGATTTATATTATTCCTCCTAACTTAAGATAATGATATGATGTAATGTGCTTATGATTATGTGGATGTAGAGTGTATGTATTGGTGATGCTTTGATTACTGTCATGATACCATGTTAGTGTGGAGGGAAGATAGAAGAATTTAGATTTAGTTAGTTAGAATGATGATGGTGATTTTGCATTGCTAGGAATTGGGATTTTCAAAGGGTTAATTGCATTATGTTTCATAACACACATAGGTATAATGCATCAAGGTATAAAGGACCAAGATGGCATTTGTACCTAGTGTGATGGACCTTGACTCGGCAAATAGAAAAGGAATATTTTTGTTCGCACTTGGAATATGTCCTTTGTTCAGAATATAGTTTACACATGCTAAATATCTCAGGCCAAAACACAAGAAAGTGAGCTTTCCTATGTGGTCAACAAGATAACTAACACATCCTCCATACAACCCAAACAAAGCATGTATGACTATGTTATTTTATAAGAGTATCCAACAAGAATAGCAGATAAAAAGATAATGATCCTTGCCCCATTCCTTTCTCTCTAACCCTGTTTGTTTAGGCATCATTGAGAGGTCCTTGGAATGAGCACAAAATAAGATTAATCAATAATAGACCAAATAAAGAAAATAAACGAGCTAATGTTCTTCATACCTCTAGCCAAGACTAACTACTATGGGGTACCTGATGCTTATGTCCATCATGGGAAGGATTCATCCTAGGACATTTAGTGATCAGGGTTTTGATGAGACTGAGTAGGTGATAAGCTATTGATACTCCGAGTTGACCAACTTGCTTGCTTACTGACTTAGGCTTAAGACTCTAATGATTAGGTGTTCACTTCGGAACTTACTAGACTTGCTTCTGATTAACTCACCCAAGGGTCAAAGCGACGATTGATTTATTATGAGTGATGATAATCGTGGGTGAACAAGATGAAATGGATGCACCATTTTGGGTTTTTAGATATTTTGAGGTTGTTTTTGGTATTTTCAGATTTTACGTCCAAAGGACTAACTTAAAGACCTATCCTAGGGGTCTTGGGAGCTGATCTGTAGATTAGTCTTGCCTACATTATGAATGTAGAGACCACATAGTTTGACTGACAACAAATTTGACTCAATGATGAGATGGACAAATAGATTTCCCTTTTATTGCTTAAAGGACTGACCTAAGATGCGGACTAGATGGGCAAATGGATTGCCGCTGCGACAAACACCTAAAGGATTGACCTTATCATCTTGGGGGATGATCAAAGATCAACCTTTCCTACTTTCAAGCTTAGAGATGATGTAGTTGGACAAGGTGAAAGACTGGCAAGACTAAATGATGAATTTTTTGAAGATTTTTTAATATTTCGACATGTTTTTGGATTTTTTGAATGATTTGGATGTTTTTGAATTTTTGACGTTTCGAGAAGTTCTCAAGTATATACACGAATTTTATCTGATGCCAATATAGGAACATTCCCCTGGCATGGTGTGATGGACTACTTTGATGAAGGTCGGATGAATGGACCTTTAGGAATATGCCAAGTAGTACCATGGTGGAATGTGATATGGGTATCAGCTCAGGTTATGGTATGAATGCGAGTGGATGGGTGGATGGATGATTAATGAAATGTGATGGAATGGATGAGTGAGTCATGTAGATCTTGGTGGATGGAGAGTGCTTTATTTACACTTGACGCTTGTTTGCCAGGTTTTCACCAAGGTACTTGTCCAAAGTGCCACCGAAGTGGTTTTCACTAGAGGACAATTTTTTTCTTTATTGTTTTCAATCCTTTTTCTGATTTTTTGGATTTTTTATTTTTTATATATTTTTTGATTTTTTTGTTGTCACCAAGATGCCTGTTTGCTAGGTTTTCATCAAGGTAACCAATTTTTCAGAACTTTTTCTGCTTGTTTTTGTATTTTCTATTTCTATAACTTGCAATATTTAGGCATAAAACTTTTTGAGATGCGAACTGTTCATGGGCTCCTGTAGAGGTTCGCCTTCTGGTGTCGACAACTGATATGCCCCTGACTTATAGCTTGTAGTGATGATGAAGGGTCCTAGCCAGTTGCGCTCAAACTTTCCCTTGCTATCTGGGTTTGGCACATTCTTTTGGTTCTCTTTTAGCACAAGGTCACTGAGTTGGAAGGTGCGTTGCCTGATCTTCTTATTGTAGCTCAGTTTCAGGTGGTTCTGGTAGACCTATAGATGATTTAGGGAATCCATTCACCATTCATCTAGTAACTCCAGCTCATTCAGTCTTGTAACCCTGTATTCTTCATCCGTGATGAGGTTTTGCAATGATATCCTTAGTGACGGAAGCTCGATCTCGATTGGGATGATGGCTTTTGATCCATAGACCAAAGAGAATGGAGTGGTGCCTATTGGTGTGTGGATTTTGGTGCAGTATGCCCATAACATAGGATTTAGCTATAGATGCTAGTCATGACCAGAGTCATTGACTATTTTCTTGAGGATTTTCAGAATGATTTTATTTGTAGCTTCTGCTTGGCCATTTCCTTGTGGATAGTATGGAGTGGAAAAGCGATGTTTGATTTTTAATTTTTTGCACAATTCATGGACATCCTGATACTTGAAAGGTGTCCCATTATTAGAGATAATGGATTGGGGTACACCAAATCAGAAAATGAGGTAGTTCAGGATGAACTTGGATATTTTATTTCTAGTGACATAGGTCATGGGAATTGCTTTGACCCACTTTGTGAAATATTTGGTAGCGGTGATAATGAACTTGTGGCCGTTAGATGAGGTGGGTGATATTTTACCAATGAGATCGAGCCCCCATTGGGAAAAGGGCCAAGGTGTTATAATGGGATGTAATTCTTGAGCTAGTGCATGAATGAGATCTGCATGCTATTGGCATTGTAGAAACCTTCGAAAAAAGTCATGTGCCTCTCTTGCCATTGTCGACCAATAGTATCCGATTCTCAGCAACTTCCTAGCCAAGGTCATACCACTCGAATGTGAACTGTAAGTGCCATTATGAACCACAGTTAGAGCAGTCAAAGTATCCTTAGGTTTTAAGCAACATAGAAGGGTTCCATCGACACTTCTAGGGAAGAGGGTTTCTCCTAGGATGACAAATCGTAAGGACCTTTTGACAAAGTTTCTCTTTAGGTTCAGGGTAATGTCAGCTGTGAAGACTCCTAATCTCAAATAGGTGTAGATGTAATGGTACCAAAGATCACTAAGACCAATGAGTTCACATGCATATTCTCATTTTGATACCTCGAAAGTGGGTACGAGAAGCTGCTCTACTAGGAATTTGTGTTTTGAGACGTTGCGAGGGATATCTAGCAAGGATCCAATCATTTCCATTGCATCTACTTCTTTGTTGTTTTCCCTCGTTATTTTCTCAAAAGTGATGTCGATGAAATATTCCTTGAGGCTTTCTACCACCTTTTTGTATGGTGCGAGCTTATCATCTTTAGTTTGGTATTCATTTTTGACTTGGTTAATGATAAGATGCGAGTCTCCATAGATCTTTAATACCATGATTTGCCACTATGTTGCAATCTTTAGATCTATGGTTAAAGCCTCATATTCTGCAATATTTTTTATATAGGGGAATTCCAACTTGTAAGATCTCAGTATACAGTCCCCCTAGGGGGTGATGAAGAATACACCGGCTCCTGATCCATGTTGCGTGTGGGAGCTATCAAATTATAGTTTCGAGTGGTCGGCTACACTGAGATTGAAAAGGGACTCATATGGAAACTCTGATACAAGCGGGTTGTCTGTGTAGAGGGGAGCTTTTGCTAGCTAATCCATAATGACTTGTCCTTTGATCGCCTTTCACTCGACATACTCAATGTCATGTTCAGATAGTATCATCACCCATTTAGCTATTCTGCCTGTAAGCATTTCTTTTGACAATAGATATTTCAGAGGCTTTATCTTGGTAATTAGCTTAATTTGATGAGCTAACATGTAGTGTCAAAAATTTTCGACTACAAATGCTAGTCCCAGGAAAGCCTTTTCTATTGATGTGTAATTGAGCTCATGTCACACCATTGTTCTTTTGATAGAGTAAATGGCCCACTCGGTTCCCTTTTCATCATGTTGGGCTAAAAGGGCACCAAGAGCAGCTGTCGGTTCTAAGATGTATAGAATCAATGGTTTGCCTATGATTGGTGGCATCAACACAAGTGGTGTAAGTAGCTATTCCTTGATATTTTGGAATGCTTATTCACGCTTGTCATCCCACTTGAATGCTACTCCCTTGTGGAGTAGGTGTGAATAGACAATCTACTTATCTGCCAGTTGTGCTATGAATCTTTAGATGGACTGGAGTCTACCTTGTAATCCTTTGAGTTGCTTTAGTGTTCTTGGCACTTCCATGTCAAGGATTTATTTTACTTTTGTAGGATCCACCTCTATCCCTCTCATTGAAACTATGTGCCCTAGTAGCTTTCCTGATTGTACCCCAAAGACACACTTCTTTGGATTGAGTCTCACCTTGTATTGTTCTAGCCTATAAAAAATTGTACTTAAGGTCGCTATGTGATCCTGCCTTTTCTTTGATTTAGCTAATATGTCATCAACATAATCTTCAATAGTTTTGTGAATCATGTCATGGAAAATCAGTGTCATGGCCCTTTGGTATGTAGCTCCTAGATTTTTTAGCCCAAATGGTATCACAATCCAAAAATAAGTGCCCCAGGGACATGTAATGGTTGTCTTATGCTGGTCTTCCTTTGCTATCATTATCTGATTGTATCTCAAGAAGTCATCCATTAATGACAACATCTCATGCCCAACCATCATGTCCACTATCATGTTAATGTTGGGTAGTGGAAAATAATCCTTAGGACATGCTTTGTTTAGATCTCTAAATTTCGTGCAGATGTGGATGCTCCCATTTTGTTTTGAGAGTGGCACAAGATTATATACCCATTCTGGATAGTCAATTGGTCATATGAAGCCAATGTCTAAGAGTTTCTAGAATTCAATTTTAACAAGCAAGGCTATTTACAGGTGCATCTTCGTTAACTTCTGTCTAAATGGTTTTTCTATAGGGTAAACAACCAAATGATGAACCACCACCTCCGGATCTAGACCTGGCATGTCAGCATAGGTCCATGCGAATTTTACCTTTCTTGCTTTTAGGAATTCTTCCAATAGTTCTTGTTCTTCTACTAGGAGAGATTCGGCATAGAAAGTGATTTGCGGTTATGTTTCCATTCCCAAGTTGGTAGGGTTGCACTGTTCTACTAGGACTACAAAATTTTCTTGATGTAGAGCAGTAGGGGGGAGATTGAATCCTTCATCCTCCGGTGCCTCATAGAGGTTTTCACCATTGGATGCATCCTTTATTTTTGCTATTTTGTTGTTAGAGAGTGCCACAGTGTGGTTTTCACTCAATAATTCTGAGCTTATTCTCGATATTTTCCTTTTGCAACTAAAGGACTCAATCATCTCCCCATAGTATGCCTGGGTGTCTAATGTGATGTTGAAGCCTACCTTATGATCCCCATATAGAACTGTATCCCTTAGTCCCATGAATTTTGAGAGCACCTCATCATTTTCGAATGAGTCTACAATTGGTGGTCCACGTTGGTTGTGATCGATGATTTGAGGGTGTACTAAGGTGATTTGGTGGGTTTGTTGGTTTGACTCAGTGGGTGAGGCACTAATCATTAACTAGGTGGAATCTTCAAGGAGCTTAGGCAGACCTACTATGGTAATCTCATCATCACTATTGGCACAAACATCGATGATGTTAAAGGTGAAATTATCAAGTGGGATGCCTAGGCATATAGGTGGTCTAGAAGTGGTTTTTGTTACCTGAGGAGAGGACCTGACTGCCCTTCTGGGAGTACCTCTACCATGTACGGTTATTCTTAGAGTATACCCAAGGCCAAGGTTTCACATTATGCTTTCTACAATGATGGGCTCTAGCTATCCATCACTGTTTCTTCCAAGGCTTTCATTCATGTTATAACCCATACCAAAAATCATTTGCAACCCTCTATTAGTTTCATCCATGGATAAGGTGGGGGTGGGAATTTCATCTTCGTATAATGTGTTTGAGATGTCTCCCTCATCTACATTTTCTCATTTAAAATCCCCTCAATGGTGAAATCCAAAAGGGTTTTCCCTAATAGGATGGACAGGTGTTTCAACTGGCTGAGGTTGTCCATGCGACCTAGGAGATTGTGGTAACTCTCCTACAAAAATATAATTCCTTTTCATTCTATAGTCACCGCATCCATTGTATTGGATCATGTTTTTGATTTCGGATGTGTCAGGGATGGTGGGTGTCTTTGTCGTAGAAGTGGAGGCGAGGTTGGCTGGGTCAATGTATGAAGTGGATGGGAATTCATCATTTTTTGGTACTTGGGGGATCTTATAAAACTTGGCTTCCAAGTTTTTGCAATAGGTGAAAGGTTTAGGATCCCCATATATAGTGACCTCCTAGTTCTGATGTGAGAACTTGATACATTGGTGATACATGGAGGCCACTACCTTCATTCCATGGATCTAGGGGCGTCCAAGGAGGATATTATATGGTAGGTCTAGGTTGAGGACCTGAAAGGTGGTCTCCATAGTTGTCGGTCCCACTTGGATGGGGGTTTTGATAATGCCCTGAGACACTCTTTCTTGGTCATCATACGCCCTTATCGTGATGCTTTTGTTTTTATTAGTTGAATCCTCAACAAATCCCAATTTCTTTATGAGATTTAGAGAACAGATGTTAAGGCCTACACCTCCATCCACCAAGACTCGTTTGAATTTATTTTTATGGATGAGCACTTGAAGGTGGAGTGCATGGTTATGAGATGGTTGCGGGGGGAAGTCTTGGTCAGAGAATGTAATGAGGTTTGGGGTAGTGATGTTATCCACCATAGCATGAAATTGCTTTGTGTCAAGGGTGGTGGAGATGGTGGATGCAACTAATGCTTCATCAAAGATCTTTCTATGGACGGGGGAAATTTTCAATAGTTCCATGATGGAGATTTGGGCAGGGGTTCTCTTTAGCTAGTCAATGAAATTCTAGTCATAAGAGATGGCATTTGTATTAGAAATGGTGGTCTTAGCTGGTGCCCTAGCAGTGGTAACCTTTCCACCACATGTGGTGACTCCACAGTCATTGTTGGATCCTTTGAAATTTATGATGGTGACCATCTCATCAACACATTCGACTATCTCCTCATACACTAGATTAGTGCTAGCATACTTTTTCTTTCCCTTATTGTTCCCTTGATTATTTCCTTGATTGTTCCCTTGGTTGTGGTTCGGCATTGGGTTTGTGTATATTTTCAAGTCTTGGTTTCCAGTTGGTTGTTTGATATTGATGATCTTATCCTTGACGAGGTCTTGGATGATGTTTTTCAGCCTCATGCAATTGGTGGTGGTATGTTCTTTCATCTTATGAATGTCACAAAGGATATTTTTGTTATACCATGGCAGTTCAGTCATGGGTTCCACGTATTGCTCGAAGTTAGAGATTTTGATCAGGTTTTCCTTGACCAATTTCTTCATGATGGATTCAATTGATTCACCAAGAGCCATGAACTTCCTCTTGGGGGGTACTTGCCTTGGGCAGGTGGTCCTCCTTAATTACCCAAGTTGCTAATTTGATTGCTCAGAGTTGGTTGTTGCTGTGCTACTACCGCATTAGTCTGCACATTGTGGTGATTATGATTTTGTGGTTGATGAGTTTGGATGTTCTGCTTAGGGGCGCTGATGACCACTTTAGCATCGACCACACTGTTGTTTGTGATATTTTTGTTCCGCGACCATGTCCGAGGTTTATCATTATAGTTATGAGATGGGTAGTTATCCTATGGTGGAGTGAATGTTGATGCACCTCCTTGCATAGTAAGGGCTCTTTCAATGTTGAGCGCCTTTGGGATCAGTTGATCATAGGATATGATGCATTGCATTTTCAAGTAAAATGCCAAGTTTTCATCTAGATTGGATATGATGGTGCAAACTTGTTGTTCTTCCAGCATGGTTCACTTGCTTTGATTGGCCTTGGATTGCCATCTTTGCAAGAAGGATGCAAATAGCTCTCCTTTCCCTTGTTTGAGTGCTGATAGTTCTTCCAAACTAACATCCGCATATTGAAAGAAATTTTGTTAAGGAAAGATTCCACAATTTCCTCGAATGTTTTAATGCCTATGGGTTGGCAAGAAAACCATTCCATGGCTAGACCAGTTAGACTACAAGGGAAGAGTCACATTAGATATGTATCATTGTATGTGACCTCCATGCAATGCACCTGAAATTCCCTGACGTGGTTTTCAGGGTTACTCGTTCCATTGTACTTGTCAAATTTGGGAATCTTGAATCCCTTTGGGAATAGTATCATGGTGAGACTTATGTTGAAAGGATAAGGACACAAGTTGCTTGGTGTCCTTGTTGCTTTTCTTGCTTGTAAGTCCAACACTTTCTGCGAGAGCAATTTGATTTATGTTGTGACATCTTTTCTTGGGTTGGGAGGTGGAGTGAATGAGTTGTGAGGTGTTTGATGGGTGGGAGGAGTACTAGTGCGAATTTTCTACAAGCTCTATTGTGCGTTCAAAGCCTGTTGGTATGCTTGCATTTGTGTCAACAATGCTTGTTGTTGATCTTGCTTTTGTTGCTCCAACAACGCTTGTTGTTGGTCCATCTGTTGTTGCTCCCATGAAGATTGTTGTTGGTCAATCTGTTGTTGTGCTACTAAATCTTGTTGTTGGTCTAGCTGTTGTTGTGCCAACAACATTTTTTGTTGGTCGAGCTGTTGTTGTGCCAACAAAGCTTGTTTTTTAGCTTGTTGTTGTGCTTGAAAGTCTTGCAGGGCTTGTTGGTATGCTTGCAGATGGATTGCTTGTAGTTGTGCTTGGTATTGGGCTTGTTCTTGTTGTTGGGCTTGCACTTGTGCTTGTGCTAGAGCTTGAGCTTGTGCTTGAGCTTGAGCTTGTGCTTGTGCTTGTGCTTGCTGCTTTTGCTTGAGTACTCTTTGTTGGTTGTCCTTTTGAAGGGTTTGGATTAAGGTGATGAATGAATTTTTCATGTTGGATTTTGGTGGGATTGGTGGTGGAACCAAAATCATTCCAACCATTGTGACAAGTGAAAGGGTTATGGTGGTGATTGGGCTTTGGGTTGTTGGAGGAGTGGTCGAGATGCTCAGTCCTTGAGAGGGTATGCTTTGGGATATTAGAGGACTGATTGATGTAGTGGCTTGAATGGTTGCCACTTGTTGTTGTGATCTTATGGGAAAGAAGAGGTAATTTGATGTGATGTTCATATTGCCCTATTCTAAGAAACTATCAGTATTTAGGAGGGAAAAACCTAATCCGAGAGGTGATGTGGTTGTGAATGGAAATGGGGGAAGAGATGGTATGATATCCTGGATGAAAAGGGATTAGCAACATCGTTTGTTCCAAAGAAACCACCTTCTCCTTATGCTAGAGAATTTTGCATGTTTGGTTGACAAGTTGGTGAGGCATGGAATGAAGATGAACCAGCGACATTATGGAATGTGAGTGGGACATATGGTTGTAATGGATTTACTGGGATAGAATTATCCGGTGCAGAAATGATGTCCACCTCTTTGTTGGTCACAAGGCGATGTTGTTGCAACTCTCAAAACATAGCACTCCCATTGTTGACCATTGGTGAAGTTGGTGTGATGGTCGATGTGGTGTGAGGCATTTCTTGATTGATATTCGATATAGGGAATGCATTTGTAAGAGGCATGTCCGTACTAGTACTTGCATCAAGGTCATGAGGGAATTGGACCCCTCCTTCTACTAATGTGTTTAAGTATTTGAACATGGCACTAAGAATTTTGTGGTTCTCTGGATTTTGTACTATTTTAATCATTGCAGATTGTGTCATCCCCATATCCTCATTTGTGATTTCCTCTTCGTAACTGTACTCTTGAGGATTTTGTGATGGCAAAGAAGAGTTACTTGGGGGATTTATTGATCACGCAAGGTTTATTTAGGAGGTTACTTGACTCATATCAACGGAAGTTGATATTTCACTGATATTTTTCCATGTTCTTCTTGTATTGCAATCTTGTTTGAACCATAAAAAATAGGGATCATTTGATCCTAACCTTTTAGGCTCAAAAGAGAACTAGGGAACCCAAAGATCAAATATGGTGGTAATGATGATGGGATAAATAATGAAGTGAGTGAATGAAACCTTTTGGAGAACATTTTAAGGGTTATGCTAAACTTGTTAGGACTTAGATTGATTTTGATGGTTTAACTAGGTGTATTGAGTCAAACAAGATTGTAGTGAATTTGTAGTCCTTAGGAAGTTGTGTTATCCTAGGGGAACTTGCACAAGCAGATGAATTGACTAAGTTTATTAAGTCAAGGTAATTGTGAACTAGTAGACCTCTAGGAAGTTATGTTATCCTAGAGGTAAATTCATCCAAGAGATTTGAATATTTTGGCTAGGTGTGTTAAGCCAAGATAGGGTAGTGTTGGTTTAGTCCTTTAAGTTTAGAATGAGTGATTTTTCTAGAATTCTCAAGAAGTTTGATGATGCGATGAGATTTGATTTGATGAAAAGATGGATGGGGATGACGACTTTGATCCTAGACTTGCAACTAGACACAACTCTTTTTACAAGACCTCGGTGTTGAAGAACACGCTAGACTTCCTATGTGAGGAAATCAAACCTCTCAAAAAGTTTGCGATTTTGTTGATAATAGAACGCATACAAAGTTGGATTATTCCTTGAAGCCTTTTTGTAGAAGTTGTATAATAGTCTCTCTCTGACTTCAAGGAGCATTTCAAGGCATTGTGCATGGGCTTTTAGACTTATCCTCTTGAACCTTGGTTTCAGAATCTTGATCTTTTGGGAAATCATTAGGAGCAACACATATGAAGCTCAATTTTTCTCTTTATCTTGGCTTAATGAATTCTTTTTACCAAAGACACTTGCTTGCTTATGTTTCAAACTCTATATCTAATGTCCCACTTTATTTCTCATCCCGCAATGTCCATTGTGTGGAAATTGAGGAAAATAAGGAAAAAGTTACCTATGTTTAACCTTATGGAAAAAAAATGATGATAAAATCTAAACACTTAGAAACCTCTAAGGATATGATCCCTAGGGAAACCAAGAGTGCCTAAATTTGTCAAAGGTGTTTGTTTCCTACAAGGGGTTTGAAATTTTGAGGTCTTGTGAATGTTTATTTTGCAAATGTTTTTGAGAACCACGTAATGTGTTTTGCACTTCCAAGCATGTTTTATAATCCTAGGATGGTGAGAATATTTTGTTGGGTTCCCACTTGGATAAATCTAACTGAATATATTTTGTGTGAATGGCTAAATGCTTGACCACACTGGCTCCTCTCCATAGCACACACTTCTCGAGTCAGCCACGCATTAATACCCATGAATCTCCAATGGCATACTTTCTATTTCCACAACAAAACTGCACGTATAATGTGGGGCAAATTCAAAGGACATGACCTTTTGCACCAACAAAATAGATAAGGTTTTAGAATTTTTCTAAAAAAAGGATTCTAATTCAGGCATTCCGTTTGTGGGGGATTATCCAACATCGAGGAGAGTCCATTTCTGTCCATCTCATCGAAATAATCCTTGTGATTCTTGAACTTTCCTCAAGAATCCACACTTATATACTGGTTGGAAGTCACTTGGCTTTAGCGTGTTCTGGGTTGGGTTGTTCCCTTGGGTGAGTACTTTTTCCCACAAGGTAGGCCCTCTAAGGTAAACAAAAGCGAGTAAACATATTTGTAGTTCGATCAACCCCTGTTTAGAAACAAAGGGAGAACACTCACAATAAGTTTACTCACACTCGCATGTTTTTTCCAATTATTAGGTACCCAAATTGAAATGTGGAGGCAATCCTTTATGCAAATTAGTGTCACCAAAAAATAATTTTGATTCTCAAAATCACCGTGAGGCGTGAGAGAAGCACATACACCCTTTTCGAATGATACTGCTTTGCAAAAAGGATTACAAGACATAAAGAACACATGTTCAATTTAGATTTCTCAAAGAAATGATGAATTCTTTTTAAGCACCAAAGGAAATGTGAGATTGCCTTGTTCAATTGTCATCCCTCAAACAAAATCTAGTGTTTTTGTCTAAGGTTTGTTTTAGCCCCTTGGAAACTTTGAAAAGAAATTTGATTGTTTATTTTAGAACCCAAACGAAGTTTAGTATTCCTAAGGCCAATGAAATTAACAAATTTCTTTTAAACAAGAATCAAAAAATCCTTAAAGAGTGTTGAGGAACACTTTGTACAAAATAGGCATGATGTCATGACGAGTATCCTAATTTTCTTAAGAAAAAGGAATTTACTTGTTATTTCTAAACTCAAAGTAAATTTAGTGTTTCTAAGGCAAAAGATATTAACAAAATTTCCCTTAACAATCAGAATTTTAAAATCCTCCACAAGTGTTGAAGAACACTTTAGTGTTTAAAAACACTTTTTCTTGCATGATGAGTATGAGGTCATACTGAGCTTCCAACCTATAAAATGACAGAAAAACTAGAGAGAAAAAGATAGTCAACAAAGTTAGGAATTTAAAAAATCCAAAATTAAAAAGCAAATGCCATTTTTAGATCTTCTTGTTTTGCCGCAGCGCAGTTTGTAAAAGTGGTAGAGTTAGGGGTGAAAGCAGCGCTATATAGCACCATGCGGTTTACTATGGGCAGCGTTCTACAAAAACAGGGAGTGGAAAAGCGGCACGACAAGGGTAAGCGACAGGGTTTTGAAGCGGGCTTGTTTACAATTTTGAATTTTTAAGGCAAAAATTCAGAGCGGCGGAGTTTGGAGGAAACATGGTTCAATATTGTGTCGAGGTGCTGAGGGTGGTGCGATATAGTGCCATAGGGAAAAACGTGGTACAGTTTAGAAATTTGAAAGAAAAGTGACAGGCGGGTGGAAAGAGGTGAAGTTTAAGAAACCAAGTGTGGGTTGGTATTGCATCACATCCTTGAAAGTGGCATGGTATTGTGTCGTGCCTCTAAAAGCTGCATGATATGTCGCCGTGCAGCTATTTTTTGTGACTTGCGAGAAAATGTTAAGAAAAATGCAGATTTTTTTTTAAAACATGATTAATTTCTTTGCATGCCCTCCTTCTAGCGCCAAAATGTGAACCCCTAAACCTGCATATGCACAAGAGCAACAAAACACATTAGGTTGTTTGATCAAATGCATGCAAAAAAGTATGAGAGATTCCCCATGAAATTCATCTATTCAAACTGAAATTAGGAAAAATGATGAAGAACACAAACAAGAAATCAAACTAAATCCTAATTAAGCCAATAGATTAGTGATCCCATGAGGGAATTGGTGCCAATTAAGTGTTGCAATTGTCCCTTTCCCAATTCCTAAATTGCAATATAGATTGATTGAGCAATCGCCAAATTTTCAAAGAGATTTGAGCATAACCTTGTTATAATTTTAGGAAAATGGTCAATGATTGAGTGCAATGGGAAAAATTAGCTCTCAATGTGAAGAGAGTAACTTTGCATGAGGATTGTGGATGAGAAATGAGGACAGAAGCCTCCAATTTATAACTTTCAATTTGGAAGAGAAAGAAAATTTTGAACAATGTGGGACTATCTTTCAATCCAATGGTTGGATGCCATATGTCAAGATGTGAATGGTTAGTGGTTTTGCACATTTTGGCCAAAGTGCCAATAAATGCATAAATTTGAATTTGGATTTGTGAGATGACTTGTTGAAGAGGGAAGAGAAATGAAGTTAATGTCCCTTGGCTCAAGGCCAAGGACATGTAAGTGGCCTTAAATGCCTTGTTGGAAGGACCAAGTCCACTTGGCCTTTTTGAATTCAAATGAGGGAATATTTCCTTTTGATGCCATGTGAGGGAAAATAAAGTATTAAATAAATCAAAGTAATTGATTTATTGTGAAACTTGCATTCTCTAGAGGCTTTTAATGTGAGGGATTAAGTTAATCATGGTTTTGATTAATTTAATAAAGAATTAGATGATGTGACAATTTAGACTTCAATTTATGAATTGATTTAAGTCGAAAATTGAGAGGAAATGATTTATTAAATGAATGGTTTGATTTATTTAACTAAGGAGGGAAATATTATATTAAATCAAATAAGGTTTAATTTATTTTATTTAATAAGAGGACTTTAGAGAACTTAATCAAATAAAATGATTTATTTAATTAAACAGAAATGTAAGGTTAATTAAATTAAATTGATTAATTTAATCAAAGGAGGTGATAGAATTAATTAGATAAATAATGATTCATTAGATTAAGGGATCGAATTACAATGAAATGTTGAGACTATGATTTAAGAGGAAATGCTTTTAGTAATCAGGATCAAGTGTGCCGAACTGAAAATGTACATTTTCCATGTCTATAGAAACAAACTCCATGGGCATGGTACAACAGGATTGACTCATATTTGATGAGCAATGGATTTAGCAATAGTGATGGTGAGCCCATTCTTTACATCAAGGTAGAAAATGGTAATATTTTAATTGTTCTGTTGTATGTTGATGAATTATTTTTTACTAGGGATGATGATTTCCTCATTGCTGATTTTAAAGAGGCCATGAAAAGAGAGTTTGAAATGACAGATTTAGGTCTTTTGAGGTATTTTCTAGGCATATAAATGAAAAAGTGCATGATCGTATATTTTTCTCTTAGGAAATATATGCAAACAAGATCTTAAAGAGATTTAGGATGTTTGAAAGAAAGGCTACCCCAACACCAACAACTATAGGTCTAAATTTAAGCAAGGAAGATTGCAGTAGCAATGTGGATCCAACGATGTTTAAAAGTTTGGTTGGAAACTTGATGTATCTAACAAATAGGCCTGATATAATGCATGGAGGGAGTCCTATTTCTAGATTTATGTAGACTCCAAGAGACACCCATTGGAAAGTAGGTAAAATAATCCCGAGGTATGTAAATGGCACCAAAGGATATGACATTTTATACATAGTAGAAAACGAGTTTGGGCTAGTTGGATACATGGATAGTGATTGTGAAGGAATCTTGGATGATAGGAAGACTACATTGGGCTTTGTGTTTCATTTGGGTTCAGGAGCTATCTCATATGCTCCTAAGAAGACACCTATAGTTTTCCTATCTACAACAGTGGTTGAGTATATAGAAGTAAATGCAGCAACATGTTAAGCTATTTGGCTACGAAAAATCTTAATAGATTTGAGAGAAGAATAAGAAGATGGAAAAATAATCTTTTTTGACAATGTTTCATCAATAGCCTTGATGAAAAATCTTGTGTTTCATGGAAGAAGAAAGCACATTGAAATTACCTAGCATTTTATTAGAGAATTATTTGAAAATGGTTAAATTAAAATGGTATTTTTCCATTCAACAAGGACAATTTCAAGCAGCTAAGTAGCAAATTAGGCATTGTCGACTTGGATTAGGATTGATCTTGTTTTGATGGCTTAGGATAAAAGGGGAGTGTTGGAATTTGTTATTTTCCTGAGCCTCCTACTCATCCGTCAGAACCCCCAGCTATTTACCTACCTATCAGGAGTCCTTTTTGTTTTGGGGATCATCCCTACAACTCCTCACAACACCTAAATTAATTGTGGTAGCTTATTTTGATTTTTTCATTTATACTCGTAGGTAATTTTGAATTTAAGAGGGATTATTTTGTGAAGCCAAAATGAATGAATGCAACAAGTTGAACAATAAGTTTTTTGAAGAAGTTAGCAGCAACATACTATGTGAATAATTTTCTATGTGTGAGCTTGTAGAAGCTCCTGAACAAAAAAAACTATATTTATTTTTAAGTGAGTAGTGATTGCTCCAAGTTGATCTTTGCTTATATTTTGATAGTGAGCTCCTAGGAGCTCCTTAAACTTGTATGTCTAGTTGACTAGCTCTTGAAGGCTCCTAGAAATTTATAATTCGTAGGTTTAGTTTATTTTTTTGAGTTTTTATGCTTTATGTTTTTTTGTAATATCATTTCCAGTTATTGAATACAAAAGGAAAGTTTCATGTCTCCTTGAACCCAATGGTGTATGGTGCACATTCCACCTAACCAAGTGGTATCCAAAGGCCCACCCCCCATTCTAGGAGATAGTGAAAGGGCTTCCTAGGCATAACCAACAATCTCTAGACACAAGAAAACACAAAGGTTACTATGTCACCAAAAATTATATACCTTTGAAGAAAAGCACAATTTTCTTCCCATTTTAGTCTCACTTTAAGTCCTATCTCACCATTTTTTACCTTAAAACAACATTTATAGGCCCCTAAGGTTGTTAATTTTGACTTACAAGCTCGATACACCCAAGGGATCATTCAATCCCCGACAAAACAGATCAAAACCATTTGAAAAGTACTATTCCCACTAAAAATTCCCTTAGTGGGACTAGGTCATCGAAGTTGGCGACCTAGTCCTTTTTGTGGATTTTTCAAGTTTTAAGTGGGAAAATTAATAATTAACCAAAAATCCCTGATGGGTATCAACTTCTTCGGTCAAATTTCACGACAATTAGATCATGTTGCTTATATATAATTGTGTTTAGGTCATTTTACCTATCTCTCTTGCTCATTTTTCACACTCAAATCCAAAAATCAAGTGCGGAAACATCTTCCTCAAGAAGATTCATCTCACACACAAGAAAATTTGAAGCTTTTGGGAAGCAAAACTAGGGATTTTTATAGGTTTGGAAGCTCACTTCACATCCAAGATCACACATTGACAAGGTTGAAGATAGATTCCTATGGGATCCATGGAGAAATATAGTTTGAGGAGGTGCAACTAGCCACCAAATCATTCCTAAAGACTGATTTCAAAGTGCCTCCATCTTCTACCTTCAACCCATTTTCAAAATTGAGGTTTGCATCCCATTTGCATTCCTTGTTGTTTTCATTTGCAATTTTGTAGGATTTCTAGGGTTTAGAGTCTTGCATCATTTCTAATCTATTCCATACATCTTATTCTAGCACAATAGAATAGGGTTTTTCTTTGTTTTAGGTTTTCCTAGTTATAGACACACTTAGGGCTAGGGTTTATCCATATTTCCATTTCATTTCAAGTTTGAATACCAACTAGGGGTTTTACCAAGGCAAACCCCACATTAGAAACACAAATACATTATGTTTTGCAAGTTTTGAACAAGATTCCCATGGGGAAGTAGAACACAAACCTAAGGCACCTGAGTCCACTTCCAATTTACTAGAAAAGAAGAAAGGGACTAGGTTACCTATAATGACAACCTAGTCCCATTGAGGCTTTCCAACATTGAAAGTTTGAGATTCGAGGACCCTTTTGATAGAAATAACCCCTTGAGCAGATTTCTCGAAAAGGGACTAGGTTTCGCCACTTCATTTCTCATCCCACAAGGTCCATAGTGTGGAAATGAAGGAAAATAAGGAAAAAGTTACCTATGTTTAACCTTATGGAAAATAAATGACGATAGAATCTAAACACTTAGAAATCTCTAAGGATATGATCGCTAGGGAAAGCAAGAGTGCCTAAATTCGTCAAAGGTATTTGTTTCCTACAAGAGGTTTGAAATTTTGAGGTCTTGTGAATGTTTGTTTTGCAATTTTTTTCAAGAACCACGTAATGTGTTTTGCACTTCCAAGCACATTTTACAATCCTAGGATGATGAGACAATATTTTGTTGGGTTCCCACTTGAATAAATCCATCTGCGTATATTTTTTGTGAATGGCTAAATGCTTGACCACACTGGCTCCCCTCCACAACACACACTTCTCAGGTCAGCCAAGTATCAGTACCCATGAATCTCCCATGGAATACTTTCCATTTCCACAACAAAACAACATGGATAACGTGGGGCGGCTTCAAAGGACATGACCTTTTGCACCAACAAAATAGATAAGGTTTTGGCCTTTTTCTAAACAAAGAGTTCTAATTTGGGCATTTCGTTCATGGGGGATTATCCAACATTGACGAGAGTCCATTTTTTTCCATCTCATCGGAATAATCCTCGTGATTCTTGAACTTTCCTCAAGAATCCACACTTATATACCGATTGGAAGTCGCTTGGCTTTAGCGTGTTCCCGGTTGGGTCATTCCCTTGGGTGAGTACTTTTTCTCACAAGGCAGGCCCTCTAAGGTAAACAAAAGAGAGTAAACATATTTTTAGTTTGATCAACCCTTGTTTAGAAACAAAGGGAGAACACTCGTAATAAGTTTACTCACACTTGCATGTTTTGTCCAATTATTAGGTACCCAAATTGAAATGTGGAGGCAATCCTTTATGAAACTTAGTGTCACCAAAAAATAATTTTGATTCTCAAGATCGCCGTGAGGCACGAGAGAAGTGCATACACCCTTTTCAAACGATACTACTTTGCAAAAAGTATTACAAGACGCAAAGAACACATGTTCATTTTAGATTTGTCAAAGAAATGATGAATTCTTTTTAAGCACCAAAGGAAATGTGAGATTTCCTTGTTCAATTGTTATCCCTCAAACAAAATCTAGTGTTTTTGTCTAAGGTTCATTTTAGCCCCTTGGACACTTTGAAAAGAAATTTGATTGTTTATTTTAGAACCCACAAGAATTTTAGTATTCCTAAGGCCAATGAAATTAACAAATTTCTTCTAAACAAGAAACAAAAAATCCTTAAAGAGTGTTGAGGAACACTTTAGTGTTTAAGAACACTCTATACAAAATGGGCATGATGTCATGATGAGTCTCCTACTTTTCTTAAGAAAGGGGAATTTGCTTGTTATTTTTAAACCCAAAGTAAATTTAGTGTTTCTAAGGCAAAAGATATTAACAAAATTTCCCTTAACAATCATAATTTTAAAATCCTCCAAAAGTGTTGAAGAACACTTTAGTGTTTAAAAACACTTTTTCTTGCATGATGAGTATGAGGTCATCATGAGCTTCCAACCTGTAAAATGACAGAAAAACTAGAGAGAAAAAGACAGTCAACAAAGTTAGGAATTTGAAAAATCCAAACTTAAAAAGAACATGTCATTTTTAAATCTTCCTATTTTTCCGTGACAAAGTTTGGGGTGAAACCGATGCTATATAGCACCATGCGGTTGACTGTGGGCGGCGTTCTACAAAAATAGGGAGTGGAAAAGTGGTGCAATAGGGGTAAGCAGCAGGGTTTGGAAGCGGCCCTATTTACAATTTTGAATTTTTTAGGTAGGAAATCTAGAGCGGCGGAGTTTGGAGGAAATGTGGTTCGATATTGTGTCGCAGTGTTGAGGGTGGTGCAATATAGTGTTGCGGAGAAAAACGCAGTGCAGTTTAGAAATTTGAAAAAAAAGTGATAGGCGGGCAGAAAGAGGTGAAGTTTAAGAAACTAGGCATGGTTTGGTATTGTGCCGCATCCTTGAAAGCAGTGAGGTATTGTGTCATGCCTCTTAAAGTGGCTCAATATGTCACCTCGCGGCTATTTTTGTGACCTGTGAGAAATTTTTTAAAGAAAAACGCAGATTTGTTTTTAAAAACGTGATTAATTTCTTTTCATGCCCTCCTTCTAGTGCCAAAATGTGAACTCCTAAATCTACATATGCACAAGAGCAACAAAACACATTAGGTTGTTCGATCAAATGCATGCAAAAAAGTATGAGAGATTCCCCATGAAATCCATTTATTCAAACTAAAATTAGGAAAAATGATGAAGAACACAAACATGAAATCAAACTAAATCCTAATTAAGCCAATA
The DNA here is from genome assembly GCA_007115665.2 of Sequoiadendron giganteum. Lineage (NCBI taxonomy): Eukaryota > Viridiplantae > Streptophyta > Pinopsida > Cupressales > Cupressaceae > Sequoiadendron > Sequoiadendron giganteum. The sequence goes on along the minus strand of CM021101.1, from coordinate 788,026,177 downwards.
GATTAGTGATCCCATGAGGGAATTGGTGCCAATTAAGTGTTGCAATTGTCCCTTTCCCAATTCCTAAATTGCAATATAGATTGATTGAGCAATCGTCAAATCTTCAAATAGATTTGAGCATAACCTTGTTATAATTTATGAAAATGGTGAATGATTGAGTGCAATGGGAAAAACTAGCTCTCAATGTGAAGAGAGTAACTTTGCATGAGGATTGTGGATGAGAAATAAGGAGAGAAGCCTGCAATTTATAACTTTCAATTTGGAAGAGAAATAAAATTTTGAACAATGTGGGACTATCTTTCAATCCAATGGTTGGATGCCACATGTCAAGATGTGAATGGTTAGTGGTTTTGCACATTTTGGCCAAAGTGCCAATAAATGCATAAATTTGAATTTGGATTTGTGAGATGACTTGTTGAAGAGGGAAGAGAAATGAAGTTAATGTCGCTTGGCTCAAGGCCAAGGACATGTAAGTGGCCTTAAATGCCTTGTTGGAAGGACCAAGTCCACTTGGCCTTTTTGAATTCAAATGAGGGAATATTTCCTTTTGATGCCATGTGAGGGAAAATAAAGTATTAAATAAATCAAAGTAATTGATTTATTGTGAAACTTGCATTCTCTAGAGGTTTTTAATGTGAGGGATTAAGTTAATCATGGTTTTGATTAATTTAATAAAGAATTAGATGATGTGACAATTTAGACTTCAATTTATGAATTGATTTAAGTCGAGAATTGAGAGGAAATGATTTATTAAATAAATGGTTTGATTTATTTAACTAAGGAGGGAAATATTATATTAAATCAAATAAGGTGTAATTTATTTTATTTAATAAGAGGACTTTAGAGAATTTAATCAAATAAAATGATTTATTTAATTTAATAGAAATGTAAGGTTAATTAAATTAAATTGATTAATTTAATCAAAGGAGGTGATAGACTTAATAAGATAAATAATGATTCATTAGATTAGGGGATCGAATTAGGATGAAATGCTGAGAGAGTGATTTCAGAGGAAATGTTGTTAGTAATCAGGATTAAGTGTGTCAAACTGAAAATGTACATTTTCCATGTCTACGAAAACAAACTCCATGGGAATGGTACAATAGGCTTGACTCATATTTGATGAGCAATGGGTTTAGCAAAAATGATGGTGAGCCCATTCCTTACATCAAGGTAGAAAATGGTAATATTTTAATTATTGTGTTTTATGTTGATGATATATTTTTTTTGGGGATGATGATTTCCTCATTGCTGATTTTAAAGAGGCAATGAAAAGAGAGTTTGAAATGATAGATTTAGGTCTTTTGAGGTGTTTTCTAGGCATATAAATTAAAAAATGCATGATGGTATATTTTTCTCTGAAGAAAGATATGCAAACGAGATTTTGAAGAGATTTAGGATGTTTTAAAGAAAGGCTACCCCAACACCAACAACTATAGGTCTAAATTTAAGCAAGAAAGATTGCAGTAGCAATGTGGATCCAACCATGTTTAAAAGTTTGGTTGGAAACTTGATGTATCTAACAAATAGGCCTGATATAATGCATGGAGGGAGTCCTTTTTTTTAATTTATGGAGACCCCAAGAGACACCCATTGGCAAGCAGGTAAAATAATCCTGAGGTATGTAAATGGCACCAAAGGATATGACATTTTATACATAGTAGAAAATGAGTTTGGGCTAGTTGGATACATGGATAGTGATTGTGAAGGAATCTTGGATGATAGGAAGACTGCATTGGGCTTTGTGTTTCATTTGGGTTCAGGAGCTATCTCATATGCTCCTAAGAAGACACCTATAGTTTTCCTATCTACAACAGTGGTTGAGTATATAGAAGTAAATGCAGCAACATGTTAAGCTATTTGGCTACGAAAAATCTTAATAGATTTGAGAGAAGAATAAGAAGATGGAAAAATAATCTTTTTTGACAATGTTTCATCAATAGCCTTGATGAAAAATCTTGTGTTTCATGGAAGAAGAAAGCACATTGAAATTACCTAGCATTTTATTAGAGAATTATTTGAAAATGGTTAAATTAAAATGGTATTTTTCCATTCAACAAGGACAATTTCAAGCAGCTAAGTAGCAAATTAGGCATTGTCGACTTGGATTAGGATTGATCTTGTTTTGATGGCTTAGGATAAAAGGGGAGTGTTGGAATTTGTTATTTTCCTGAGCCTCCTACTCATCCGTCAGAACCCCTAGCTATTTACCTACCTATGAGGAGTCCTTTTTGTTTTGGGGATCATCCCTACAACTCCTCACAACACCTAAATTAATTGTGGTAGCTTATTTTGAGTTTTTCATTTATACTCGTAGGTAATTTCGAATTTAAGAGGGATTACTTTGTGAAGCCAAAATGAATGAATGCAACAAGTTGAACAATAAGTTTTGTGAAGAAGTTAGCAGCAACATACTATGTGAATAATTTTCTATGTGTGAGCTCGTAGAAGCTCCTGAACAAAAAAAACTATATTTATTTTTAAGTGAGTAGTGATTGCTCCAAGTTGATCTTTGCTTATCTTTTGATAGTGAGCTCCTAGGAGCTCCTTAAACTTGTATGTCTAGTTGACTAGCTCTTGAAGGCTCCTAGAAATTTATAATTCGTAGGTTTAGTTTATTTTTTTGAGTTTTTATGCTTTATGTTTTTTTGTAATATCATTTCCAGTTATTGAATACAAAAGGAAAGTTTCATGTCTCCCTGAACCCAATGGTGTACGGTGCACATTCCACCTAACCAAGTGGTATCCAAAGGCCCACCCCCCATTCTAGGAGATAGTAAAAGGGCTTCCTAGGCATAACCAACAATCTCTAGACACAAGAAAACACAAAGGTTACTATGTCACCAAAAATTATATACCTTTGAAGAAAAGCACAATTTTCTTCCCGTTTTAGTCTCACTTTAAGTCCTATCTCACCATTTTTTACCTTAAAACAACATTTATAGGCCCCTAAGGTTGTTAATTTTGACTTACAAGCTCGATACACCCAAGGGATCATTCAATCCCCAACAAAACAGATCAAAACCATTTAAAAAGTACTATTCCCACTAAAAATTCCCTTAGTGGGACTAGGTCATCGAAGTTGGCGACCTAGTCCTTTTTGTGGATTTTTCAAGTTTTAAGTGGGAAAATTAATAATTAATTGAAAATCCCTGATGGGTATCAACTTCTTCGGTCAAATTTCACGACAATTAGATCATGTTGCTTATATATAATTGTGTTTAGGTCATTTTCCCTATCTCTCTTGCTCATTTTTCACACTCAAATCCAAAAATCAAGTACGGAAACATCTTCCTCAAGAAGATTCATCTCACACACAAGAAAATTTGAAGCTTTTGGGAAGCAAAACTAGGGATTTTTATAGGTTTGGAAGCTCACTTCACATCCAAGATCACACATTGACAAGGTTGAAGATAGATTCCTATGGGATCCATAGAGAAATATAGTTTGAGGAGGTGCAACTAGCCACCAAATCATTCCTAAAGACTGATTTCAAAGTGCCTCATCTTCTACCTTCAACCCATTTTCAAAATTGAGGTTTGCATCCCATTTGCATTGCTTGTTGTTTTCATTTGCAATTTTGTAGGATTTCTAGGGTTTAGAGTCTTGCATCATTTCTAATCTATTCCATACATCTTATTCTAGCACAATAGAATAGGGTTTTTCTTTGTTTCAAGTTTTCTTAGTTCTAGACACAATTAGGGATAGAGTTTATGCATATTTCGATTTCATTTCAAGTTTGAATACCAACTAGGGGTTTGACCAAGGAAAACCCCACATTAGAAACACAAATACATTCTATTTTGTAGGTTTTGTACAAGATTCCCATGGAGAAGTAGAACACAAACCTAAGGCACCTGAGTCCACTTTCAATTTACTAGAAAAGAAGAAAGGGACTAGGTTACCTATAATGGAAACCTAGTCCCACTGAGGCTTTTTGACATTGAAAGTTTGAGATTCAGGGACCCTTTTGATAGAAATAACCCCTGGAATAGATTTCCCGAAAAGGGACTAGGTTTCCCCACTGGGCGTAAGTGCCCAAGGCAGCTCCAAACCATGATTTTCTAGTTTTCTAGTTACTTCCACAATCTCAGTACTAGCCCTCTTCAATTTCTAGGTGCACTTCTTTGTTCTGTTAGATTAGTTTACTCTTATTTCTTGCATTTCTATACATTACATTATGTTTTTTCCAATATCATAAAGTTATATTAGTTTAGGTTAAGTAGTTGTATTTCTATAACATGTTTCATTACATTTGCACACATCTCACACCCCATTAGGGTTCCAATCCCTAAATCCCCCCTTTTTACCGAATCACAAAATAAGGTGCCTCTGGAGGTGAAGGAAAACCATCTTCCTTGTAGGTGAAACCCTAGGATGTTGTAGAGGATCCACTCTCTTACCCCCACACAAAGCACCACCCTTATATTTTGTGGTCCATTTTGGTGAACATGTATTTTAACAGCTTACATCCTTTTGATTTTCTTTTGCATTGGCATACTAGGAGCTCTTTAGTTATCATTGCATTGAATGTTGTATTATGTAAATGAGAATCCTAGGGTTTTTCATTTTGCATTAGTGAAAAAAACCATAGTTTTCATTTATTTCCTTTCTTAATATAGAAATTTTACATATATATTATATTTTTGCATGTTAATTTATAGAAAATTGCATTTTCCATTAGAAAACACCTTAAAAACACAAAAAAAATCATACCAGAACTAGGTCACTTGCCTGGGCGACCTAGTCCCAATAGGAATTTTGCATCAGTATTTTATGAATCTTTTTTCTAGTTTTTGCACTCTTTGTTTCTTCCTATCAATGCTAGGTTTCAGTTTTGATTTTCTCTCTTATATTCTTATTCCTAGCTTAAAATGACATTTCTATGTAGTATTAAAGTAGTCCATGTTTCCCTTTCTTCTTTAGTTCCTAGTTCTTTCAAAGTAGATTTTGTGACACATACACATGAAATTATAGATAACTCACATAATAAAATGCACTCACTTTTTCACTATAGGAACACTCTATCATCAAAATATTTTAGTTGTGATGATTTTGACCAGTTAGACGAAGCTCTTCAAAGCTTCCTCTCACTCACTTCATCCACTAAGATTGGTGAAGATGTAGTTACAACTTCCCCTCGCTTGTCTACCAAACCTTTTAGTTGTGATGATATGGGTATGTTAGATGAGGTCCTCAAAGATTTCATCTCTCCCACTTCATCCACTATTGCTTTTTTTGATACCCCAACTAACACAAAAGATGTCAATGTCATCCAACCCCAATTTTTTCTCTACCCACCTTTTCTTAACCCTCCAACTTTAGCCCAACTTGAGTTTACCCTTTACCCTCCTGAGACCAATACCCTTGCTCGCACCCATTATACCCATAATAACCCACATCCCCAACAACCAACCACCTCCCTCTACTTCCTTACCATTACCCAATCCTATCTAACTCATAGCTCCTCATTTTAACTCACAACTTAGGGAGTATGATTTAGTTTAACAACTTAAAAAACTCTCGCCGATTTATCCCTTTGGGATCTCCTTCAAAATTCCCCTAACTATCACTCCATGCTTCAAAAAACCTTACAAGATATAGTGGTCCCTCTTGGTATGAAAACTAATGATGTAGTAGCTCTCCTATATGACATTAATACATCCAATGTGGATGTTACTTTCTATCAACATGAGATTCCACCATTAGGATTATGTTGACAAAATGAGGCCTTTATGATCATAGCTCAGTATGATTGGATAGGTATCAAAAGAACCTTGGTTGATAATGGCTCTATCCTAAATGTGTGTAGTATGAAGCTTCTCGATAGGTTACATGTGGACCGATCGCAAATCCAATTTGATTCCTTATCCATTAGAGGATTTGATAATGTTACCAAAGAACCTCTTGGTGTCGTCACCTTACCTATTATGGTTGGAATGGTTACGTTGTTGACTCCTATCCATTTCATGCCTTATGATATTTCTTATAATATCCTCTAGGGATGACCATGGATTCAAGAGATGCAAGTAGTATGCTCAAAACTTCATCACAAAATGAAATATGTCTATAATTATAAAGTGTACCAAATTGAAATTTATCCCAAACTTGAGAGTTGTTTGCAACTCGAAAAGGGAACCTCTAGTCCTCTTCATTCCCTCATTACTACCTCTAACATTGCTCCTTCTAAGAAAGATCAACTCAAAGATAAAATAAAGCTTAATTTACTTGGTGATGATTGGGGCTCTTCAGAGTTCACTCCTTCCTTTATGGGTGGTTGTAGTCTCACATGCAAAGAGGACACTCAAAATTAGAAATCTACTATCCTGTCCACCCAACAAGAGGAACACCCTTCCCCCATATCTACCTCACCTCTCTTGGATGAACATGCCACATATATAAATTTTTTTTATGAGATAGATTATCAACAACCCCCTAACCCACAAGAAATGGAGAGAATTTATGGATGTGGTTATGATATTCTCAAGCAATTGGGTTACAAGGGTCAAGGGTGCAATGAGAATGAACAAGGTATTCATGTCACCATTGAGCCTAATATGCAAGGAACTAAAACCGATCTCATTTTTTCCTTTTCTCAAGCTAAAAAATCCAATCAATGACCCTCTCTCAATATCAATAATATATCATGCACATCAAGAAACGCCCTTATGCTTAAACACCCTAAATGTCTTGATGTGGATGCTCACCTCTTCACATATGTTCATGATGGGGATGATTTAAAACATCTCTTAAGTGTTTCAAATACTCCTTCTTGCTCCAAGAGGCATGCATCTTGTGCTATGTTGAGTTCAGAGTCCACCATTGGTTCTATTAATGAACCCCATCCTAGCTTGGAACCATATGATCCTGAAGCTCCCCAATCTAATGCACTCCCTTTAGGAGATACCCTTGATGTCTCCAGGGATATCGATGACAAAAAAAAATCATTAAAATTGAGAATTTCCTAGATGATGAAGAACAAGAGGATCTTTCAACCTTGCTTCATACCTTTCCTAAGCTATTTGTTTGGAAATATTTAGACATTCCAAGAATAGATCTCTAGATAGTAACCCATAACATTTTCCTCACTGAGAACACTAAAATTGTTCACCAAAATATTCGAAAAATGAATCCCAAGGTTGCCTTGCATGTTAAAGGATAACTTGAAAAGCTCCTTGACGTAGGTTTTATTCACTCCATTGATTATTCTCCTTGGATTTCAAACATTTTTGTTGTGGCCAAACCTAATAATCGTGTAAGGATATGTATAGATTTTAGAGATCTGAATACGGCCTCTTTAAAACATGACTTTCCTCTTCCTCACATCGATATGATCATGGATTCCAGTACTGGACATGCTTTGTTATCCTTTATGGATAGAATTTATGTGTATAACAAAATCTATATTAACCCACAAGATCAATACGAGATGACTTTTACGTCCACTTGGGGCATGTTTTGTTGGGTTATGATGCCCTTTGGTTTAAAGAACACTGGTGCTACTTACTAGCGAGCGATGACCTTAATATTCCATGATTATATTCAAAAAATATTAGAAGACTATTTTGATGACATTCTTACCAAATCCTTAACCCGCTAAGATAATGTGCATATCCTCCATCAAATATTTGATTGTATGTGCAAATACAAAATACGTCTAAATCCTAAAAAGTGTCTTTGGAGTAGATAGTGGTAAAATTTTAGGGTTTATCATATCTCAGAATGGATACAAATAAAATGGATGTTATCATCAATATGCCACCTCCTCATAATATTTCCCAATTACATACGTTACAAGGATGAATACAAGCCATTCATCATTTTGTCGCTTTCTTAGCCAATTGTACGTTACCCTTTACTCATTTTCTTAAAAAATATGTTACCTTTGATTGGAATGAGGACTATAAATAAGCCTTTGAAAATTTGAAAGAGTACCTCATAAATCCCCCTATTTTACAGCCCACTATAGCCAATCAAACTTTCATCCCCTATATCACTGCTTCTTCTCATGATCTCATGGCATTGTTGGCTCAAAAGGATTCCAATGGTAAAGAGCATCTTGTCTATTATATTAGTCACATGCTCCTTGATTACAAGACGTGTTACTATACCATTGAAAAATAATGTCTTGCCCTTGTATTCTCTACTAGTAAGTTGCAAAATTGCTTACTAAATGCTCATGTACATGTGATGGAAAATTTTGACCCTTTTACGCTATCGTTTTACTAAAACCGATCTATCAGGACGTCTTGCAAAATGGGTCATGGTGTTCATTGAGTTAGACCTTAAGTTTATTGATAAAAAAATATCAAGGGTCAAACCTTAACCGACCATTTATTTGATGCTCCTTTCCCATTACTATTACCCACCAATGATTCTTTCCCTAATGATAGTGTGTTTACTATAGACATTCCTACATGGGAGTTGTAATTTGATGGATCCAAGTGTCAAATAGGCTCCGGTGTTGGAGTTATTTTAATTCCACCTATTGGTAAGCCTATTCCCTTATTGTATCATCTCAATTTCCTATGTACGAATAATAAAACTGAGTATGAAGCTCTACTCACTGGGTTACACACTGCTCTTGTCTTAAAGGTTAAAAATATTAAGATCTTTGGTGACTTGTAATTAATCAAATAACAAATTAACAGTCTCTATCAAAGTAAAAATGATAAAATCTCATAGAATAAGGAGCTTGTTCTTAATATATTAGACCAGTTTGACTCCTTTACCATTGATATTATCCCTTGAAAAGATAATCGCCACATGGATGCCATGGTGAGTGTAGCTTCTCTTGTCTCTCTTGTTGACCCTTCTGAACAGATAGTCTTCACCATCCATCCTATCATGAAACCCATCATCAATGATCAACCTCCTAATATTGTTCCCACTTTTTCCAATAATCTGTGTGAATGGTATGATTCCATCTACAATTATTTAAAATATGGCACCATCCCCGAACCTACCACTAAAAATATCTGTCAACGCTTAAAAAAGCTAGCCACTAGGTATACCATCCTTGCAGACACACTGTACTGAAGATCCTTCAATGGGATCCTTCTACGATGCCTCAAGGGTGTTGAAACCCATACCACTCTTGAACAAGCCCATTTTGGTACTTGTGGAGGACATTTTGGAGGAAAAACCTTGGCACAAAAACTCCTACGTATGGGATATTATTGGAAAAACATGGAAAAACATTGTTATGCATATGTTAAGTGATGTCATCAATGTCATGAACATAGTTATTTGATTCATGCACCTGATTTGGAACTTCATTCCCAAATACCTATTTGGTCATTCTCTATGTGGGGTTTGGACCTAATTGGAAAAATTTCCCCGCCCTCTTTTGTTGGACATTCATTCATTATCACTGCTACTGATTATTTCACAAAATGGGTTGAATCTATTGCCCTTCACTCCACAACTACTAAAGTGATATGTCATTTCCTATTGGAACACATCATTGAACACTTTGGTTTCCCTTCCATGGTAGTCTTAGATAATGGTACTCCCTTCATGAACAAAGAGGTGAAGAAGTTCCTTGAGACCTTCCATGTCCAACATTGATTCTCCACACCTTACTACCCTCAGTCTAATGGTCAAGGTGAAAGTACTAATAAGATCTTGGAGAAAATCCTTAGGAATATTTTCAATCAAAACAAAAAATATTTGCATACACAATTACAATATGCATTATGGGCGTATCGCACAAGCATTCATTCCTCTATGAGAAATACTCCTTTTAACCTTTTTTATGGTACTGAAGTTATTCTCCCTTTGGAGATAGAAATCCGCATGTTAAAAATTGCTCTCCAAAGTCTTATCGATAATGACACTTATACAGAACAACGTCTACACCAACATGAAATGCTTGATGAGCACTACATCAATTCTCTTGAGTACCTTCAAGCTTATGCTAAATAGTTGCAATGCAAATATGATTTAAGTTTCATCCCTCAAACCTTTAAAAAGGGTGATTTGGATTTATATGAAAAACAACACAATACCACCACCGATTACGTCGACAAAGGTAAATTCAGTCCTAATCGGTTTGGTCCCTATGTGATAGACTCGAATCATGGATCTAGTGCCTATACCTTAACCGAGCGTGATGGCACTCCCCTTCACAATCCCATTAATTGCATGTATGTACATCGGTATTATGTCTAATCCCCTATTGAATAGTATGATTTATAAAGGATTTTCGATTGTGGCTATTGGATTTTATCCTATGGGTTGTCTCACTGCTTAATTTTGGACACATCATCATGTTTATGTCCTGAACACTAATGTGATTTTTTGATTCATTTTTACAATTACTTTAGATTTCATACTACTCACCCTCTTTCCCATTTCATGTGTTATGTTATTTATAATCATAAGTGCATAGCATATTAATCTTAAATGTTTTAATCTAACCATAAATTCTAAGTCTGTTGTAATTGCATCACATACATTCTGTTAAATCATGTTGCTATTAATTAAATACTAAACTATTTAATTAATCACATTGTCATTTAACATCCACACAAATAAATTACATCAAAAAATATACAAATGAATATATATATATATCAAAATAATTTTATACATATCATCACAATACATAGTGTCACTATGGACTATGATTACTAGACCCCTTAGGATCCAATACTCATTTTGTATTAGTACTAGGGCTTTGGGAGATTGTAGTGCATGATCATCACCAAGATCCACTGACTCTGAGTGTGAATTGTAATCCTCCCATCCGTGTAAGTGCCAATCGGTGCTCACCCGCTATCTGGTCTCTCTTTGCTCACACCTATGACAACTCTCTCTCCAATCTCTTTGCCTCTGCTAGAGGTCATGATGACTCTACTTGTGGTGCAACTCTCACTCAGTGAGCCTACCTCCTCAGGCCCTCATAGGCTGCCTAGAATCTCACAAAGGGTCTCAAGGTCTCTGGCTCATGCTCCACAATAGGTGGGGGCATGCAGTAAGTATCCATGTCCTCTTTACCAATGGTTTCTAGCACTATCTTTGTGCCTTCCTGTTACAAGAACTCACACCAACCCTCTCTAGGTACTAAAAAATCAAATAAAATTCTCATCAATAGCACATCATCATACATATATATGCATTAAATCACAAATAACATACATCAACCAACATTACATGTCATCACCTATATCTCTGTTAGAGGGTGGAATTTCCACGTCATCTTGTGTAAGGGTCATGGATGATGTACTCCCTTCCCCTGAATTGTGAGTGTTGGCATGTGATGTTGCTCCTGTCTAGGATCTATTCCTATGAACAGGTGAGATCTCTCCCTGCTCCTGTCAGTCCTTGGCCGTAGTATCATCATCCTCACTCAAGGGTGGCTCCTGCACTCTCTCTTCCTCCCCATCCTCTCCCTCATGAATTTAATAATCTAGGTCTACATCCTCATCGTAATGCTCATGATGTGTTTCTTGCCTCTCCTACTAGCTCATCAGTAGGAAAAACTGGCTATCATCGTGAGGCCATCCACCACTCCTTGTGCTCCCATGTGGCCCCAACATCATCTACATCATCCATCAGTGGTTGGTCATCATCTCAATAATCTAACTAACTCTCGATGGAATCATCTAGTGTGAATCACATTGTATCCTAGCATTTGTGCACTCCGAATAGACCTCTTGAATGATGCTCGTGCATCTGGTAGTGTTTATAGCTATCTGAACTATCTCATGACCTGATCATAGTAGAATGGACACACTATGTGATTGTGCTGACCTACCAGAAACTTGGTCATCTATAATCTCCTGAGATGTCTGGTGTAATCAGGCCACTGGAAGACAAGATGGTATGGCCTCCATAGGATATCCTCTTGATCTAGTTAGTTGAATCTCACTCTCCAAAAGTGAACATCTCTATACTGCCATAGTCATCATAATGGATACCTGAATGCCCATTGATAGCCCACTACTATTGAACATGGGAGTCCCACTAGTCATTTGCATGTGATGTGCTCGAAGCACCATACCTCTAGAAGTGTGTAGTGTACCATTTTTTCTAGCTCTTGGTACACAAACTGCCTGAGGTCATAATACATATGTGCCATAATACATCAATCCCAAGCATATACTATCTGATGCTCTGCCATGCCTTGTATCAGGTGTACTATTCTACCCTCTAGATGTGTTTCTTGCCCATTCAACAATAGGACTAGTGCTACTATGTGCATCATGATCTTCCTCACCATAGGTGCTCATGTGTATAATAACATCAATATCTATATTTGTCTTGCTACCTTGTCATCATGAACAAGACCCTCTAAGCAGTACTACATATCCACCTGTTGCTCCAGGAAGGATAGTCCCCTCAATAGTAACTAAGAAATGTGGTGGACATCCTCCAATTTAATCATCATCTCTCTTGTGGGTAGGTGAAATGTGCAGGTATATGCATTCAACCTAACACATAGTGCCATCAACATCACATCATGATATCTGATTGGTGGCATAAGGTAGGCATCGTAGATCACCACTTCTTGTAGGTGATTTGTCTCTACTAGTCATAGGGCTTGCACCAGGTCTATGAGGAAAATCAATTTTCTTCCACCTAACCATTGTCAAGATCACCTCGGTACCTATACAAAAGCTCACAATATGCTCTCCAAATCATCTAATTTCTTCAATTTTACTATCATTCATCAAGAAAGTGTGATAATTTTGTTCCAGCATGCTCTTTCTATGGCCCTGGACACTTTAGAACCCTTTTGGGACACTTCACAAGGAAAAAAGACACTTTACAGAGAAAAGGGACACTTTGCGAAGAAACAGGACACTTTGCGAACAAAAGGGATAGTTTGCGAGAAAAAAGGAAACTTTGGGAATTTTTTTCAAGGATCCTAATATAATATAAATAAGCATTAAATTCATCCTATAATTTAAAAATAAAAAAATAACAGGTTCCAGAATCAGCCAACCTCGAACTAGCGGTTGTCGCTCACCACTCGATCATGCAAAACATCCAATCTTGTGGGAGTAAAACCATGTGTGGTAGGCATGTTGTCACTCTCTCCTTGTTACTCTCCAACACAACAAAAGGTAAATGAGAAAAGTAAGTGAATTTTACTATTTTTTCATTTTCTTCTTAATTAACTCACTTTTACACACATATGCACATTTGTACTTTTTTGTTTTGTTCACCTTTTTAGTGTTCTTTTTCATTAAATTCAACATTTTGGGTGCTAGTGAACTCTATTTTTTATGTCATTTCTTGCATTAGAATCATGTTTCCACACCCTAAATCATCACTCACCTATCATTATGAGGCATGGTACTTGGAAATTCCCTCTGATATGCGTTTCCGTATTTGACGTGGTTAGACGACTACCTTGATTCCACCTCCATAAAGAAAGCAGAATCAAGGAGGGCATACATCTTCCCTCGAATTTGATCACCAGGGATTAGATAAGAGGATTTCTAGGAATTATAATGAAATTCTATTGTAGGATGTGGTTCCTAACATTGTGGTTTTTTAGATAACTACACTAGGGGCTTCATTCTCCCACCTTTTAAATGAGTATCATTTTATGAAAACGAAAGTACACTATTTGTTTTAGATTCCTTCAGCTTACATATGTAGGTAGATTCATAGGGATGCTAAATTGGTACAAATTTAAGTCTTGTCTTGAAGAAAAGGATAATTTTGTTCCAATTTTGGTACAACTTTAAGTCTTGTCTCACCAGTTTTCACCCTAAAACAACATTTATAGGCCCCTAAGGTTTTTAATTTTCTCTTAGAGGCTTAATACACCCAAGGGATCATTCAATCCATGAAAAACCACATCAAAACTATTTAAAAAGTATTGTTCCCACACAAAAATCCCTTAGTGGGACTAGGGCGCCCAAGTTGGCAACCTAGTCCTTTTTGTGGATTGTTCAAGTTTTAAGTGGGAAAATAAATAATTAACCAAAAATACCTGATGGGTGTTAAGTTCTTAGGTCAAAATTCCTAAAAATTAGGTCATGTTGTTTATATATACTTGTTTTTGGGTCATTTTGTCTCTCTCTCTTGCTCATTTTTCACACTCAACTCCAAAATCAAGTGTGAAAACATCTTCCTCAACAAGATTCATCTCACACACAACAAAAGTTGAAGATTTTGGACAACAAAACTAGGGATTTTTGTGGCTTTGGAAGCTCACTTCACATCCAAGATCACGCATTAACAAGGTTGAAGATAGATTCCCATAGAGATTCATAGAGAAATCTAGGTTGAGGAGGTGCAACTAGCCACCAAATCATTCCTAAAGACCGATTTCAAAGTCCCTCCATCTTCTACCTTTAACCCACTTGCATATTTAAGGTTTGCATCCCCTTTGCATTCATTGTTGTTTTCATTTGCAATGTTGTAGGATTTGTAGGGTTTAGAGTCTTGCATCATTTCAAATCTATTACATACATCTTATTCTAGCACAATAGAATAGGGTTTTTCTTTGTTTCAAGTTTTCCTAATTCTAGACACACTTAGGGATAGGGTTTATGTAGATTTCCATTTCATTTTAAGTTTGAATACCAACTAGGGGTTTGACCAAGGAAAAACCCACATTAGAAACATAAATAGGTTTTGTTTTGTAGGTTATTTTGTAGGTTTTGGACGGGATTCCCATGGAGAATTAGAACACAGACCTAAAGCACCCAAGTCCAATTTTAGCTTACAATAAAAGAAGAAAGGGACGAGGTCACCCATAAAGGCAACCTAGTCCCATTGAGGCTTTCTGGCATTGAAATTTTTAGATTTTGGGACCCTTTTGATAGAAATGACCCCTAGAGTAGATTTCCTGAAAAGGGACTAGGTCGCCCCATTGGGTGTAAGTGTCCCAAGCAGCTCAAAACCCTAATTTTCTAATTTTCCAGTGACTTCCACAATCTCAGTTCCAACCCTCTTTGGTTTCTATGTGCACTTCTTTATTTTTCTAGATTAGTTTACTCTTATTACTTGCATTTCTATACATTACATCATGTGTTTTCCAATAGCATAAATTTATATTAGTTTAGCTTAAGTATTTATATTTCTACAACATATTTTATTACATTTTCACACATATCACATCCCTTTAGGGTTCCAATCCCTAAATGCCCCCTTTAACTAAATCGCAAAATAAGGTGTCTCTAGAGTTGAAGGAAAACCCTCTTCCCTCTAGGTAAAACCCTAGGATGTTGTAGAGGATCCACTTGTAAGGAAAAATTTAATTGCTAAACAAATTTTCCTAATGCCAAGACTCAGAGGGGAAGAAAGATATGTGTTTTAATGTTTAGAATTATAGTTCATTAAGACACGCATGAAATAAATAACAAAAATGATAAATATCCACATAACAAAATTGACACCAGATTTACATGGGAAAACCCTTACTGGAGAAAAACCCAGCACACCAAAGAAAGATCACTTGAATTATAGTAATCAAATTACATACAAGCTACAAACTCTTCTTTTGAGATGATAATTCTATAACATAAACATTTCCCTTATCAACCTTGTATCGAATTACATTGTTACAATGCTTTCATTCAACATACAATAAAATTCCCTCACAGATCATTTGACCAACCCACTAGTCTAGACCCTTGATCAAACTATTCGTTCATGCTCAAGTTGTTTGTCCGTTTCCCACAAGAAAATAGTCACAATAGTTCAACTGCCAATCAGTTTGCATTCTGCTACTCTCATTGGTTCACAACAAACCATGTAGGATAGACACTTGGTCAAAAGACTTCAACTATATTTCTCATCATTCAGACAACAAACTATGTCTCACTAATGCTAGACTACCCACAGGACATTGCACATGACACTGACTTCTACTGGTCTATCGCTCAAACTTGGTGAAGTATCCCTGATCTCAAGACCATTGACAAGACCAATGCTATCGACAACAGGGTGTAAATTCACACTGATGGTTCATGTCTCCTTGATGTCCCAAAGAACACCAAGACCATGCATATCAGAAAGAGTCACACCGATCATTCATCAGGGGTAGATCTATTGGCAAGAGTACTACTATCGACAAGAAATTAGTTGGTCATGTCGAGAGATCGAATCTCCCAAATGCATCCATAGGCAAGAGTCTCCCCAATGATCTTTAGCACCTAGGCATCTGCCATCGGAATGAGTTAGAAATTTCGCTCTGATTGCTTTGGTCACACCGGTAGTTTTTATCACCAAGACATCCATGAGGTCACACTGATATTTCCCAAACTTCAGTTGTTGGAATGAGTTTGGAAACTCACTCTGACTTCTCTAGTCACCTTGATGACTTACATCAGCAAGATAGGTCCAAGGTCACAACGATCTGATCCCTCCAAGACTTTAGAACACAAATTCTCATCAGCAAGACATTCAAAGGGTCTCACCGATACTGCTCTTTTAGGAGTTCCATGTCAGTAAGAATTGAGGCACTTTTTCCAATAATCTCCCACTTGATGAAGATCTTACTGACACCTCTAGAGCACAAAAAAACTACTGAGTTTTATGGGCACCAAGGCCCATCAAACTGGTACACCACCTATAATCTATGCTCATTGGTTTCATCAATGCATTTGCAAAATTTTGTAGAGTTTCCACCTTTTCTAAAGAGACCTTTCCATCCTCCACCATATCTCATACAAAGTGATATTGAAAATCAATATGTTTTATCCTGGCATGGAAAGTAGGATTTTTTTCCAAACAAATAGCACTCTGACTATCATAGTAAATTGTAATTTGTCCTACATCAAACCCAATGTTAGAACATAATTTTTTTAACCAGATTGCTTCTTTACAGGCATGATTTATTGTCATGTATTTAGCTTCTATAGTGGAAAAAGTGACTACAACTTGCCACTTGTTCATACAACTAATTGCACCACCACTCAACATGAAATTGTATCCACTGGTGGACCTTCTACTGCCAATTTCCCCTGCTCAATCAGAATCCACATATCCATGAATTTTGAGAGTCCACTATGATCCAACCAAATTGTCATGGTAACACAAAGCATATTCGGAAGTGCCCCTCAGATATCTAAACACTGTTTTCACAACATCCAATGTGTCCTTCTTGGATTTTCCATAAATTGACTAAGAAATCCCACTACTTGGGAAATGTTTGGTCTTGTACAGACCATTACATACATTAAATTTCCAACTGCAATAGCATAAGGCACATTGGCCATTTGCTCCATGTCAGTAGGAAAGTTTGGACAATCTTCAAGAGATAGCTTCATCCCCTACAAAATTGGAACACCTAGATGCTTGCAATCATTCATACAAAATCTCTCCAAAACAGTATTAATATACTTACTTTGGCTAAGCCAAATATTTCTACCCTTTCTGTCCCTAGTTATTTCCATCCCGAAAATATACCTAGCTGCACCAAGATCTTTCATTTTGAACTTTGTAGACAACTGATATTTTAGATCAAAAATCATTAATTTACAATTTCCTATAATCAACATATCATCAACATAAAGGGAAATAATAAGAATCCAATCATTTTAAATCTTGTAGTGCACACAATGATATGATTTTGATCCTAAAAATACCAAAGACAAAATAAATGTGTCAATTTTTTTTGTACCACATCCTAGGTGATTGCTTCAAACCATACAAAGATTTTTTCAACTTACAAACCAGATTTTCTTTACCTTTTCTCACAAAGTGCTAAGATTGGGACATATAGATTTCATCTTCAAGATCACCATGAAGAAATGTTGTCTTCACATCCATCTGCTAAATATCCAAATCATATGCTCCAACAAGTGATAAAAGAAATTTGATACATGTCAGCTTTGCTACAGGAGAAAAAATTTCCCCATAATCAATTCCCCCTACATAGGAATAACATTTTGCAAGCAACCTCTCTTTATACTTGTCAACACAACCATCGAGACAAATTTTATTTTTAAACACCCAATTGCAGCCCACAGGCTTTCTACCTTCGGGAAATGGAACCAGATACCAAGTATTATTTTTCCTTAATGATGTCATTTTTTCATTCATGGCTTCCAACCAGGAATCTGAATCAAACATTTCAATTACCTCTTTTATAGTCCTAGGCTCATTCATGTTAGTAATCAAATCATAGGCACAACTAGAATCTAACATAGAGAATCCATACCTATGTGGTTGTTTCTTCTCATATGTAGACCTCCTCATAGGCTAAGGCTAAGGTTGTGGTTCTTCTTCTTGTTATAAACTCTCATAGCTGCTCAAACTCTCCTTAGTTTCAGGTACACTTTCAATGTGTTGTTCCTCTTTTTCTGGAGTTAGAGGTATCTCAACAACATCATTCTTCTTTTCCTCTTCTTTAATCCCTGACTGGAGATCCACTTAAGAAGGTTTTAGTTTCCGAAATATTACACTTCTTCTATACAGTACCTTCTTAGTCACAAGATTCCAAAGCTTGTATCCTTTCCCACCAAGGCCATACCTAATGAAGATACATTTTTCATATTTTTTTCCCAATTTAGATGTTTTCACATCCAACACATAAACATATGCTTTGCAGCCAAAAACATGAATATTTCTAACAGAGGGCTTCTTACAAGACCAAGCTTCCATAGATGTTATATCAATAACTACTAAGGAAGGTGGTCGATTCAATAAGTAACATGTTGTAGCCATAGCCTTAGCCCAAAAATGTTTCTCCAGACCAACATTGCTCAACATACTTCTTTCCTTCTCCATCAATGTCCTGCTCAACCTTTCAGCAACTCTGTTTTGCCACGAAGTGTAAGGTGTTTCCTTATGCCTCCTAATCCCATGGTCTTTGCAATAACTTTCAAACTCATTAGAACAAAACTCACAACCATTATCAGTCCTTAGACACTTTATTTTTCTTCGAGTCTGATTTTCCACAAGGTTTTTAAATTCCTTAAAACGTCTAAACACTTATAATTTACTTTTTTTTAAATTACACAAATTCCCTTCTCGAATAATCATCAATAAAAGAAACATAATATTTAGACTTCGATAATGAAGGAACATCCACTAGACCACACACATCAAAATGAATATAATCCTGAAAACCAAAAGATTTATGAGGACTAAAGTAGAATGAAACACGGTGTTGTTTTCCATATATACAATGTTCACACAATTCAAAATCAAGATTACAATCATCAAGCCCCTCAACTAGGCTTTTATTTTTTGAGGATTTCAAACTTTTTTCACCAATGTGACCAAGCCTTTGATGCCAAAGCATAGTCTTTTCTATTGGAATTTTCACTTCCAAGGAATTTTCCCCAATGGGAACATTATCATTCTTGTCTTTATTAACAACCTTTTGTGACTTTTTAGAGCCACTATTGCATTGAACAACCAATGCATCCAACTTGAACATACTACCAATTTAGGTGCCCCTAGCCAACACCATCGAGCCTCTATTCATTTTATAGCCATTTCTAGAGAATGAGACTTGCACTCCAACACCATTCAACCTGCTTACAAAAATTAAATTTTGATCTAGACTTGGTATATGCATTACACCTTCAATTCCTTTAACTCTTCCATTACGAAATTGAATTCTGACTCTTCCATAAACAACTATCCATATAGATGAATTGCTTGCCAAATACACCTTTCCACAATCACATTTTTCATACTTAGTAAACCAGTCATTGAGATGTCATGTGAAATGATACTCTAGAATCAATCAACTAGACATCATCTAATGCTTGAGTTGCCAAGGCCGCAATAAAAGAATTTGCATCACTCTGAGAAGAATCATTGTCAAAAGAATTCTTCATCCTCTTCTTTTTCTCCTCTTTTTATTACTTTTGGACATGACCAAGCTGCCCACAATTCCCAAACTTCACCTTGGACTTCTTACCATGAGACATTGATCTCCCTTCTGATTTCAATTTGGACTTCTTATCCTTTTTCTTGCCTTTTTCTTTCAATCTGCCTCAAACAAAAAGAGTGTCCTTCGACATCTTAGAATATTTCCTTCTCATCTCTTTTGATAACAAAGAAGCAACCACATCCTCTATTTTGAAAGTGGTTATCGTGCTTCGAATCACCATCACCAAGTGATCCCGAGAATTTGGCAAAGAACATAACAAGAGCATACAACGATATTCTTCTTCAATCTTCACACCTACAGATGTTAACTAAGCAATCAACATGTTAAAGGTATTTAAGTGATTAGCAATAGATGTTCCTCCCTCCATCTTCAAAGAGTACAAATTATTCCTCAAGAACAACTTATTTACCGAAGACTTGCCTAGATAAATACTCTCTAGTCTTTTCCACAACAAAGAGGCAATCTTCTCTTCATGAATGTTTAGGAGAATAGAGTGCTAAACAAAGTCTGATCAACCCTTTTTATTTTTGATCTGCAAGGTCCCAATATTCTTGCTTCATGGTTGTAGGTTTTGTTCAAGACACAAAAATCCAAAGATCATGATCCACCAACAGGTCTTCCATTTTAAGTTTCCACAACTCAAAATTTTTGTTGTTGAATTTCTTAATTTCAATTCTTCCACATGTACTTGTAATTGCCATATTAATCTGTAATTAGAAAAAAACAAGACTTCTACAAAACTCCCACTGAATAGAAATTGACACAAAAAACCAATCTACCCACAAGGATAACACAACTAGCAAGCTCTGATACCACTTGAAAGGAAAAATTCAATTGCAATTTTTTTTTTCCTAATGCTAAGAATTAGAGGAGAAGAGAGATATGCCTTTTAATGTTTACAATTACAATTCAATATGACACACATGAAAGAAATAAAAAAAATGAGAAATAAACACATAAAACAATTGACACCAGATTTACATGGGAAAACCCCTACGGGAGAAACACCCACCACACCAAAGAAAGATCACTTGAATTACAGTAATAAAATTAGATACAAGTTACAAAATCTTCTTTTCAGATGACAATTCTATAGCAACAACATTTCCCTTATGAACCTTGTATTGAATTACACTACTACAATGCTTTCATTCAGCACATAAGAAAATTCGCTCACAAATCATTCGACCAACCACTAGTTCAGACACTCGATCAAAATGTTAATTCATGATCAAGTTGTTTATTTTTTTACCACAAGAAAATGGTCACAATAGTTCAACTGCCAATCAATTTGCATTTTGTTAGTTTTGTTGGTTCACAAAAAACCACATAGGACAACCACCTGGTCAAAAGACTTCAACTATATCACTCATCAATGAGACAACAAACTATGTCTTACTGATGCCAGACTGCCCACAGGCCATCACACATGACATCAGTTTTTACCATTCTATTTCTCAAAATTGGTGAAGTCTCCCCGATCTTAGGACCATCGGCAAGACCAACGCTATCGAAAACAGATTGGAAAGTCACATCGATGGTTCATGTCTCCCTGATGTCCCAAAGAGCACAAAGACCATTCATATCAACAAGAGTCACACCGATCATTCATCAAGAGAAGATCCATTAACAAGAGTAATACTATTAGCAAGAGATCAAGAGGTCATTTCGACAACTCAATTCTCCCCAATGCGTCCATTAGTAAGAGTCTCCCTGATGATCTTCATCGCCCAAAAATCTTCCATTGAAATGAGTTAGAAATCTCACTCCGACTGTTGTGGTCACACCGATAATTCACATTGCCAAGACATCCGCAAGGTCATTCCGATATCGCCCAGACTTCTGCTATCGGAATGAGTTTGGAAACTCACTCTAACTACTCTAATCACCCTGATGACTTCTGTCGGCAAGACAGGTCCAAGGTCATAGCGATCTGATCCCTCCAAGACTTTAGAACACAACTTCTTATCGGCAAGACATTCCAAGGGTCTCACCAATATTTCTCTTTCAAGAGTTCCATGTTAGTGAGCATTAAGGAACTTTTTCCAACACCACTCTTGTACCCCCACACAAAGCACCACCTTCATATTTTGAGGTTCAGTAACATTTCTTTTAAAGTAAAAGAATCTAATATATCAACTTAACAAAACAAATTGTTATCACAGGAGGAGTGCCATGAAAAAGTAGCATGGGTTAACCTAGCATATATTCCTTGGCCTCGACCCCCATCTTGGGTTACCCTGGTAGCCTCTTACAACCCCCAACCCCACACATAAACCAATGTGGAATCAAATATCTTTCAAAGGGACAAGATAATTATATTTCCATTCCAAGCCTTCTCATCTCATCCAAAGTCTACATAAGCCCTTGAGCCCATGAGCTAGGCACAATTAACAAGTTATATATTTTAAGCTACCCATTCCCCTAATACTTTTATTTAATTTCCACTTAATTAACTAACTCTCACATGAGTTACCCTAGCACCACTTTGTGCATCAACCCCCATTGAGAGCCACTCCCCTACTGATAAAACAAGGATCTAAACCATAACCCAAGGGTAAACAAAGTGCATAAATGAATATTAAATCCAAACCATAATACAATAGGCAACACATCTCGTTCATAGTAACCAAGTGTTATAAACCAAATCACAACCATGTGCACTACCTAAAGAAAAAAAAGGGCTGAACCATAAATCACAACAACCCTATCATAAAATTACATCTAGAAGACTTACACATTCACAACTAACAGTTTCCCCTATTTATGTGAATAGAAGAAATCATAGTTAAATAAGCTATTCAGGCAAGTAATATGAACTATCATTAGGATTTCCTAAATGCAATTTCCATTTTCAGAAAACAATAACAATAATTTGCTCAAATAAACTAGCTTAATACAATTTCATCTATAGACAAAGGAATTAGATCTAATTGTTTAAATAAATTTCCCAATTTATATCTATGGAAAAATCAATTTCCTCTTTTAAATTATTTCATTATGAAAACATCTAACTCGTGCATTTGCATGCTCCTATTATAAAATCTAATTTAAATATATATAAATATACATATATACATATATATATATATATATATATATATATATTAATATATACTTACATATATATACATATATATATATATATAAATATATAATATATCTTATAAATTTAAAAAATTATATTAAATTCGATTAAAATAAATGGTGGACGTGAGTTTGATGGTTCACCATTACAATGGCAAGTTGAGTTCTCATAGACTATCGACCCCCTTCATAGGGGGTGTGACTGTGGAGGTAGAATTGGGCGCTGCTTGCACCGTCCACCTCCTTATGGAGCAATGGTAGTGGGGGTAACCCCAATGCCCCCTCCCTAAACTATTTACAACTTTTAAAATATTTTTATTTAAAATCCATGATTTTGATAAATAAATCACCATACAAAATATTTCAACCGATTTTTTCAATATAAAATTTTACAGAAGCTTTCAAAAATTATATATATAAATGCATATATTTATATATATGTACATGCTGACAAAACAAGGATAGACAACTAAGATGGGGTGGGTGAATCAGTTGTTACAAAAAGCTAACCTATACAAATTTAACCTATCCTTATATCTGATAATTAATAATGCAACCATAAGAACAACACATCAGAGACACACGAACACCAATATTTTATATGTGGAAACCTTGTCAGGGGAAAAACCACAATGGATGTTAGTCCACAAGATTATACCTTGTTTGAAGTATAATGAAGAATACAAAGAGAATGCAGTTGCATTCAGGCATACTACCTAGAGCACACTGCTCAAAGGTAAGGCTCACTACCTTACATACAAAAGTTAGATTAAATCCATCTAATGAATATGAACTGAGAAAATAGCTTATGCAATAGCATGATTATAGTTCTAGTTAGGCAAACAAAATTTCTTCAAACTCTTCCACCCTTCTGCTCAAGCTCTTCCATACTCTTATTTGAATGATCCGACCTTTATTCGCACTTGTACATCACTTGTACACTTGAGCACTTGTCTAAATGAGAAAAAAAATTGCATATATATATATATCCACTACATGAATTCGCATCCACTATTCAGTCGGCCAAAAATAAGGAATAAATTACAACTATCAGCCTTGATACATAAATAAATTACAATGCACACCAACACAAGTTAGTCACAATATAGTGAGGACCCATAGAAACATCTCCAGACATGCCAAAGAATGAAATATTAATCCTCATGGATCCGCAAAACGCTAGCATCACAATGTCGGCTAAGAACATGAACACTCAGGCACATATTAGAAAAATCTCTGATCACAAACACTTCAATCACTACGAACGTACAACAAGGATAGAGTAAGATCTAGACTCATCCATGAACATAAAAAGTACATGCACAACACATGAGATTACCATAATGTCATCCGCTTAAGCTAAGAACACCATCTACAGAAACTAAATAATAGTAGGCACACAAATCTTCATAACTTCCACAAAACTTAATGTGCACATCTAAAAATTTTAGACAACATAATAGAAAGGTTCAACAACAAACCCTTTGAAGCGCACCTTTAGATCTTCAACACACAAAGCTCTCCAACATTCTGAAATTCTTAGCTCCACTACCTATTTGTACTATATTTTAAAATTTTCTCAATCTCCTCAACATATACAACTTTAAGTAGATTAATATGCTAAGAGTGTTGACATCAATGAAAAACACATGTCAGAAACACAACCACAACATCCAATAATCTCCCCCTTTGGCATTGATGACAACACATGATGTTAAAAATAATACCATCAACCCAACTGACTTTTCTTCAACAATCCCCCCCTGAGATTGTGCACTTTTTCATGTTCCCTTCATTGCTTCTCTCCCCCTTTGAAATCAATGGAAAAGGTACACATGCTCTGATCTCAAATTTAAAACATATGACTACTCCCTTTGAGTATCAGACACCACAACATCAATCTATAATATGATATGGCAATGAATTCATAGATTGATGCAAATGATTACATCTTAGTTCTGATCAAGAGGGGAAATCACCCCTAACTTTCCTCTGAGGTACTCAAAATTATCCTTAGGAAAATACTTTGTAAGAATATCTTCTATTTGATCTTTGGTAGGTATGTACTCCAATTTGACTTCTTTGTCACTTACTTTGTCTCTCAAGAAGTGATACATGATGGATATATTCTTTGTCTTTGAGTGCAATAATCGATTCTTAGAAATGTTAATGGCACTTGAATTTTCACAAAATATAGCAATGGGTTCTTCATACTCAATTTTTACATCTCTCAAGATTTGATTCATCCATAATACTTTGGTACAATTGTTTGCAGTAGCAATGTACTCTGCCTCGATAGTAGATAATGAAACTGAGTTTTTCTTTCTACTTAACCAAGATACAAGCTTCTTACGTAAGAAGAATGCACCACCACTAGTACTCTTCCTGTCATCTATGTCTCCTACCCAATTAGCATTAGTAAAATAAATTAGAGTAAGGTAATCATCCTTAGGGTACAAAATGTTAGAGTACTAAGTTATTCCACTTAATTAATAAGTCAATTATTCCTCTAGGTTACTTAAGCTAAACTTAGGCACATTAATAATTATTTATTAATTATTAAGTGTGCACACTAGGGTTTCATATAGGGTTCCCTATTTTTAGGTTTTCTTGATCTCCTTCATAAGGATTGATCTTATTGTAGTTTTAATATTATTCAATAATCATTTTCTAGTTTTGTTAGCACATTCTTGCTTAAGAGTTTACAAAACATCTTCCTTTATTCTAGATATTTGTTGCATTTGATCAGTGATTGCATGTAGGTGATTCTTGGAGACTATGAAGTTGAATTTCTCAACTTCTACATAGTATCAGAGCTCCAGACATGTGGCTACATGTGCATGATTTGAAGATATTCATTCATATAGTTTTTTTCTGTGTAAGGGTTTTAAGCCAAGCTATTTTTTTGTGGATCTGGGGGTAGGCATTTTTTTATGCATTTTTTGGAAAAAACGGACGTCACCATTGTGCTCAAGACACCCAAAAACCCTAGGAATGCCTTTCATTTCATTGATTTTGGAGTTGTTGAAAAAAAAATGCAAAACATTTTTGCTAGGTAAGCCGTACAGCGTCCCTAGTACGTAGTTTGAGGCAAAAAATTCACGAAAATAATTTTTTTTTTTTTTAAAAATCAATTATTTTTGATAAAAACTTTGCACGCCCAGTTATAAATGAGCACACCGCCCGACCTCAACCTAGTGTCCACCTCCATTCACCGCTGCCACCAACACTCCACTCCACCTCCGTCGAGCTCCCTCTAGCTCCCGTGAGCTTACAACTCAGCACCTCGGTCACATCAAAACCTAGGAGCTCTACACTCAACCCCACCACTTAGTCATGTGGGTGAACAAGGGCTCCTCCCCAGCCCCTTGGTCCTTCATCTGGCTAGGGGCTTTATTGTTTTATCCCCTGAGGGTTGCAGAAGGCTTTATTAAGTAAATTGGATCAATTCCACGGAATCGGCTATAACTTGGGCATACAACATCATTTTTTTGCAAATAAGATATTGTCAAAAATATGGTTCAATGAAAATCATAGTGATGGAGGTTTTTTTTTTTTTTTTTAGTTTTGATGCCATTTTTTCCAATCAAAGTTAGAAGTTGTTCTTTCCACTCCGGGAGGCATAACTTTTGTGTCCTGATTCCATTTTGTGAAAACAAATAGTTGTCAGAAAGCTAGTTCAGTGCTCTAAACAAATCTCAAAACTATTTTTTTCTAGATTTTTTACCAAGTATCTGACATTCTTGTTTGATCTCAGACTTTACCTATTTAGTTATTTTCTTGGGAAGCATGCAATCAGGGTATTTTTTTGAGACCAACGAGCATTGTTTTTTTACTTCAGAGTATATATTTCTATTTTTTGTCATGAATACACATAATATTGCACCCCTTACTCCATTCAACTATTTTTCTTGGAAAAAAAATGGAGATTCATTTGAAACACAAAGGGTTGTACAGGGTAACCATGGGTACAAAAATTGAACCTATAGGTGCTACTGAAAAGATAAAGTGGAATAATATATGTTATGAAGCTTATGGTAAATTATGTATATCTCTTTCATCTGACCTTATTTTTCATATTGAGTCTTGCACTACACCCCATGAGATTTGGACTACTTTTGTAGTATTTGTTTGGGAAGCAGGATACAATGAGAGGGTTTCAATTAGAGAATGAAATTGTTGGCTTAAACCCTAGGGATTTTGACAACATCCAAGATTTTTTCACTAAACTCAAGTCTCTTAGATTGCATTTTTCATAGTATAGTTTTTAGAAGGAAGACTCTCAGTTGATATTATCCATTTTTTCTAAGCTTGGACTAGATTATTCAATTTTTGTATCTACCTTTTATGCCACTAGGGATGCACTTGGTACTAGATTTACTATGCCTTATTTTGATGATTTTTCATCTTCTCCCATTCGAGAGCAGACCAAGTTGGCTAATATGAGCAAGTTGAAGCCCTCTTCATCAAAGACACTTATTACATCACAGGAGCCCAAAGATCAGAAGTATTCTAGAGGCAAAGGAAAGAAACATAACCAAAAGGATTCCAAATCTCATGAGAAATAAAAGGAGTCCTCAGATTCATCATCCTCTTCTAAGGGGAAATCATCAATGAAGGAGAAGGGTCCATGTGCATATTGTAAGGGAGAAGGACATGAAGAACATAGTTTCTACAACAAGGAAATTGATGAGGTGAAGCATCCTCTTTAGAAACATCAGATTGATTTTCCTTCTAGGATATTTGCATCATCTCCTTCCCCTCATTCCTCTTCTTCTTCAGTGCAACATGATATGGGCACAACTAGTTTACATACTTCATAAAATATGAAAGGACATGCTCTTTGTGCTTCTGCAGGTCCTGGATCAAGTAGATGGCTTCTAGATTCAAGAGCGTCTCATCATATGGCTTCTTCAAAGTCTATGTTCACTTCCTTTGAACCTCACACTATGTCTCCTATTTATATGGGAAAAAATACATACATGAGTGTTATAGGGAAGGGGTATATTAGTTTTGGGGAAATTTTTTTTTAAGATGTCTTGTGTGTTCCATCTCCTCCACCTATTGTTGCAATTGTTGATATTTTTATGCCTACAGATGTGGTTTCTTCCATTTGAGTGCAACAATATCTAGTTGAGCATTCATCTTTGGAGGTTTCACTTCAGTCTTCACCTACTTTGACTTCTTCATTTGTTGAGGTGACACCTACTTCTATGGAGACATCTTGGGCTACACCTACTTCAACTTCAACGATTGCATTCATTTGAGCTCTTTCTTCTCACTTCTTTCAAAAGATGTGGTTTCTTTAGTCCTTTTGGAGCTACTTCATTATGGGGGGGCTATGTGGTCTATTTATTCCTCTCTTTTGGTGGGTTTCTTTCATGTATCTTTGTGATTTATGGTTTCCTTGGGGGGTCTTATGGATTCCCCCACCTTTCATCACTCAGTTCCTCTTTGCATTCTATTTTGGGGAGGAGTTTTGTTCCCACTGGGTTTTCTCCTTTACCCTGGTTAGTTTGTCCTACATTTCTTTTGTACTTGGGTACTTGATCAGGCCTTTGTTGTCAGGACCCATCTTTACTTTCATGCATATTTTTTCTAGTGTTTTAGCTACTCTCTAAGTTCATATTAAGTGGGGGTGTTAGAGTAATAAGTTATTCCACTTAATTAATTTAATCATATTGGTTAATTAATTAAGTCACGTATTCCTATAGGTTACTTAAGCTAAACTTAGGAAAATTAATAATTATTTATTAGTTATTAATTATGCACACAAGGGTCTCATTTAGGGTTTCCTATTTTTAGATTTTCTTGATCTCCTTCATACAGATTGATCTCATTGTAATTATAATATTATTCAATAATCATTTTCTAGTTTATCTAGCACATTCTTGCTTGAGTGTTTACAAAAAATCTTCCTTTATTCTGGATATTTGTTGTATGTGATAGATGATTACATGTAGGTGATTCTTGGGGACTGTGAAGTTGGATTTCTCAACTTCTACACCAAAGACCAAGATCAACTGTCCCTTTCCTATATCTGAATATTATTTTCATAGCAGACACATGGGACACTTTAGGATCATCTTGAAATCTAGCAATGATGCACACAAAAATCATTATGTCTAGCTGGGTCTGAGTCAAGTAGAGTATTCTTCCAATCATTGATCTCTATCTTGTCTTTTTTTCTTTGGGAGTATCATATTTCTGTGTAATTTTTCATCCATTCATCATAGGTGTACCAAATGGTTTTGAATCTTCCATGCCAAACCTTTTCAGTAACTCTTTCACATACTTGGATCGATATACAAATATTCCATCATCCAATTGAGTAATTTGAAATACCAAAAATAATTTTAGTTCTCCTATTATTGATATTTCAAATCCACCTTTCATTTCTTTGGAAAAATTGATACACAAATCATCATCACCTTCAAAAATAATATCATTAACAAATAATTCACTCATCAATTCTCTTCTCTGATCTAGTTTGAAATACAAATTGCTATTAGCAGTACCTTTGTTCAATGCAAGCTTCAACAAGTATTTATCCAATATAGCATACCAAGCTCTAGGGGTTTGCTTTAGTCCATAAAGATATTTCTTCAATTGAAATACCATTTCCTTTTCATCAGTCAACTAAAATCCATCTAGTTGTTCAACATACACTTCTTCTAGTTCACCATTCAGAAATGTTGATTTCACATCCATATGATAAAATTTGTAATTCTTAAAAGTAGCATAAGCAAGAAATAATCTAACAACCTCAATTATAGCAACATGAGAAATTTTTTCTTCAAAATCAATACCTTCCATCTGTGAGTATCCTTTGTAAACCAATCTTGCTTTGTTTCTGACCACATCCCCTTGTTCATTCACCTTGTTTTGAAACACCCACTTGGTTCCAATCACATTTTTGTTTTGAGGTCTAGGCACAAGATCCCATGTATTCTTCTTCTGTATCTACAACAATTCTTTTTTCATGGCTTCCATCCAATATTCATCCTTGCATGCTTCACTTATATTTTTAGGTTCAACTTTACAAATTAGACAATATTATTTTAGGATTATTCTTCTATTTTTCACACATTTTATTTTTTCTCCTATGATTTGACTATCAAAATGGTTTCTTCTTATATATTTAGGAGTTTTTGAGTTCTCTCTTACCTCTTGTTCTTGTGATCTTTCTTCTGCTTCTTGATTTCCTTGGTTCACCGAAAAAATTTGAAGTTGATTTTCCGTCTGAGCATCAATCTAGAATCATCATGTTGATCATTTGAATCATAATCACTAGATCTGGATGATTTACCAATGTCTTCATCAACCTTAATATTTTCACTTTCAACCATTTTCTTCAACCTTTTATTAAAGCACTAGTAGGATTTTCTTTTAGTAGAGTATCCTAGAAATATTCCTTTATCACTTCTAGCATCAAACTTACCTATATCATCATCTCTCTTGATGTAGCATTTGCTTCAATTTTTTTCGAAGTATTTTATAGTAGGTTGATAACCAAACCATAGCTCAAAAGGTGTCTTACCAGAGTTATTGTTGACATTCACACTGTTAATGGTGTACACAATAGTACTTATAGCTTCTCTCTAGTATAAATGAGGAACATTTTCTTCCAACATCATGGTTCTAGTAGTGTCTAGAACAGTTCTATTCTTTCTTTCAACAACTCCATTTTGTTGAGGGGTCTGGGGAGAAAATATCTATCTTTTTATTCCATTCTCTTCATAAAAAGAATTGAATTCCCATGAAGTAAATTCACCACCTATGTTTGACGTTAGAAATTTGATCCTTTGACCTGTCTCATTCTCTACCATAGCTTTAAAACTTTTGAACTTTTCTAATGCTTCCTGTATTTCTCTCAAGAAAGCAACCCATATCATTCCAGAATAATCATCAATGAGTAACATAAAATACCTTTCACCTTGTAGGATTCTAATTCTTGAGGGACCACATAGATCATTATGTATCAACTTAATTACTCCATTAGAGTTGTACTATTTTCTCTGAAAGGAATTTCTTGTCTTCTTTCCCATCTAACATTCCTTGCACATAGTGTTAGTAGGCTTCACTAACTTAGGTAGATCTCTGACTGCATGAGTAGAGGTTATCTTCATAATTTTATCAAAGTTCACATGACATAACTATCTTACATCAATTTGAGCAATCAAACAAATTTGACTAGCAACACTTAAATGAAAGATATTGCCTTTTGTCTTTGTTCCTAAAGAAAATTTATTTCTTCAACTTTCTGTTATTCTTCACTTACCTTTCTTGAACTGCAGATTGTAGCCTTTGTCTATCATTTGTCCAAGACTCAACAATTTATGCGTTAGGCCTTCTACATACAAAACATTACTAGTATTGTGCTTACCACCAATACAAATAATGCCTCTACCATGAATCACACCATCAATTTTGTCACCAAACCTCACAACACCACCATCATAGTTTTCCAAGATTAATTTTTTTTTTTTTCACAAGTCATATGATGGGAAAATTTGCTGTCAATTAACCACTCATCTTTCTCTTCAACTTTGGTTGCAAGGTCTTTCTCAACATTCACATTACTAGCAGATTTAGTGGACCTCTGACCATTTTCTTTGATATCAATAAATACCCATTCATCTTCATTTCCAGTTTCTTTATCCGATTCTTCATCAATTACACCTTCTTCAGCATAATAGCACTTTCTTTGAAATTTAGTGTTCTCAGGCTTATACTTTGAGATTGTTTCAGGACATCTAGAATGAAAATGACCTATCTTACTACAAGACAACCATCTAATAGGTAACTTTACTTTGCACTTACCACGACCTCTTGATTCTCTTCTCACAATCAATGATTCCAGTTCTTCCAATTCTCTTTCTTCATCTTCAATCTGCTTCATGTCATCTTTATATCTAAATGTTCTTTGGGAATTCTCTCTTGAACAATATCTATTTTTCCTAAATACGATAGCCTTGAAAGCAGATTCAGTCTTAGGAGTAGACTCACCAAATTCACTTAATTCAAATGCATTTTTTTTCCCAATCAACATGTCTTTTGTAATATTTTTCACTGTTCTGAGTTCATCAATAAGATGAGCTTTTGTCTTGTAGGAAGGGGGCATAGATCTAAGTATCTTAGCCACAATTTCATCATCATTAATAGTTCCACCGACACATCTAATTCCTATCACTAATTCATTTAACTTATGCAAGAAGGAAGAGATGTTCTCATCTTCAAGCTCTCCAATTTTCCTTTTAGACTTTGTAGCTTAGCGCTTTTCACTACTGCATCTCCTTCATACAATGTTTCTATATTTTTCCAAATCTGATATACAGTCTTCAATCCCATCACATTTATCATTTTTGAATCTGTCAAAGTAGTCACTAGTGTTTCTACTGATTTGGTATTAATTTCTTCTTGCTTGACCTCACCTTCAGAGGAGGGACCATTCTGAGGAATATTATATGCAATTTGTGTCAACTACCAGAAAGGTTCACCAATGCACCTAAAATTACATTCCATCCTAACTTTCCATAGAGAGTAGTTTTTACCATTGAATCTAGGACTATCCTTCTTAAATGATGCCATCTCAGATCAACTCAATTTGTTAAGCTTTTCTCAAAGGAACTAGCTCTGATACCAATTGCTAGCAAAACAATGATAGACAACTAAGAAGAGGGGTGAATCAGTTTTTACCAAAAACTAACTTATACAACTTTAACCTATCCTTCTATCACAAATTTGATAATTAATAGTGAAATCATAAGAAAAACACATCAAAGACACATGAACACCAACATTTTATATGTGGAAACCCTGTTAGGGTAAAAACCATGGTGGATGTTAGTCCAAAAGATTATACCCTATTAGAAGTAAAATGAAGAATAAAAAGAGAATGTACTTGCATTCAGGAACACTTCCTAGAGCACACTACTCAAAGGAAAGGCTCACTTCCTTACATACAAAAATCATATTAAATCCATCTAATGAATATGAATTGAGAAAAATAGCTTTTGCAATAGCCTGATTACAGTTCTAGTTAGGCACACAAAACTTCTTCAAAATCTTCCACCCTTCTTCTCAAACTCTTCCATAATTTTCTTTGAATGATCTAGCCTTTATTTGCACTTGTACATCACTTGTACACTTGAGCACTTGTCTAAATGAGAAAAACAATCTCATATATATATCCGCTACACAAATTTACATCCACTATTCAGTCGACGACATATAAGGAATAAATTACAATTGTTGGCCTTGATGCATGAATAAATTACAATACATACCAAAACAAGTCAGTCAAAACATAGTGAGGACCCAAAAAAACATCTCAAAACATTCCAAACAATGAAATATTAATCTTTATGGATCCACAACATGCGAGCATCACAATGTTTGCCAAGAACATTAACACTTGGGAACATATTGGAAAAATGTTTGATCACAAACACTTCAATTACTGTGGATGTACAACAAGGATAGACTAAGATCTAGACTCATCCATGAACATCACAAGTATATTCACAACACATGAGATTACCATAATGTCCTGCGCTTCAACTAAGAACACCATCTACATAAACTAGATAACTGTAGGCACATAGATCTTCATAACATCCACAAAACTTAATGCGCACCTTTGAAAAATTTTGAAAACATATTGGAAAGGTTAAAAAACAAACCCTTTGAAGCACACCGTCATATCTTCAACACAAATCTTTCCAACATTCTAACCTTCTCAACTCCACTAGCTGTCTGTACTATATTTTTACAATTTTCTCAATCTCCTCGACATATACAGCCTCAAGCATATTAATATGATAATAGTGTTGACATCAATGACAACCACAACATCCAAAAATACATATGTATATATTATTTTATATGTATATATATTTAAAATAGATTGTTACAAAAGAATTTTTTTTCAATATTTTCTACATGAGAAGATTTACAAAATTTTCTAGAAAAACAAATATTTACAAAAAATGTCTACACAAGGATATTTTCAAATTTTTACTAGAGGTTTTCAATTTTTCAAGCCAAATAGATCTCATTGGAAGAAAAGAAATATTATTCTACAAGAAGATATTTTCCAATACATTTAGAGTATTTTTTACAGATCTTGATTGGAAGATTTAAATCCATTTGTCTAGAGGTTTGGTATATTTTCTATAGTTTTCCTCCAGGGAATTATTTTGTTTTAAATCAATTTCTAAAGAAGCTCTAAATCCTTCATGACAACTTTCCAATTTTAAAATACATCAAATATTTTAAAACAAATATTTTTTTTTCATTTTACAGGCAATCTTTTCCAAAATAATAACTTATTATAATAGCCTTTCCAATTTTACTTTAAATAAAACAATTAAAGAACTTGTTTCAAAATATTAAAGATTCAAAGTTGAAGTATTTCCTCACTTTTAGATTCCAAAATAATCAAATATTCTTCCAAATAATCCTTTTTCTCGGAAGATGAAAACAAACCCATAGCCAATGTTCCGAAAGCTTCTTTTTTTAATTTTTTCAACAATCTCTTTCAATTTTCAACAACCTCTAAAATATCTTTCTTCATTTCCATGAAATATCCTATTTCCTCTTTAAGTTAATGCAACTATTCTCTTCGAGAATTAATTCCCAATAACAAATATTAATTTTCTAACAAATGTCACAATTAAAATATCTTTGCAACCAAATCAGAGATAATTATAAGATATTTGTTTATTTAAAATTTAAAATAAAAATTAATTTTAATTATCTTTTCAATTAAATTCACACTTCATTCAATTATTTTAAATAATTAAAGAAATGAAGATTTTATAATCCAACATTTTAATATAATTAATTTAATCACTATGTAAAATAAATTTGATCTAAATAATTGAATTAATTTACAAAATAAATTAAATCAATTAACTAAATCAAATTAAAAGATTCTATCAACATTATAAATATTAATTAACCTTAATTTCCCATAGAGCATACCTTGCAAAATAATTAAATGACAAGGAAAACTGAAATAACATTTCAATGAAGCATGACCAAAACAAGGACTGATGACACACTGCAACTAGGGTTGTGGTTTGACAAGGAAAACCTATTACTATCTCCCAATCAACTATTCCATTGGGCAATGGACATGCTAAAACCTAGGAATCTAGGTGGAGTCGATGTCCTGTACCTACAATCCTAAAATCAAAGAATATGTTGCGCATGTATATAGATAATGAACAATCACACCGTGAAGATAAAATTGTGGAACCACAGGGCGCTTGCAAGCGAGTGATGCAATCCCATTCCCTTCACTAATAGAGTGTCACAACAAGAATGACGAAACTAAAAAATCAATTAAATACGGATGAGCATATATCAATATCAACTAAAATAATCAACTATTATAACCAGAGAGCGTTTCATAATCCATAAACATCAATATAGAGTGCCATCACATCTCAATATAAAAACCATCATCACTATAAATTCAATGATCAAATAACATCATAATATCGTAGTCTATCAAAATGAAAGCATTGTCTGAAAACATAAGAAAATCAGAGGGGGTACTACATCCTCCCCCCTAGGATTAAGCTTACTCTTGGAAGCCTATGAAAAAATAGGGATAGAGCTCCCTCATCCTACTTGCATCTTCTCAAGTAGTTGATGTGTCATCTCTTAGATCCCATTGGACCCTGACCTGCTCAATATTTGAACCCGTGAGGACGAGTCTCCTGTGTTGTGTGACAACCATGGGCTCCAAAGTTAGTTGCTTTTCCTCTACCTATAAGGAATTAAAATCAAGGATTTGAGATATATCAAGGTGGTAAGACCTAAGTACTGAAATAAGGAATACATCATGTATGCATGAGAGATTAGGCAGCAAAGCAAGACAGTAATTCACTGATCCAATCTTCTCAAGAATATCGAATGGCCTGACAAAGAAAGGTGTGATATTGGAGCCCTTTCCATATCAGATTGGACACTTTCATGGACACACTCACAAGAAGACTCAGTTACCTACTGCAAACTGATGATTCACCAAATGCACATCTGGATACTTTGTTTTCCTATCATATGTAGCAACCAAATGCTCCCTAATTTAGATCACCTGCAGCTCTATATTATGAAGAATATAAGGACCCAATAGAACTCTATCCTCTAACCAATCGCAACTCAAAGGAGTTTGACATGATCATCCATACAATTCCTGAAAAGGATGCATACCATTCAAAGTTTGATAACTATTATTATATGAAAATTCTACTAAATGGAGATAGTCCTCCCATCATGCCTGCTGGTCCATCACATACATGTGTAAAATATCCTTGAGGATGTGGTTTAAACTCTTTATTTTTCTATATGTCTCAGGGATATATGCTAAACTAAAGTTCAACTATGTCCCCATAGCATGTTGCAATGACATCCAAAGAGATGAGGTAAGCACAAGATCCCTATCAGAAATGATCCAATGAGGAATGTCGTACAACCTAAAAATATCTCCCATGAAAATTCTAGCAATGGATGAATCATTATAGAATGAATGAACAGGCAGAGAGTGTGCTACCTTCATGCACCTATCCACTATCGTCATAATGGCATCATGTCATCATGAATAATTGGGTAATGCAACAAGATTATATCCCATTTCCACTTTGGCACCAAATTTGGTTACAAAAGTCATGTGAGATGCTTGTGTTTAACCTTCACTCCCTAACACTCCAAAGACCTCAACACAGTGTCAGTGATGTCTCATTTCATACCTACCCCAAAGTATAGTTGTTGCAAATCAGCATGCATCTTATTCACTCAAAGATGAGCTGAATAGGGTTTTCGATGTGCCTCTAACATAATCAAGGTACAAAAATATCTAGAAGATGGAACATAAATGTGTCCCATATGTTTCAAAAAACCATCTGACTCTAGAGAATAACCTGAAAATATGCACTCAAGATTCCTTCCTATCTCTATCTTTGATCTCACCTCTTGATACTAGTTGTCTGTAGGAAGTGTAGAAAGAATCTGACTCCTAAAATCCACACCAAGATTCACATCTAACAACTCGTGTCTTCATCTGCTAAGAGCATACAAAACTATGTTCTTCTTCCCCTAGATGAAGTTTACCTTGAATTCATACTCACAAATGAACTCCATCCATCGCCTCTACCTGACATTAGGATTAGGTTGCGTGAAGATGTACTGTAGGCTATGATGGTCACTATGCAACTCAAATCTATGCCCCAAAAGGAAATGTCTCCACCTCGTCAAAACATATAATACCATTGCTAACTCAAGATCATGTGTGGCGTAATTGAGGTCATGATCCTTGAGTTTATGAGATTCATAGTCAATAACTCGACCATCATGAATCACGACAACTCCTAATCCCTACAAAGATGTGTCTATACAAACAAAAAAAAATCCAGTAGGATTAGGTATTGCAAGAATTAGTGCATTGTTCAACCTCCCCTTCCGAGTCTGAAATGCTTCCACACACTGCTCTAACTAGATGAATCTCTTCCCTTTCCTCTAAAGATAAGTGATAGGATGTAATATCCTCAAGAAACCTTGAACAAAGTGTTTGTAATAACCTGCTAATCCCATGAAACTATGTATCTTTTCCAGTTTAGTGGGCATAGGCCAATCTAAGATCACTTGGATCTTCTCAAGGTCCATTGCAATACCCTCTTTTGATATCACATGTCCAAGGTACTTAACCTCGGTCTTAAAGAACTCACATTTTTATAGGTTAGCATACAACTGATTGTCTCTCAAACACTGCAAAATTTCCTTATATTCTCATCATGCTCCTCTACTGTCCTGGAATAGATCAAAATGTCATCAATGAACATAAGTACAAATCTATCAAGATATCTGTGAAAGAATTCGTTCATCAAGCTCATGAACATAGGTGGTGCATTCGTCAAACTGAATGGTACCACTGTAAACTTGTAGTGACCATATCAAGTGTGAAATGTTGTCTTATGAATGTTGGAATCAAATATGTGTAGCTGATGGTACCCTAACTTAAGATTGATTTTTGAAAAGACCATAGCACACTTGATCCGATGAAACAAATTATCGATCCTAGGTAAGGGATATTGGTTCCTAATTATCACTTTATTTAGCTGACGGTAGTTTATGCACAAACAGAGCGATCCATCCTTATTCATCAGAAAACTTACTAGTGCTCCCCAAGGTGAAACACTAGGGTGGATGAAACCCTTCACTAGCAACTCCTCTAGCTGCAAGTAGATCTCCTTAAGCTCTTGTGTAGTCATATGGTATGGAGCTCATGAAATAAGCTTGGATCCAAGTATAAGATCAATCTTGAAATCGATGTCTTGCTAAGGTGGGATCACTAGAATATCATTAGCAAATACATCCATGTATTGCTAAAGTATGGGGTGGCTATTAACTCAAAACATGTTTAACACCACACCATGTAACCCTAGAGGATGATGCAAATGCAACAAAACCGTAATTTTTTTTTTTAAAGTGCAATTAACAATAAGTAAAGTGAACTACACTTAACACATATATCCACTAAGGTATGCAACAACACTTACATTTTAAATCCCATAAAATACAAAACTAAACTCACCCATAGGATATAAATTATACTCATAAAATTAAAAACATATATCTAATAATATTAATATCATTTCGAGGATAAAAAGTACAAAATAAAACCATTCATAGATGGCATTTATTCAATATAGTAGTTATCAGGCTCATTTCCAAAATGAGGGAGATCATATAACAATATTACAATTACAATGATACAAGAATTCTCCTTGAATAAAAATGAGGAGTAACACATATATAATAAAATATAATTGATCCAATCGAACAAGGGTACATGTACCACCTTGTGATTGGTTCTTCGGTATAGATTTCACTATGCTTCATATGCAAGCTTTCATCTAGGAGCCTTTCCGACTCTCACATTTTTTTTTCTGATAAGGTACTAGCCCTAGAAGTGTTCAGATAGATCTATAATATCGAGAATGATTACTAGGGAGGGAAGCATCTGACATCCTATTTGGTGTTGTTGGCCATGTTTGGTTTTGTATCATTGGTAAAGAAAAAGAGCTCGAAGGTGAACAACTTAGAGGTTTTGTACTTTGAGTTGGGTAATCTCGAGCTGATAGTCATCTATGACACATGGCGATACAATCCTGAGAACAATATGTTAGAGATTGGCATTAGGATTCCCCACTAGCCTCGGCCATTCTGGGACACTCGGAGAAATGTAGATGAGGGAAATATAAGACTATTCATTTGCCTAGAGTATATACCTTCTAACTCAGGTTGATCGCCTTGGCTAGAATTTTACCACATTACAGTGAAGCCCAACCCCAATCACAAGATGAGTCAAGTTCTATGTAGTCAGTTGAACAAGCTCTGGTGGAAGCCTGATAGAACTAGGTACTTTTGGACATATAGGCAAGAGGTAAAGATGACAAATAGGCTCTTCCAGGAGGTGGATTCAGACAACCGGTTTGATGATATCTGGTGTCACAAACATTCAGATAGAAAGAAATCTCCAAACCCTTTGGATTATTAGAAGTTATTTCAAGCAGAGAGTGCAACCCTAGAACATGGAGAAGAGGTAGCCCAAAGGGCTCCCACTGCTGAAAAAGATCCTACACAATACGCAGATGTTAGAGCCTACTAGCTCCTCTAGATCAGGCGCGAAGAGGCCAAGGTCTTCCAGGCACCTACGAAATGTTATTTTGGATCTTGATAGTTCCTTGGAGGAAAAGCAATCATTAATGGGAGAATCCATAGGAAAGAAGGAGTCAAAGTGAGAAGTTGTGGTGTTGGTTGCAGGTCTTCGAGAATATCAGGTATTTTTTCCCCCTTCTCCTCTCTCTATTATGTCTTTTCTCTCCTCCTTGTCTACTCTTTCTACTTCATTCACACCAGCTATCCCTATCGCTAGGCACCCAGGGTAGACCAATATTATTTCTCCTGGGGGTCCCTTTCCATCTCCTATTTTTCCTCCCACCTTTGAAACATAAATGGTGGCACATCCTGACCCTTTGAGTGAGAAATTTGCGTCCCCAAGATCCAGCATGTTAGTTGGTGCTTCCCCAGATTTTCCTCCTACCATGTTTCCATCATATCCGAGTGGCCAATTTATCCCACCTTTCTCCCCAACAATTATTACTAGGCCCAACAAGTCCACCAATACTTTAAGCAAGCTATCCTTCCCACTAGAACTCCCTAGAGAGTTACCTTTTGCTCGTCGACTGGAAATTTTTTCCTAGGAGTATTTTTTGCGGGTGAATGCAAATAAAAGTGACCGAGCAAGCCGAATACAAAAAATAAGGGAAAAGGATGTAGGTAGGAAAGCAAAGCCTCTCTTGCAAACTATGTTCAACGAGAGGCCAAATTCATTGATATTTGCGAAAATCACCCCCAATGTGATCAAGGCGGTCAGGGATATGCTGCCAAGTGACTATTTTTTCAATGTCATAGGGTTGGACTTGCAGAAGGCTTGTTCGAAAGATAAAGTTGAGTTGATGGAAGAAATCCAAAGGGTGGTGACTACCAACTTCTTCAATCTTAGTCGCCAAATGAAGAAAAAGGATGAGCAATTGAAAGAGCTAAGGGGTAAGGTAGATATTTGGGCAAACAAGCAAAAAGCCTAGAAGGTCAAAATTAATCGCATGTAGAATGAGAAGAATGTCTTTAAGGGAAAGGTAAATAAGATCCAGGCTTTGAGTGTGGATGTTGTTTCAGCCCTATGTAAAGAGATTGAACAATGCCGAGTGACTGAAGAAACCCTCCATGATGAGTTCAAGCAAGAAAATGATGGCTTGAAACATCTCCAACAAAGCACTAATGAGGAGGTAAATGGGATGAACGCTGCTTTCAATCATGAAAATAAGAATCGAAGATAGCAAGAATTGGCCTTGGGAGATAAATAGAGAAAAATTTATACTTTGAGTTAGTTGTCTATCCTGGAAGGAAGCTTATCAGAGTTGAAGGTGGACCTAAGCAAAAAAACTGTAGAGTTGGATCTTTTGAGAGCCCAATCTCTTGCACCCCAAATGAGCTCGCTAAAGATTGCTAAGGAACTGTATGTGTCATACTGGGACAAGGTCAAAGCATTATGCCTTAATTTACAACCCACTTTAAAATTTATGGCACAGGCAAGCAGTTTATGCGGGGTAGTTAGCAAAACAATGCAGCGAGTGTAGGAGATGACTTCTGATAAAGTTCTAGAGGCTAGACGATTGTTAGGAAAGTTATATAATACTTCTGATGAAGCACTGAGCGGCACGGTGATTGAAGATCGAACAACGATGGCTATGGGCGAAAATATTCTCGTCTTTATGCACAAAGCCACTCAACATGTGGGAGAATGTCGGGCCAATTTGAACTAGATTACCAGTCATATGTGGGAAAAAATTCCCACTTAACTCAGTGAGGCCTCCCATCACCCTTCATCACAGATCAAATGGTGGCAATTATCAAGCACATAATTGCAAGGATCGAGGAGAAGAAGCAGGATATTTCAATTTTACAATACTTTGATTAGTCTCTGACTGTCAAAAATATTGAAGGCATAGTGCATCAGCTGGCATAGCTCTTTTTCCAACTTGATTTGGTGGCAAAGGTATCTGGTGGATTTCCTTTTAAGGCAATCATTGATCTTCAGCTAGCACACAAAAATATGTGCGCTCTCTCAGCGCCATCAAATGAGGTTTGGACCGGCCTTCAAGTTGCCCTCTCTCAACTATGAGCAATAATGGTGGTGTTGAACCAAGGTTTCTAGGGTTATTCATTCTGGAGGTGAAATTTCCCTATGAGTCACCAAACTATGAACATTTATTAACGAACTGCCATGTGCCTTTACGGTTTTCTTTTATTTTCATGACTTCACCTTAATTTTTATCGCTCGCGGCTTCTCACCATCTTCAATGTGGCCTCCTATTGGAACTTCCTATTGTGTCGTGTTGCTTTTCTTTTTTCTAGGCTCCATCTATTCGACGTGTGGCTTTCTCTTGTTCCAATCTAAGTTGAGCACACTCTACGATTTATTTTTCTTGGCGTCTTCCATTTGGCTTCCCTTCATAGATTTTTTTTGGGGCATACCTCCTTCTATTGTTCAGGCTCTGTGTATTCGATGCATGCCATTTTTTTATGCACCTGTTATTTAAGATTTTCCGCCTGTGCGTTGGTTCTCCTCTACTGCCGTGTGTTCTCTATTGTTGCTATGTGGCCCTGTTGTTGGATGATCTTTCTATTTGATGCCGGCTTGGGGGTATCTAGAGCATCAATTTTTTTGCATAACATCTTTCTTGTAAAGGCTTTCAGGCGGCGAGATGGCTAACTTAAGTGGCCTCTTTCTCTTTGTAGTGGTTGTTGTTAGATAGAGGAAAATTTCCCAAGTACTGGGAATTTTCTTTTCATAATATTTACTATTGAACTTGAGTTTCTAAACTGTGCCAATCAATTCGGCCTCTCTATTTTTCATGCATTTAATAGAATATTAAAACTGTGCTTTCATTTCCTAAAGTATATGAATTTCTATTTCAAGCTTTTGTAATCTTCATATAGCTTAATAAAATGTAGATCATGTTGTTAATCTTCTGTGTTGGCCTATTCTATGTTGGCTATTCTATGCAATTAATTTATGTTCTTATGTTTCAAGTGTTTCCAAAGCATCTCTTTGATAAATGAAAGTTACTATTCGAGCCTTTGTTTCAAATTTGTGCTTAGTTATTTCTCTTATGATTTGGCACATCACCTTAGTTTAGGTTTGATTAGTAAATTTTATCCTTCTAACCCTTTACCCCCCCCATAAAAATGAAGATCTAGCTTCAATAAAATCTGGTGGTCACTTAGCCATGCGCAAAAGTCCCTAGTAGATAAGTTTCCCATAAGACAGTTGCCCCTACAAAATTTTTGCATCAATTTTTTTTCTTTTGGCATGCTCGGTGGGACTCGAACTAGCCCATTCACTTGATAATTGCACTTTATGAGCCATAGTCCCGCCACTAGGTCTCAAACTAGAAAAATCCTTGGATTTCATGTAGCACCATTGGTTTTAGTTTAGGTGCGAGGTCGGTAGGATAATACTTCACTTTCCCCTTCTCCTCCATCTCTTGTGGTAATGGCCACTAGAAATTATGTAGCCTGGGATATTGGTAGTCCTCAAGTAGCGCTCGTGCCTCCTGCAGTATGGGATCCAATTCTGACTTCTTTTTTAAAGGCTATAGCTAAGTTTTTCGGGGATGAATCAAAAACACTAATGGAGCATTTGCAGAATGTAGCTGATGTATGTCTAGTGCATGGCATTTCTATTTAAAATGTTGTTGGAAGATTTCTCAGCACCTCTTTCGAAGGAAAGGCTTTGAACTGGTATTGTACTCTTTCGTCTAATTTAGTTGCTACTTGGGACGATCTTGGAGATCCATTCTATGAATGTTTTTCAAATGTTGGCGACAAGTCTTCGTTATATCACCAGTTGGCCCATATAAAGTGAGCTCCTCATGAAGCTCTACCCGAATTCAATGCTTAGTTTTATTCCAATTGGCAAAGAGTTCCTGTTGGTAGTCGACCACCTCCAGATTTGGCATTCATGTTCTATCTAAAGTCTATAAATGTTGATATTTCCATGATGCTATAGGCCCTCGGTGGAAATAATCTACCTAATGCATACAACCTTGCCGTCACTATGGAGAATAATCTTATTGTTGTTGGAAATTTGGTGCCAAGACCCATCATACCATTTTTCCTGAAATTTAATGCCACAAAAGCTAAGGTAGCTTGAACTAGCACTCTTGCAATTCCTCCCCAGTCTATGTACATGTATCCAGGAACGTCGTCGAGTGTAGCTCCAGTGCCTAACCCCCTAATGGCTTAATTGAATGAGATGAAGGAGAAAATGCGAACCATGACAAATGAATTGACTAGTATGAAGCGGCAACAATATAGTTACCAGAAACAAACCTACCAAAAATATCAAGGAAAGAAAGCTCCTTTCCACTCAAAGTAGTGGCAAGATAGATCGTGTGGAAATACCCAAGCCCAAAAAATAACCAAGTTATTCCTCTGACTATGTTGATGCACGTCTAGATTGACATTGTTGCTCCACTCATCGAGCCATCAAGTTCATTTGTTGAGGCCATATCAGAGGATATTCCTTCTCTCACAGATGACAGATTCAGCACACCTGTTATCCCTTCTTCATTGGAGATTCCATTTCAGGATCATCTTGAGTTGTTTGATTCACCATTTTGTTTTTCATACACTCATGTTGATGTTTCGTTCTTTAGTGCACATCATCTAGGACTTCCATTTTCACCTCACATCCAGGGATTTCCTCATCTTCGACCATTGGATCTGTTTCTTCCTCTGAGGTGACACATCGGTTTCATCATTGGCACAGGGGTTCTCTCATTCTGGGGGGGCTTTGAAGTCTCCACTCTCTCTCATGGGGGGGTATTTGATTGTATATCTGCATATGTTCTTGAGAGAGTCTCTTGAGACATTTCATTTGTACTTTCTTTTTGCATCTCTTTTTGGAGAGGAGTTTTTTCCCACTGGGTTTTCTCCTTTTCTCCATTTCATAGAGATTTCCTTGTACTTGGGTACCTGATC
Source organism: Sequoiadendron giganteum (assembly GCA_007115665.2). Lineage (NCBI taxonomy): Eukaryota > Viridiplantae > Streptophyta > Pinopsida > Cupressales > Cupressaceae > Sequoiadendron > Sequoiadendron giganteum. Next base: position 787,981,656 of record CM021101.1, on the reverse strand, counting down.
AGGCCTAGTTGCCGGGACCCAATTTTACCTTCATGCATTGTAGTTACTTTTGCTTTCTTGCACTAGTTTGTAGCTGCACTCTTGCTCATCTTAAGGGGGGGTGTTAGAGTAAAGTAATTAATTAACTTTACTCTCCTCTTAAGATTTCGCCTTGCACACATATTAGTCATTTAATAATTAATATTAATTATTAAATGCACTCACCTTTAGGGTTAGGTTTTCCTTTTAGGTTTTGATCTCCTTTTATAAGGATCGATCTCTTGTATTTGCTTAATGCTCTATTTCATTTTTTTGGAATACATCTTGCACATTGTGAGAGCCAAACCCTCATCTTGATCTCTCTCTTTCTCTGTGACAAGTCTTTTGCATGCAGGTATTAATTGGGGTCTGTGGATTTGCATTTCTCAAATCCTACACTAGCAACAAGACAAAATAATCTTTCTGAAGATACTAATTCATGTTTCTTCCCTTGTAATGATGCACACATGCACCGAAATTGTCCACAAGGGAATTTGCAATAGAAGATAGTAGAGCAACATAGCCAAGGAAACACACATGATCATGAAGGCCAGACATATGCCTCTCAACAAATGGATAATGCAGTCCTCACTGCTCAAATGCGAGGAATGTCTATAGAGCAGGAGCTAGACATAGCTCTGGACCAAGTGTTCTTTTCATGGATGGAAGGAAAAGAGTTGGCATTCCTGAATAAAATTATGATAACCCAAGTTCCACAAGTGCAATCAGATTACAATATGCATTCAAAGTGGAGAATCACTAGATAATTCACATCTTCACTGATTGCAAGGGTTCATCTAATTCAATGCCCAACCCATCGACAAATTTGTCGGTATTTCCACAACAGTCCAAGGTGGTTGCTCCTAGTTCCTTGAATCCACTTCATTTGAAATAAAAAGCCCCCATGATCACCCTGGTTGTTTCTAAACAACCGGATGTACCAGCTACGAAGCAGAAGGAGCAAGCTACTATGACTCATCAGTCATGAATACCATTCAATGTGGTGGAGAAGCTAAAGAAATCCTCTACTAATATTTATTTGTGGGATATCCTGGCTATCCCAAAGAAAAAGCTACTATTATAGAAGAAATTATTGGGAGAAGAAGACATGAAGATTTTGGAGCATCCCTTAGAGAACAAGACATCCAAGATAGACTTGGATAGAGTTTTAGCCAATCAACAAGAAGAAAGAAAATTCAAAAAAGAGAGTAAGCCTAAACCCAAGCCTTTCTTTCTAACACTAATAACTTTATGGTTGATTCTAGTGCTAGCACCACCATCATACTGAAGCAAGTAGTTGATGCTCTGGGGCTCAGATACGAGCCTCTTAACAAAGGAGTCATGCAACTTGATGGGAAAAAGTTTGACACCGTCGGAGTAATTAAAGGATTTTCCATGACATTATTTTCCTCTTCGAGCATTATTGTGAATCAGGATACTATGCTCAGCGATGTCCCTCGTCTATTCAGGACATGTTTGTCCTGATAATTCATTGCAAATGTTGGAGGATACCTAGCACTGGACTAGAAACACCTGATCTTAAGAGCCAAACCTGGAGCTAAGATGAAATTATTGTCGAAAAATTTGCATTCCAAACATGTGGTTGATGAGGCCATGATCAACTTTGAAGCATCACATACCTTAATCACCTGGGAAGAGTTGTTCAATGTTAAATTTGTTGAAGAAGAGGAAGCAAGTAGCTCCCAGATGAAGAATGAAGAAGCTCTTTTGAATGAATTGATAGACACGGATCCTTTCAAAAACTATCATGCAAATAGGATTGGAACATATGTCATACATGAAGGGGATGAGATTATGCCCAGAGTTACTAAAGATCCCAGAGACGAAGCATCCTTAGAGTTATGGACCTTACACTTTGATGGAGCAAGATGTAGAGTAGGAGCTGAAGCAGGAATATGTTTGATATCTCCATCCGACAAAAATACCTTGAGGTCTTACTACTTCCAGTTCGCATGCTCGAACAATGAAGAATAATATGAAGGCCTTGTCCATTGTTTGAGCTTGGTAGAAAAAATGGGTGCAAAAAAAAAAAGGGTGTTCCGACATTGAAAATTGGTGGTCAACCAAAACTGAGGGCTATCTACTGCAAAGAATGTCCACATGCGATCATACCAGCATAAGGTCTGGGATTTGATTGAATTATTTGAGGCATTCAACATCCAAGCTATTCCTAGAGAGAAAAACTCTGAAGTTGATTGAATGGCAACTGTCAGAGTTCAGTTTGAGCCAGCTTTCAAGTTACTAAAAAATAAAAGTGTAGTGCGAGTAATTGTGCAGCCCATTGTCCTGAATAATGATCAAGACTGGTAGGTATTTGATAGTGATGCTCATATTGCGTGATTTCTCCAACTATCTAGATAATTTTCTGACCAATTGCAGCCAAAGATCACCAAAGCCTATGGAAATCAAATAATTTGACTCAAATCCAATAAGCTCCCCAGGGGCCTAGTTACTCTAGAGAGTCTTTTTGACTCTAAAGATGCAAGGAAAGATAAAAGGAAGCTTGTGGTGTATAAAGGCGATTATACCAATTTACATATCAGAGAAGATAAAAAGCTCAAGGTTGGAAAAGGAGTCTCCCAGAAGAATAAAGATAGGCTAAAGCACTTTTGCGAAGAGTATCCGAGTGTGGTAGCCTGGTCATATGATGATCTTAAGGGATATGATCCCAGGATTACCTATCACACCATTGAGCTACTAGAAGGAGAAAAGCTAGTTCGTAAGAGGTAGAGGCTAGTAAATCCAAAGATTGAGTCACTCATGTCACAGGAGTTAAATAAATTGATACCATCATGGATAGTGTTCCCAATCAAGCGCAACACTTGGGTGTCTAGCCTTGTTTCAGTCTAAAAGAAGAATGACAATATACGATTGTGTGTGGACTTCTGAGAATTGAATAAGGCATCCCTGAAGGACCATTACCCCTGTCTTCCATGGAGGTAATTTTATAGATGGTTGCTAGTTTTGAAATGTTTTTAGTGTTAGATGGTTTCTCCAGCTATAATCAGATTCGTGTGAAGGAGGAAGACTAGCACAAAACATCGTTTACTACAAAGTGGGGAACATATGTGTATACTAAAATTCCCTTCAGACTTTCAAAATGTTGGAGCTAGTTTTCAACGAGCTATGGATATTTCCTTTAAAGATTTGATACATAAGATTATCCTTATCTATTTGGTTGACCTGATGGTGTTTTCTAAATCTGCTGAGGATCATTTTGATCACCTCAAGCTTGTCTTCCAGAAATCCTAGGAGTTCGAGTTTCTCTAAACACAAAGAAATATGAGTTTGGAATTCCTCAAGAGAAGCTTTTGGGATATGTTTTCTCAAAAGAAGGTATTGCTATTGATCCAGAAAGAGTTAATGAAATTAAGGAACTCCCTCTACCTATGAACAAGAATGAAGTACAATTGTTTTTGGGTAAGGTCAATTTCATCAGTCGATTCATTGTGAAATTTGCATGGATCATCCAACCTATTACCCTAATGCTGAAAAAGGACAAGATTTTCAAGTGGATGACGAAAGCCAGAAAATATTTTGAGCTAATAAAAGAGGTTATCTCTTTTGCTCATGTATTGATTAATCCGGATTTGTCAAAATATTTTACTATGTACATCTTTGGTTGTGGAAACAATATTGCCACGGTGCTAATGCAGAAGGATAATAAAGATATAAGAGAATCACCTACTGCCTTCTATTCGCGCACCGTGAAAGAATATGAGGTGAAATATACTTTTGTAGAGAAGCGAGCTTTTTCTATTGTAAAGCGGTTGAAGAAGTTCTGACACCTTATATCATGCAACAAGGTGATTGTTTGTGTGTCACACCCTAGTGTGTAGGAATACATTATGGAAGGAGAAATCACTGAGAAATGGGCTAACTGGATAACTAAGATCCTGGAATATGACATTGAAATTAAGCTAGTTAAGAATATCAAAGGAAAGGGACTGTGTGAGTACTTAGCTGAAAACAGTTAACCAGTTGTTGAGTTCAAAATTTCGGAACCCGTGCTGCTGAATGAAGAAATCTTTGATGATGATTGGTTGGAGGCCAGGATAAATTAAATGTAGACTGAAAGGTATCTGACCGATCTCCCTTCATTTAAGAGAATTTTTTATTGATTGAAAAATAATGGTTTTTTTCTCTTGGAGGGAGTTCTTTTCAAAATAAATTTCAATGGGATCCTATTAAGATGTGTGATTGCAAAGTAAGCAAAAAGGATATTGGAACAATATCACAGTGGCTCGACCGGAGAGTATTTAATAGTGAAGACCACTGCAATCAAAATCATATGTGTTTGTTATTTGTGGCCAACATTATTCAATGACTCATTTTCATTGGTGAATTCTTATAGTGAACACTAGTTTTTTGTTCAGAAAAGGAAAAATGTTGCTATGCCACTAAAGCCAATAGTGGTGGAAGAACCTTTTGCTCAATGGGGTCTTGATTTCATTGGCATGATTAATCCTTTCTCATTAGCCAGACACAGGTGGATCTTAATATAAACCAACTACTTCACATGATGGGTAGAGGCTGTACCATTGAAAAATGCAACGACAGCATAAATTATTAAGTTTTTGGAAGAACTGGTAGCTAGATTTGGCCCGCCAAAGATGATTATTTCTGATAATGCTAAGGATTTTATTGGCTCTAAATTGAGCCAATTTGCATTAAAATATGGATTCTTCTTAAAAATATATTCTAATTATCACCCACAGGGGGATGGACTCGCTGAATCTTTTAACAAAAACCTCATCAGGTTGATTAAAAGAATAGGCTCAGAACACTAGAGGAAGTGTCATACAAACCTCCGAACAACGCTATGGGCAGACCATATCATGCCCAAGAAAATATTGAAGACATATCCTTATGAGATGGTGTATAGGAAGGAGGCATTGTTGTCCATTTCTATGGAAAGCCCTGCTATCCAACTACTCAAATGTCTTGAAATTGAGCAAAATGGAGCTATGGAGGTATGATTTTCTGAGTTACTTGAGATTCAAGAGAAAAGAGAGCATGCTCTCAAGGAAATGAACAATCGCCAATAGGCGGTAAAGAGGTGGTTTGATAAAAAAACATCTGACTAGGGGCTACAATGTGGAGACTTGGTGCTCAAGGTCAATGAGTGCGGAGCAAAGCCCGACCAACATGGCAAGTTTGACAATCTCTAGGAAGGGTTGTTCAAGATCATCCAATGCAAACAATATAAATATTTTGATTTAGAGACCATGGAAGGTAAAGCTTTGGGTATTCCAATCAATGGAATACATCTTAAAAAGTTTTGTTAATTCAACTTATGCAGTAAATTTGTAAATATGTAAATATTTTTCCTACTTTATTAGTTGGGTTTTTCTCAGTGCTTTTTTAATAGCAACCACAGTATTGGAAAATTGAAATAAAATGAAGAAGGAGACAGAATGTGAAATTTTTTCATATTATATTACTTTCAGGAGCATTCAAATTTTATATACATATCATTTAGCGAGGCCCTAGCCATGTTTCAATATATATAGATATATCCGCTGACATTTTGGTAGAGGTTAGCAAACAAAAAAACAAAATGGGAAAATATTTTGCACACTACTTCAAGCATTGGAAGGACTAGTGGCAACAATAGGTGGCATAAGGTGGGGAAACACCATCCTCTTGAAATCCTCATACCATTACACATTTCAGAAGGGTTCAACATTATGCATTCTCATGAGGAAGTGGCAGTCGACATGAGCCTTGTGGTGGTGTTCCTCATGCGTTTCGAGCTCAAATCCACACAGAAAGGGCCTGGTTGGCATGGGTCCTTCTTCCTAGAGCAACCGATATAGGTTGCAAACAAATGGGATGCCACGATCAAATTCAACGGCCTATACCATGTTATCCAATCCCCCGAAGTAATGCCGAGGAAAAACCTGCTTGGCCAGCTTCAAAATTTTGCACTTGGAGATGCTAATGTCTAGTAGAGAAGCAACGAAGTGAGAGTAGATGCTAGTGTTTACTCTGTACTAGTCCTCATACTACACAATCCTTTCCTTTTACCCATTTTATAGCTTTCACATATAACAGGTTTTTTACACCTGTTATGCATTTTAAATGCCTACACCTAACCTTTCATAAAAAAACAGCCTGAGTCTTCTTACAAACCAGTCTAATTTGAGTTTCCATAATCTATTGCTACTCTAGACAAATGATAGATTACTAAGATATACCAGGGCCTAATCGCTATGATGTTGAATATAATTTTGAATTAGCAAGCTTGCCAAGGGTCCTATTTATCAATAGTTAGGGTTCTCCTTAACGAGGCAAGGTATGATTACATCAGAAGAAAATGGTGCTGAGGATCCTTGATAATCAATGTTGTGGCATGCAAGATGATGTAAGTAATCAGATGCGGTTTCCACTTGCTCTATTCGAGTTTTCTAAATAGGGACAAGAATGACACAGTCGTCAATATGAAATTATCTTGTCCTCATTATACCAAATAAAATATTTTTAGAGGCCATTGGTTGATGCGCTTGAGTACAATCAAGTAATCAGTAAATGAAAAGGCTCACGAAAGATATGGCAATGCTGATTTAGTGTTTTTCCAAAGAAAAAATTAAGCACCACCTTATGTGAAGTCATATCTCTTAAATGTGAGGAGTCTTTTGGCAAGTTGGCGATGTCTTTGCATGCACAAAATGTTGAAAATTGAGGTTTTTTAATAGCTTAATGCCTTGTAAAACTTTAATATTGCTGATCTAAATATGTATTTCCTTTGTTACATATTGTTTGTGGGTGATTATCTGATTAATTCTTTTTACTGTTTGTAGAATATAGACAAAAGTTGATAGAAGAATTAGAAAGGATATTAGAAAGATTGCACAAGCACGTATTGTGGATAAAACCATTTCGGGTAAAAAACTCCACCAAGAACTAATCTATTATTCCAATCTTGAAGTAGATTACAATAGCTTCAATTCTTGATTGAGAATGCCTCTTTTGCCTTCACCAAACTTCTTCACAACCTGCAAATAAAACTTACAAAATTTCTCTACAACTTGGTTGAGATATATAGACTTTCTCCAACATTGTAAACTCCAAATGAGTTACACAAACAATGCTCAAGCCCTAACCCTTAAAGGTACGCCTATTTCATGCAAGTGGAGTTGTACTGTGGAAACCAATGTCAAGCCATATGTTTCTTCCATTTGGGCGTACCAAACTAAACTCACAACTTAGTATTTATCCTATAAATATCTTAAGGATTTATCCTCAAAGTTGGTGCCCAAAAGAGGGCCCCACTTAACTAGGCCTTCAAAAATATCTCTGCGTGCAAAGAGTTAATTCCAAGAAGCCAACTTGGGCGCCGAAAGTGGGTCCAAGATATTTCTTGTTAACTAAAACATTTCTAAACACCATTCATGCAAGAATGGCCATATCCTCTTAATTCAAGGTAGTTCCTATTATCTGTCATGCAGGTCAAGTTATTATCCATGCATTTCAAGTTAACTGAAGTCAACTAACATGTAACTAAAACTAACTGAAGATAACTGAACTTGAACTGAACTGAACTGAACTAAAATTCAACTAAACTAAACTGAACTGAATTGAATTGAACTTCAACTAAACTGAACTGAAGTTCAAACCCTATTTTATAGGTACTCAACGTGCATAAAAAAAAATCCCTATTTTGTAGGAACCGAGGATGCATTTTTGAAGTATACTTAATTTACCACTCAGTTAACCGAACTTAAGGTGAGTGTCACCTCCCATGTGTGTGCCCATGTGCCCCTATTTTTTAGGAGCCCATCCCAAGGCGTCCCCACATGTTCCTAACATTTAGAGTAACTTACAAAAGTTAATTAACATGATTATTTCAACAATTATTAATTCCTTCTTAATCCTAGTGTTGATAAACACATTTCAAGAACTTAGGATATACACAAAATAATTAATGTTTTAGGATTGCAATTAAATGACATCCTATTTCTATCATTCTCCCACTTGACATTATACATTGTAATTATTCTAAACTAGGAATAATAATTTTAAATCAAGTACAGGACTCAAGGCCAATGGCCTTCCTGCACCACGAGAACTTATCTATAGGAACTAGCTTCGTAAGATAATTTGCAACATTAATTAAAGTGTCAACTTTTTCAGTTAATACTTTTCCACTTTCAACCATTTCCTGTACAAAGTGATACTGAACATCTACATGTTTAGTACAAGCATGATACATAGCATTTTTGGCTAAACAAATAGCACTTTGATTATCACATTCAATCTTAACTTGCTTGTAATTAAAACAAATACCTTTCCCAAGTCTCTGTAACCAAACTAGCTCTTTAGAGGCATGTGTGGTAGCCATGTACTCTACTTCTGTGGTGGACAAAGAAACTGTGGGTTGTCTCTTACTCATCCAACTAACTGCAGCTCCAAACAAAGTATACACATAACCACTTGTCAACCTCCAACTGTCTAGATCTCCTGCCCAATCTTAATCAACAAAACCTTGTATGTCCAATGATCTATTCATAATATCAATGTTATTAGAACAATGATAAACTAAAGAGTAATTAGAAGTCCCTCTTAAATATGTAAAATCCATCTTAACATAAGTCCAATGTTCTTTACCATGATTAGACATAAACCTACTAAGAACTCCTACTGTTTGGGCTATATCTAGTCTCGTACAGACCATTACATACATTAAAATACCAATTGCACTAGCATACAGAATTTCAAACATTTCCTCATATTAAGAATCAGATTTAGGACTCATGTCTAAACTTAACTTCATGCCAACTGGTAAAGGAATATTGATTGGTTTACTATCCTACATGTTAAACCATTTCAAAATAGTATCAACATATTTTTTTTGACTTAAGAAAAGATTGTTGTTACCTTTATCTCTATTGATCTCCATACCAAGGATATATTTTGCAGCCCCTAAATATTTCATCTCAAATGTGCTGAAGAGTTGGGCTTTCAATTATGTGATCACTACCTTGTTGTTACCTATAAATAACATGTCGTCAACATATAAGATAATAATTAAAAACTAATCAACAATTATTTTTATGTAAACACAATGATCTTCCTCACTCCTAACATAACCAATTTTCAATGCGAAAGCATCAAACTTTTGGTACCACATTTAGGGAGACTGTTTCAAACCATATAAAGATCTCCTTAACCTGCAAACCAATTATTATTTTCCTCTTACAACAAAACCATCAGGATGCTTCACATAAATCTCTTCATCAAGATTCTCATGTAAAAATGCAAATTTCAAATCCATTTGTTCAATTTCAAAATTATCAGCAACAACAATTGACCAAAAAATCTAATAGAAGTAAGTTTAGTAAAGGGAGAGAAGATTTCATTAAATTCAACTCCCTCTCTTTGGGAGTAGCCCTTGGCTACTAATCTAGCCTTGTACCTTTCGAGATTACCATCTACACCAATCTTCTTTTTAAAGATCCATTTACAATCAATGGCCTTTCTTTCTTTGGGAAAACTCTCAAGATCCCATGTGTCACAAGTTTCTAAGGATTCCATTTCCTCATGCATAGCTTGTGACCAAAGCTTGTGTTCATCTAAGGACAAAGCTTCCCTATAAGAACTGGGTTCATAATTAGTACTCATTAAAGAAAAATTACAACATAAATTAGGTGGGCTATACCTTTCAATGGGATTCTGTTGTCTTGTGGATCTTCTTAGAGGGGTTTCTACTTGTTCCTCAATATGCTCATCTTGAGCCTCTATTTCAGAAGAACTCTCTGAACTTTCCTCTTCCAATCCATCCAATTTTTCTTCAACATGTGCATCTTGTCGCTTTTTATTATCAATGTCAAAATGCATTGTTCGAGAAGTATCCTTCTCCTTTGGTTGTTCTTCTCCTAAATAAGCTCTAAATTCCTTGGAAATTACATCTCTAGATGAAGAAACTTTTCGTGTTAGTGGATTCCAAAGCTTGTACCCTTTTACATTTTCACCATAACCTATGAATATGAATTTATGTTCTTTAGGATCCAATTTATATCTCTTTTCTTGAGGCACATGAACAAAGGCCTCACAACCAAAGATCCTTAAATGTAAAACACTTGGATTCTTTCCTAACCACATTTCATAAGGAGTTTTATCTTCAATAGATGAACTAGAGGATCTATTGATTAAATAACAAGAAATACATACTAGCTCATCTCATAAGGACCGATCTAGCTTAGCACTACTTAACATACTCCTAGATTTTTCCATTAAGATTTGGTTCATCCTTTCTACTACTCTATTTTGTTGCGGTGTATATGGAGTAGTTTTCTGTCTCACTATTCCTTTATGTTTACAATAGTCATCAAATTCCCTAGAACAATACTCACCACCATTATCTAATCTCAATACTTTTATCTTGTGATCTGATTGTTTCTCAACCAAAGACTTAAATACCTTATACTTATTAAACACATCAGATTTTTTATGCATAAAATATATCCAAGTATATCTTGAGACATCATCAATAAATGTGACATAGTATCTAGATTTTCCAATAGAGTCAATATCCACAGGGCCCATTACATCTGAGTGAATAATCTCTAATAATCCTTTAGCTCTATTTGTACCACTAGGAAATTTAGATCTAGATTGTTTTCCACACACATAGTGCTCAAAAAATTCATTCTTGCCAATATTATAAATAGGAATAGTGTCAACCAAATTCTTATTTATAATGGTCCTAAGACATTTTTCACCTATATGGCCCAATCTATTATGCCATAGCATACATGTATTTTCAGCTTCAGCTAGATTTGATAAAATATTTACATTGGAGGTATTTAACTTAAACAAAGTCCCAATTCGAGATCCTTTAGCAACCACCATATTCCCTTTCACCAATATACAACCACCTTTGCCAAATGTCACATGCATTCCAAAATAATTGAACTTAGAGACATAAAGAAGATTTCTACTAAGTCCTAGAATATGTAAGACATCATTAAGGGTCTTAACCCTACCATCACTGAAACACAATTTTACCTCTCCTTTGCCAACAACCTTTGTCAATCTGTTGTCTCCAAAGAAGAAATCCTCTCCATCATATGCAATATAATTAGTGAACCACTCCTTCCTAGGAGTCATATGATAGGAGCAACCTGGATCAATAAGCCAAGAGTTATCAACAACAATATTAGAAGAAATGACTAATGCCTCATTACTGTCATCAGTGGATTTCTCTGTAGAAGTATCAAATTCCTTTTTCTTACTCTTATAATCATTTTTAATATATCTAGGTTTTCCACAATTCCAACACTTTAGCTTACTCTTACCAGGGTTTTTGATCATCCTTTAGACTCACCCTTTACCTTATAGTCCTTCTCTTTAGGGATACCTCTAACAAACAAGGCATCTTGGGAGCCAATTTTAGATTTCCTCCTCATATCCTCTAATAGGAGAGTTGGAATGATATTGTCCATCTTTGGATCTGCACCATTGCCACTTATTGCAACAATTAGATTTTCCCAAGAATCTGATAAGGAGCAAAGCAATAAAATGCATTTATCCTCATCTTCTAGCTTTACATCTATAGATGTTAACTGACTAAGAATCAAATTAAAATCATTGAAATGTTTGGCTACAACATCACCATCTTTCATTTTATTTGAATACAACTGCCTTTTCAGATACAACTTATTTTTAAGACTTTTAGTTTCATAAATATCACCTATTCTCTTCCACAATTTAAATGCAGTATTCTTATCTGAAACATTTAAGAGAACAACATCAACAAGAGATAATCTAATAATTCCTCTTACCTTTTTATCTAACTTAGCCCAATCCCCATCTGAAATAGTTGTATGTGTCTTTGTTTGATTATTAACAGCTAGCCACTGATCTCTTTCTTTAAGAAGATCTTCCATTTTAAATTTCCAAATTTCATAGTTAGATCCATTAAAATTTTCAATATCTAAATGTGAATTCATTGTACCAAAACTTATTTCCAAAATCACAAATAATCAAAACTATAAAAGCTCCAACTAAGCCAATAAATCCTTCAACCTCTAAGAGAAAGGCATCCCAATACTCTACCCAACCTCAACTTTGATACCACATGTTGAAAATTGAGGTGTTTTAATAGATTAATACCCTATAAAAATTTAATATTTCTGATCTAAATATGTATTTCCTTTGTTACATATTCTTTGTGAATGATTATCTAATTAATACATTTTATGGATTGTAGAATATAGATAGAAGTTGATAGAAGAAGTAGACAGGATATTAGAAAGATTGCACAAGCATGTAACATGGAGAAAACCCTTTCGGGTAAAAAACTCCACCAAGAACTGATCTATTATTCCAATCTTGAAGTTGATTACAATAGCTTCGATTCTTTCTTGAGAATGCCTCTTTTGCCTTCACCAAACTTCTTCACAACCTACAAAGAAAACTTACAAAATTTCTCTACAACTTGGTTGAGATGTATAGACTTTCTCCAACATTGTAGACTCCAAATGAGTTACACAAACAATGCTCAAGCCCTAACCCTTAAAGGTATGCCTATTTTATGCAAGTGGATTTGTACCATGAAAACCAATTTCAAACCATCTGCCTCTTCCATTTGGGCATACCAAACTGAAGTCAGAACTTAGTCTTCATCCTATAAATATCTTAAGGCTTTATCCTCAAAGTTGGCGCCCAAAAGAGGGCCCCAGTTAACTAGGCCTTCAAAAATACCTTTGCATGCCAAGGAGTTAATTCCAAGAGGGCAACTTGGGCGCCCAAAGTGGGTCCAAGATATTTCTTCTTAACTAACACATTTTTCAACACCATTCATGCAAGAATGGTGATCTCCTATTAACTGAAGTTAGGTCCTATTATCTACCATGCAACCCAAGTTATTAGCCATTCATTTCAAGTTAACTGAAGTAAGCTAACATGCAACTAAAACTAACCGAAGATAACTGAACTTGAATTGAACTAAAATAAATTGAACTGAACTAAACTAAACTCAACTCAACTCAACTTCAACTGAACTGAACTGAACTTCAACTGAACTAAACTGAACTTCAACTAAACTAAACTAAACTGAACTGAACTTCAACTAAACTGAACTGAACTGAACTGAACTGAACTTCAATTGAACTGAATTGAACTTCAACTGAACTGAACTGAACTGAACTAAACTGAACTTCAACTAAACTGAACTGAACTTCAACTAAACTGAACTAAATTTCAACTGAACTAAACTAAACTTAAACTGAACTGAACTAAACTTCAACTGAACTGAACTAAACTTCAATTAAACTCCAAAACCCATTTTATAGGTACTCAACATTCATAAAACAAAATCCCTATTTTTTAGGAACCTAGGATAAATTTTTGAAGTATACTCAATTTACCACTCAGTTAACTGAACTTAAGGTGAGTGTCACCTCCCATGTGTGTGCCCATGTGCTCCTATTTTGTAGGAGCCCATCCCAAGGCATCCCCACATGTTCCTAACATTTAGAGTAAATTACAAATGTCAATTAACATGATTATTTCAACAATTATTATTTCCTTCTTAATCCTAGTGTTGATAAACACAATTTAGGAACTTAGGATGTACATGAAATAACTAATGTTCTAGGATTTCAATTAAATGGAATCCTATTTCCAACACAAAAAAGGTTGGTGGTTCATGGAGTAAATAATGTGAAAAGATGGCATGTACACTTGCTAAACCAATTTTCTCAAAAATCAAAAAGTAGGTTCCACATGCAGAGGGAATTTATTGTGTAAGCTCGACAAGTGTGTAACCGTCTAAATCATTTTAAAATAAGAGAAATGATTTCAAAGCTAAGTTTCAAAATTTGCAAGGTATCTCAAAAATACAAAGAGATGGCTAAAATTGTAGATAGTTCAACACAGGTCATGGGCATGGAGAGTATTGATGAATAAAGAATTCTTGCACCTTGCATAAATATATACGCCCACTATTCCTATTCTACCCTAGGTATTCCAAACAATCCATCTTGGACTTTTACTAGGACAACAAACTAGAAAATAGTAGGAAAGTTGCATGTGAAAAAATGAGGAAAATTTCAAACCCTTCTTACGGTTGTTTTTGGAACTGTGGGCTTCCCCAGTACATAGTTCCTCTGGTGCATCATTGTTAGAAGATTTTTGCAACATGCATGAAATGTTTCAACCCTCAGTTTGGAATCATAAGTGGCCCCCATTTTAGGGTAGTAATTTGTCCCCTGGCCATGCAAGATATGCTATGCATTCCTTTTCTCTCTCCTCGGAATGTTGAAGGTTTTGACATTTCCAGACTGCAAGGTTATTGGATGACACTCTGGATGGCACAAATTTTTTATAACACTGAGATGGGTCAGCCATCAAATGTTACCATCCCCCCTAGCTTTCCAATTGGTTAGGGTGCTTTAAAGTCGGGTTCCCCCTCCATCTTCTCTATGTTGGCATTGGTATGTGCATTTGATACAGATAAGGAAGTCTTCAACTTCCAAATGAGTCTCAGCTTCATGCTGAAGAATAATTCCATGTTGTCATTGATTGAATTTACAAAAGTCATAATTGATGGGATGAGCCAACAGCAAAGGGAATTCAAACCTGGTTCCAAGTTTAGGTATTCTTCTTTCCTAGTCTACATGATTTTGCACAAAAATCTCAGCTATTTCCAGCAGTTCATGGCCCTGGCAGCATTCAATGAACATGACGCAAGAAAAAAAGTTTTGACATGGACTCCCATCCTGTCAAAAACTTTTGGTTACTATGCATTCTCAGATGCATTCATAGCTCCAACTTTGTAAGCTTTGGATCGTGATGGAGGAAACATGTCTGCTCGCTTATCACAAAGCCAAAAATCATGGATGAGGGCACTTGTACCACCCTACAATTGGTTCTTCGGTATAGATTTAACTATGCTCCATATGCAAGGTTTCATCCAAGAGACTTTTTGACTCCCACATTTTATTTCTAATAGGGTATTGGCCCTGGAAGTGTTCAGAAAACTCTATAATATTGAGAATGATTATTGTGGAGGGAACCATTTGACTTCCTATTTGGTGTTGCCAACCATGTTCGGTTCTATATCGTTGATAAAGAAAAAGAGCTCGAGGGTGAACAACTCAAAGGTTTTTATTCCCTAAGTTGGGTAATCTTGGGCTGGTAGTCATTTGTGACATATGGTGATACAATCCTGAGAATAATTTGTTAGAAATTGACATTAGGATTGGCCACTAGCCTCAGCCATTTTTGGACCCTCGGATAAATGCAGATGAGGGGAATGTAAGACTATTTTCCGACCTAGAGTATATACCTTCTAACTTGGGTCGACCGCCTTGGCTAAAATTTAACCACATTGTGATGAAGCGCAACCCCAATTGCAAGATGAGTCAATTTCTATGTAGTCATTTGAACAAACTCTGATAGAAGCCTAAAAAAATTAGGGACTTCTGGACATATAGGTAGGAGATAAACATGACAAATGGGCTCTTCTAGGAGGTGGATTTGGATAACCAATTTGACAATATCCAGTGTCATGAACATTTAGATAGCGAGAATTCTCCAAAACCTTCAGATTCTGAGAAGTTCTATGAAGTGGATAGTGCAGCCCTAGAACATGGAGAAGAGGTAGCCCAAAGGACTCCCATAGCTAAAAAATATCCTATACAAGGGGCAATTATCAGTGGACATCAGTCACAGTGGGAAGATTCTTCAAATATGTAGATGTTAGAGCCTACTAGCTCCTCTACATTAGGTGCAAAGGGGCCAAGGTCTTCCAGGCACTCGTGAAAGGTTATTTTAGATCTTGATAGTTCCTCGGAGGAAAAGCAACCGCAAAAGGGAGAATCCATAGGAAAGGATTCGCAGTGAGAAGAAGTGGTGGCATTGGTTGTAGGTCTTCAAGAATCTCAAGTATTTTTCCCCCTTCTCCTCTCTCTACTATGTCTTTGGTCTCCTCCTCGTCTCCCCCTGCTACTTCATTCACACCAACTATCCCTATCATTGGGTACCTAGGGAAAACCAATATTATTTCTCTTGGGGGTTCCTTTCCATCTCCTATTTTTTCTCTCACCTTTGAAACACAAATGGTGGCACATCCTGACCCTTTGAGTCAACAATTTGCATCCCCATGTTAGTTGGTTCTTCCCCAAATTTTCCTCCTACCATGTTTCCATCATCTTTGGGTGGCCAATTTATCCAACCTTTCTCCCCCACAATTATTATGAGGCCCAACAAGTGTACCAGTACTTTAAGCACACTATCCTTTCCACTAGAAGTCCCTCAAGATTTTCCTTTTGCTAGTGGACTGGGCATTTCATCCTAGGAATATTTTTTGTAGGTAGATGCAAATAAAAGTGCCCAAGCAAGCCGAATACAAAAAAGAAGGGAAAAGGATGTGGGTAGGCAAGAAAAACCTCTCTTGTAAACTATGTTCAACGAGAGCCAAAATTCGTTGATGTTTGCAAAAATCACCTCCAATGTGATCAAGCCAGTCAGGGATATGCTACCAAGCGACGATTTTGTCAATGTCGTAGGGCTGGACTTGCAGTAGGATCATCTACAAGATAAAGTTAAGCTGATGGAAGAAACCCAAAGATTGGTGACTAGCGACTTTCTCAAGCTCAGTCGCCAAATGAAGAAAAAGGATGAGCAATTGAAAGAGTTGAGGGGTAAGGTAGATATTTGGGAAAACAAGCATAATGCCTAAGAGGTCAAAATTAATCACCTACAAAATGAGAAGAATGTCTTTGAGGGCAAGGTAAATGAGCTTCAGGATTTCGGCATGGATGTTGTTCCGACCCTGTGAGAAGAGATTGAACAATGCTGAGTGATTGAAGCAGTCCTCCATGATGAGTTAAAGAAGGAAAATGATGGCCTGAAATAGGTCTGACAAAGCACTAATGAGAAGGTAAATGAAATGAACGTTGTTTTGGAGCAAAAAATTGAGAAGCGAAGGTAGCCGAAATTGGCCTTAGGAGAGAAAGAGAGAGATTTCTACTTTGATGAGTAAACTGTCCATGTTGGAAGGAAGCTTGTCAGAGTTGAAGGCGGACCTGATTAACACAACTATAGAGTTGGATCTTTTGAGAGTCCAATCTCTTGCACCTGAAATGAGCTCGCTAGATATTGCTAAGGAACTATATGCATCGTACTGGGCCAAGGTCAAAGTATTATGTCTTACTTTGTAGCCCACTCTAAATTTTGTGGCACAGGCAACCAGTTTATGTGGGGTAGTTAGCGAAACAATGTAGTGAGTGCAGGAGATGACTTTTGATAAAGTTCTAGAGGCCAGATGATTGTTGGGAATGTTATGTAATTCCTCTAATGAAGCATTGAGCGGTGTGGGGATAAAAGATCAAACAATGAAAGCTATGGGCATAAATATTCTCATCTCCATGCATGAAGCCGTTCAACATTTGGGAGAATGTGGGGACAATTTGAACTAGATTACCAGTGATATGCACGCAAAATTTTCTCACTTAAATTAGTGAGGCCTCACGTCGCCCTTCATCACAGATCAAATGCTGGAAGATATCAAGCACATAATTGTGAGGATCGAGGAGAAGAAGCAGGATCTTTCCATTTTCTAATCCTTTGATCAGTCCCCGACTATCGAAAATATTGAAGGCATAGTGCATCAGTTGGCGCAGCTCTTTTTCAAGCTTGAGTTGGAGGCGAAGATATCTGGTAGATTTCCTTGTAAGGAAATCATTGATCTTTAGCTTCCACACAAAAATATTCGTTCTCTCTCGATGCAATCAAATGAGATCTGGACCGGCCTTCAAGATTCCCTCTCTCAGTTGTGAGCGATAATGGTGGTGTTGAACCAAGGTTTTTTGGGTTCTTCATTCTGCAGGCAAAATGTCCCTGTGAGTCACCAAACTATGAAAATTTATTCATGAACCGCCATGTGCCTTTGTTGTTTTATTTTCTTATCGTGGCTTCACCTTAATTTTTATCATCCGTAGCTTCTCAGCATCTTCCACATGGCCTCCTATAAGAACTTCTTGCTGTGTCATATCACTTTTCTTTTTTCCAGGCTCTGTGTGTTCAATGCATGGCCTTCTCACGTTCCTTTCTAAGTTGGGCACAACATAAGGTTTCTTTTTCTTTGTGTCTTCCACGTGGATTCCATTCCTAACTTTTTGTTGGAGCATCCCTCCTTTTTTTTGGGCTCTATGTGTTCAACGTGTGGCATTTTTTATGTGCGCCCATTATCTCGGATTTTTCGCCTATGCGTTGGTTCTCCTCTGCTATCATGTGTTATCTGCTATTTTAGCATGGCCCTTTTTTCTCAAAGGATATTCTTGTTGGTGCTCTGCTAGATGATCTTTATGTTCAGTGTCCGCTTGGGGGATATCTGGAGGGTCGATGTTTTCATGTAGAATCTTTCTCGTGAAGGATTTTAGGCGGTGGGATGGCTTACATAAGGAACCTCTTTCTCTTTGTAGTGGTTGTTGTTAGATAGATGAAATTTTTTTGAGAACTAGGAATTAGGCTTTTGTAATATTTACTATGGAACTTGAGTTTCTAGACTGTGCCAATCAATTCAACCTCTCTTTTTTTCATGCATTTAATAGAATATTAAAACTATTCTTTCATTTCCTAAAGTATTTGAATGTCTATTTCAAGCTTTTGTAATCTTCATACAACTTAATAAAATGTAGATCATGTTTTTACTCTTCTGTGTTGGCCTGTGTTGTGTTAGTTATGCTATGCAATGAATTGATGTTCTTATGTTTGAAGTCTTTCTGAAGTATCTATTTGATAAATGACAATTACTATTCAAGCCTTTGTCTCAACATTGTGCTTAGTTATTTCTCTTATTATTTGGTGCATCATCTTAGTTTAGGTTTGATTATTATATGTTATCCTTCTAACCCTTTACCTCCACCCCATAAAAATGAAGAGTCAACTTCGATAAAATTCTAAGGTCACTTAGCCATGTGCACAAGTCCCCTAGTAGCTAAGTTTCCCATAAGCCTGTTGCCCCTGAAATTTTTTGTGTCAACACATAAGAGATGGTAAAAGGCAACGAGAACATGCTATCTCCCATCTAGAAGATTCCACCATCATGAACATGAACTGGAAACCCAATGGTGCATGGTGCATATTCCATCGAACCAAGTGGTACCCGAAGGCCCCCCCCCATACTGGGAGATAGTAAAAGGGATTTCTAGGCATAACCGACAACCTCTAGACATAGAAAAACACATGCCTATACCATACAAGTACAATACTTAACATAAAGGTTACATTGCTTCCAAAGTAAAAGAATCAAGTACATCAACTCAATAAAACAAAATTTTATCATAGGAGGAGCATCATCAAAAAGTACCATGGGTTACACTAGTAGATCTTCCTAGGCCTTGGTCCCCATCTTGGTTTACCCTGGTTGCCTCTCACGACCCTCGGGCCCACATGCAAATTGATGCAAAATCAAATATCGTTCAAAGGGACAAGATAATGATCTTGCCATTCTAGGCCTTCTCGTGTCATCCCAAGTCTAAATAAACCCTTGAGCCCATGAGTGACACATAATTAACGAGTTATATGTTTTAAGCTGCCCTTTCCCCTAAATTTTTTATTTAATTTCCACTGAATTAACTAACTCTCACATGAGTTACCCTAGCACCAATTTGTATGCCATCCCCTATTGAGAGCCACTCCCCTACTGATAACACAAGGATCTAATCCATAACCCAAGGGTAAACAAAGTGCATAAACGAATATCAAATCCAAATCATAATATAATAGGCAACACATCTTGTTTGTAGTAATTGGGAGTTATAAACTAAATCACAACCAAGTGCACTACCCAAAGAAAACAAAGGGTTGAACCATAAATCACAACAACCCTCTCATAAAATTACAACATCTAGAAGACTTACACATTCACAACTCACAGTTTCCCGAATTTATGTGAACAAAAGGAATCATAGTTAAATAAGCCATTTAGACAAGTAATATGAACTATCATCACGATTTCCTAAATCCAATTTCCATTTCATGAAAATAATAACAATACTTTGCTTAAATAAACTAACTTAATGAAATTTCATTTACAAACAATAAAGGAATTAAATCTAATTGTTTAAATCAATTTCCTCTTTTAAATTATTTCATCATGAAAATATCTAGCTCATGCATTTGCATGCACCTATTATAAAATCTCATTTAAATATATATAAATATTTATATGTACACATATATATATAAATATATATTAATACATACTTACATATATATACATATATATATATATATTATATCTTATAAATTTAAGACCTTATATTAAAGTCGATTAAAAGAAATGGTAGACATGAGTTTGAAGGTTCTCCATTACAATGGCAGGTTGAGTTCTCATAGACTATCGACCAGGGAAAACTTTAGTGGCGAATTTTCGCCAATTGGAAAATTATTGCAATCCAAACCTCCAAAAATGGCAAATAGTACAAGCTAAAAACGATGCTAAATCACGAGGTTTTTACAACAACAAAAATTCATCTCGATTAATTCACCTATGTATTATATTTTAAACGGCCCGTCATTGAAACTGATTCACCAACAATTTATACTATAATCACAAATATCGATTATATTCACCAGTAATATTATATTCCTACCATTGATTTTAGGGAAATATCGCCACAATAATAAATAACCATTTAACTTTACAGATATTTTAGCCTTGAATAGGGCTTTTAATTATTGCCATCAAATCATCGCTTAACTTTTTAATCCAATGGCTACAGGTTGATTCCATAGCCTAAAACACACATGCCTTTTAAAAGGCTTGTTAAGGCCCGAAATTTGTTTTGGGCCAGATGATTAAATCTAATCATGTGGCCCAAAACAAATTTCGGGCCTCAACAAGCCTTTTAAAAGGCATGTGTGTATTAGGTAACGAAATCAACCTGCAGCCGTTGGATTAAAAAGGTAAATTGCTAATCGATGGTAATATTTAAGCTTTCCATTTATTCTTAATTTTAAAGTGAGATTTTTAAAAAACACTTAATCTGTGTGTTCTCCAATGCACTTTTGATAGTGAATTTATGCTTGGTGGCGAGGGGCCCCTACTTCAATATTACAAAAAAGAGAAAAATATGGGGGAACTGCGCCGACCAACTATGCAAATTTTTAAAGGAGAGATTCGCCATTTTAATGAACCATTTTAGTGATTATTCACTAGGATTCGCCAATGTGATTTTTTTTTTACCAATTATCCATTAATATACGCAAGGATTTTACAAATTTTTGAATAATGTGCATAAGATTCACCAAGGAAAATTAATATATTTTTCAAATAAAAGGAAAGATTCGCCAGGATTTTACACCTTTGTAGTGTGGGGGGTTTCTTAAAGTTATCCCTGCTATCGACCCCCTTCATAGGGGGCATGGCTATGGAGGTGACACTGGGTGCTGCCTCCACCGTCTTCCTCCTTATGGGGCAGCGCTAGTGGGGGTAACCCCAACACCCCCTCCATAAACTATTTAAAACTTATAAAATATTTTTATTTAAAATCTAGGATTTTCATAAATAAATCAGCGTACAAAATCTTTCAACAATTATATATATAAATGCATATATATATATATTTAAAATAGATTGTTACAAAATATAAAAATTTACAAGATTTTCTACAGGAGAAGATTTACAAAATTTTCTATAGAAGGATGTTTTCAAATTTTTACTAGAGTTTTTCAATTTCCCAAGCCAAATAGATCTCATTGGAAGGAAAACAATAATCTTCTACATGAATATATTTTCCAATACATTCAAAGGATTTTCTACAGATCTTGACAAGAAGATTTAAATCCTTTCCTCTAGAGGTTTTCCAATTTTTTTATAGTTTTCCTTCAGGGAATTCTTTTGTTTTAAATCAATTTCCATAGAAGCTCTAAAGCCTTCACAATAATTTTCCAATTTCAAAACACATCAAAGATATTAAAAAAATTTAAGTTTTCTTCATTATACAGGCAATATTTTCCAAAACATTAGATTATTCTAATAGCCTTTCCAATTTAACTTTAAATAAAACAATTAAAGAACCTTTCCAAAAGGTTGAAGATTCTAAGTTGAAGTAGAGCCTCGCTTTCAAATTCAAAAATAATCCTTTTTTTCCAGAAGATGAAAACTATTGGATGTTGTGGTTATGTTGCTGATATGTGGTTATCATTGATGTCAACACTATTAGCATTGGTGTTCCTGAAAGTTGCATATTTCGAGGAGATCGAGAAAATTATAAAAAATATAGTATAGGAAGCTAGTGAAGCTAAGAATTTTAGAATGGTGGAAAGAGCTTCAAGTTGCTAATATGAAGGTGCACTTCAAATGGTTTGTTGTTGAACATTTCTTGTTTTTGTCCAAAAGTTTCATAGGTTCACCTCAAGATTTGTGGAATATATGAAGATCTATGTGCCTCGAGTTATTAAGTTTCTGTAGATGGTGTTCTTGGATGAAGCAGATGAAATTATGGTAATTTCATGTGTTGTGCATGTACCTTTGACATTCATGGATGTGTTTAGATCATCCTCTATCCTTGTTGTATGTTTACTTTGATTGGAGTGTTCGTGACTAAAGATTTTTCTAATGTGTGCTCGAGTTTTTATGTTCTTCGCCGACATGATGGTGTTAACGTGTTGTATATCTATAAGGATTAGTGTTTTATTGTTTATCATGTTTGAAGGTTTTTTTTTGGGTCCTCACTATATTGTGGCCGACTTGTGTTGGTGTGCATTGAAATTTATTCATGTATTGAGGCTGACAGTTGTAATTTATTCTTTATTTATGGTTGACTGAATAGTGAATGTAAATCCATGTAGCAAATATGAGATTGTTTTCCTCATTTAGATGCAATGCTCAGTGTGTACAAGTGATTTACATATGCGAATAAAGGTCAGATCATTCAAGAGAAGAGAAGAGTGTGGAAGAGTTGAGAAGAGTGTGGAAGAGTGTGTATAAGTTTTTTGTGCACGTAACTAGAACTATAATCAGGCTTTTATAGAAGCTAATTTCTCAGTTCAACTTCATTAGATGGATTTAATCTGATTACTGGATGTATGATAGTGAGCCTTCCTTTAGAGTAGTGTGTTCTAGGTAGTGCACCTGAATGGAAGTGCATTCATTTTTATTCTTCATTATAATTCTAATAGGGTAAATTATTGTGGACTAACATCCACCATGGTTTTTTCCCTAAAGGGTTTCCATGTATAAAATCTTGATGTTCATGTGTCTCTGATGTGTTATTGATTTATGCTTGCACTTTTAATTATGAGATCTGAAATTTAAAGTTGATTAATGCTATATAAGTTTGATTTTGGTAACAACTCATTCACCCCCTCTCTCAGTTGTCTATCCTTGTTTTGCCAAAAATTGGTATCAAAGATAGTTCCTTTGAAGAATCGTAATAGCTTGAGGTGATTCGAGATGGCATCATAGAAGAAGGATAGTCCTAGATTCGATGGTACAAACTACTCTCTATGGAAAGTCAGGATGGATTTTTGAAGTGCATTGGAGAATGTTTCTAGAAGATTACACAAAGTGCCTCTATACTATTCCTTAGAATGGTCCCTCCTCTGAAGATGAGATCAAGCAAGAAGAAGTTAATACCAGGGTAGCCGAAGAATTGTTGAGTGCTTTGACAGATTCGAAGATAACAAATTCGATAGGATTCAAGACTGCACACCAGATCTAGAAAAAGTTGGAAACATAGTATGAAGGAGATGCACTTGTGAAAAGTGCTAAGCTACAAAGTCTGAAAGGCAATTGGGAAGACTTAAATATGAGTGAAGATGAAAAATCCCTCTCTTCCTCTCAAAAGATAAATGAACTGGTGTTGAGCATTAGATGTGTTGGTGGAGTCTTAGATGAAGAATACATTTTGGCTAAGATACTTAGATCTCTTCCCCCTTCCTACAAAACAAGATCTCATGCTATTGATGAAATTAGAACAGTGACAAATATCACAAGAGACATGTTGATTGGAAAACTTGTTACATTTGAATTGAGTGAATTTAGTGATTCTGCTCCTAAGACTGAATCTTCCTTCAAGGCTACTGCATCCAAGAAAAGAAAGCAAAGATATGATTCAAGAGAGAATTCCAAAAGAACATTCAAGTATGAAGATGAGATGAAGTAGATTGAAGATGAAGAAAAGGAATTAGAAGAAATTGAAGCGTTGATTGTGAAAAGATAATCATGAGGTCATGGTAAGTACAAAGGAAAGTTAAATATTAAATGTTTTTCTTCCAGTAAGATAGGTCATTTTGCATCTAGATTTCCTGAAAGAGTTTCAAAGTACAAATTTGAGAAGACTGGATTTCAAAGGAAGTGTTACTATGCTAAGGAAGGTGCAATTGATGAAGAATCTGATAAAGAAACTAGAAATGAAGATGAATTGGTATTTATTTCTATCAAAGAAAATGGCTAGGTGTCCACTATATTTGATAGTAATGTGAATGTTGAGAAAGCTCTTGCAGAAAACATTGAAGAAAAATATGAGTGGGTAATTGACAACAGGTGCTCACATCATATGACTGGTGACAAAATCAAGTTTGTAAGCTTGGAAAATTATGATGGCGGTGTTCTAAGATTTGGAGACAACACTTCTGGTGTGATTCGTGGCATAGGAACTATTTATTTTGCTGGTAAGCACAATATTGATGATGTTGTTTATCTAGAAGGCTTAAAGAATAACTTTTTGTGTGTTGGATAGATGGTAGACAAGGGTTACAATCTATCATTCAAGGATCATGGTAAGTGCAGAATAAGGGGAAGTTCTAGAAATATGATTGCTTCAGGAACAAAGACAAAAGGTAATATCTTTAATTTGAGAGCTTCTAGTGAAAGTTGTTTGATTGCTCAAATTGATGTAAGCTGGTTATAGCATAGGAGGTTGTGTCATGTGAACTTTGATAGCATTGTCAAGATAAGCTCTACTCAAGTAGCTAGAGATCTGCCTAAGTTAGTGAAGCCTACTAACACTATGTGCAAGGAATGTCAAATGGGAAACCAAATAAAAAATTATTTTCGGATCAAAAAATGTAGCTCTAATGGAGTACTAGATTTGATACACACTGATCTAAGTGATCCTTTTAGAATTAGAAGCCTACAAGGTGAAAAGTATTTTATGTTGCTCATTGATTATTATTCTAGAATGATATATGGGTTTCTTTCTTAAGAGAAAAACATGAAGCATTAGAAAATTTCAAAAGTTTCAAAGCTATGGCAGAGAATGAGATAGGTAAGAAGATCAAATGTCTAAGGTCAGACAGAGGTGGTGAATTCACTTCATAGGAATCAAATTATTTTTGTAAAGAGAATGGAATCCAAAGACAACTATCTTCTCCGTAGACCCCTCAACAAAATGGAGTTGTTGAAAGAAAACATGGAACCGTTATAGACACTACTAGAACCATGATGTTGGAAGAAAATTTTCCTCATTTATATTGGAGAGAAGTTGTAAGTACTTGTGTGTATACCATTAACAAGGTGAATGTCAGTAGTAATTTTGGTAAGACACCTTTTGAGCTATGGTTTGGTTATAAGCTTAGTGTCAAGTATTTCAATTTTTTTTGGAAATAAATGCTACATCAAGAGAGATGATGCTATAGACAAGTTTGATTCTAGAAGTGATGAAGGAATATTTCTAGGATACTCTACTAGAGGCAAAGCTTATCGGTTTTCAATAATAGATTGAAGAAAATGGTTGAAAGTGCAAATGTCAAAGTTGATGAAGATATTGGTAAACCATCAAGATCTAGTGGATATGATTCAAATGATCAACATGACAATGCTAACAATGAGATTTATGTTAAGGCACATAATAAACTTCACGTTGTTTTAGTAAACCAAGGAAATCAAGAAGCAAAAACTAGCAGAAGTATAGAAGAAAGAACACAAGAACAAGAGGTCAGAGAAAATCTTAAAACTCCTAAGTATCTAAGGTGAAATCATTATGATAGTTAGATCATAGGAGATAAGAGCAAAGGTGTGCAAACTAGAAGACAAATTCTAGAAGAATACTATCTAATTTCTAAAGATGAGCCTAGAAATATCAATGAAGCATGCAAGGATGAATATTGGATGGAAGCCATGAAAGAAGAACTAATCTAGATATAGAAAAATGATAAATGGGATCTTGTTCCTAGACCTCAAAATAAAAAAGTGACTGGAACCAAGTGGGTGTTTTGGAATAAGTTGAATGAGCAAGGTGATGTGGTCAAAAACAAAAAAGGATTGGTTTACAAAGGATACTCGTAGATGGAAGGTATTGATTTTGAAGAGACTTTTTCTCCTGTTGCTGGAATTGAAGCTATAAGATTATTTGTTGCTTATGCTACTTTCAAGAGTTACAAATTTTATCAAATGGATGTAAACTCAACATTTCTAAATGGTGAACTAGAAGAAGAAGTTTATGTTAAACAACCAGATGGATTTTAGTTGACTTATGAAAAGGAAATGGTATGTCGATTGAAGAAAGCTCTATACGGACCTAAGAAAGCTCCTAGAGCCTGGTATGCTAGATTGGATAAATACTTGTTGGAACTTGGATTCAATAAAGGTATTGCTGACAACAATCTATATCTCAAGTTGGATCAGAATAAAGAACTGATCATTGAAGTCTTTGTTGATGATATTATTTTTGAAAGTGATGATGATTTGTGTATGAAGTTTGTCGATGAAATGAAAATCTAATTTGAAATGTCAATGATAGGAGAGCTAATATTCTTTTTAGGATTGCAAATCACTAAGTGAGATGATGAAATTTTTTTATCTTAGTCTAAGTATGTGAAAGAGTTACTAAAAAAGTTTGGCATGGAAGATTCAAAGCCAATTGGTACACCTATGGTGATTGGATGCAAACTTACATAGGATGATGATTCTCCTAAAGAAAATCAGACAAGATGCAGGTCAATGATTGGTGGATTACTGTATTTAACTTAAACCAGACTATATATAATGAATGTTGTATGCATGGTTACTAGATTTAAAGTTGATTCTAAAGAGTTTCATGTGACTGTTGTGAAACAAATTTAAAGATACATGAAAGGGATAGTTGATCTTGGCATTTAGTATCCTAAGGATGATGATCTTATCCTAAGTTCTCTCACTAATGCTGATTGGGCAGGAGATGTAGATGATAGGAAGAGTACCACTGGTGGTTCATTCTTCTTAGGAAAGAGTTTGGTATCTTGGCTAAGAAAAAATCATAACTGAATTTCATTATCTACTACTAAGGAAAAATATATTGCTGCTACAAATAGTTGTACCCAAGTGTTGTGGATGAAGCAAATATTGAGAGATGTCAGAATTGAGTATGAAGAACCCATTTCCATATTCTATGAAAATTCAAGTTCCATTAACATCTCTAAGAATTGAGTGTTGCATTCAAAGACAAAGCATATATCCATCAAGTATCACTTCTTGAGAGACAAAGCAAGTGACAAAGAAGTTAGACTAGAGTATATACCTACCAAGGAGAAAATTACAGATATATTTACCAAGTCATTTCCTAAAGATACTTTTGAGTACCTCAGAGGCAAGTTAGGGGTGATTTCCCCTCTTGATCAGAACTAAGATGTAGGTATTTGCATCAATCCATGAACTCATAGCCATATCTTATTCCAAATTGATGTTGTGGTGGCTGCTACTTAGGGGGAGTAGTCAGATGTTTCAAATTTTTTATCAGAGCATGTGTACCTTTTCCATTGATGTCAAAGAGGGATAGAAGAGTAATGTGAAAAATATAGAAGTAGAAGGAAACATGAAAGAGTGTTCAATCTCAAGGGGATATTAATGGAGAAGACTTAGTTGGGTTGGTGGTATTATTTTTCACATCATGTGTTGCCATCAATTCCAAAGGGGGGGATTTTTGGATGTTATGGTTATGTTGTTGATATGTGGTTGTCATTGATGTCAAAACTATTAGCATTGGTTTTCTTGAAAGCTTCATATGTCGAGGAGATTGAGAAAATTGTAAAAAATATAATGCAAGTAGCTAGTGAAGCTAAGAAGGTTAGAATGGTGGAAAGATATTCAAGTTGCTAATATGAAGATGTGCTTCAAAGGGTTTGTTGATAAACCTTTCTAGTACTCTATCTGAAAGTTTTAGATGTTCGCATCAAGATTTATGGAAGATATGAAGATTTGTGTGCCTACAATTATTTAGTTTCTATAGATGGTGTTCTTGGATGAAGCAAATGAAATTATAGTAATTTCATGTGTTGCGCATGTACCTATCCTTTTTTTATGTTCACATTGATTGGAATCTTTGTGATCAAAGATTTTTCCAATGTGTGCTTGAGTTTTCATATTCTTGGCCGACATGATGGTGTTAACGTGTTGCAGATCTATAAGGATTAATATTTTATTTTTTAGCATGTTTGAAGGTGTTTGTTTGGGTCCTCACTATGTTGTGACCGAGTTGTGTTGGTGAACATTGAAATTTATTCATGTATTGAGGCTAATAGTTGTAATTTATTCTTTATTTGTGATCAATTGAATAGTGAATGTAAATTCGTGTAGCGGATATATATATATGAGATTGTTATCCTCATTTAGAGGAAATTCTTAGTATGTACAAATGACGTACATGTGTCAATAAAGGTCAGATCATTCAAGAGCAGAGAAGAGTATGGAAGAGATTGAGCAAAGTGTGGAAGAGTGTGTATAAGTTTTTTGCTCGCCTAATTGGAACTATAATCAGGGTTTTGTAGAAGCTAATTTCTCAGTTCAAATTCATCAGATGGATTTAATCTGATTACTATATGTAGGGAAATGCGCCTTCCTTCTGAGCAGTGTGCTCTAGGCAGTGCACTTGAATGCAAGTGCATTTCTTTTTATTCTTCATTATACTTCTAACAGGGTATAATCTTGTGGACTAACATCCACCATGGTTTTTCCCCTAACACGGTTTCCACGTATAAAATCTTGGTGTCCATGTGTCTTTGATATGTTATTGATTTATACTTGCACTGTTAATTATCAGATCTAAGATTTAAGGTTGATTAATTTTGTATAAGTTTAATTTTGGTAACAACTAATTCACCCCCCTCTCAATTGTCTATCCTTGTTATTCCAACAAAATCAAACCCAGAGCCAAATTTCTCAGAGCTTCTTTTTTTCAAAAATTTCAACAACCTCTTTCAATTTTCAATAACCTGTAAAATATCTTTCTTCATTGCTATGAAATAACCTCTTTCCTCTTTCATTTAATGCAATTATTCTCTTCGAGAATTAATTCCCAATAATAAATATTAATTTTCTAACACATGTCACAATTAAAATATCTTTCCAACCAAATCAAAGATATTTCCTAAAGATAATTACAATATATATTTTTATTTATAATTTAAAATCAAAATTAATTTTAATTATCTTTTCAATTAAATTCATGCTTTATTCAATTATTTTAAATAATTAAACAAACAAAGCTTTTATAATATAACAATTTAAATATCAATTTAATATAATTAATTTAATAACTATGTAAATAAATTTGATCTAAATATTTAAATTACTTTACAAAATAACTTAAATCAATTAACTAAATCAAATTAAAAGCTTTTATCAACATTATAAACATTAATTAACTTAAATTTCCCAAAGAGCATACCTTGCAAAATAATTAAATGACAAGGAAAACTAAAATAACATGACAACAAAGCATGACCAAAACAAGGACTGATGACACACTATGACTAGGGTTGTGGTTTGACAAGGAAACTCGGTTAGTATCTCCCAATCAACTATTCTGTTGGGCAATGGACACGCTGAAACCTATGAATCCAAGTGGAGTTAATGTCGTGTACCTACAATCCTGCAATCATAGCATATGTCATACATCTATATA
Organism: Sequoiadendron giganteum; assembly: GCA_007115665.2. NCBI lineage: Eukaryota > Viridiplantae > Streptophyta > Pinopsida > Cupressales > Cupressaceae > Sequoiadendron > Sequoiadendron giganteum. Next base: position 787,951,777 of record CM021101.1, on the reverse strand, counting down.
GATAATGAACAATCACACCATGAAGAGAAAATCACGGAAGTGCAGGGTGCTCTCATGCAAGTGATGCAATCTCATTCCCTTCACCAATAGAGTGTCATAACAAAACTGATGAAACTAAAACATCAATTAAGTACAGATGAGCATATATCAATATAAACTAAAATAATCAACTATGTTAACCAGAGAGCATGTCATGATCCATAAATATCAATATAATGTATCATCACATCTCAATCTAAAACCCATGATCGATATAAAGTCAACGACCAAATAACAACATCATAGTATCATAGTCTATCAAAATAAAAGCACTATTTGAAACATAATAAAATCGGAGGGGGTGCTACATTGTGTATTCCGAGTTGATTGGGAATAACAATAGTTCTTTGCTTGAAATTTTTGTATTTAAATTTCTAACATGGTATCAAATTATTTTAGCTCATAAATTTTCTATACATAAAACTTACATATTTTTCATTAACCAAAGAGAGCTTTAAGTTAAGTTAGTGCTCTTTGGATCTTTTTTCTATTGATTTTAGTAAAAAATTCCCATATTTTATATTCTTCACTCTTCATAGAGTTTGAACATGGAGTCAACTCCAAGGACGTGTAGTTGACCAAAATGTTATTGATAATTATAGGTTGGAATTCCATGATAGAGTGTTTTATTTTCTTCTTTTACAAAGATCTTCTCTTTACATTTCTCGTTGGGTGATGCCCATCTATTTGTCTCAAATTTAAGTTTATGCAAACTGAGTGATTATTTGGACTACAAATATATTTTCCATCTATTCAATTATTTCCTTGATGCATGACTCATCTTGGCGTTCACAAGTATAATTGAATTCAGTTGATAGAGCTATTCACTACAATCCAAATTAAAAAAAATATTGTTGGAGATTATAATCCCAACTACCTCATTGAGTTTTCCAACAAAACGATGTCCTCCTGATGGGTAGTCAACCTCAATATTAATGACAACATTAAAAGCAGATCCTACTAAATATTTTTGATGGATTCAAAAGGTTTTTTTATTTATTTCTCCAACCTTTTCTCTATCATATCTCCTAATCTCACATGTTTTATAGGTGATTTAGAAAATATGATTTTATGTTGTGTTATCTTTCCACCGTATGCAATGAGAGTTCTATATAATCGTTGGTCTTGTATTTTGGAACTCACTCTCTAAGATTCTAGCTCTCGAGAGTTGTAATGGGATGTAATAGTATATCAAGGAGCATAATTTCCCTCATCTCAGTGTGTTTGAATGAGCAGTAGCTCATAAGGTGTTTGTAAGAATGACTGTAATGTGCAAAATATTTTTCTTGTTGTAGTAACAACATCTATGAATGTATTAGTGTTTAAATGAGTTATTTGAAATCTATTTTCTGTTTTATCTTCCCCCTCTTTAACCCAACAAATGTCATTCTTGTAAATACAAAACCTATGGATAAAATGTTACAAAATATTGTAACTTATCAAATCCTTACTACCTATTACTATAATGGTAAGTGTGTACATTCCATCTATAATTATGCTCTATGTAATTTATGTTACTGGATATTTTTCTGTATTTTGAGGTTGTTTGTATTGTAATATTTTGATGTAAAAGTTTAAATAGAACATTCTAAATTGAATTGTTTAGATGGTTCATCTGAAATCACAATAAAATTTCAAGTGAGACCCATCAATTAATGTGAATTAAAATGAACTGCCTAAACAAATATATACTGTTAATTTGAAAGGTAGTTTTACAATTTCTGAAAACTCTTTCACAAAATAATCTTTTACAAGATTAGTTGACATAGTAAACTACATTATTTTAATGAAGTTAATAATTCTTATATAAATATGGCATGGTATGAAAAGAGAGATTACAATTTCTTCTATGTAGGAAATGGATTGTAAATATTTTAATGTTAAATAATGTTTCATTTATTGTTACTATTTTTATTTTTATTTCTCAAATACTATAGTGAATGAAAACATTTATATGTGTCCAATTTATTAACAAGTCTTCAAATTTTTTTACAAGAATCTTTATTCTTTTGTAATTTTTATAATTCATTTGAACTAATTCTGGTGTTATTTATTATTATTTTGATCATGGAAAAATTTGGTGGCGAATCTTCGCCAATTGGTGAATAATTGAAATCAGAATCTCCAAAAATGGTGAAAAGTACAAGCTGAAAAGGAGATTGAATCACTACGTTTTTACAAAAAATAAAAATTCTATTGATTAATTCATCATGTAAATGATGCATCATTAGAAATGATTCGCTAATAGTTTATACCATAATTAAAAATATTAATTATATTCTCTAGTAATAATATATTCCTCCGGTAAATTTTGGGGCAATATCGCCACTAATAATAAATTACTATTTAATTTTAGGGATATTTTAGTTTTGAATAGGGCTTTTAGCTATTGTGATTGATTAGATTTTTAATTGCATGGTTTTGAGTTGATTTCATGACCTAATACGTATGTGCCTTTTCAAAGGCTTATTGAGGCCAATTTTTTTTTTTGTGCCACGCAATTAAATCTAATCATGTGGCCCAAAATAATTTTCAGGACTCAACAAGCCTTTTAAAAGGAACATAAGTATTATTTCACAAAATCAACTCACAACCATCCGATTAAAATGATAATCGATGGTAACTTATTCACTTTTCATTCAGTCTTACTTTTAAAGGGAGATTTAAAAAAAAACACTTAATCTATGTTTGCTCCAATGCATTTTCAATAGTGCATTTACGCTTGGTGGTGAGGGTCTTTGCCCCTCGACCCCACCTATATCACAACAAAAGAACATCGAGGTCACTATCCCTAGACCCCGTGAGGGGGTGTTTCCCCCTCGACCCCCACAAGGGGGCTCTACCCCCTTAACCCCCGCAAGGGGCACTGCCCCTTCACCCTGTTGGTGGCTGCCGCCCTCGAGCCCCTACTTCAATATTACAAAAACCAAAAAAATATGGGGGAACTACACCGACCAACTATGAAATTTTTTAAAGGAGAGATTCACCATTGTAATTAATATTTTTAGTGATTATTCACTAGGATTTGCCACTATGATTATTATTTTTACCAATTATTCATTAAGATTTGTTAGGATTTTATAATTTTTTTAAATAATGTGTGTAGATTCACCAGGGAAATTAATAATTTTTTCAAAAACAAAGGATTTTCTAGGATTTTACACTTTCGCTGAGGGAGGGTTTCTTAAATTTATCCTTGATTTTGATGATATTTTAACCTCAAATCTAACGTTTCATATAAAAGTGTTAAGTCAAAAAACTATTTTATTATCAAAATATTCAATGAACACAAATATAGTAAATTTTGGTTCTTATTTGGTTTCAGTGGTGTATTTTTGCAATTTTAAGTTAAAAATGAATGACTAATGGATGTGTGTGCATCTTTCTTATTATTTCTTTTAATTTTATTTGCAATTATGACATTTGTTATCTAAAAATTAAAATTTTAAAAAAAATTTGATGTAATAAATTATAAGAATGTTGATATGTTTATTAAATACTTAGCATACATTAAACCAAACTTATTTTGTTTTAGGCTCTATATTAAGAAACCAATGCACCTTATAAGTCAACTTCTAGTATTTCATTATGAGAATCAATTTGGACTATAAAAAAATTCTATATATTTAGAATTTTAAAAAGAAATTACGTTAAAATAAAAGGAGATTATTTAAATTAAAGTATATAATATATAGAGATAGAGATACAAATAAACCATATAACTAACAACATATCATATGCATTGTCTTAAATAAAAATTTATAATACCTACTACTGAGTTATCTCATAATCCATATATACCATGTGCATTGTCTAACATATCATAAAGCCATGGTTACTTCATATAACTAATAACTACTTTTTTTTAAATGGTCCATATTTTTTATATTATTATATTATAGATCTTGGTTCTTATGTAAAATAATTTTAAATTATGTTTTTTTGGCATTGTCTTGCTGTCATGTTTCACATTTCTAAATTTTGGTATAATAGAGAAAAACGATTTGTGTTAGAGTTGTTGCAAAGTTGTATACTACCAAAAAGACCAATGGTAGAGTACAAAAACAATTCCATCAATAGCATGCATTTTAGGGGCTAAAATATTTCCCTCCTATTTCATTCCAGAAATAACATGAAAAATGATTGGTTAGACATGGAAATTTTTAATGCTTAATGAAGAAATTAGTTAATCCAATAGTTTCATGAAAGAAACTAATAATGAGTTGATATCTTGAACATGCATTTGATATTTTTTTATAATTTTAGGAAAGATTATGATCCATTTAATTGAGAGAATTTGTTAATATTAGTCAGGGATATTTAGAATAAATATTGAATGAATTGGTTAAAGAATAAATGTTACTCTTTTTGAGATACATTAATTTTTGACATTTCTTTAATTAATGTGAATTGTGCATGAAATTAAAAACCAAAAGTAACAACCACATAATTTTCATTTTCCAAGTATTAAGAATGAATAATGATTGAACTCAATCCTGAAAAGCCAAAGGAAAGAGTCAATTGACTCCTTGAAAATGAAGATGAATTAAATGGATCTAATGAAAGAATACAATATTTTATATAGGAACATGGATCTAAGTTAAGATGTGACATGTATTAGAGAAAAGGCTTAGAGGGGGTGTACGCGAGGACTTCTATACTAGTCAAAATAGATATTATTTTTCTGTCAACAACTTTAAATTGTTTGCTTATCAACTTAATATTTGTCTTTGTAGCTTCTCAAAATGAATTTATAAGTTTTTAGTTGTTACCTCACTAAATAAGATTGTGATCACCACCAAAGATACAACTTGAAAAGTTATGGTATTGATTAATCTTATAATTATAATTTTTTTTATTAGCTCATTGATATCTCTAGGCATTTGAGACTTCCTTTTATTTGGGTTTATTTCTCATATTAGTTCCTGCTTGGAAGTATTGGGGAGGCTTCAAACATTAAACAATGATTAATCATTTCTATAACATCCAATGAGGATGTAGAATGCTTCAAAAAAAACTCTTTCGTTTCCTATTTCCATCAGTCAATGTGTGTATCTTTTTACAAAAATTATTGACTAGAATTTTTTGGCACTATGTGATTCGCTTTGCAGATGGGTGGCGGTTGTAGTTGTGGCAACCAATGCAAGAGAGCACACGAATTTAGAGGGAGGCTCCTAAAGATTGTCAAATAGATAGTCAGAGGGTAAGCTAGGACGCGGCATTTTGTAGGAAAGTTTACGTGGTTTGTCGATACTTCCTCCCAATATTTTACTATTGTTGGGGCCTAAACCTCTTCATCTACCCCATTATTGCATTCATCTAGTTCACCATCTCTAGCATCTTCGTTCAAGTTCTTCAAGCTTCTGTGATGGCATAGCTTTTATAAGATCAACATCAGGAAGCGACGTTCTTCTTGAAAGGTCCATAGCTTTCCATCCTCAAATTAATAGGTGCAGGGCTTTAGATCTCTATCCATTGAAAGTGACAGGCTTACTCAACATAATATAGAAGGATTAGCAGAGTTATTCTTATGTGTTTTTTTTCTGCCTTTTGTTTTACCCGGACATGTCTTTATGCTAGATTGTTTTAATTCTCTACCATTTACTATTGATTTGTAAGTCTTCATTCTATGTTCAATTTTGGATCTTTGAAGTCATTTCCTATGTCTAAATCATAATTTTGTTAATTTCCTTTACAAGTTGCAAATTGAGAGATAGAGGAAAATGTTATGAATTAATTAACACATCAAGCGAAACAATTTTGAATATTGCATTAGAGCACACCTTAAAATTGGCAAGCTACATCACATACTGATTTTCTTTTAAAGTCATAACCTTTGTTAGAGTCAATTCAAGTGTTTGTAACATGTTAAAACTATTGAATTTTGTTAGTGTTAGGTGTAGTAGGTGAATACATTAACTTTGGAAAACTCCAGACTGCTCCGTATTAGGTTTTCTATCTTATAGTTTACTCTTTCCATAGCAAGTAGTTTCCAACTGCTTTTAGAAGACTGTAAAAAGCCCTTAATATTGTATTCCCATGTTTTTGAATAGATAGATGAATATATGTTTTAATTTGCTCTCCAACTGATTGTTTTCTCTTTGTTGCATTGTATTTTCTTTTCCTCTCCCATAATTGGCATGGTGTCAGAGCACGCCACAGGTCCCACGTTGCATAAGACTCTTCATATTTAAATGGAGAGCAGCTAGATCAGTTTAAAGAAGTTAAACGTGGTTTGGAAGCCGCTATTAAAAGAGGAGATTGTATGAAACCACTGCCAATGTAGCTCGTTCCAGTTATTAAATAAATCTGCTCTATTTTTTGGCGAATCACTAACGAAGATTATACCAGTTATTACTGTTGAAATTTTATATCACTAAGAAGAGTGGAATTTATATTTCTGACCCAAGAAGAGATTGAGGAGTAAAGCCATGGGGAGTTGCCAATTATTGGATTGGATTGTTTAAAGCCCGCAAGACGGAGGAGACGGCATTTTCAAACAGGCCCGAGCTTCCAAAGCCCTGTTGCTTCAACTTTGCAAGAGGCATCCGAGGCATAACTTGTGCGCCATTCATGCGAAGAGGGTAACCATCTTTTAATATTGGAAGTTTTTTTTGAATCATAGATACCTCTAGTAATTTTCCAGACTCCTATACTTTTGGTAAAATATTGTGAATTTTGGTCTTTGAGAATGAAGTCATTTCTGGAAGCCTAGGAATGTTGGGAGACTATAGAAAATGGCTATACAGAGCCCACTCTAGCAGATTTAGCTGTTATGAATAATGCTTAGAAAAACGCAATTATTGATTTGAGAAAGAAAGAGAATAGGGAAAAATGTTGGATTCAAAATTATGTTGATGATTCTATTTTCTCAAATATCATAGGTGCAACAATGAAAAAAGAGGCTTGGGATATTCTCAAATCTACATTTGAGGATAATGACAAAGTCAAGACAGTCAAACTCCAAACATTGCGAACATAATTTGAAACACTAAAAATGTCTGACTCAGAGATTGTTAATCAATTTATGACCAGAGTCATGGGCATTGTAAACTAGATAAGGATTAATGGTGAAACCATTAAAGATCAGAAGATTGTTGAAAAAGTCCTTAGAATCTTATCAAAGAAATTTGAAATGGTTGTAACAGCTATTTTGGAGTCCAAATATCTCACTACTTTTTCAATAGTAGAGCTAACTAGATCAATTAAAAATTGTCACATGAGACCAGACTAAATCTAGAAGAAGAGTCTTTAGAACAAGATTTCAAGACTCAAGCCTCTTTCAATAGACGTAGAGGCAAAGGAAATAGAGGAAGATGCAACAAAGGGAGAAGTAATAGAGGCATATCAAATCAACATGGAGAAGAATGGCTGATACAAGAACAATCAAGGTAATATAGAAACTCTCATAACTAGGAACAAAGAGGAAGAAAATGAACAGAAAAATCCAAAGTCCAATGCTTCTACTGCAAGGAATTTGGACACTACGAATCTAAATGTAGAAAGAAAAAGTCAGATCAAAACAACGGTAGAGCAGATGTCTGGAACAATGAGGGAGAATATTCTGAAGCAATGTTTCTTTCCTACCATATTTCTGAAGATAATCACACCAAATACATTTGTTTGTTGGAAAGTGGCTACAACAATCATATGAAAAGTAACAAAGATTTAATTTCATGCATTTCTACTTCTATAAATTTAGAAATTACACTTGGTGATGATTCTCGTGTAAAATCACTAGGGGAAGGAATTGTACCTATTCTTACTAAACAAAATCAGGGAAAAGACATACATGATATCTATTATGTTCCAAACCTAAAACACAATATCATAAATGTAGGTCAATTGATGAAACATGGATATGATATAATCTATAAAGGTACAACTTGTATTTTTGACAAACCTCCCGGTAGAAGGCTTACATGAAAGATTGAAAGGACCAAGAATAGAATGGTTCCTCTGAATCTTAGGATTTTGTCACAGTCATTTTCCCAAAATGTCTCAAACATGAATGAGTTACAATTATGGCATTCTAGGCTTGTTCATCTCCCACTTAAGAGTCTTAGTCTTCTTCAAAAGTAGTCTATGTTCAAAGATCTCTCTATTTTAAAATCACTTGACAATCAATGTCAAAGTTATATTCTTGGAAAGCATAAGAGAGACATCTTTCCATCAACCTCCAATAGAGAAAAAGAACACTTAGAGCTAGTCCACACAAATCTATGTGGACCAATGAAAAGTCATTCCATTGGTGGTAGATTTTATTTTCTAACCTTTATTGATGACTTTAGTAGGAAAATATTGATTTATTTTCTCAATAATAAGTTAGATATTTTTTCAAAGTTCATACAATTCAGAGTTGAAGCAGAAAAACAAACTGGTAAATATATAAAATTGCTCAGGTCAGATAGAGGAGGAGAATACAACTCAAAATATTTCACAAACTTTTTTAAACACCATGACATTGTTATCCGAACCACAACAAGATATACTCCACAATAAAATGTAGTAGAAAAAAGGAAAAATCAGACCATCATGAATATGGCTAGATGCATGCTCAGAGAAAATAATTTTTCCAATGACTATTGGGCTAAATCTATTTCTACTATAGTTTATATTTTAAATAGATCTCCTACAACTAGTGTTCAAGGCAATGTGCCACAAGAGGCTTGGTCTGGTGCAAATTTGAATGTATCTCATTTTAGAATTTTTGGTTGCATTGCATTTGTACACATTCTAGAAGAGATGAAACAAAAACTTGATAATAGGAGTGAAAAGTGCATATTTGTAAGCTATAGTGAACAATCAAAAGCCTATAGACTCTACAATCCTATCACCAAGAAATTTATGGTGAGAAAAGATGTCAAGTCCTTTGAGAATAAATCACAGATTGATGAAGAAAATGAAACTTTGAATGGTCCAAATCCATTACAATTGTTTAATAAACCCTCAGATAAACAAGTTCATCCACCAAGGCTACGAAGATTGTAGGTACAAGGTCATCAACATCACTTGGAAATGGTGATTATCCCAGTAGTGATTCATCTTCTTCTATAGACAATCAGACAACTAGAAGCATAAGGGAAATATATGAGCAGGGAAATACAATTGAACAACAAGATATTTTTGCCTTTCTTTCATATCATCAAAACCACTTTGAAGAAACGGTAAAAGAGGAACACTAGGTTGATGCAATGAATCAGGAAATTGAAGTGATAGAAAAGAATAAAACTTGGGATCTTGTTGATCTACCAAGTGACAAAACCAACAATGGTATGAAGTGAGTATATAAGATAAAGTTGAATGATAAAGGAAATATAGAAAAATACAAAGCAAGGCTATTTGTAAAGGGATTTTCTCAGCAACTTGGCATAGACTATGGAGAAACCTTTTCTTTAGTAGCAAGGTTAGGAACAGTTAGAACTATTTTGGCTATTGCAGCTAAAAATAAATGGAATTTTTTCCAAATGGACATTAAATTTGCATTTTTAAATGGAATATTGGAAGAAGAGGTATATGTAGATCATCCACCAAGATTTGAAATCAAAGGACAAGAGCACTGAGTATAGAAGTTGAATAAATCCTTGTATGGATCAAAACAAGCTAGAAGAGATTTGTACAGTTAGATTGACTCTTACTTCTTCAATAGTGGATTGAGTAGGAGCATTCATGACCCAACTCTATATAAAAAAATAGATCATGAAGGTAAAATTATCATTGTTTATCTTTATGTTGATGACTTTCTATATAGAAGAAATTTTATGTTAGGGGAATTCAAAGCTTCCATAAAAAATTAGTTTGAAATGATTGATCTTAGATTCATGAAATACTTTTTTGGGATTAAAAATTACCAATCTGTTCAAGGTATTTTTGTCTCTCAACAAAAGTACGCTTTAGAAATTTTGAATTTTTTTAGAATGGACACTTGCAAACCAATAGACACACCCATCACTCAAGGAACAAATTTGACCAAATAATATCATGGACAATTTATTGATTCTACCTTGTACAAGAAGCTAGTTGGAAGTCTTCTATACTTCACTAAAACTAGACTTGACATAATATTTGTTGTAATTTTTGTATCCAAATTCATGGACTCTCCAAAAGATTCACACTAGAAGTTAGCACAAATAATTATGATATATTTTGCAAGGATAATCAATTATGGATTGTGGTACACTTAATTAGAAGATACTTCACTCTAAGGATACATAGACAATGATTATGTTGGCAACATAGATGATAGGAAGAGCACATCATGATATTATTTTCACTTAGGAACAAATATCATCTTATGGGCATCCAAGAAATAGCGCATAGTTTCAATATCTTTGGAAGAGACAATGTATGTGGTTCCAACAACAATAACTTGTCAAGCAATCTAGCTAAGAAGAATACTAAATGATCTTACACATATTGAAAAGGAACAAACTCCTATTTTCTATTAAATAACAAATCAAAAATTGTCTTGTCTAAAAAATGTGTCTTCCAAAAGAAAAGCAAGCATATTGACACTCGCTTTCACTTCATTCGATAGATTTTCCAAAATGGACAAATTTCTTTTTAATTTTGTGCATCATGAGATCAGCTAGCAGACATTTTTAAAAAACCATTGAGAAAGAATACTTTTGAACTTCAAATAAAACACTTGGGGATAATTAGTGTTGATAACTATAATAGTTGAGATTAGGAGGGAGTGTTAGCATTATTTCAACTCTCTGTAACATGTTGTTAATACTATATAATTTACTTAGTGTTAGGCGTAGTAGACTGTGAATACATTAACTTTGGAAAACTACAAAATACTCTTTATTAGGTTTTATATCTTCTAGTTTACTCTTTTCATAGCAAGTAGATTATAGCTACTTCCAAAAGACTGTAAGTAGACCTAAATATTTTATTCCCATGTTTTTCTCTCTGTTGTGTTGTATTTTCTTTTCCTCTGCCATAATTAACAACCTTGAGGTTGTCTTTTCTTTGTTGAATTATCCCTTCCTAATGATTTTCTTCTTCTTCAAGTTCAATCACAGTTCTCTTATGGAAACTCAAGTTTTATTTGAGAATTTGGATAGGAAATAACATTTCTAAAAATAACAAAATATACCATATCAATTAATGATATCAAGTTTCCACAATTCGTAATGTTTTATTAAGTGATTTTTTGGATTCGATTGTGTGTGATTTTTTCGCATCAACATTTTGGATCAAACTCCATGATCCATAATTAGGATGAGAGTAGAGAGCAAGGAGAAAAACACTGGGAGATTCCTTTGGGTATGTGCAGGATCATCATGGGCCAAAAAGTGGCGATAGGTAAGTGATATGATGGCCCATGTGGCTGATGACTTTTTTTCACCCAAAATTGATGAAACAAAAAGGGTTTCTAAAGGAGATTCTTAGCTTTCCACGAATATAAATTATTCTTTACTTTGAATTTAATAAATTATTATTATTCATTTTCTATTTGAATTACGAGTAAAGTCCTGATTGATAGGCTGATTGAAAAAAATCTATAGCTTTCAAAGGGTATCACATCTTTTGAATCCCAAAACATATGTCACATTCTATGCTTCGCATACTATAGGATTACAAAATAAAGAATTAAATTTCATGAATTTTTTACCAAGTTAAGGTGGTTAGATGTATGAGTTTTTATATTTTTTAAAATTTGTAATAAAAGAAACATAATTAATTATTTACTAGAAAAGAAATTACAAACAAATATGCATCACATCAGGACATGAGTCTTCTACTTATATCTAAAATATTTTTAAAAAATATTATCATTTTATTGTCGTTAGGATGGTCAGATAGACACCTACTTCTTAGTTTTTCCTTGAAATTTAAGCACTACTGCATTGAAATTTCAAATTTTCACCTAATAGATTTTTTCTAGATAAAATAAAACCTAGTAGTTTAGAAACTACATTCAATTTTCAATAGATTATTTTCTTACATATTTTTGAAATAATATAGTTAAATTATTCAAATTTTTACATTAAGTTGCCTAACTTTGATTTTTCTGAATTTTATTGCCACTTAAGGGCCTATTTTTTCCATGATGATTCTACACATGCCCCTTTCTAAAGTTGATCTTGGTCTACAACTCCCAATTTTTTTCTCCTTTCTCTCTACTCTAATCTCGATGATAGATCACAGAGGGTGATCCAAAATGTTGATACAAAAAACTCACAAATACAAAAAACTCACACACAATCGAATCTAGAAATCACTTAGCGAAATATACTATGAAGCAAATTTTTCCTTTGTTTGTGTTTTATCTTTTTTCTTTATTTTGTCTTCAAAAGGATCCTAGCATGAGAGGTTTATATTTCCAAACAAACACGCAATGTACGACATGGTGGTTGTGATTCTCTCAACGAGTATTGTCTCTTTTGTTGAAAAATGAGCCACATGTCGATTCAATAGGCGTTTTCTTATTTTGACTTTTTGCAAAGAAAATTTTTTCCACCCGTTTGACACATCACCCCTTCGTGTTATAGCCCAACAAAGGAATTTTAAAATTGGAGTCTGAAAGATGCGTATTACTTCTGGTCAGTGAGAAGATATGAGGTGTTGTTTCCAAATCCACTTGGGTGATCGATAGTACTGAGTATCAGACTATCTTTTGGGATTAGAGAAATTACAAGGGCTGATCCTTTTGAAATATCTAAGCAACATAAATATGGTAGCTGGAAAAGATCTAAAGGAAAAAATCTCAAGCTATTAATTTTGGACGTCTAGTAGTCATTACTTCTTGAAGAGGTTGGAATTTTGTCTTCTAAGGAAGCTATATATTGGAAGTGGCAAGCATAAAGCAAGGGTTCCAAGAAAATTTCCTGTTGGAAAATTGTTTTTTAGTTTTTCTTAGCTAGTAGAAGAATTTATTTTTAAAGGTTTATAGAAGACTGCTTCACTCGGGCATGTTATGTCCATTTTATGATCAAACTATTATTGTATTGGAATCCAAACTTTCTTTTAAAGTAGATTTGAATTTGAAATATAGGTTATTCTAAAAAATACTTGAAACTATGCATGATATGGTCTTTTTCAATATTTCTTTCATTATATTTGTGTCCAGAATAGAACACCGTGTCTTGTTAATCTAAATAGTTTTTATTATTGGACTTCTATGTTGTTTATGTATATGAATGAATCATAAACTTCAGAAACTTGACTGTCATTGGAATTCTATGTTTTCTTTGTAAGGTTATCATTTCTTTCATAATATGCTATATTAGGAGGGAGAGTTTGTATTTCTTATAGAAATTTGTTATGTTAGGTCCGAAACTTCTATGCTTGATTCAGATCTTAATATGCATTTCCTAAGGGTTGATTGAATGACTGGTTCTATACTTTTTTCGAGCCTCTATTGTTCGTTCTCTTCCTACTAATGAAGGGGAGTGATGTTTTGTGTCTAACATATCATTCATAAAGGGAATTTTGTGATTTTGAAATGTTGTATCAGCATTGGCGCATCACCATATTTCATGTTTATCTGTTTGCATTTATTTTTCCCTTTTCCCAAACTTAGAGAAGAGCCATATTTCTATAAAAATCTCGGAGGTATTTAGTGAGACACATCCAATCCCCCACTAGCTAAATTTCCCATAATATTTTCAGAGAGGCACAAGATTTTATAATCAACAGTTATTTTTATGGCACACCCGATGGGATTGTTTCCAAAGGCCTTATTTGAAATCAGAAAATATCTCTAAATCAGACCAGAGGAAAGAAACTAAAAGTTTCATGCCTAGGGTTCAAACAAGAGCATCATCGAAGAGTAATTTTTAGCACTCCCAGTTACCAACTTTGGTACCTAGGAGAAGAAGAACCGTATTTTATGTATCACTTATGAGAAGTGGAAGATTAAGGAGTAGGAGTATGAAATTTAGAGCTTTGTTTACTCCACCTAGAGGTTGAATATTTTAGATAAGAATACCAATATATCCAATTCATACGAATCTTTTTTCTATGGCCCATATACCCCCTCCCACTCCTAGAAACTTTGTAACTTGGGATAGTGGCAGCCCACTATAGCCACCAACTCCACTTGATGTTTGGCCCACCATACATGCTAATGCCCTCAAGGCTATTTCAAAAATTTTGGTAGAAGATTGTAATAATCCTTTTGAACACCTTCAAGATGTAGCAGAGGTATGTAGGGTACATAGTATCACTCAGGAGAATATCACCATGAGATTACTAGCTTCTTCTTTCAAAGGGAAGGATCAAGACTTGTATAGATCTTTGACTTCAAGTTCTATCACTTCATGGGATGAGCTCGGGCATAAAAAATTTGAGCATTTTTCGGAGAAGGGAGATCGTTGCTCGTTGTTGCACTGATTGATCACCATCAAGAGATCCCTGCATGAAGCCATGCATGAATTTAACACAAGGTTTAACAAAACATGACAAAGGATCTTGATAATTGCAAGACCCCCAGCTACTATGGACTTTATGTTTTTTCAAAAAGTCATCAATTCGAACATCATGATCTAGATAACTTCTATGGGGGGAGATACTCTACGTAACACCTATGACCTAGCCATTTGAGCAAAGAATAGTTTGATAGATGTGGGGAAAATTCTATTGCAATATCTGATGCTTATCTTTCTTGAGATCTCCAACGTATCATTCCAATAAGAGTTTTCTCTGAGCACTCTAGAAACCCAGACATCAAGCTCAGCTCCACCCTAGTCTATGTACATATACCCAAATGTGCAACCAAGTATATCAGTTTCTTCTTCTACCATGGCCGAACTTAATGATAGGAAAATCTTGATGCGATATTTTGCTAATGAGCTAGTCCTCATTAAGTGACAACATGTTTCAGCTTCAAAACAAGCAAATCAAACATACTAAGGGGGTAGACCCTTTTATCAATAGAATCAAAAAATTACATATCAAGGACATTCAGGTTGGAGAGGCCAACAATCCACAACTGCCAATCAAATAGTCTTGACCACTATGCCACTGCAAATGATTAAAGATAACCAGGGCAAGGAGTTTATTCCAAGCCAAAAAAACTTGGTTGATGATGAGAATGTGTGGTGTTTTCCTTGCAATGATAGACACATGCCTTTGGATTGCCCCAAAGGAAACTTGCAACTGAAAATAATGGAGAAAAGAAGCAAAGGCATACAACCCAACATAGAAGAGTATGAATTTCTCAAAATGGAGAACCCTCTATTTACAATGCAAATACAAGGCATGTCCATGGAGTAGGAGATAAACATAGAACCTGATCAAGTTCTTTTCTCTTGGATGGAAGAACAAGATTCATTTTTTGCAAACAAAGCCCTGACAACTAGTGCTTTGAAGGTACAGTTGGATTACAATACCAGATCCAAGAGAAGACTCACCAGGGAATGTGTATCACAACCTCTCCCTCATCCCTAGCCTCACTCGCTGCCACCATTTGGAGGATAGTAGTCTCATCCCATTGATCAGTCAACTGTTCAACTAGGTTCATAGCAAAAAATTCCTCTAGCACCCAAAAAACTACTTGATAAAATATACAATTCATTCACAATGAGACGCCTTCCACATAAGCTCATGGAGATTTTGTTGATTCAAACCAAGGTTCAGTCTGTCCAAACACTTAATATAGTGGATTAGATGAAGAAGGAACCCGCTAATGTTTCTTTGTGGGATGCGATATCTATCCCTGAGCAAAGGTCATTGCTTGAAGGAGCACTTAGAAGTGAAGAGCCAAAGTCGCGCATGGAGGAAATTTTGTCATGTAATCTGAATGAAGCAGAAATCCCCACATCGGATCCTCAAAATTCAAAGATGGTATCCTATACAAATGACTCAGAAAAAGAAAAAGGGGGAGAGGTAAGTAAGCCAAAGCCCACTCCTTTCTTTTTAACGTTAATAATGGGAGATAAGCTTCTACATAATAATATGATTGATTCGGGAGATAGTACGAAAATCATGCTGAAGAAAGTGGTTGATGCTTTAATGCTCAAGTATGAACCCTTGGAAAATGGGATTATGCAGCTAGATGAGAAGAAGGTTCCAACGGTTGGTCGAATAAAATATTTATCCTTAACTCTTTTTTTATGTCTAAGCCAGACAATCTCGAAAGAGGTAGTGATAGTTGACATCCCTTCGATCTTTGGAATGTTTCTCTCTCAATATTTCACCGCAAAGCTATGTACTAGATTGGTCTCACCTAATACTAAGAACCAATTATGGAGAAAAGATGAAAATTATTTCAGAATCTCTACATACCAAGCGCATAGTGGATAATGTTGTTCTCTATTTTGAAGTTGTGCATACTTATTTTTCTAAATAAGAAAGTTATTGCTATGAAATGATAGAAGATGAAGAGGATATGAGTGAACAAACTCCTCAAGAGGAGGTCCTCCTTAACTAGCTGATCGATTCTGATCTATTTGGCAATTTCCATGCCACGAGATTAGGTACTTATGTCATATTTGATGATGACATGGTCCATTTGAAGTTGATGTAAGATAGGGCAAGTTATAATGATCCGGTGGATAATCGTCTATGGACCATATACTTTGATGGTACTCAATCCAAAGCCAGTTCTAGAGTAGGAATCTAATTGTTGTCTTCGATAGAATTTGAGACCCTTTAAGCCTCTCATTTCCAATTTTCATGCTCAAATAATGATATGGAGTATGAACCCTTAATCCACAACATTCTCCTTGCCGAGCAAATGGGTGTGAAAATATTGCAAGTGTTTCAACATTATGAGATGGTAGTAAGCCAAGTTTTTGGCCAAGCAGTGGCAAAAACACACTAGGATGAAGGCTCATAGGCATCAAATTTGGGATCTGATTGAAGGTTTTGAGGCTTTCAATGTACAAGATATTCCTCGGTCCTTGATTGATGTAGAAAATCAAATTGCATCTATCGGGTCATAGTTTGAGCTTGTTTCCACCTCAAAAAAAGTGTCATTCGCATTTTTGTCGCACCATCAATCCCCGACAATGAATAAAACTGGTAGATATTTGAGGATGATGCCCAAATAACTAATTTTTTTTAGAATTCTAAACGACCTTCAAACCATTCAGAATCATATTTTCAGCTGCCTAAAGGGTAGGTCATTAAACTAAAAGGAAATAAATTGCCTCGAGGTTTGATTTCCCTTGAGAATATTTTTGATTGTGAAGATGTGAGGAATGGAAAGCAATGGTTCACAATCGAAGAAAAGGATTATGAAGAGCTAGAGGTCAAAAAAAATAGAAAGCTAAAAGTTGGGAGAAATGTACAGTGGGAGGATAGAGAAAAATCGAAGAATCTATGTTCCAAATATGAAGGAGTTATAAAATGGAATTACGATGACCTTAGAGGGTATGACCCTGGTATAATTCATCATACCATCACCTTAGTAGAGGGGTTGAAACCCATCTGATAGAAACAAAGGCCTGTTAACCCGAAGGTTGAAGTGTTGATGGCTCAAGAGCTCATGAAATTCATTGAATCCCGAATCATTTATCCGATTAAACACTCAACTTGGGTGTCTAATCTAGTACTCGTTCAGAAGAAGAATGGTGACATTAGGCTTTGTGTTGACTTTTGGGACTTAAATAGGGCCTCGCTGAAGGATCCTTACCCTTTGTCATCCATAGAGTAGATCTTGCAAATAGTGGCTAGGTCTAAGATGTTCTCATTGCTCGATAGTTTTTCGAGGAAAAATCAGTTACTTTTCAAGGAGATCGATCAACATAAGATGACATTCACCACTAAGTGGGGCACTTTGACATATGCAAAGGTTCTTTTCAGACTCTCAAATACTAGTGCAACCTTTTAGGAGGCCATGGACATTTCTTTTTTAAGATTAATTAATTCAATTATTCTAATTTACCTAGATGACTTGACCATATTTTCAAAGGTGGAAGTTGATCATTTTGAACATTTAGATATCTTTCAGAGAAGTCAAAATTTTGACATTTCCTTAAATCCCAAAAAATGTGTGTTCAGAGTACCTCAAGGTAAACTTCTTGGTTTAATGGTGTCCAAGATGGGGATTGCAATAGACACCGAAAGAGTTAAATCCATATTGGATTTTCGTTTACCAATAAATTAAAATGGGTTATAGTCTTTCTTAGGGAAGATTAATTTTTTCAATCATTTCATCTCAGATTTTGCAGGCATCGTCGAGCCCATTACCTTGATGCTTAAAAATAACATGATTTTCAAACAGACCCTGGAAGAAAAAGAAGCTTTCGAACAAATAAAGAAGGCTATTTACGCTGCTCTAGTATTGGCCAATTCATACTTCTCCAAGGATTTTATACTATATGTATACAACAAAGAGAATAGTATAGAATCTGTGCTCACTCAAAAGGACGAAAAAGAGAATAGTGAGCATTTGATTGCTTTTCATTCAATAACTCTTAAAAGCTATGAAACCAAGTATAATTTTGTAGGAAAGTAGGCATTTTCCATTGTCAAGATCCTCAAAAAGTTCCAACACCTAGTGTTGGCTAACACGATCACTATTTTGGTTGCTCACCCAAGTGTAAGGGAATATATCACAAAGAGAGAGATAACTGGAAAAAGAGCTATTTGGATCACCAAAATCCTAGAATACGATGTGGACATTAGGCTAACCAAGCATGTGCATAGAAGAGGCCTATGCAAATATATTGCACAAGAGTCAGTTTCAAAATCCAACAAAGAGACTGATCAAGTTTTTTCCAACCAGTTCAAATCCGAAGAGTCATGGGTAATGGATCAAACATTATACATGCAAAAGGGATATTACTCGGTGGCCCTTCCCCCACACAAACAAAGATACTATCCACTAGAAGCTACCAGGTATGTATTGATTGAGGGTATTCTATTCAAAAGAATCTATGATTGAGTATTTCTCTGATGTCTAGATAAGAATCAGTCAGATAACATTCTAACAAAATTTCATAGTAGTCCTCTAGGAGGGCATTTTTTTTGCTAAAACCAATGCTCTAAAAATTATGCGAGCATGATATTATTGGCCCTCAATGTTTTAAAAAGCATATCCTTTGGTGCAAAAAGGCATCCAATGCCAATTATTTTTTGGAATGAGAAAGAAATTTTCTTTTCCTTTGAGTCCCAGTGTAACTGAGGAATGTTTCACTCAGTGGAGTTTGGACTTTGTCAGGATGATAAATCCTATCTCTAGCACTGGTCACAAATGGATTCTCATGGCAACTAATTATTTTACAAGGTGGACAAAAGTTGTCTCCCTCAAAGGTGCTGCAAAGGGTGAGATTGATAACTTTCTAGAAGGACAAGTGAATAGGTTTCGTTCACCGAAGACCACCATATCTAATAATGCTAGGGCCTTCATAGGTTCGAAGGTATCAAATGTTTCCATCAGAAATGGGATTTTTCTCAAGACCTCTTTAAATTATTACCCACAGGGAAATGATCTAGCAAAATCGACAAACAAAAACCTAATTAGGTTAATCAAACATATTGGGTCCAAACAGAAAAGGGACTAGCATGAACATCTATGATCCACCCCGTGGGCAGATCGAATTACACAAACAAAGCTTGAAAATGTCTCCTTATGAGTTATTCTATGATAAGGAGGTAGGTTTTCATACTTCTATGGAGTTCCTCACATTACAATTACTGAAAGCCCTGGAAGTAGAGGAAAATGGTGCAATGGAGGTACAGATAGTCAAACTTCTAGAGTTGGAAGAAAATAGAGAGAAAATTTTTGAGGCCATGATCATCCACCAGCAAATAGTCAAACGCTAATTTGACATAAAGGCTTCCAACCCAGATTTTTAGAAGGGGAGCTTAGTGCTAAAATATGATGAGCATTTCACAAAACCAGGACAACATACCAAATTTGAAGTATTGTGGAGGGGTCCCTTCTAAATCAATGCATGCAAAGAAACAATACCTATGAGTTAGAAGATATGGAAGGTAATGTGTTGAGGATATCGATGAATGGTATTCATCTAAAACCATTCGATTAAAGTATGACATTTTTCTTTAAGAATTGTTCATAGATATGTACGATATGTAAATTTTGTAAAAATCTTAGGTTTTTTCTTAGTTTTAAAATAAGTCGAAGAATATAAGAATTAAAAAAAGATATTATATTATATTTTCATTGAATTTATAGTGTTGGGTAGCCTGAGGCTAATATTTTAACAGAAAATCTCTACTCAAGCAAAACCCAAAAGTGGGTATTTGAGCAAAATTAAAACAAGGGACAAAATGGAGGAATTTTTCTAAAAAATAACAAAAGGAAAGCCTCTATATATCGTTATGAGGGAT
Source organism: Sequoiadendron giganteum (assembly GCA_007115665.2). Taxonomy (NCBI): domain Eukaryota; kingdom Viridiplantae; phylum Streptophyta; class Pinopsida; order Cupressales; family Cupressaceae; genus Sequoiadendron; species Sequoiadendron giganteum. The sequence goes on along the minus strand of CM021101.1, from coordinate 787,931,485 downwards.
TTCTTCCCATATTGTTTTTTTATTTTTTCTTCTTTTTCTTCACACATAGTAGGGATGCAATTCACAGACCATGACCTCATTTTGTGTGACTTAAGACGATGAGCTCAAACTTATTTTCGAAGTCGTATTAGGTGGGAGCTTCATCAGCAACATACTCCTAGAGGAGATAGGTAGTATGAGACAAAGGCAAGACGTAGTGGATGGTCAGGTCCATGGTGCAAAATTCACTAAGGAAAGGAAGCGAAGGCACATCCACACCATGGTCAATGAATTTATGAAGGTCCATTGTGATAGGAATATTGATGCCAGGGATAACAACTTGTACTATTTCACCAAGCCCCTCGAGTAGAGAAACATCAAACAGGCGGAGGTAGAGCTCAACTATTTGGTCTTGGAAATGTTCATGTCTAGTATAGAGGCCACAAATTGGGATATGACATTGCATTTGGTGTCATCTAGTTCTCATCCTCGATAAAGTCCATACTCATGAACCACCAGAAGGAAATTACCCCTAGAAGGTCAATTTATTTACTAGGCGCTTAATTTTGTCACGTGTGACCTCCCTGGTGAAGGCATACTATGGTCTACATGGGAGAAGGCATATGGGAGTACCTAGACCAACAGTCATGGTTGGAACAAAAAAGAAAAGACAATAAATTAGAAATAAAAGAAGATTGCTAAACTCCTATTCTTTTATTTTCGAATGAATATGGCCTTGAGGCGACATAGCTATTTAAAGAAAAGAGGTGTCAGAATGACTAAATAGCTAAAGTTCTATTTTTGGCCAGATGGTAATGGGAAATGTTCAGGCAGTTGGCGAATGAAGAAATAGATCTTATAGAAATTCTTTCACAAGCTTGAAAATTAATGTTTAGACATTGGGAGTAAATGCCCATATGAGCCGATTTTCAACATTTGTCCTTAGCCATCATCAACATCGACCAACTTGCATAGGTAAAAAGATAGGGATTAATATGCTAATGTTTAACACATTAATGAATTGGTCTTTTTGAAAAAACTTTGTATCACTAAATAAAGATCGACATAAGTAATGGCACTCTCTCAAAGGAAATGAGTTAATTATAGGAAAGAGACGATGAAAAGGAATGTACTAAATCCATTCTTGCAATAATTTTTCATTCCTAAGGGATAAAAATCCTCTACCCACACATATAGCCTTGCTGGAAACATTTAATAGACCATCGGTAAGGGCATTTCCTTAATTGCATGTACTTCTTGGAGAATTAATTTCCCAAAAAGTAGTTGTTTTCAAAAGAAGCAAAGAGCAAGTGGCCATTTTAGCAAAATTTTTGCAACTTTTGAAGAAGCCATTGTTGAACCCACAACAACTAGAAGAAGAGTTGAATCCGCACCAAGGAGGTTGGCTTTCACCAATCATTTTGGGTGAAAATCATTTCCAAAAGCCCCAATACCTAAGGAGCGACCTTTTGAGTTTTGTAAAGGGTGTTGGTAGAAAAAGGTGTTAAAATGGAAGCAGTGCAAGATGTCACTAATAATATCATCGACCCTAGGTTGGCCAAAAACCCTAAAAATCTCAGAGAAGGAGCTTTTTGAAGGATGAGAGATTACGACAACAATGATAAGTTTTCCTCTCAACTATGGAATTGCAGGTTTCCATAGTTTATGATACCTTTCATACATCCATGCCAGATCTGGTAGATGCATGTGGAAAAAGATTCAACAAAAGAACTGGGACCATAACAAGCAACAAGATAAAGGTAGTAATCTTTGTGCAAGCTATACTATAGATGTTGTGCATCCCTTACAACCGGTATATTGAGATTTTTGTCAAAGAAGATATGGAGACCTACTAGGAAGAATCAAATGAAAGGGAAAATTTCTATAATCACAAAATAAGGGATAAGCCAACTAGAGGTCATATTGTTTTTCCCTTGGCACTAAAGATGTTCCCAGACAACACATAGGACTTATTTTCAATGATAGCTTTGGTTTTCAGTTTGGACAATGATGAGGAGGTTCACTCTTTTCAGATGGCCCTCGCTTTGATACTCAAACATGAGTGGGAACAAAGGTATTTTGACTTTGTCAATGTCATAGCTACTAAAATATTACCAGATTGAAGACAAATTCAGGTACTATTCTTTCTTTGTTCATTTGATCGTACATCAAAATTTCAAGTTTTTAGAAAGAAATTTGCCTATGTCTAGGGTAGATGAAGATCGTTTAACTCAACCAATTGTTGTATGGACTAGTGTCCTATCAAGGACGAGTAATTATTTTGAGTTTGTACACCTTTTTCTAAAACCAGTTTTACAAGAGTTATTACCTCGGTGTAGTGACTGCTTGTCTCCTGAGGTTTTGTTGTGGATTAGAAATTCATCGCCCCGAGTGAATTATTTCTTCGGGGAGGATTTTACATTTATCAGTTATCATTGTTTTCCTGTAGAGCCTTTCCAACTCCCAATGTTTTTAATGGATCAGGTCTTCACATTGGAGGAATACCAACAAGCAAATCTTGCTGACCACGCATATGGTAGAGGAAGGAACAAAACAAATTTATTTTCACTTCCCCTTTGTATTGCAAATGGAGGGGTATTGTTGGAACATCATAAAGTGCAAAGTGAACTAACCAATTTATTGGTAGATCTAGGCTTAGTCCTTATATGCAACAAGTCGGACAATAATCTGTCGAGATAGCTTCCCTTGAAGCATGAGATGTGGGAATATGTAGAATCTAAGAGAAACCCAACATAGGAAAGAACAGATTTGTATGTTGACTTGCCACTCATACCCATGAAGAGGCTGAAGTGGGCTTTGTTTCTATACTCCACACATCAAGATATCAGAGGGAGATTCCAATAAGCAATACCTTAAGGAACCAGATGAAGTGGTGAGGTTGGTCGGAATGTAAAATGGTAGATTTCTGGAGATTTCGACAAGAAATGGGTAACACCCAAAGGCATCTTAAGGATTTTCAGCCATATGATGAACAATTTGAAGACATTTATGACAAAGAGGTTGATTCTAACAACAAAAATCTATATTCTAGCAATGAAGTAATTGAGGAACAACTTCCACACCATCCTCCTCGCCCACAAGATTCCAACAAGGGGAAGAGATCTAAGCAAAGGGACTCAGAGGTTGTGTCTTTCACCAGTGTCCAAAGAAAAGGAAAGAGGACCTGATGGTCTCTAAGAGGATCAACTACGAAACATGAAGGCTAGGATTTTCCTAGGTCATCATCAAAAGAGTCAAAATGTTCCAACTTAGGATGAATGAATTTATGGCGAGTCTGAGATCTAGACACATCTGATGCAACCAAGAAGAAGAAGCAGATTTTGATCTCCACAATTTTTGGACTATCGTGATTCAAGTAAGTCTTTCTCCCCCTCTTCTCCTTGCTAATGCATCTTTGGTTAAACCTTTGCCTCCATACATTGAGAGGAATCCTTCACCTTCAGACCTAGATTTATTAGTGTTAAATGAGCCCCTTTCTATTTTTAATGTGTCAAGTAATGTGGCACCACATGCTAAGCAAACAATATTCATTGTGGAAACCATTAACTCTCTAATCGCCCTATCTAAGGCTCCCATAGGAAAAGCTGAGCCAACCATGTTACCTATTATCTCAGGCTCATCCATAGTCAAAAACAAGTTGTCTGACCTATTTATTACACTTTTTACTGGGTGATCCCACAATTGTGATTTCCAATTTTTGGTCAAACTAGACACTAAAATTATTATTTTTAACTAAATCTTCACATTCAAGCACCTATAGCGGCTAAAACGTGAGGAATATTAAGATGATGCAAACTAGAGTCTCATCACATATTTTTGTAGATTCTAAATTTATTTTTTTCAATTTTTTTGGAATAATATTACACTTCGTTTTCCATCTCCCACAAAAACTGGTTTTTTTTCAGAAAACAACTTTTTAAAAAAGTGACGCTCACCGTATACAACATAAATTTTTTGCATGAAGAATAAAATTCTAATTTTTTCGAATTTAGATTTGTAACTATGATATCTAGCACTCTAATTTTGTCTCATAGTTTTTTAAGGAATATTTTTTGCTTAATAGAGTTTCGAAGTCAAACCAATTGCAATTCAGACATAGGCGGACTGTATACAACATAACTTTTTATGTATTTATTGAAATTCAATTTTATTTTTTTAAATGGATCAAGGACATCAATACCCAAAACAAAAGTACTTTTAAAAAATTTATTTTGATAATTTTCTATTTTTCAACATGTGCAAAACAGAGAGCTTGATTTTCCGCAAAAACCCTATGTTTAATAAAACTAAAAAAAGACATAATAAAACCAAAAAATATTAAAATTATATTCGTGGAAAAGCTCATTTCGAGGACTACCATAATCATTTGAAATAAATTTTAAATGAATTTATTTGATCCCCCAAAAGGTAAATCAAAAGTAAATTTTTATCAGAATTTTGATAGGTGTAAAGGAGACTCATTTATAGGTATGGTTTAAAAATAGAGAGGTTCTATCCAAGGGAGTTTGATCTAAGGTGGTTTGATAAAACCCTCTTCAATTGGAATCCTTAAAATATAATTTTTAAAGGCTTAATTTAATATATTTTCTAAAAATGTGTGATTTCAACAAAAATCAGTTCCTCTCAAAAATTGTACACCAGCTTTGTGGGATCACCCTACTCCAATCGGTACTCCAAGCTCCCAATCCCAATTTTTCATCCCATTGTTCTCAATGATTACTCTCTTATTTTCCTCCCTACATGCTCATACATCTAACATATACCCATTTGTTACTTTTTTTAGTCTCCCTCTTGGTGCTTCTATGGCATCCCAAAGTATTGATACCCTAGAGGCGCTTGAGAAGAATTTTGATACAACTAGGCAGGCCTAAAAAAATAGAAAGCATAAAAGAAGGAAAAATAATGTTGAGTTGCTAGCCTCTAAGAAGATTTAGACATGTTTTAATGAAGAGAAAAATTCTCTATGGATCACCACTATGAAGCCACTCACAGCTCAACCTGAGGGGTAGATGTAGCTGGAGGATTATGATATCCAAGCAGTAGGTTTGGATTTGAATCAAATTCACCCTTGCAACAAGGTGAATTTGGAAAAAACCACACAAAAGGTGGTATATACAAATTACGAGAGGCTTTATCGGAAGTTGAGAAAACACGAGCGTGAACTGGAAAATGTGAAAGAGATAGTGAAACTTCTACAATCAAAGCTCTAGGGCTGAAATGAAGAGATGACCTACATATTGCAGGTACAAGACCAACAAAATGAAGCAGCGGAATCTCTTGACGTTCTCCAAGATGAATGGATCCAACTCTATGTTGAGATTGATAGATTGAAGAGTGGACTTATAGCCAAGAATCAGTTTGTTAAGGAGAACTATAATTTTTAGGAAGATGTGAGGAAGAAGTTAGATGTCATTTTAGCTCAGGCTTCTGATAATTTCAAAAAGGTCCAATAGGAGATTGAAAAACTAAGAAGTGATAAGCAAGAGGTTGAGGTTTCTTTACATGCTTAGATTCAAGAAACCCAAAATATGGTTGTGAAATTGGGAGAATCCCTCAATAAGAGATATCAAATGGAACATTTATTGAAAGTGAAGGAGGCTTAGATATGGGAGGAGTTAGTCACTGCACAAAAATTTGTAACCTTTCCTATATAGAAAAGGTTGGTATCTACTTACTAGGACCGAATCATTGTTTCATTCACACTCCTGAAACTAGATTTACAATTGTTAAGGGATGCCCAAGAAATAAATGAAAGAGTGGCTCCAATGTCCAATCAAACCCTTCAGGAGTACGCTCCTTGATTGGTCAAATCTTACAATTTAATCTCCAAGCTCTATATGGCAACAGATTGGGCCCTGAAAGGTGTGGGCATAACGGATCGCAGAGCATCTGTTGGTATGTGGTGACCGATCATGCTATACTATAATTTTTTAGTATTGTACACTCTTCATGTATCCTTTCCGGCCCCAAGTGGGGATTCGGGGGTGGCAGCCCCCAATATTTTTCTTTTTCACTTTTTTCCTCTTGTCACCGAAAAAGAAAAAGCCAACTTTGTAAACCCTAATTTCTGGAAGCTTCTCAAAGCTTGTTATAAGTAGCTAGGATGGAGAGTTTTAGTATTGCATTATTTGCAATATTATAATAGGTTTTGCACTGGATAATAAAATCATTGGATGGTTGTGGTTTTGTGGATGTAGCCTAGATTGGGTGAACCATGTTAAATTTTTGTGTTGTCTTCTATGTGTGTTTTATTACTCTATTTTATTGTTCAAATATGCATTTAACTTGTTATATATTTTCCTTATAACCCTAACAACATCCTCTAGTAAAGAAAGTGAATTCATCTACTATCATGAGGTGGCATCCAAGACCAAGAACAACCAAGAAATTTTAAATAAGAGGATCAATGAAATCAAGAAGGATTTTAGGATCTTATATAGTTATGGGTTGGTTCCTTTCATTTTAGAAAATGGAGATCTATTGTCAGTCAAGAATATTATAGGTGAGGTCCAAAGAAGGATTCAGACTCCTCTAGATCTTCCAAGCCGAAGTTTAGCCCCAATAATAGATGACATTGATATTGAGGTCCTCCAGCTCTCATGCCTCCATTATCACTTAGGTATTCTTTCAACAAGGTGGGGATTTGATTATTTTAAGGAGGTCTTTGAACTCTATTAGGCATATAAGTCATTCATTAGACTTAACCAACTAGGTAACACAGACTGGGACACATTTCATTTTTCCTTCCTGAAACTCCAAGAATAACCAAAGGTCTCAGTTCGAACCTTTGGAAACAAAGGCCCCCTATGAGTCGCCAGAATTGTGAAGTTATTTTTTCCTTTGTGTGTGTTTTATCTTTCATATTTATTTTGTCTTCAAGAGAATCCTAATGTGAGAGGTTTTTATTTCCAAACAGATTCACAATGCGCCATGTGGTGATTGTGCATCTCTGGTGAAGGAGCACCTAATCCACCTTTTGCAAAATTTGAATGTTTGTAGGTTTGATAGGAGGTCAAAAGGATAGTATAGGATGTTTTGAGGTGATTTATCTAAATAAGGTCTAAAAAGACAATTTTCTATGTAATTAGGCGTGTCTTGAGTCTTAGGTGTCAATTTGTAAGTGTTGCAAAATATAAATGTTTCTATGAGAAAAATGTTGGCAAATGCAACTTTTGGAAGTTGAAAGGTCCGATGGGAAATTGAAGTAGTTAGGAACATTGGGAAAATTGAAAACCAATTGTATATAATATGAAAAGTCTCTACAAGGCTCAGATAACTGTGGTTGATCATTTATGAAAATTTCCAATAAAGATATCAACATAGAACTCTTAACAAATCTTCTATGTTTTGTTAATTTAATACTACTATCAGGTCTCGTATAGGCCTCTAGTGATCTAAAATTTGTGTAATATTATGATAGCATGTTTTTTCCTTCTATTTCCATTGGTTTGAGAGTCTTAATTCAATTTTAGAGGAAGATCTCACTTGAATTATGTAGCTTCCTAGTAAAAACCAGTGAAGGGCCTATTTGGAGAACAAATGATGCAATGAGCCTTTCCACCTACTATCTTGGTCTTTTCATCAGTGGAAAGGCATGTTATATGTTAGATTAGGTGTTTACATGGTTTATGAAGCTAGTGAAAATGAGTTGTGTGTAATGGGAGTGTTTCCTTGGGTAAGTTGTATGAATTCCACATAGAAATGAGTTACTAAGTTATGGTTTTGGTGAAATATGGTGTGTATTGGTTATGTAAGGTATTATAAAGTGTGTGCAAGATATATGTGGGGTGTAAGAATCATTAGTTTGTTTTTAGGAACCTTGGAAGGGTTATTTCCAATGAAATGCTTGGTATTGGTATTGGGAGTGAGGGTTTGAGAAATAAATGGTAAGGAAACCTTGGTGTGGGTAATAAGTTTGAAAATTTAGTTATTCAACTCACGAATGAAGACTATTTGATGTATTTGATGTGTTTGGGTGCAGGTGTTGGTTCTTTTAATTTCTCCAGAAGAGTCATTATTGGGTTTCATATATGTTGTGTAGCCCTCAAAAGAGTATCTTAATCCATTTTTTTTTGGAAGTTCATTTGGCAAGTTTGGTTGAAAATCCCACTAAACTAGGTTGTGATGGCTACAAGGACAAGCCTGAGCAATTTTTGTTGATTGAAGGGTCTAAGGGTTTTTTCTTTTGAAACTATTTGAAGCTCATTGTATTGAAACATAAAAATTTGTAACACCCCTATATTGCATCAATTGGTATCAGAGCACAAGGATAAGACTCCTTTTGGATTGATTTTTGCAAGGTTGAAGATAGAAGGTGAAGAGTCAAGGGTGGAAGAATGCCTCTGAAAGGTGCTGGTGCTACTAGATAATTGCAAGACCTGAAAGAGAAGAATGCTAGGCTTCTAGAATCACATAATGCTATGTTGGAAAGGATTGTTTCCTTGGAGACAAAGAAGAGAAGAGAGGTGAATGAAGAAAGTGAACCAAAAGAGGAAGATGAAGAGTATGAATATGTTGATGAGGAACTAGATCCTGATGATCAGAGGATGGCAAAGCTTATCAAGGTAGTTAAACGTGATTCTCATAAGGTAAAATTTGACCTTCATGTATATGGTGGTAATTTAAATGAAGAAGAATTACATGATTGGACAGCTACTATGGATAACTATTTTGAGAGTGAAGAAATTTCAAAAGATCAAATGTAGAAGGTGGAAAAAATAAAGCTAAAAGGCCATGCTCTTTTATGGTGGGAATATGAGAAAAAAGAGAGGATAAAACAAGGAAAGTCAAGGATTACTTCTTGGGACAAGAAGGTACAAAATCTGAAAGGTAAATTTATTCCAAAGGACTATGAGGTTCAATTGTATAAAAATTTACAAGGATTAAGGCAAAGGGAACTAGATGTTAAAGCCTACAATAATTAATTTTACAAATTAAATATAAGATGAAGAAGGGATGAAGATAAGGTTGAAAATGTGGCTAGATATCTAGGTGGTCTCAGATTTAATATTCAAGATGAACTTGTTATTGCTAACCCCAAGTCTATTGAGGAGTTTTTCCAACTAGCAATTAGGGTGGAGGAAAAGCTTAAAAGAAAAAAAAAAAAAAATTAGTTAGAGGAAGAGGTGGTACTAGTGCAAGAGGGAGAGGAAAAATCCCTACATCAAAGAATCCAATTGAACAAGAAGAAGGAGTAAGAAAAGGTAAGGAACAAGGTGTTGACACTAGAGGTGGTTTTAGAGGTAGAGGAAGGTTTAGTAGAGGAAGAGATTATAATGTTTTTGTAGGCAAGTGCTATACCTGAAATGAATATGGTCATCCATATTGGAAATGTCCTAAAAGAATTGGTAGTTCATCTTATGCTGAAAGGAGGACTAAGAGAAGAGCAAAAATCATCGAAGAGGAAGAATGTAAAACCATAGGTTCAACAGGTTTGAGAGCTACTCCTAAAACATGGGAGATGTTGATGGTGAGAAAGATAACATTGAAGGCAACAAAAAAGGTAGAGACCTTACAAAGGAAGAGCATCTTCAAGACTAATTGTAAGTTTGGGAATAATGTATGTAGAGTTGTGATTGACTCTTGATCAATTGAATACATGGTGTCTACTGAGATGGTGAACAAGTTATATTTGGAAAAAATGTCTCATGAGCTTCCTTATAAGGTGTCATGGTTGAGTGATGGATAGTCATTGTAGGTCAATGAAAAAGTAGTGGTAGATTTCCAAATTGGAGACTATAAGGATAGTGTGGTTTGTGATATTATTTCCATGGATTGTAGTCACCTACTCCTAGGTAGACCTTGGCTATATGATAGGCGTGCAATGTATGATGGAAAGGAGAATGAGTATACCATAATGAAAGATGGGTCCAAGTTTGTTTTGACTCCACTTGTGGAATATTTCAATGGTAAGGAAAAGGTAATAATGCGTGGAAAGAAAGAATTCATAAATATTGTGAAGGAAAGCAAAGAATCCAAGATTCCAATCAGTCCTTAGATTGAACATGCAGGGATAGAAAATATGAAGAAAAATGCAAAGTTGAGACATGGTTTGATAGTAAACTTGAGTGAGAAATTTTTTGTAGGGATCATTGTTTGTCCTATAAGCAAAGGTTAGTTGAAAAATATAATGAGGACTGTAGGTAATTTGATTAATATGTCTGAAAATAGAGTGGACAATATGATGAAACAGAAATATGATAGGACAATGGGACTGGTAATAGAGAAGAAGGGATGGGTTGGTAAAGATAATAAAGGCAAATGGAGGCATGATTCTAAAGTAAAAGGAAAGAAAAATCAAAGAACCCTTGGTAACAGTTTTTTTGATTTCATGAAGGTAAGAACATTGTCATGTTTTGGCTAGAGAACAAATGAAAGACAAATAATAGGTCTAAATGTAGATATGAAGTCTTGTTTAAAAGAAAACACAGTCAAGGATGCAGGGAAAACTAAAAGTTCATTGTATGATAACCATTGGAATTCATTTCCAGACCAAAAGGCATGTGAGAAACCTGGAGAAGTTGGTCCAAGATCTGACTCAAGCGACAAGAGTTCTTTGTTTGTGGGGGTGTATGGTGCAGGAGCACCTAATCCACCTTTTGCAAAATTTGAATGCTTGAAGGTTTGATAGGAGGTCAAAAGGATAATATAGGATGTTTTGAGGTTATTTAACTAAATAGGGTCTAAAAATACAATTTTATATTTAATTAGGTGTGTCTTGAGTCTTTAGTGTCAAATTGTAAATGTTGCAAAATATAAATGTTGCTATGAGCAAAATGTTGGCAAATGCAACTTTTGGAAGTTGAAAGGTCAGATGGGAATTTTAAGTAGTTAGGAACGTTGGGGAAGTTTCAAACCAATTTTATATACTATGGAGAGCCTCTCCAAGTCTTAGATAAGTGTGGTTGATCATTTGTGCAAATTTCCAATAAAGATATCAACATTATTTTAATAGATTTTTTGTGTTTTGTTCATTTCTTGCTACTGCACGGTCCCGTACAGGTGCCCAGTGATCTAAAATTTGGGTAATATATTGATAGAACATTTTATCCTTCTATTTCCATTGGTTTGAGAGTCTTAATTTAATTTTAGAGGAAGATATCACTTGAATTTTGTAGTTGCCTGGTAAAAACCAGTGAAGGGTCTGTTCCGAGAACAAATGATGCAATGAGCCTTTCCACCTATTTTCTTGGTTTTTTCCTTAGTGGAAATACATGTTATATGTTAGAGTAGGTGTTTACATGGTTTAGGAAGCTATTGAAAATTATTTGTTGGTAATGGGAGTGCTACCCAGGGTAAGTTGTATGAATTTCGCATAAAAATGGGTTCCTAAGTTATGGTTTTTGTGAAATACTATGTGTACTAGTTTTATAAGGGATTATTAAGTGTGTGTAGACTATATGAAAGGTTTTAGAAGCATTAGTTTGTTTTTTGGAACCTTTGAAGGGTGTTTTCCAATAAAACCCTTGGTATTGGCATTGGGAGTGAGAATTTGAGAGATCAGTGGAAAGGAAACCTTCGTGTGGCTAATAAGTTTGAAAATTTAGTGATTAGACTCATGAATGAAGATTGTTTGATGTGTTTGGGTAGAGAGCAGGAGTTTGTGAGGGAATTCCTTTGTAGAAATGACCTATTTCTAGGCCTAGGACAGTGGTGCAGGTGTTGGTTCTTGTAATTGATCCAAAAGAGTCATTACTCAATTTTATATATGTTGTGGAGCCCTAAAAATGGTATCTTAATCCATCTTTTGTTTGGCAAGTCATTTGGGAATTTTGGTTGAAAATCCATCTAAACTAGGTTGTGATGGCTACAAGGACTAGCTTAAGAAATTGTTGTTTATTGAAGGGTCTAAGGGTTTTTTATTTTGGAAATGTTTGGAGCTCATTGTATTGAAACTTAAAAAGGTCCTAACACCCCTAAATTGCATCAATCTCTTAGTGAGTATTATCTCCTTTCTTGGAAATGGACCATGTGTCGATCCGGTGGGCATTTTCTTATTTTCAATTTTCGCAAAGAAGTTATTTGCTCGTTTGACATGTCACCCCTTCGCGTTATAACCCAACAAAAGAATATTTGACTTGGAGTCCGATGGGATGCGTTATAATTTTGGTCAGTAAGAAGATATGAGGTGGTGCTGTCGAATCCACTTGGGTGATCAATATCATTTACTATTAGACTATCTTTTGGGATCAAAGCAATTACAAGGGCTGATCCTTTTGAAATATTTAAGTGACATGAATATGGTAGGGGTGTGTGTAGGATCATCATGGAAAAAAAAGGCCCTTGAGTGGCAAAAAATTTAGAAAAATCAGAGTTAGGGAACTTGATATAAAAATTTGAATAAGTTATCTATATTATTTAAAAAATATAAAAAAATATAATTTTTAGAAAACTGAATGTAGTTTCTAAATTAATAGGTTTATTTAAAAAAATATATATATCTATTTGGTGAAAATTTTAAATTTCAATACAGTAGTACTTAAATTTCAATGAAAAAATAAGAAGTGGGTGTCTGTTTGACCACCCTAACCACATTAAAATGATAATATTTTTTTAGAATATTTTACATATAAGTAGAGGATTCATGTCTCAATGTGATGCAATTTTGTCTAATTTTTTTCCAAGTAAATAATTAATTATAATTTTTTTATGACAATTTTTAAAAATATAAAGACTCGTATATCTAACCACCTTAACTTGGTCAAAACTTCAAGAAATTCATTTTTTAATGTTTTAATCTTATAGTATGTGATGCATATAATGTGACACATGTTTTGGATTCAAAAAATGTGATACCGTTTGAAAGCTACAGATGTTTTTCAATCAGCCTAAAAATCAAGACTTTATTCGTAATTCAGTAGAAAATGAATAATAATTATTTATTAAATTCAAATTAAAGCATAATTTATATTGGTAGAAAGTTGAAAAAATCCTTTAAAAACCCTTTTCATTTGATCAATTTTGGGTTAAAAACATTCATCATCCACATACCCATTATAAATTTATACTTTTTGGCCCATCATGATCCTGCACATATACGTAGCTTGAAAATATCTAAAGGAAAAACTCTCAAGCTGTCAATTTTTGATGTTTGGCCATCATTATTTTTGGAAGAGGTCAACATTTTCTCTTCTGAGGAAACTATATATTGGAAGTGGCAAGCATGAAACAAGGGTTCCAAAAAAATTTCCTATTGGAAGAGTTTTTATTAGTTTTTCTTAGTTAGTTAAAGAATTTAGTTTAAAGTTTTATAGAAGAATGCTTCACTCTAGCATGTTATGTCCATTTTATGATCAAACTATTATCAAATTGGAATCCGATATTTGTTTTAAAGTTCATTTGAAGTTGAAATATAGGTTATTCTGAAAAATACTTGAAACTATGCATGATATGGTCTTTTTAAATATTTCTTTCATTATATCTTTGTCCAAAATAGAACATTGTGTCTTGCTAATCTGAATAGTTTTGATTATCATACTTCTATGTTGTTTCTGTATATGAATGAATCATAAACTTTAGAAACTGGACTATGTCATTGGACTTCTCCTTTTCTTTGTAAGGTTATCATTTCTTTCATAATATGTTAAATTGGGACGTAGATTTTGTATTTCTTTTAGAATTTTTTTCTATTAGGTCAGGAACTTCTATGCTTGATTCAGATCTTAATATGCATTTCCTAAGGGTTGATTGAATGACAACATTTGTGCTTGTATTGATCCTTTCTTGTTCGTTCTCTTCCTTCAAATGAAGGGGAGTGATTTTTTGTGTCTAACATATCATTCATAGAGGGAATTTTGTGATTTTGAAATGTCGTAAAAGCATTGGTGCATTGCCATATTTCATGTTTTTCTATTTGCATTTATTTTTCCCTTTTCCCAAACTTAGAGAAGAGCTAGATTTCTATAAAATTCGCAGAGGTATTTAGTGAGATACATGTTATCCCCCACTTGCTGAATTTCCCATAAGACTGTCAGAGAGGCACACAATTTTATGATCAACGTATACCATATCAATCAAATAAAAATATAATATAATGCAATTGCATACCATACCTCTTCAAATGAGTCAAGTGTTTAATAATCATTACAAATTTTTTCTAAAAGTTATTTTGATTCGTAATGATCTTTGTCTCTCTTCTCCTCTACATCAATTTTTCATAGCAGAAGATATCCCATTCCTACAAGAAAACTATGCTTTTGGAACAAAATTTAAACATATCAAAACATATAACCAAAAGAGGAGCTACAAACCAACACCTTATAACCTATGCTAGTTAATTCTTAATCCCAACTAGATTACGTTTCAAGAACTAGTTGAATAAAAATAACGAATAAGAGAAGAAATTATCAATTATTGCCTTTATCTCCAATTGAGAATTATTTCAACAAAAAAGGAGAAATTATTGCCTACTCATTTAGATTCAATGAATTTTCCATAGTCCCTATTATTTTAGTTGAAGCCATTGGATTCTAAGAGAGATTCTCAAATGCCAATCCCACACTATCCAAAATATCTTTCACTCTTGTAGCTAAAAATTAAGATAATCAGTATAAGGTTTAACAAACTCATGAATATTTTTGTTTAAGACTAAAAATAATGAACTTACCGGCTTACCCTAATTGCAGTATTCTATTGCTTTTTCCTGTAGGTTAGTGGTTATCAATTGTACCCTAGCTACATTGTCCAAGTGAGCCACAACACTAGTTGTGTACTTAAATTCTTGAATTACCTTCCCAACAGCCTCAAACACATAACTAATCCATGCCTGTACCTCAACAATCTAGGGAACACCAGAATTAACTTTAATACCATCTACATTTGAAAATCCATCCAAAATATCTATAAATAACTTCTCTACATATTACTCTATTTATCTAATTAATATGCACTACAACTACAACTATGAATGTTTTAGAGAAATCTAGTTTTTTGAAAGGTAAAGATGATATTTTAAGCTTTTAGGCCATATCCCAAAGGACATCAGCTTGGCCTTCCATAACTCTATCACAATAATTTTTCATTTTTCCTGATATTATATTGAATAACTTTGTTTTGTTAATTGATTCAAACAAATATCATAAAGGATCCCCTCTTCTTAGAATGCTGAAATTTATTTTCAGTGACTAAAAGAAGACACCCAAGTATAGGGGACTTCCAAGATCCAAGAACTTTATGAAACTTGAAGATGAGGTACAAAATGGATAGAAATCTATTTCTAGAAAAATATGAAATACTTCCTTCCTCAGAGGATATTTCTTACAGAAAAATCATAGTTGTCCTCTTATTTGTGTTTTCTCTTTATTTATATAGTTTCTATATTATTAGCCTGACCTAGTCTCAAATTTCATACCTAATCGATTAAAATCCTAGAAAGCCCTAAAACTTTCATAGAAATCTAGAAAATAGAACCCAATTACTCACCCAAGAAACTTTAAAATTTCAAAAACTTAAAAGAAAAAGTTAGATATAAATAGAATAGTAAGACTAGCCATCAAGTTTATAAAGTATTCCCATTTGAAATGAAAAGTGATTAAATTTTGTTGGGTTGACATTAGCATTCAGTTTTCTTGCCATTACCTACAAAAGCCAACCAATTTTCCATCATTTCCTAGCCGTATGATCTTAATATCCCAATTTCACATTTGAATTTTTCCATCCCTATTTCTAAATCTTGTTGCAATATAGCATATTTTTCTTTAGTTTTCGAGAAATTAACCCCTTTATATCCCAAGTTACCTTCAAAAATCAAAGGAATATCATAGTTCAATGGTATTTCAGGAAACATATATTAGTGTGATGATTCAAATTGAAAGTAACACATCCTGTGGTATTGATAAATATATCACCCCTTTTACAATAGTATCATACTATGGGTTTAATATTCTCTTCATGTGATTTGAGATCTTACCATCCTAGATATCACTTCCTATAACTTAAATTATATTTTTGAGTTTTACAACTATGTGTCTAATATTCCAATGCATGGTTTTCTTGTGTAATTTCATCAATTAAATGACAAAGACTATTGTAGTAATGGTGGAAGGGCTTGTTGGTGTTCCCAACCTTCATTGGTAGGATGCATCTCCAAGTGCACAATAATAGTTATATCCTTGAAATAAGACATCAACCAGTCTACATTTTATGTGTAGTGCACAAAGAAAAACATTGAGTTGTATGACATTGAAACTTTAAAATGGAACTATATTTATAATTTTTGAAAGTGTCCTATTGTAGTTGCTTTGGAAGTGATCTCATATTCTAAATTGACTATATTCCTTTGAATGATCCAGTTTGAGAAGAACATCCCCTCTTTTGGATTTGCAATGTGTGTACACCACCTCTTAAGACAAGATTATCTAATGCATTGTTAACAAGCCACAATTGATATTTGGAAGATAGCATCAGGTGCAATTTAACAAGATGAGAGTTTGTGATCATAGTGAGCAACTTAGATGTTGTATTACATGGGGAAAAATCCTTCGATCTTGTGAGAATGTCCAAGATTTGGTATCAAGGAGAAAAAATCACATATCCCACCATAAGGAAATTCCATTAAAAGCCTTAGTTGTGTATTGTGTACTCAATTCACAACTAATCCACATCCCTAAGAAAATTCATTCAAGACTATATCCCAATGTCTCTTGTAGAATTCTAAGGAAAAACAATCAAGAACTAGTGCTTTCTTCATTTCCATCCTACATACAATGTCATCAAGATAATTCTTGCTACTTGAAGCAAATAAGTTTGAGTTGTCCCCATCCATTCCGAGAGTATGTTTCATTTGTGTTTTTTCATTGATTTCAATAGTAATGGCTACCAATTACATTAACACTAAGGGGATTGTGGGCATCTCTTGTCAACATTGATTGTTATTTGTAATTGATTTCAACACATGAGTAATATGTTATTGGTCCTTGGACTTGGTTATCTCTGATACATTCAATTTGGGCTAGCATTGTTTGGATGTCATACCCTATAAAAGAAGAGAAGAGTTGAAGAAGTTCATGGATGGATGTCATTCCTTATCAAAGAAGAATTGAAGAAGTTCATGGTTGGATGTAATGCCTTATCAAATAAACAAGTGATGAAGTTCATAGTTGGATGTCATGTCCTATCTAAGAAGTAAGAATATTTGTTAATGTTGATATAATGCATTATTATTGTAAGCTCTTTGTTGATGCTCCTTATAATATATGTGTTATTGAAAGGAATTTTTTGTCACCACAAGTTGCTCAAATGATTCTGGTTGAGGAAGCTACATCGAAGTCTATGCAAGAGAATGATGTACATTCCTCCACTATTTTAGTTTTGGTCTTATGGTTTTTTATTCATTTTTAGTGTTATGTGTATGTGGTACTCCTATATTTTTAGGTCACCTATGTTTCCCAGGAGGTTCTTGTGAATTGAAAAAGGTTTCCAATGTTTTTGATCATGTGGACTAGTCTAGGAAATTCTCTATATTTTGTTGCATTGATGTCTCTTCTCATGTGGAATTGTGAATTTTAACAAAATTTATATGCAATTTCTTAGTTAAAATTTTATGTTTTGAAGTGGTCCACATGTTTTTCTACTAATGGTGCATCATCATGTTATGTATTTTGTGTTTCTTGAACAAATTTTTTTCTACCTATTTGGTATGTGGTTGGTTTTTATGGAATGGAAATATGAAATAATATTATGGAAGTTATTTTGGATGCTCAAGGAACATCCCTATATGATCCACATGTTGCTAATTGGCTACTTTGGTTCCCCATTGTTTCTTGAGTTGGTTTTCTAGTTTTTCAATAGATATCTAGATGATAGGGGTTGTTATTTGGATTGGGAAAAGTACTTGAGGGTTGTTATAGAAATAGAAAATGTTTCATGATAGATTTTGGTCATAACCTATCCTTTTTAGGATAGTTCATCAACTAAATTCAATTAAATATTTTTTATGGCTGGACTGATTATGTGTATCATGTTTCATCCACATGTTTCCTTGATTCCAACTTAAGTTGATGTGAACCTACATTTAAATAATTTTGGATCACAATGAAAGAAGTGTTAATATTTTTTTGTCCTATGTATCCTTGGGATATGATTTTATTATGCTTTGGTGGCTGATCATTTGAATTCATTTGTTCTTCTCTTCTTGGCCAATCAAATTAAAGGATTAAAGTGTTGTACTGGATATAATGCAAGATCATTTCAAATGCAACAAGATGGAGACATGTACAAGTGTGAAAAAGTGTGCATCTTAGATTTATTGAATATGTAGTAGAGATAGTGCTAAAGATTGTGAATGGAAATATAAATTAAGCTTGAAGACCTCAATATATAGAGAGTTTTGTTGGAAATATTTAGAATTTTCTTATAAATATTTTATATCCTACTCCGAGATAGTGAATCTCATCGTGTCCTTTATATCTTTCTCCTGAATTTGGTTGGAACTTTATTGTTGCAAGTGATTTTTTTATCTTTCTCTAAGGCAGTGAGCCTTCTTGCAAGTCTTTTGGTAGTGAGCCTTATATTATGAGCTAACTCTCACCATGTTTTTTCCCTCATTAGGTTTTCCATGTAAATTTGGTGTCTCCTTGTGCATGTGTGTGTTCTCTATCTCTTTCTCTTTGGTGTTCATTTGATTACTACTATATATTTCATAGGTAAATATTTTTGAAGGCGTTAAAGATTTAATTTATTATATTATTTTCTGGTACTTCTCTACCTAAATTTATATCTTTATCTACTAAAGGAGTTTGAGTTGTGTTTAAAGTTGCAAGTTCCAAAAGGGATGGGGTCAAGTTTTGTGTAGACTAATTCACCCCCCTCTCAATCTCCAAAAGTCTTCAACATTTTATATTTATGATTTTTATAAAAAAAATCTAATAAATGTCATTACATATTTTTCCAATATTCTTTGTAATTTCCATTGAGCATGTGTCCACCTCTATGAATTCAATTACAAATTTTCATATTGAAATAAATATAAGTTATTTTTATCTCGAATTTCCATAAGTGTTCATGTATACCTTCCAAAGATAATGGAGAAACATGAAAATGACTTAGGATTGCAAGGTTGATGTCACTGTATCAAAATAATTATGTTCTTCTATTATAAAGTGTGAATTTATAGAAGGTGTCATGTCCATTTGGTCTAAAACGAATGTTGCATGAATGTTCCAACTCTATTATATTCAATATTTACTACCAAGTTTATTATTATTTGTAATATAATTTACCTATAAATTAGAGATTAGAAGTTGGCATCATTAGTTATTGAAAGATTCAACTAATTTTATAGTTGGATTGAATACACCAAAACTTCACTTTGAAGAAAATATTGAGCAGGGCTATCATAGCCAAAGGAATTTGAATCTATTATACCAAGGATAAATCTTTGTGAGGTAAAATAAATTACTAACTTTGTGTCTCTCTATTTAATCGAACATTATGACACATAGTGTCCAACATTATTGCAACATGAAAGCATTAGACATTCCTTTTATCATAGTATCCCCCATTGTTTCTACCTCTTCCTCTTCCTATTCCTTTGAAGTTGCTAATTCTTCCTCTAAAATTACTAGATTTTCCTTTGTATTCATTCTTATAGATATAGTCACCTTTATTCTGATTTTTGAAGAATGTGTTTGTTTTTCATCTTATATTTTAACTAAAGGAAACTTATTTCTCCAAGCTTTCCTCATTACTTTTCATTCATTCTTTAGCAGTTAACAAAATTCCTCTTAGTTCATCTATTTGCATACTTATGAGATCTTTAGAAATCTCAACTATAGAGACCACACCATAAAATTTAGGAATCAAGCTTCTTAGGATTTTCTGAATGACATGATTGTAATCTACATCTTCTCTAAAAAAAAATTATTTTGACTTACTAGGCCTTCTACCTTTGTTAGAAAATCATTCACAAATTCACTAGTATTTATCTTTACATTTTTAAAACTTTCCTCATGGTTTGTAATTTTGTAGTTTGTGCACATTGATATGCATTATTCATTTTTTTTCATTCTTTCTCAAAATAAATAACATCACTTATCATAGGAAAAAATTCTTGATTAATTTCACATCAAATCAGAAATAGGCCTCACTATCTTTCTTGATATTTTATGTATAATCTCTTTTTTGTTGATCATGTAATGCATTAAATGCATTTATATCTACTAGTTTTACATACAATTGTTGAACAATATCCAATGAATCTCTGTATTTGTGTAAGGTTTGTATTCTAGTACACGAATATGTAAAATTTTCTCCTTAAAAGATGGGAATTAACACACCAAACATTACATTTTCTACAATATTTTCCGTGAAAAAATGTGCACAATAACCCAAAAGTTTCAACATAGTTTTTAGAGAGATCTTTGCAAATAGATACTCCCTTTTTCCCTTAAAATAGAACCCACATGAAAAAATATTTTTATATTATATTAGTTTTTGGAGATTAAGTGTGAGTTTATATTGATAATACACTTAATTATAGAATATTCACTTTTCAAAAAACCCTTTAATTTTTTTAAAAATCTTATTACCCTTTACTTTGATAGGGCAATTCCACAAGTCAAATATGTATATTTAAAAATGAAAAAGACTCTAAATGTTAAAGCCTTGCATGGAATTTAGAGGATAGTTTTAATTTTACATGTAATTTTCCTTTAATGACCTACACTCCTCTTGGGAAGATTCCTTTCTAAACAACAATGGCTTATACACCTAAAAACCTCTTCTACAAACACTACATAGAATTTTATCTCCTTGGATTTTTCTAGATCAACACTGGGATAGGTGGCTTCTTTTTAATCTCCTACAAAACAAAAAATAGTAATAAATCCTATGATGGAATTTGATTATGAGGTAGCATTTTTCAATGATCTCTTTTCGGATCTATAATAGCCTTTAAAAAAATCAGGAACTTATCTTCTTTGAAAACTATAACTTCATACACTAATGAGTCTAGATATGCAACTTGGGTGATGTTTGTAGTGATCTACAATATCCTCGAATTGGCACCTTCCTTTCTTCTCCTTCATGCTTGGCTAAGAGAAGTATGACAAATCTTAAAACCTTTAATCAAATCTCAAATATTTGATCTTCTACTAATTGCAAATCACCTGAATGATCTTTTCATGATCTTCTCCAACTTGACTCTAATACCCAATGAAGGAAAATAACATAATGGTGATTTTTCTATTGCAAGGCAAGAAATTACACGAAATCCCAAAATTTCCTTAATAAAATGAGAGGAAGGGCATCTATTAAATAGAGATCCAAAAGGGAGGTTGCATTATGGTACACAAAAATATTCACTAATAACCAAACTACACTATTAATTATACACAACAACAATATTTATGATAGACACTAAAGTCAATAAAGATTGCTCTAATGGATATTAGTTTTGTCAATGAAGATCTAATATGCAATAATGATTTGAAGACTCAAAAGTTGATTTTAAGAATATAGTTACAAATATTTTGGTTAATTTTGTGCATAATAATCATTTTGAAGATCATATTATATGTGATAAGGGTAGTGAGCTTCAAAGCTAGAGAATAATTGAGAAATAAAATGAGAAGGTACAGTTTTCTTTACTATCAAAGATTGAAACAAGTTCTTATACAAAAGGAAATAAAATAGAAAGTTTTGATACATGCTATGGAAGAAGAGTTATCTCATATAGAGAAAAATAAAAAATTGGGAATTGGTTCCAAAACCTAAATGCAAGATTTTTATTGTTACCAAATGAGTATTTTGAAACAAGTTGAATGAATATGGAAAAGTGATCCAAAGAAAGGCTAGCCTTGTGTGTAAAGGATATGCTAAAGTTGATGGAATTGATTTTGAGGAGACATTTTCTTTGGTAGCAAGATTGGAAGAAATTAGAATATTTTTGGCTTGATCAACATTCAAGAATTTTAAAGTGTATAAGATGGATGTGAAGTCTGTATTTCTATATGGTTAGTTAGAAGAAGTATGCATTGAGAAACCAAAATACTTTTGATGCCCTGATAATCATAATTTTGTGTGCAAACTAAAGAAATAACTTTATGGATTCAAAAAAGCTCCTAGAGCTTGGTATTCTAGATTGGATAGATATCTCCAACAAAATAACTTTAGGAAAGGCGGAGCAGATAATGACTTACACATAGAAACTAAAGGTGATCATTTGTTGATTTTTTTGGTTTATTTGTTGATAATATTATCTTTGGAAAAAGTATTGATGATATGTGTAAAGTGCTCCAAGATGCAATACAAAGTGAGTTTGAAATGTCAATGCTTAGTGGATTTTCTTTCTTTCTGATTATATAGATTTGTCAATCAGACACAAGTATATTCATTTCTCAAAACAAGTACATAAAATATATTTTAAGAAATTTGAAAATGGAAGAATGAAAACCAATAAGTACACCTATGGTTACTAGGTGTAAATTGAGTAAATATGATGAATCTTCTTTGATAGATCACACTTTATATAGATCCATGATTAGAATTTTGTTGTATGTGACTATATCTAGATTGTATATAATTCAAGTACTTGGGAAGGTAGCTAGATTTTAGGAAGCACCTAAAAAATCTCATGTTAAAAATATAAGAGGATATTCAAATATTTGAACACTATAATGGATTTTGGGTTGTGGTATCCTTAGAGTGAAAATTTCACTCTAATTGCATAAAGAGATTTATACTATGTAGGAAGCATAGATGATTGGAAGAGAACAAGTGGTGGATATTTCTTTCTTTGTGATAGTCTTATGTCTTGGTTAGGTAAGAAGAAAATTTTAGTACATCCCTATCTATATACTTTAAGTAGAGTACGATCTAGCAGCTTCATATTGTAGTCAGGTACTAGATATGAAGAAAAACTTGAACGAGATGAAGATAGATTTTGATGAAAGAATTTCCATTTTGTGTGACAATAATAGTTCCATACAAATTTCTAAGAATCTTGTAATGCACTCAAGTACAAAGAATATTTCAATAAACCATCACTTTTTGAGGGAGAATGTTATAGAAAAAGAGGCGAAGTTGGAGTATATTGAAACCAAGGAGCAAGTAGCAAATTTTTTCACAAAACTATTTCCTAAGGATACTTTTAAGTATCTTTGGAAGATGTTGGGATTTGTTTCTCCCTCCTCTTAAATCAAGAGAAAATGCAGATTGAGAGAGAGTCTTGAATCCCTATCACAAGAATTATTTGTGGTCTTGTAGAATGTTTTTAGAAGTAGTGTGGTATGGAATTAGGGGAATTTTGTTTAAAAATTAGGTTTTAGGTGATCCCACAATAGTGGTTTACAATTTTTGGCCAAACTAGACACTGAAATTATTATTTTGAACTAAATCTTCACATTCAGGCAACTATACTAGCTAAACCATGAGGAATTTGAAGATGATCCAAACTAGAGTCTCATCACATTTTGCTTGTAGATTCTCAAAAAAAAGTTTTAAAAAATATTGGAATCCGATTGCACTTATTTTTTCATCTCCCATGAAAACTGGTTTTTTTCAGAAAACAACATTTTAAAGGAGTGACGCTCACCGTATACAACATAATTTTTTTTGTATGAAGGATAAAATTTGGATTTTTTCGAATTTAGATTTTTAACTATGATATCTAGCACTTTCATTTGGTTTTATAGTGTTTTATTCAATATTTTTTCCTTAATCAAGTTTTGAAGTCAAACCAATTACAATTCAGATGTAGGCAAACCATATACAACATAACATTTTTTGTATGTATCGAAATTTAAAGTTTATATTTTTAATGGATCAAGAACATCAATACCCAGCCTGAACATATTTTTCAAATTTTCATTTTGATAATTTTCTATTTTTCCACATGTGCATAACAGAGAGTTTGATTTCCGGTGAAAATCCTATGTTTAATAAAACTAAAAAAAAACATACATAATAAAACCAAAAGATATTAAAACTATATTCATTGGATAGCTCATTCTGAGGACTACCATCTTCTGATTGGGTCTGTGAATTCTTCTCCATTTTCATCCTCAACCTGAGCTTCGAAGGACAAAAATCTAGAGTCTTTTTGTGTCAGAGGGTGGGAAGGTGGGAAAAGGGGGGTTTGAGTGAACCTAAGGGGTTTGTTCGAACCCCCAAGGGTTCGCTCGAAACCTATTTCGCTTGAACCATGGTTCGAGCAAACCCCCTTTCCACAATGGGAAATGCGGGTTCCCATATGCAAAGGGGTTCGCTTGAACCCTGGTTCGAGCATTGAGTTCGCTTGAACCCTGGTTCAAGCATTGAGTTCGCTTGAACCCCTCAAAAAAAAATTTTTTTGCATGGGTGAGTTTTTTGGAAGTTTTCCTTCCTCACTCGAATTGCAAACCAATTTTGTGGGTTCACCCTTTTTCGGATTATACAGTATGTAGTTGACCTTTTCCATTGATGAAAATGGGGAGATATTGGACTCAAAAAATGCTTTAAGAGGGGAGGAAGTGGAAATATAAGTGAGATAGTTTCCTAATTTGGACATAATAGATTTGTCTTCTTATGTGGCCAAAATTTTACTATTTTTCATCAACAACAATGGGGGAGATTGTTGAACTTAGGTTATCATTGATTTCAGAGGAGTAATTTCAAGGAGCAATGTTCCTAATCAAAGATACTGCTTGTTGATGTATAAGGTGTAATACTAGTTGAATAGTGAGAAATAAATGTAATCATGCTTGAATTATTATTATATTTTGAGTATAATGGAGAAGACTAACTTTATTATGCTTGCAAAATGATTCACGATGACAAAGGTGATTTCAAAGTAAGATCTAGAATGTTTGAGGTTACTTACTCATAGTAGAGAATTTTTTTTGGCAACATATTCATGATTTTTATTTCTTTCAAAAGGTGATTTGTGGCTTATGGTTTGAAATGAGAGTATGTCTACACATTTTCTATCATATTCTAGAATTTATGGAAGTTATTTTAAACATGCAAAAATATTGAAGTGATAGAAGGGTCACTATGTTAGTTAATCAAGTAGTGGTTTTTAGAACTATGCAACAATGAACAGTAGTGCACAACATATATAAATAGCATGATATTTTAAAATACTTATAGGCTAAGGAGCCTATGGAACCACACAAAATCATGTTGGATTGGCAGAAAAAATTTATTTCAGGAAATTCTTGCTATACGTTTCATGTAATTTGAATTTAGGTCCATCCTATGTCATCCTAGTAAATTGTTGATCCCTATCCAACATGAAATGATGTTAATGTAATTCCCTATATATAATCTAGATCTCACATCACATGGTGTGTGTGTGAATGTATGCAAGTGAATCAAAAAGTGTGTATGAGTGTAAAAGAAGTTGTGTGAGAAAGTGTTGTTCAATGTGACTTGCATCTCAATAATTGTGCACCATCATTAGAACATCATAAGGAGTTGGGAGAGTGTCTAAAGAAATATTAGAGCTTGTGTAAGCTATATAATCAACATTGAATTTCCACAAGCTTTATCTTTGTAATTCAATAGGAATGGTGTTGTACTCATTAAGTTGGTGCTTAGATCTTTGTATTGGGATTGGTGTCTCTATTAGGTCGGTGGCTACAAAAAAAATAGGGTGATGGTGTCTCTAGTATTTTGCTTCTTACTACATTATTGTATTTTATTCATTATTTTCTAAGGTTAGATTTGGATAGTAGTTTCAAGTAACTCTTCTCACCATGGTTTTTCCCATTCAAAGTTTCCATGTATATTTTTTTATTAGGAAAAAT
This sequence comes from Sequoiadendron giganteum, assembly GCA_007115665.2. Lineage (NCBI taxonomy): Eukaryota > Viridiplantae > Streptophyta > Pinopsida > Cupressales > Cupressaceae > Sequoiadendron > Sequoiadendron giganteum. Next base: position 787,905,761 of record CM021101.1, on the reverse strand, counting down.
AGGTTTTGAAGGGACCCTGAAACCCTTTACAACAAAGAGAAGATGCTAAAAAGAGAAAAAAATTAAGACCCACAAACCACAAAAAGATGATGAAAAAAGATAAAGCCAAAGAATCTATCAGCAACCCTACAAAAAAAATCATCAACAAGGTTGAACAACCAAAAATAACAGCAAAACTATAGCATCTTTTTTATAACATTTTCCAAGGCCATATTTTCAGTAGTGACCCCCTCGTGCATCTCAACCAAATCCTTTAGATCCTTAAATTTTTTCATTGTGTGAATGTGTTATTTTATTATTTTGATTCATGTTCAATGTTTAGATATATATGTCAAGTTAAAGAGTTTTAAATAGATTTTATCTACTGATTATGACACCCCCCTCTCAGTATATTGTGTCCACTTGAACTTGAAACCAATATCAATAAAAATAAAAGGATTAACCATTAATTTTTTCTTAACATTATCCTTCTCTATTGCTTCAATATTTTATTTATCCTCATCTTTTGCAATATCTCCTCTACTCTCATTCACTACTAACACCTCTTCATCTATATTCTCAATTGCACTATTCATCTACACATAAATATTTGTCAAAATAATAATGTAACTCATCCTTAGTCACATTTTTATCTTCTCTTCTCTCTTCCAATTTTTCTTTGGTTTCCTTTAAACCCTTCAACTTACTCTTCATCTCATAAACTATATCCATGTACATTATTTATCTCCTCACAAGGATTGAAATTTCTAAGGGTTTTCCCAAAATAAACCCCATAATCTTCCTCTTTTTCATTTTTAACACACACAAATCCTGACACAATATGAAACCTCTTTAATCATCAACAAATCTCTCTCATAACCTATCCCCTACCTAACAATTTTTTTAGAACATAAACCTCTTTTTGCAACTTTTACCCAACATCAACCTCTACTAAAGGATAGCGAACTGTTTCACTCTGATTTATAGCTATAGGACTCCTACAATCACTCATAGACACACACTCACCTATCATCTACCTAGAAAATATTTCCTGAAGTTACTTCCTTTGCTCTCTCTCTTTCTCTCTTAGTGGAGAAACTCTACATCTACCCAACTTAAACCTTTTTTGGAGGACAACCAGCTCATTCTTATCTCCCGAACACTCTTACACAAATAATCTCAACATACATGTAAAATTCTCAACACACCCCAATGAGAAAACTATACTCTAATACCACTTGATGTAGTCATAACCATGGTTTCATTCTATATCACCTAGTCATCCATCCAACACACTTGATCAATTCATAAAATAACATAATCGTAAAAAATTAAAAACACTTTATTTATTTGAACAATAATCTATTTTGATACAATGCCTTCATTGGCCTTTGCCCTCAAGCATTACAAATTTATAGATACCAACCTCAACAATATTTTTCCAACTTATACTAATTTATCTAACCCTAACCCTCTTACATTGTGGAGACTTTTATCGCAACCTCCCTCCCAAGAACCCTTCGCCAAATAAATCCTCCTAAAATGAGTTAAAAATCCATATTTGTAGTATTTGAGATGGTGTTGAGGTGGTTAACCCACATCCAAGCATGATTGGACATATTTCAAAATTTCATTCAACCTTAGGATCTATGTGTAGGTGGTTAAATCCATTTGTAACACCTTTTTCACCTTTCAGTAAATTACAAAAATATAGAAGGGGTTTCACCATACATCATGTGGAGAAATCATGATTATTGAGATGTTGTGGAAAGGCACAAGTCATCGGGACATATCCTTACATAGTTAGAAAATATTTTCCTTTCATATTCAAATAATGAATGAAGAGAAAATACAAAAATAAAGGGGTCTTTGGGCATTGCAATATTTTGAAATGTATGTGGATAATATCCACCTTGTGATGAAAGTTTCACAAAAACAAGTTCTATCAGAAATTGTGGACCATCGGGATGTGGGAATCCAAAGATCATCAAGTTTCATCCAATTCACTCTAGAATTTTTACATTAGTAATATTTGTGGGGAAATGAGTGGCATTGAGAATTTGCAGGGACATAAGGGGCATCATGACCTATGAAGATGTGACATGGATTCAGGTTATCCAATAAAATGTTTCATAAGTTTGGTAGAGATAAAAAAAATTGCAAGTGATAAGAAAGTCATGCATTACCAGTCAATGGAAGAAATAATTCCAAAGGGATTGATTGGGTAGGGATATGTTGGGGATGACGATAAGGCCCAATTTTATCTAAGTTCAAATGCATACCAAAACTCTCGAATTCTAGAACTTGCTCCATTTTCATCAAATCTTCCCCAAATTTAAAATGTGTTTACCCTTTTGGCTCTTCTTCAAGATGAAACCTTCAATTGGCCATGAAAATGAAAAAAAAAAATATAATTTGATCATCCACTCTTGCAATAAAAAAAAGGTAGAAAATAAGAGAAACAAAAGATACGAAACTTTTTTGTTGATGGGGATTGCAAGTGGATCTTAATGTTCCTAGATTATCCAAGAATATTATATTTTATAAGCTTGGAATAAGCATATTGACACTAGATACCATTTATTTATATAATTGATCAACAATGGAGAGCTCTCTCTAAAATTTAGAAGATCTAAATACCAATGAGTAGGCATTAAAGGAAAAATTATGTATCAAAGATATAATTCTAGTGTTCATGGGGTGGTAATTATAATTAAGGTGGAGTATTGGAATTATATTCCCAACCACTCATGTGCAATTATTTAAGTCTTAGTATGAATAGCATTTAATAAGATTGACCATTTTCCTTCCTCCATTCTATTTTTCCTTACATATATAAGAATCTCTATGTGTTAGCATGGGTCTCCTCTTCCTATGTATGATTGAATCTAAATTATCAATCCTATATTTTTCACTATCATATATGTCTTTAATCATTAGAACTAATCTTGTAAGAAATTTGAACTCTAATATTCAAGAAACTAAAGCTCATAGATATTAATATATACTATGCTCTCTTTTTCAAAAAACTAAGAGAAGTTCAATCTCTTAGAGAAAGCTTATGTAAGAAGTTTCGTAAATAAAGAAAGGAACTCAACTTTTGTTATGCGCTTAGACAAAAAAATATCTAAATCTTTGTAACAATGTTTTTTAGTTTCAATATAAGTAGCAACAACCTTTTTGTTTATTATTTTTCTATTATGTTTTTGGCTCTCCTTCTCTACCTTTCCCTTCATTTATTATGGATTTACAACCTTTTATATTTCACTTGTCTATAACTACATACTCCCACATATTTTAACTTTTAATATTTATGATTTAGATTATGTATCTAATAATAAATTAACATAAAATATTATGTTGCGAAGAAAAAATAGTTTATAATATTAATTTGAATATTTTTAAATTTGATTATATGATATTTTTATTGTTGTTTTTAATCATATTTCACAATCCATCATAAAATCAATCTACCAATATTCAAACTAATACAATATTATTTAATAATCAAGTTGGTTGCTTGTCTTGTATAAGGGAAGCTTTGAATCCCGAATTCCTTTATATATTTATAATAAAGAGTTTGAACTAGCTTGGAATTTGAAGGCCACCCCTACCTGTCAAATAAAATTTTGTGATGGTTTGATCATTTAAATGCCTTTCATTTGACATTTTGTGACAAATAAAAATTGTCAAAAAAATTATGATTTTTTTATAGAAAATTTTCTATATTAAAATAGTTTTAGTGATTTCTACTAATCATACATATTAATATGAAAAAAATATAAATTTTTATTTTAAAAAAAATGCAAGTAATTTGGTTATTTAAAAAAATATATTATTGTGTATCATATAAATTAATTAAGTAATTTTTTATAAGAATCACAATTCTTAAAAATACCAATAAAAAATAAAAATATAATAATCTAGCATAAAATTTCAATATATAATTTTCTTATATTTAAACACAAAAACATAACTTCTTCGAAAAAGGAACTATTTTTATTTTTATTTTTAAATTTAGATGCAAAAATTAAAAATGATACATGGATTGAATATTGCAACTTATCGTGGAAGGCAAGAATAAAAAATTATGCATAGAATGAATTATTAAAAAAGGTTTTAGAAATTATCATGCGACTGCAAATGGAAAGAGTAAAGCTATGAAATAATGTTAGGAAACTCACTATTACACCTAATGACAATGAAGAAAAAATGTCTCGTAAGACCATCTACAATCAATCACTTTTCCTTTGCTATTACCTCATGTCCCCATGCGGCTGCTTAGCTTATTTTGGCTAGCAGCCACTGCTCAACTTATTTAGGAGTTATTTGTGGAGCTGATGGCCCCATGAATGCTTAGTTTTTCTGCTTATTTTTAAGCAGCCAGCTTAAATTTGTATTAATAGGCAAAAACGATCAAATAGACCATCAAATTCTAAGCCTGATTTTTAAACTATGAATTTAGAAACCCAATGCACGTGCTATCTCGATAAAATCTCCTAGGCCGGTGTTGTGGTTCAGGTAAAGTTAGTTACATTAGTAAACTTGATTACAAGATGTATGAGTTAATCTAAAAAGGTTTAACGTGGAGATTAAAAGAAAGATAGCAATAACAAGAAACATTACAAGATTGCATGATCAGAAGTGGGTTATAAGTGCATTCGTAGAAAATACCAATTATGAATAAGCATAGTTGGATTGAAGGTAGAGAAGAGAAGATAGATAAGGAAAAGAAGCATGTTGACTGTTTACCATTACCCACTTGAGTTTGTTGCGATTAATGGCGTTGTGAGGCTTGATTTCTGGGTATTAATTGCACAGCTGACCCAGTTTCAGCGGACACACCCTCATTTCTTTGGGCAGATCGAACATGAGCTGGGGTGGGTTAATGTTAGCATGTACAAATGGTCACATAGCTGGCGAACTGCAACTGCAGAAGAATGTTGGTTACAACAAGTTATTAAAATTCTTCAACCTTCCATTCCACCAAATGGGGTTCCAGTGAAGACTTATGTCATTCACTTCAATAGTGGACTTGCTGGCGACGTGGTATACTATAACGGAATTCCTATGGACGTCTATTTCATTCAGATATATGGTAATGCGCCCTACCCCATGGTTGAATTCCTCAATCAGCATCTCTGTGCTCAATCTTTTTATTGTTCAGAGCTTTCTAAGCCTCCACCTGCCAGAAGAGAAGAGCTTCGCCTTATTCTTCAAGAGCGCATTGACAACTCTACTTCTAAAGCGTACTGGACTGCCGTTTACAACTCTCTCTATCATTGATTCCTGACAGCCAATTCTTGTTATTAAGTTTTGCTCTTCTTGTTATTAAGCAGGCCAGTCAAGCAGAAGGAATTAATCTGTTATCAATATTTGTGCTGAGGTATTTAGTATTTGCATTTCTTGAAATTAGTTATACTGTGAAATACCCCATACACTGATTTAGGGTTTTCTTAAATAAGAAGTGTTAATCAAAGGGAATTCTACCATGGGATGTGCTTCTCTTCTGATTTGAAAAGCTGTAAACCAGGCATTCTTTTTATAAGAATTGATTTGTGCCACCATGAGATATTTTTCAACGTAATATTTGCCTTACTGTTGTCCGAATTCAATAATTTATGGATTCTTGTAAAGACAGCCTATTCTTTAAATGGTTAAAAAAACATCAGTTATCAGATTCCTACTACCTGTTTCTGTAATGGCAATTGTGTGCACTGTGTTATGCAATTTATGTTAGTATTTTTTGCCAGTTTGGGGCCGTCGATAATATAATGCTTTTATGGCTTCTCAAACCTCTTTCAGAAATTGGTGTTTTTTCAAGATTAACCTGGAAAGATTCTTAAAAAGAGAACTGGCATTGTAAATGTTAGTAATCTAAGACAGTCAATGGTTCTGTTCTAAATTAGGCATGGAATGGAAAAGAGTTTTCAAGTTTATGTATGTAGGAAATGAATTGTACGATATTTCATTTAGTGTTGTTACTTTTATTTTTACTTCTCGGGTACTGGAGTTTCCAGTCGGCATATTAATGTGCTGTCTCCGATTGAATTCACAAGCTTTTCAAACGCTATTATCACAATTTCCATGTATCTTTCTTCTTTTTTTAGTGTCTATAATTTACTTGAACTATAAGCCCAGGGTTGTTATTATTATCTTAATGCTTTTTCACCCAGCATTCCATATAAAAGTGTTCAGGCAGGTTATTATAAAAAAATATTGAATCGACAGAATATAATACAATTCTATTCTTATCTTGTTTCGGTGGTGTAATTATCTCTCCCAAATTTGAATTCAAATGAAGAACACTCAAAGATTAAGGGATGTGCGACGGGTTTGTAAACCCTGTTATTCTTTCTTCTCAGTTTCTTTCCAATTAAGGCATTTTCTATGTAAAATGAAAATGAATAATAATTAATTGATGCAATAATTTATATTGATATATATAGTTAGTCTTCAATCAAGAGATAAGTTACTTCAATCAAGAGATAAGAAAAATTCTATGTTCGTATTTGTAGATTTTATCAATGATGCTAATTATGTGATTCTCAATATAGATGTATGAGAGGAGTTACACAAAAATAAATTATACATAATAACGAAGATTAGAGATCCATTACTTAGCTATTCCAAAATATAGGTTATGTGATAACCAACTCAACAATCAAATAGATAGATGATATACATAAAAATAGGCCTTTTGAATGCATGACTCAAAAAAGTTACATGTCCAAGAGCTAATGAGTTAGCCTTCAATCAAGAGATAAGTTACTTCAATCTAACTAAATTAGAGATACTCTTGACTAAATAGAGGGGTATCTAACTATCATTAATTAAGGATTGATGATGTATTGGTTGTAATGGAATGTGGCTACCTCAAATCAAGGTAAACACATGCTATTATTAGTTTAACAAAGAAAATTCAACCTACCTAAGCGAGCCTACTCTACGTTCATAATATGCAGTAAAATAAATAACTAAATGGAAGAAATAAAATAATGCACCAACACCCCCATCATAAGCATAAATTAAATGCATATAGATATGTGCCCAATAAATATGTGCCCATCTTAGGTACATATATATAATATGTCCCCCTAAATAAAGAGGAAGAGAAATTGTAAGAAAAGAACCTCTCAAGAAGAGGAAAGATGAAATGACATCCTAGAATTCCTACAAGATAAAGCCCACAAATTCCCCCACATATAAGAGAGAAAATATAGATGTAGATAATCACATAATAAATTATGTTAGAAGTCCCTTTATAATAAACGATGCATTTATCTTTCAAAAGTAATATATTAAGTGAGCTATAGATCTATTGAATTCCATTCAAGTGGTGAAATGAAAGAAGGAATTCTAGGATGAAAGTTTCCAAAAACCACTCAAGATTATCAATGCTAATACTAAGCTATGAGTGAAATTGATAAATGATTTTAGGGACCCATGCAAAAGGATTCAAAATAAACAATGATGCAGGTGAATCATAAGACTCAAAAAGTGTAGAATGTACCACCATGTAAGAATATAGAAATAGAGAAAATATAAGATGGCTAGAAAATTTGTTCATTAAATCTGAATTAAGAGATACAAATCCATGTGAATTATTAATAAAAAGAAGAAAAATATCCTTGATGGTTTCATCAAAACCTTAAATATTAAATTATACAAACATAATATGTATGTCAAACAAATATAGACCTGAATAATCAAGAAGATAAATATTAACTCTATATAATTAGTAGGTGGAGATAGAATCTTAGTGTAGTTTATATGACTACATGTTCATCACATGATGTGTCTACACTAGAAAAAGTATTGAATCTATTGGAGGTATAGGAATCTAAGTGGATATCAATTGGCCAAACTACACATTCTATGTGATCACATTGGTTTCATGAGCATGAAAATTTATAGAATAGGTGTTAGTAGGTGACTTAGTAACATGCACATGTCAGATTCGCTCCAATGAAATGCCATTAGATGTTGATTCAAAATCTCTGTATCATTTCCCAAGTAATTAAAAGGAATTATGAATGAGTGATTTGATGGATTATATCCTCACAAATAGTGAGATAAATGATACCATTAACGTGTTCCTTGTTCTCAATCCATTTATCCTTTAATGTATACTACTTGGTTTAAGAACATATCTATGGAGAAATGGTGGTAAACCATGCATATGGAAATTATTCTTCATCCCTCAATTTTTCATAAGTAATTCAGATGATCCACAATAATAAATAACATCCATAATAGTTACAACACAAGTTGAAACTATAAATAGATTAGTTAATTTAAAAACTAATCAAAATACCCCAAGAACAAATTGTGATGGTGGCACTTTGTAGATAGTATGATTATTTATGAACCTATTAAAAGGATTCCCATAAAACTATTAAAATATCACTCCCCAAAAATAAGGTGACACATTTTAACAAGTACAAATACAACTTCCTTAAAGTAGTGAAGTGATCTTGATCTTTCTATGTTATAAATACCACAAATGTTAACGTGCTAAACTATAATTTAGATATGTGATGGGAAAAATCAAACTAAATAAATGATAGTAAATAAAAAAATATTCACTTTCAAAAAAATTACACCTAGATATATTTTTATATAAACTCAAACAAAGCCTAAGAAGCTACCAAATTATGGATGTTGACGTCACCCTATAGGATGTACATGCTACATTGTTTTTTTTTAAATAATGTTACATACCTAGATGACCCAACCTATAACCATAGCATATTATATTATTTATTTGTTCTGACTATCTATAATGTATGAAATTATGTGATTCAGGAGCTCTATATAAAATATTTTTCAAAGAAACTCTCATAGCCTTGAAAATAACCAATATTTTCTATTGTAATGAAATATAGCCATGCTTTATATAAAAATATTATTTTTGGACATCTAGACTTAGTGATGATATTTAATTTTGTCTAAGAGGTCTCCAACAAAAACTCACCCCAAAAACCCCCACAAAAATGTACAAGTTAAAAACCCAATTGTCAATCCTATTGGTGTAAATAGGTCTTTTACCTAACTAGCTAATTAGTAGGTCTCATTTACATGTTAATTTTTTCTTAGGTCATGGGTGGTTTCCTAGAAGTCTTAGTTATCTAGGTAAGATCTTATCATATCTTATCTAGTTGGCTTTTATTTATTGCTTGTGTCCTATGTCATTTAATATTGTTGAGGTAGCTATCTCATTGTACAGGATCAAGACACATGCCAAGATCTTATCTTATCCTATCCTATAACTTGCCTTTATAAGAAAGGAATCACATGTCAATTACATATTCAATATTTCAATCTTTCATCCATAATTATAGCAAGTTATTCATGCCAATTTCTCCTTATGTAGAAGATATTTTGGTCTAGCAATTATTATTTGGGGTGTTGAGAGTCACCATTAACTGCTACATGCTATCAAACCTCTAGTGTTGCAAATTCCTTTCCAAATAATAGGGATTCATCTTAGCTTTATAATTTTTTGAGTGTGTTTTGAGGTTTCAAGGACCTCATATTTGAATCCAACGCATCAAAGAAAATCAAAACTTCCTTTCATTTTGTCAAAAAAAATTATGTTTTATCTGATCTACAAGGATTTCAAGTAGTATTAAAGTTACTAGAGATAAGAGGTATCTAAATTTCTAGGGTAAATTGAACCAAATATGATATGATATCACATCCAAAAGGATTGAAAACCTAAATATTGAATATCAAATCATTGAAATTAGACACTTTTATCTCAAGAGCATTAAAGGTTCATTTCCTATCATTTCCATTTAAGCAAAATCTGTATGATATAGATCCATATCATACAACTTTGGTATATTATCATTGGTGTCAAATCTATCCTCTCAAGTGCCAATGGTATTTTCTATGGTATCAACATTTTTTGGTGAATATTCTTGTCTATATAAGAACCTATACTTGTATGTCACATCATACTATGTCTCTTTGCATTATCTAACATCACTTTGTGTCACCATACAAAGTGGTTGGTGGTTATTATTTTTTTTAAAGTTTTTCTAATGTTCATATTTCCAACTTGTCAATAGAAAAATGGACCTTTAAATACTGGCAACACCAGTGGGTGACCCAAGTATCTTGCCACTACTACTTGAGTGGTATTTTTTCCCTAGACGATGAACCTTTTCTCCTTTGATAGATCCCATAGTCATGTGGGGTGACTTACCACCAACCCCCAGGGGGCTTATATATTTCCCCAAGTGCACATTTATTATTAGGTAGTTTTATTTCACAGAGCATATTTTTGGTGAGAATATCAAAAAAATTAAATGAGATACCCACAAAAGGTTGGTTCTATGTACTTCACGGTGGTGTAGGTGTTTTTTCTAGGCTATGTTGTAGGTAAATTTAATTGATGATTGAAGTCAAATCTTATATTTTGACTCTCAATCTCATAATTTTTTGTCACAATTTTTTATTTTCATGATTCTTACAACATTGGAAAGGTATTGAGGAGCTCTATCTAGCTATCCATGCACTTTTCTTATTTCTATCCTAGGTATATTATTGATTTAGTTCTTTCCTTGTGCATATATTGGAGGTTACTTAGATATTTTGGTAGTTGGGAGGCTATTTTTTATCATTATACTTAATTTTAGCCTCATTTCATGTATTGATCTTTGATTTTATCATTTGAGAAGTGTATCATCATTTTCATCATGGGTAATGTAACTCATCCTTGTATAATTAGTCCAAATAAGAATAATTGTGATTCTTGGTAAAAATGGATCTTAACACATTGCAAGTGGCTCAATATCTTGCCTCATCCTTATGGACTCATTCCTAAGCTATAGACAACATATAAGAAATCAATTTGAGGTAATAAAAATGATCATACTATAGTATTGATTGGTCTATTTTTAGTGCAAGCATCTTGAAAGAGGCATGCAATTAGATTTTAGGAATCTTGTGCCCACCTATAGTTTGAACCTAGATTTGGAATATTTTTGGAGATCCACATAGTCCTCCATTCCCAAATGATTCTACATCATATTTCATAATTCCACTTGATGATGTTGATAATCTACCCTTTGATGATGGAGCATTAGATGAGTTTGAATATGAGGTAAAATTTGAGCATCTCGATGATCTAGAGGCTTCTCCTACAACTCCTACTTTTTCAATTGAGATCACAAATTTATTTTCTATTGGTGATTCATTGAGAAATTATATTGATTCGCTACAATAGGTATATAATTTTCTTCTTGATTGGAATTCCTACTTATCATCCATTACATCTTTGTTTCTAGAGTCTCATATTTCAAATTTGAAGGACTAATTTGAGGGTTTATCTCTCCTATTTGATGAAAATATTCAAAAATCTATTACAATTTTCATATTTTTCTTTGGATTTAGTTCAATATAAATTTCTATTTGTTCTTAGTTTCTCAATTCTACTGTGATCAAGCATGCACATGAATGGATTGTGGCATCATATTCATCTACCAAGAACTTGGAAACATATGAGATGATTTTAGAGACATAATATCAATACATACAAGTTCATCTTCCTACCAAATCCTATCTGGAATGGGAAGCAATCCTATTTTTTAATTGGTATATCTTCTTCCCAATGGGAAAAACATTTTTTGTGGGAATTGTGTTATGTTTTTCTTCAAGAATGAGCCATTTTTGTAGGATATTGTACATTATCATGGGATATCTTGTCTCTCTTTTTTCCTCTTATGGGGGGTCATTGATTGTATATACATGATAGATGTATTCCTTGGGTGTATTATTAATTCCTTTATACATCATCTTTCTTTGTATATATTCTCTCTTTTTGAGACGATTTTTGTGCCATTGATTTTTCTCTTTTTCTTCATTTTTGGTAGACTACATTGTACATGGGTATCTAACATGGCCTAGTAGTTGGAACCTATTGGTGATTTTTCTAGCAGAACCTAACAATTCCCTAAAAAGTTTCCAGCTCTTATAATGAATACATTGTAAGGTTAGTGGCCAACAGAATGAGGGAGGGTAATCCCAAATACGTCTTCATGAAATATATCAAATTAATAACATATTGATTCCTAGTTAAATGCAAATAAAACCAATCTAACTAAAGATTTGGCATATCCTTTAAGTGAATGACTAATTATTTGCTATGAATCAAAATACTTCCATCGTACACACAATTCATTGAAAAAGGATTTTAAATGAATATTTTTCTTATTTTAAGTTCAAGGTTAGGTGTGTTACTTTCTCACTCTTCATGCTAGATTTTCTAATAAACCGGTCAGTGTCTTATCAATTGGAGCAACAAAGTCAAATATGTATGGATTTGTATATATGAACTACTCATTTTTAGAAGTAGGCGAATTGCCCTCATATTGCTTTGCAGATTATGAAAACTCAAGATGCCTAAGAGAAACACTCACTACTTATAATTCCTAAGCAATTTCTTAACAAATTTTATACCCTCTTCAAGCATTTTAATCAACTCTTTGAGTTAAATATGAGAATATAATAGTACATTCAAATAGAACCATTTGAAGATAAATGATAACACCATTAGCATTTCCATTCATAACTCATAATAAATATACATAGGAGAGTATTTGTTTCTATATCAGTATTCTATATAAAAATAATTTAATATTGCTATGTACAAAACTTCATTCCCAAGACCATTTACTATCCTATTTACCCATATCATATTCAAAATGTCTTTTCTGAGGTAAGAATTCACCCAAAACCCTATTGAGACTCAAAAGTCTGACCCCTATAATGAGCCCAGAAACCCCTTTTATAGAGTAAGGGACCAACACGCATCAATATCAATTACATTTACATTTAATTTCATTTTGAGATCATTTGCACTATAATTTAAGTCATCCAAATTTTGTTGAATGCAATCGTTGAGGAAAATGGGAGAGTAAAAGATAACATTCCACATCCCCTACATGTAGACCTACCTGCTCCTCAAAAGATAGAGTTAGTTGTAATAGTAGCATCCTTTTTCTTGTCAACCAAAGAAGATTCTTCACTCAACCTCATCAAAAACTTGCATACCTCCCAACACTAGGAAGTTTGGCACCTCTCCTATAAACTAGCATGAAAATTTTCCACATCAACACTAGAAACACTAAATTACATGAATTTTGAATAGAACAATCTCGACAATAGAGCCATGGTGTCATAAAAAAAAAATGGGGTGTAGTCATGTCTCTACCTCATTAGCCTTAGAGGATACTATCCCACACCTTTCTTATGGTGGAACTAGAGGAACTATCACCACCACATCATCAGAATCATCAAATGGTACCTGGGAGGGTATAATAATCCCCCTCATAATTAGTGTCACCCTCATTGTCTGGAGGGCTATTAGATAACTCACCAAAAGAATTAGGTTCTCTCGAACAAGCCTTATGATACTTGTGCCTTTTCTTTGTCTTCTTTTCATATTTCACCAACTTCTTGCCTTTGAACTTGACTAATTCTTCTGAAACCATTTGGTTCCTCAGGCAGTATTTACTCCTGACACCATAATTCTTAAATTTATTGTGTCCCCTTCTATTCTTTGGTGCATCAGGATCTCCCTATGTCTCAACCTCATCCTCTTGGGCACTCTTCGAGTAGACTCTAGAAAACTCAATCTCCTAGATCTCTAAACTGGCCTAATAGACTCTCCTGACTTAATCATCCTTCTAGTGATAAGAACCAAAAGACACCTCCAAACTTAATGCAAAATCTGAAAATAAGAAGTATAGCAATCAATCCTTATAACAAGCCATGCAAGTGTGCCAACCATTAATTCTTCAAATAAATCTTGTGCACACAAGCTAACAATAGTGTGCCTTGATAATTTTAGTCTCAACCATTGATCATGTTTTTAAAAGATAAATCAGTGGGTAGATTACAATGTAGCCACTTACAATTAAGTTTTGATTGTGGTTTTAATGCTCCTTTAAATTAAAAAGTCTCTGAGTAGATAAAAATCTACTCTATTCATAGCACCAATTAAAACTTTTTTGTCATAATTACCTACTCACCCATAGGAATTATTTCAGTCATATTTCTTCTTATCAAAATTGGGGGGATTGATCATAATCCGATCTCAAAAAATTGATTTATATACTACCATGCCTTGCTTTCACCTTTTCCACATGTATCATTTGTTAGAACCAATGGTCAAAATTTCAAGCATGGGCCTTAAAGAATAAGGTTGACAATAGTATAGTTCAAAAATAGTATCTCCTCATCCAAATTTGGAAGTATTCAAACTTTATTTAGAGTCTATCGAAGCCTTATAGAAATTCCACATGGAACTTACATGCTAGCCCATCAAAAGATACATGAGATGGAGAGGAGTGGTCAATATTGAGCCATGTCACCATCCATCAACCATTGAATTCATCTTTCACAAAAAATCCCTTGCCCTCAAAACCGAGTAGCTTCCACCATATGACAGGTGTCACACAACCCACTAGCTCATGTGACTATCCAATTTTACAATTGTAGATTGATGAGAGAATGGGGAAAATAACCTTGATGAGAACACACACTGTGATGTACACCATTGATCAAGCCTCAAACAACACCCACTAACCTATGAAGGATCAAGTTCCACTATCAAACAGTACCACATGGCCATTGCCCACTAGCCCGTATTCTTAAAATAATATGAAATAAAATAAGATGGGCTCACAGGGAGCAGTACAAATATGGCCACATCATCAATCAATCAATTGTAGATGCTCTTTGAAAAGTTCCAACCACCCTTACCAAGGATATCGGGTCCAACAATTTAATAAACAAGTGATTGAATCCCGTCAGCGTGTATGAATAAAATAAGAGAAAATAAAATAGCACATGCATATGAGGAACAACTAGGATTGATTTCCATGATCATACAACCAACATAAAACATTATTCCTACACATTCCACAAAAAATAATCATAAAAAAGGGTGCCATCCCTAGGCAACAAAATACTAACCCTTAACAACGAAGGTTAAGGATATAAATCTTTAAGATTAAGCCTTCGATCATAGGGAATTAAGACCAAGAAGAACCTTAAGGTGACTAACAACCTAAGATCGGGGGTTGGTAAGATGATGAGTATGATGGCATAAGTGCAAAATTAAGTGATTTGGAATGGAGAGAACAAGTCAATCTGACTTTAAAATGAACAAGGGTTTTTCATTTATAGGCCAATTTTGGGAAGTTTTATGAAGATAAAACCCTATCATAGTGATGAGAATATGACCTAAAATTAAAAACAAGGGACCACACCAGATTTTTCAAAATTTTAGGGTGGAACCAAAAAAATTATGAGGGGTTGCAGGTATGTGTAGGATCATCATGAAAAAAATAGGCCCTTAAGTGGCAATAAAATTTAGAAAATTAGAGTTAGGCAACTTGACATAAAAATTTGAATAAGTTATTTATATTATTTCAAAAATATGTAAAAATAGAATCTATAGAAAATTGAATGTAGTTTCTAAGCTACTAGGTTTATTTTTAAAAAAAAAACTATTTGGTGAAAATTTGAAATTTCAATGCAGTATTACTTAAATTTTAGGGAGAAAATAAGTAGTTGTTTGTTTGACCACCCTAACCACAATAAAATGATAATATTTTTTTATAATATGTTATATATAAGTAGGGGACTCTTATCCCGATGTGATACATATTTGTTTGTAATTTTTTTTTAAGTAAATAATTAATTATTATTTTTTTATTACAAATTTTTAAAAATATAAAAACTAGTATGTCTTACCACCTTAACTTGGTCAAACCTTCATGAAATTATTTATTTTAATCCTATAGTATGTGAAGCATATAATGTGACACATGTTTCAAATTCAAAAAATGTGATACCGTTTGACAGTTATAGATTTTTTCAATCAACCTATCAATCATAACTCTATTCATAATTCAAATAAAAAAAGGAATAATAATTAATTTTCAAATTCAAAGTAAAGCATAATTTATATTGATGGAAATTTGAGAATCTCCTTTAAAAACCCTTTTCATTTCATCAATTTTGGGTTAAAAAAAAGTCGCCAGCCACATGGGTCATCATATCACTTAGATATCCCCACTTTTGGGCCATCATGATCCTACACATACCCTTGCATCAAAACCTATAATATGAATATTCATCTTTGCATAATTCATATAATTATCTTCTCCCTAAGTTGCACTTAACAGGGGTGTTTGTGTAAATAGGTATTTTACCTAACTAGCTAAATAGTGGGTCCTATTTACATGTTAGTTTTACTTAGGTCATAGGTTATTTTCTACAAGTATTATCTATCTAAATGATATCTTATCGTATCTTATCTATTTTGATTTTATTTAATTATTTTTTCCTAATTCATTTAATATTCTTGAGGTCGATGATTTTTTTAGTTGCTAATATTTGCCAATTGGCTAATAGTTGAAATTGGGGAATCCAAAATTGGCTAATAGTTCAAGTTATAATGTGACTTGAATCACCACATTTTTACAAAAAAATATTATAATATTTTTTAAATTGCCAAATATTTTATTTTATTAAACATTTTAACTCAAAAAATTGCCACAATATTTGATACATGATTAGATCGGATTCGCCTAATTTTTATAAATCATAGTCAAAATCTATATTAATTCATGAATAGTATATCATAATTATTAGTATCTTTAGGACCATATTTGTAATCTTTAGTTTCCACCACTAATTTATAGAATAATATAATGGCCCTTGTTGTATTCTATGAGGTAAAATGTACTCACGATCTATAATGATCATGGGGCCCACAATTTCAAGTCTCATCAACATTATAGATAATGGGTACATTTTACCTTGTAGATTAGAATGAGGGTCATTAGATTAATGATTTAAAAGTAATTTTGAGCCCCATGATAATTTTGGATTGTGGTACATTTTACCTTGCAGAATACAATGAGGGTCATTATGTTATATTTTAGAACAATGGTGCTAAGTAAATATTATAGTCTACCCCTTAAACCCATTGATAAATCTAGCCTCGGGCCCTAACTTTTAAATGAAAATTATTTTTAGATTGTATGAATTCGCCATCATAACTAATGCATTTTACTACTATTTTTCAAGATTCACCAAAAAATTCTACAAAAATTTAGTATTGTAAAAAAATTGCCAATAAAATTTAATATTTTTTTGAAAAAAGGAAATATTCGTCAATAGAAATTAATTATTTTTCCTAAGAAAAGTAAAGATTCACCAAGATTTTATATATATTTTTAGGGCAGTTTCTTAAAGTTATCACTACTTGAGGCAATTTTCTTATTTTATAAAATGAAAACACATATCAAGATCTTATCTAATCCTATCTCACAATTTGCATTTATAAGCAAGACATCATATCTGCAGTATAGCAATCAGTCCTTCTTATAAAACTTCATGCAAGTATGCCAACCATTAATTCTTCAAAGAAAGCTTGTGCATGTGAGTTGAAAAGAGTCTACCTTGATCCTTTTAATCTTAATCAACGATCATTTTTTTAAAATATAAATCAATAGGTAGATTACAATGCAACTACTTATAATTAAGTTTTAATTATGCTTTTAGTACTCCTTTAAATTGGAAAATCTCTTAGTAGATACACATATACTTTTTTCATATCACCAAGTAAAACTTTCTTGCCATAATTACCCTCTCACCCGTAGGAATTATTTCACTTGTATTTCTTCTTATCAAAATGGTAGGGATTGATCCTTATCCGATCTCAAAATTTCAGTTCATATACTGCCATGCCTTGCTTTCACCTTTTCCACATGTATCATTTATTGTCAAAACTGATGGTCAAAATTTCAAGCATGTTCCTTAAAGAACAAGGTTGAAAATAACTTAGTTCAAAAATAGTATCTCCTTGGCCAAATTTGGAAGTATTCCAACTTTATTTAGAGTCCATTGAAGCCTTATAGAGATTCCACATAGCACTTACCTACTATCCCATCAAAAGATATAGGACATAGGTGAGGCCCACATGGGCTAGTAGGGAGTGGTCAGGATTGAGCCATGTCGCTAGCCATCAACCATCAAATTTATCTTTCATGAAATAAACCCTTTTCCTCAAAACCAAGTAGGTTCCACCATATGCTAGGTGTCACACTGCCCACTAGCTTGTGTGACTATCCCATTTTACCACTGTAGACTAACGGGAGCGTGGGGAAAAAAACCTTGATGAGAACATGTATTATGATGTACACCCTTGATCAAGCCTTGAACAATACCCATTTCCCTATGAAGGATCAGGTTCCACTATCAAATAGTACCATGTAGCCATGGCCTGCTAGCCCATATTCTTAAAATAATATGAAATAAAATAAGATGAACTCATGAGAAGCGGTATAGATATGGCCAAGTCTTCAATCAGTCAACCATAGATCCTCTTTGAAAAGAGACAATCATCATTACCAAGGAGATCAGGTCCACCAGTATACCAAACACATGGTTGAATCCCACCAGCCCGTATGAATAAAATAAGAAAAAATAAAACAACATGGACATATGGGGAACAACTAGGATTTATTTCCATGATCTGAAGACAACCATAAAATATTATTCCTGCACATGTCGTAAAAACTAATCATAAAAAAGGGGGCCATCCCTAGGAAACAAAATACTGACCCTTAATAATGAAGGCTAAGGATATAAATCTTTAAGATTAAACCTTCGATCATAGGGAATTAAGACCAATAATAAGTTTAAGGCAACTGACAACCTAAGATCAGAGGCTGGTAAGACAACGAGTATGATGGCATAAGTGACAACTTAAGTGACCGATAATTGGGAGAACAAGTCAATGTGACTTTAAAACGAACATGGGTTTTTCATTTACATGCTAATTTTTGCAAGTTTTATGAAGATAAAACCCTATCATAGTGATGAGAGTATGACCTAAATTAAAAAACAAGGGACCACACTAGATTTTTCCAAAGTTTTAGGTTGGAACCAAAAATTCTCGGAGAGGTTCCATCAAAACCTATAATATTCATATGCTTCTTTGCATAATTTACATAATTATCTTCTCCCTAAGTTGAACTTAAGGGGGGGTGTTGGTGTAAATAGGTATTTTACCTAACTAGCTAAATAGTGGGTCTTATGTATGTTAAGTTTACTTAGGTCACAGATGCTTTTCTACAAGTATTATTTATCTAAATGATATCTTATCATATATTATCTATTTTGATTTTATTTAATGCTTGTTTCCTAATTCATTTAATATTCATGAGGCAGTTTTATTATTTTACAAAATGAAGACACGTGTCAAGATCTTATCTAATCCTATCTCACAACTTGCATTTATAAGAAAGACATCATATTTACATTACATACTCAATATTTAGTCTTGAATCCATAATCATAGAAAGCTATTATTTCTATTTTCTCTCTTGTGGAATATATTTTGGTCTAGAGAAAATATTATTTGGGGTTTTGGGAGTCACCTTTAGCTCCTACAAAACTCAAGCCATCAAATTCCATATCTATAATAACTTATGTCTATAAACACACCTTTAACCTTGAAAATTCCTTCATTATTTTCATAAAAATAAATGGATTCAAATATGTAGAGAAATATTCTCCTTCCAAGGGTTAACAATAAAAAGGATATCTTCTCCCCTAATCTAAAAACCAACTACTAATACTAAATAAAAGGAAATTTATGGTCAACATAAACTATTTTTGTATAAGACCAAGAAGTAAAAGTATATAAACAAATATTTAAAATATAAAATGTATAATAATAGGAAAACATGTCATCAAGATGAAATGATATGTACCATAAGAAAAAATTCATGAGGGAAAAATATAGCATCCGAAAGAATCCACACTCAATGTATTATTTCATGAGAAAATATTAAAATACACCTGTGAAAAATCTCCATAAATACCTCTTAATCATCAAGCTCTCTATCTCCACTTCATGTGGACAAGAAACTAAGAAACATGTAATGAAACATACCAATCCATGATCCCTCTCCTCATATATGTAACCTTCAAGAAATGTTCAATCAACCTTAGCCAACAAGCCAAAGATTATGATAGTGAACCTCAAAAAATACTCATGTGGTTTATTTTATAGAAATAAGCTTGCACAAAACCATCAAGTGATACCACAAAACTATTTCCCACTTATTTATTTGTTGGCACTAGTCTTTCCTAATATTAAATATTTTTCCAATGTCGAGAGTTGAATTAAATATTTATATCAATATGAAATAAAATATATATAGTGTCCCAAAGAATTTATAACCCATATAGTGGAGACATCCCTAGTGTTAGAATTGGCTATGGATGCCAAGATCTATGGACCAAATAGAAAGCACAAAGAAGAGAGAAAATAATATGACAAGAATAAATTGTATTCAATGTCAATGATAATGTTTTTATTTATCAATGAGAGACCCTTTGGTTATATAGCCAAGGTGAGAACATAGGAGTGCATAAGATTATGAAAAGTGTCATAATCTTATGACATGAGACAACAATGAAAATCTATCACTCCACCTAAAGTGGAAAGGTGATAATGTGATAACCACCACAAATAGTGGATCTACCACAAAAGGTGGAACCCTAATCACATGATATGTCCATGAAAGGTGGAGGTAATAGAGTGATAACATGATAAGTCTACCAAAGGTGGAAATTCTCCAACAACTCCTATGTGGTCCCTAAGTAAACTTAACTAAGGTGTAATTATGACCTAAGACAAGGTACAAAACATTTAATTACACCAACACCCCCCCTTAAGTGCAACTTAGGGAGAATGTACACAAATGAAAACAATGCAAGATGGGTCCTGACAACTAGGCCATGTTAGGTACCCATGTACAAATGCAATGCAATCTCTCACAAATGGAGAAAAGGAGAAAACCAAGTGGGAAAAAACTCCTCCCCAAAAGAGAGATGAAATTCAATAAAGAAATGCTCTCAATGATGCATGAGAAGGTAAAAACCCCATGTGAGGAAAAAGAACCCCCCATAAGAGAGAAGTAGAAGAGAGACAAGGCAGCCCACCCTCAATGTTGAGTCTCCTACAATGATGGTAGAAGCTCGACATTGAATGCTGAAGATGATCCAATCTCGTTGAACAACATTCCTCCCCTTAGGAAGAAACAAAACCAATAATGTATGCAGGATGTATGATGTCTCTAAAGCATGCTCAAGTGTCTCCATGTTGATTTCGAAAGCTAGCACACTCCAAACAGGCATTCTAGGCCACACTACTGATGAGTACAATCCAACATCTAGTAGAGAAGAATGTAGAACATGATCCAAAGAGAATGATATCCCCTCCAAAGACAAAGAAGCCTCCTCCAAATGTTGTCCAAAAGTATCCACACTCATGTCAAACTGCAAAGAATGATCATGTAGAGAATGAACAAGAGGGTCAGAGTGTTCCCTCACAACAACTGAAGAAGGAGCATCTTCAGCAAAGAGAAGATGAATGTCATCAATGATGTCCCCCAAATCTGCAAGATGAAACTCCACAAACAAGTCTGAAATACCTATCAAGTAGCCATCCAATGTAGCCATATCTGGAAGACTATGTATGTCTTGCTGCACTAAATCACAAGGAACCAAAACTGTGGAATCACAAGCATCATCAACTACAACAATAGATGGAGGAGATGAAATGCATGGCTCAAGTACTAGATCTGATGTGAGAACTCCCAAGTTCAAGTAGCCAAATGTCTCCTCTAAATTATGGTTCACACTAGAAGTGTTATGAACAGTCGAAGGAATAGTGTCACCATCAGAAGCAAAATCTGCAAAGGTATACAACCGAGATGAATGATCAACCACCCCAATAGCAATGATCTCTCTACTCTCCAAGTCTCGAATGATGACTGAATCAGGTGTGAACTCCATAGTTCTCCCATCTCCATCATGTGTAATCTAATATATGGAAAGAAGATTGTTCGTCAAATGAGGAACACACAAAACATCCTGAAAAGTGTTAATCCAAAACTAATAGATCCCTTCCCTATTACACTCATGTATGTATTGTTTTCCATCAAGATAGGAGACATAGAACAAGGCTGAAATGAGGAGAATATAGATTGTGAAGATGCCATATGATGTGATGCTCCTGAATCTAGAAGCCATCTCCCTAATCTTGGACTTGAATAAGCACAAAGAGCTTGACCTTGATTTCCCGATGTAGATGCCAAATGAACTTTACCCTTAGACTGTTTTGAAGAAGAAGGAGAAGAAGGTGACTCAGACATTCTAGAAGGAAAATCAATTTGATTCTTTTTGAGAAGATTCTTCAACTCATCAATGTCCTTCTTATAACAATAGTGTTCTTCATGTCCATCTTTCTTGCAATATGCACAAAAATGCCTCTCCTTCTTAGATGATTCCCCTTTGAAAGAGGATTTTTTCTTTGTTTGATCTGAATGTGGATTATTCTTTGCTTTCTTATGTTTCTTATCTGATTCTAATTCTGATTCCTTCACTTGATTAACCAATAATGCCTGAGATTTAGTAGTCTTGATGAAACCCATTGGGATAAGCTTTTGTTGCTCATGTATCAACATCTCAGAAAATGATTCAAATGAAGGTGTAGTATATGCAGACCCTATAGTCAGTCTATGAGTATGAAAGCTAGAAACAAAAGAAGCATAATCAGGACCAAGTTTGTTTATTGTATTGTAGACCAACTGAATGTCCTTTTTATCAATTCCACATGCTTTACATTGCTCTCTTAGATCATTAACCTTAGTGATGTAGTCTTGGATGTTGTCAAAGTTCTTAGGATCAAGGCTCATCAGGTCATTATCAATTTGATAGCCTCTTACTTCATCTATAGTACCATACAATGTTTTCAATTTTTCCCAAGCATCATGAGAATTGTTACATGATTCAATCTGAAACAACAAATCTTGAGAAACAAGTCTACAAAGACATCCAAGAGCTTTGGTATGTTTGATCATCCATTTTAACTTTTTATCTGCATCTGTAGGTTCAGGTACCTTATTTTCAACATATAGAGTGTGGCCTTCTGTCATGAGAATACTCCATGCATTTTGATGCCATGTTGAATAATTATATGATGTGAGCAAAGGAACCTTAGAATGATCCATGAAAATGAGAGAGCACAAGCAAATAGATCAAAAATATGCACCAAGAGACCCCCCCCAAATCACTCAATCAAGAAGCCCCCAAGCAATATCTAATTTGGCACTTTATACCTAGTGTGTTTACAATTTCCATTGCCAAAAATAGCAAAGTGGACTTTGATTTTGGTACATGCAAATTGCCAAAATAGGCCACAAACTCATAGTGAAAAAATTATAGTAGATGAGATAAATCTGATCACACCACTGGAAAGTACAGGAAAAATCATGCACTTTCAAAAAAAATGGCACTCAAAAATGTTACCGTAGGAGCAAGTTATGGGCTCCCAAAGTTCCCAAAATGAGGATGAAGCAACAACACCTGTGAGAATCTGCAATTTCTGGAAAAACCAAAGGCCAAAACCAAAAAGTGATTGTACCACTGTGTAGAGCACGAAAAATTAGCCCAAATCAAAAAATATTGCTCAAAAAAAAGAGCCAAATTGAGCAAGATATGAGCCTCTGAAGTTGAACTGCAAAAATCAAAAGCTCATCCTTGAGGGGGCCAAAAAATTGATAGGAAATGATGACGTGTTGCTGATGTCTGCAGATCAAGATCTTCAAATTGACAGTTTCCCGCCCGTCACTGGAAAAAAAACTCCTCCCGAAAATCTCATAGGTGCCAGAATATGCTTCCAATCGGAATATTCACCACTGATTTTTCCATCGGATTTTGATTGAAGTGCCCGCTGGATGTGCCGCCGGTTGGAGGGAAGAGGGGCCTGTGGGGGACAGTCTGCAGTCACCACGTGGCGTTGGCGGGACAGTTTGTAGGTGCACCAATACCCTGCAACTGTATGCATGTACAGTGTGCGGATAAATCCACGAAAAAAAGATTTTTTTTTGCTTTTTTTTAATTTTTTCAAAAAAAAATTAATACAATTTTTTTTTCAAAATGATTTCTTGAAAAATAAATTCCAATTTTTTTTTTCTAAAATAAATCGTACCGTCGCAATAATGGCGACCTGGTGGACATACGGCTCACCGAGCAAAAAAATTTTGCCTCACCAAATGACTTGCTCTGATTTGGACGATTGGACAATCGATCTTAGGGTTTTTGGCCCTTCTGGACATGATAGCAAGGTCGGATTTGACCCAAAATGCTCCAAAAATGCAGCTACTTTCTAGATCTTTCGGATGCAATGGTGGGCTTAGATTTGCACTAGCAAACTCTGATATAAACCTGCAATAAAGAGCCAAAAATGGAACCTCCCCAAATATGGTACCTCTCTTCAGAAAAAGACTCTCCAATGGCACCCAACCCGCTCTAATACCATGTTAGAATTGGCTATGGATGCCAAGATCTATGGACCAAATAGAAAGCACAAAGAAAAGAGAAAATAATATGACAAGAATAAATTGTATTCAATGTCAATGATAATGCTTTTATTTTACAATGAGAGACCCCTTGGTTATATAGCCAAGGTGAGAACATAGGAGTGCATAGGATTATGACAAGTGTCGTAATCTTATGACATGAGACAACAATGAAAAGCTATCACTCCACCTAAAGTGGAAAGGTGATAATGTGATAACCACCACAAATAGTGGATCTACCACAAAAGGTGGAACCCTAATCACATGATATGTCCATGAAAGGTGGAGGTGATAAAGTGATAACATGATAAGTCCACCAAAGGTGGAAATTCTCCAACAACTCCTATGTGCTCCCTAAGTAAACTTAACTAAGGTGTAATTATGAGCTAGGACAAGGTACAAAACATTTAATTACACCAACACCTAGATCCCCTATGTGAACCATAGATAATATTATTTTTATATTATAATATTGTGCAAGATGATAAATATGCCTTTTCCAAATAAAGACTTCTTAAGAACCCAAGTTTGGTAGTAGCCCAACTTCTATTTTTTTAGGTATTAACTTAACATGATTTGGATATTAAAATTATTTTATTAATATGGGGACCTAAATTAGTTATTTAGTTTTAAACCATAGTTTTAGAAACCATTCATGGTTTATCATTTTACCCATAGTTCTTGGTTATGAATGCTTTATCCTATAGTATTATTGTAACCTTTTGTGTTATGGGGAATACAAATTTTGTTTGAATTTGGAGATTTTTTTTCTTGAAATATTTATCCTAGGGTAATATTTTGTAAAAAAATTCTATTTGTATTTTTGAAACAATGGAAATAGGGGAAAAGGGTTTATATCCTTGAAGAGATAGGTCCCCTCCCAATTCACTCAAATTTCACTCAAGGAAACCCTAGAGATCTCATTCCAGGGTGGAATGAAAGAAAGAGATTTGATAAAGGTTATCTTAGGTTATGATTAGTGAATAAAGAGGGATTCACCACCAAGATAGGGCTTTGAAAGACTAAGGAAATGCAAGACCTAATCTTTAAAACTAGTGCAATGGAAAACTTCACTAAATGACCTATAAATATATGCAAAACAAAATAGAGAGCTGAGAAACCAGAGATGTGCACGTAGAATCCTATAGAGGCTTGAATTGAGTCCTTAAATGTTGGAAAAACTAAAATCAATGTAGATTGGGACTCATACACTAGATAGGACGGTTTAGTCCCAAATCAGGGTTTCTAGGTAGTAATAGAAATTTGCCAAAAATATGTCTAGAAATCCTAGAAATCGCAACTTTCACTATACGGGGACTCATATACCAAAAGTGGTGTACCAATATAGTTTGGATTTTTTAGAGGATATAGACCTAAATCTTCTCTTCAATCACTTGTATGCCTTCTCAACCTAGTTTCTAGATCTAAATTTGAAGATTCTCTTGTGTAAAATTATTTTGATGATCATGTAGGTGATGTGACAACTTTGACATCTTTGAACACTTGAAAAATTCTCTCCTATCTTTCTCTTCAATATGTGTTCAACCGAGGTCTACACATCAAACACTAAAGAGGGAAAATATTGTTGTTTTGTTAGTTGAAATGGGTTGTCCTTTCTTAAACTCCATTTTGGTAATCAAACCTTGTAATTAAATGAAATAAGATAAAGGAATTATGAATGAACAAAATGTAATGTTGCAACTCACCAAACCATAACAATAAAGGCTACAAACATGAATGAAATGGCCCCAATGGATGTAGATCTTGAATATGGCTTGGATGTGATAGATTTTGAATTGAATGCTAGCTTGAATCGTAAAACCCTACATCACAATTCTTAGCTCAAAAATAAACATGATGCATGATGACTTTGAAATGATTCTTGATGCTTGAATAATTCTCCAAAACACTTGATAAAAAATTTTTGAAGGCTCTTCAATGCTCTTTTATGTGCTCTTGATCACAATTTTTTTATAAGAATGCTTCATCAACTTGCTAGGTGAAAAATGATTAAAATAACCTTTTGTTTATACTTCTTTATTCAAAATTTCTTGAAATTAAAACACTACAAGATGACATTAGATTTAGGTGGATAGAATCCCACCAAAATTTTGAATTAAATTTAATTTTGGGTCACATGGGACTGATACATTTAATGTCAAATTTAGTGCTAGTTTATTTTGGGATTATCCTAATAAAGAAGCATTAATTAAGGATTTTGGATGCAAAATAGGGCCAATTAAGGCATAGATAAGTCCAATTAATAATGAAAACCATAGATTAGTGTGAAATTTTTAGGATGCACTTTACAACACCCTAAATAAGGCACCAGTAAGTCCATTTAGTTTAGAAGGGCCCAAAAATTAATGTGAAGTAAATAAATGCACTTTACAACACTAAATTAAGGAAAAATTATGTCAATTTAGCTTAAAGGGGTCCTAAACCCAATGTGAATGTGTAAAAAACATTAAAACACTAGATCAAGTTGACATCAGGTTTATTTTAGGATTAATCATTTCCAAATCAAGTGAAAAAGGGATACTTTTTTTGTTGCCACATTTAGCTTCCACTTTAGTGAGAGGATGAACTTGCTTCAAACTCACACTAAATTATAAATTCAAAGGGGTCCAAGAGAACCAATGTAGATGATAATGGATGAAAAGTATCAAAGGAGGTGACCAAGCTCCTAAGATCCAAGATCTTATGTCAAACCAGCATAAGCACAAAAGGACACGCATAAGGTGTATGATATGCATCCTCAAGATACTCAAACATTTAATGCAAAAGACATAAAGAAGAAAGGAAAACTAAACCAGGGTATGTGCAGGATCATCATGGAAAAAAAAGGCCCTTAAGTGGCAATAAGAGTCAGGCAGGTTGACATAAAAATTTGAATAAGTCATCTATATTATTTCAAAAATATGTAAGAATAGAATATGTAGAAAATTGAATGTAGTTTCTAAAATACTAGGTTTATTTATTTTTATTTTTAATCTATTTGGTGAAAATTTAAAATTTCAATGCAGTAGTAGTTAAATTTTAGGGAAAAAATAAGAAGTAGGTGTCTGTCTAACCACCCTAACTACAATAAAATGATAATATATTTTTATAATATTTTACATATAAGTAGGGGACTCATGTCTCGATGTGATGCATATTTTTTTGTAATTTTTTTTCCAAGTAAATAATTAATTATGAATTTTTTATTACAACTTTTAAAAAATATAAAAATGCATATGTCTGACCACCTTAACTTGGTCAAAACTTCATGAAATTCATTTTTTTTTGTTTTTAATCCTATAGTATGTGAAGTATAGAATGTGACACATGTTTTGGATTCAAAAAATGTGATACCATTTGAAAGCTATAGATTCTTTTCAATCACCCTATCAATCAGGACTTTAATCATAATTCAAATAGAAAATGAATAATAATTATTTATTAAATTCAAAGTAAAGCATAACTTATATTGGTGGAAATCTGAGAATCTCCTTTAAAAACCCTTTTTGTTTCATCAATTTTGGGTAAAAAAAATGTCGTCAGTCACATGGGCCATCATATCACTTAGATATTGCCACTTTTTGGCCCATCATGATCTTGCACATACCCACCACCAAAATATAGCACTAACTTAGGGAAAGAGGATTCCCTTTACTAGGCCCCTATATTTTTTCACCCTATGAGCTCTAGGGTATAAGAATGGCTCTCTTTCTGCTTGGTGGTTATATGGTTTTTGGTGGTTGCATTCAAAGGAAGGGTTGATTGATGAAGGTTATGATATGTGTGTCATGTGTAGCTAAAAACTGAAAATGAAATGATACTAATGTAATCTATGAAATGTAAAATAGATGCACCTAAACTAAAATGACCTAAATGTATGCAAATGGAAAGGAAATTGGAAAGTTCAAAACTTGTGCACCTAAAAATTGAAACTTGTAGATGAGAGGCCCTAGAATATTATAGAAATGGTCTGAAATTAGGAAAGGGACACGTATACCAAGTTGGGAGACCTTGTCCTCTTGATTCTTTCTAAAAATTTAGGGTTTGATTTTGTGGGTCATGTTTGGTACTTTCCTCCTCTACAACAGTCCATGTCAGAAACTCTTGAAAATGACCTATAACTTGTCATTTTGCTCTTGTTAGGGTTTGATGCCTTGATGTGACTTGAAAGGAATATTTGTAATTTCTCCAACACTTTGTACCTCACAAAATCTAAGTACAAACTATAGATAACATACAAAGACCAAGAAAATATTAGGGTTAGGGAATAGGGGTTTGCCTAAGTCAAACCCTTTTGTTGGTAACT
This sequence comes from Sequoiadendron giganteum, assembly GCA_007115665.2. Classification (NCBI taxonomy): domain Eukaryota; kingdom Viridiplantae; phylum Streptophyta; class Pinopsida; order Cupressales; family Cupressaceae; genus Sequoiadendron; species Sequoiadendron giganteum. The sequence continues at coordinate 787,877,012 of CM021101.1, read as the reverse complement.
AAACCCAAATGAGAAACAAACTAAAGGAGATATACTTGAATAATAAGTAATGCAAATTCTCACAAAATCCCATGTTGTTGAGGTCTTCAACATGGAATAACAACTCCAATGGATCTTTCTTGTGATGCCCTTGTGCTTGATTTCTTACTTGGGAAGCTTGGGTGCAAGAGTACTTCTGAAGAGATGTAAAAATGAGCTTGGGAGAGAGAAAAATGAGGAGGAAAACCATTGATTATACATGAAAAACTCTAATTTTCTTGAAAATGCAACATGATAGGCTTACATTATGGTTTTAGGGGAGAATTCTCATTAGGTTTTTGTCTTGAATTTGAAATTTATGCCAAAAGGGACTAGGTTGCCCAAGGTGGTGACCTAGTCTACTTGGACAATTTCAAGTGGTGCTCAAGAATAAAATGATGATTAATGATTTGTATCAGGTTTTTCCTCCTAAAACACACTTAAGTGAGGCCTAAAATTACATTAAGTGGTCAAATTTTCATAATAAAGGGGTTAGTAAGTGAATGATAAGCCTAGGAAGATGTGAAAATGCTTTACAACACCTTGACACAAAGCTTGGAAAGGGGTCAAAAGGGTGTTGTTTAGGTGAATTGTGTTGAAACGGTCTTATAAAATTGAGGAAATGTGTTACAACACTTCACGACAACTTTGTAAAACACCGTTATATTATTGTTGAATTTCAATCTTTCAAGATTGAATCAAGTGTAAAAAGGCCAAAATCCAAGGGAAAAGGTCAAAATGAGTGAAAAGTTGCCAAAGACTACACTTTTTGGCAACAAAAAAACAAAAACAAGAAAATTTGAGAAGATTTGGATCAAGATTCAAACGTTTGTCCAACATGATGTTGATCAGATCTAAGATTTTTGTCCAAAAGTGCACCCTCGCTTTGAGGCAACTAAATTTTAGGTTGTCTATTGGGTGAATATCCAAAGGGTGGCTTAGTGAGAAAGTCATGCCTTTGTACTAGCTTCTCATTGTATACTGAGAAATTCATGGCCATGTTTAGGCTTCTCATCATATGCTAACCATACCAAATCTATACCTCCTAATAAGTTTGGCAAGGTGGCACATAACAATGAACTTTGAGCTTCATTAGGCAAGCAAAGTTTTGTATGCTTGAAAATCATGAACAAGCAAGATGGCTCCATGGGAAAGAAAAGTGTGTTATGAACTGTATCCATATTAAAAAGGTTGTAAAATGCTGCAAAATAGTGTAATCTACACTCAAAGGTATTTTTCATAGTTCATGCAAAGTCTCTTCTTAGGTAGAATCATGCCTAATGTCTCCAAGAGAGGACAAGTCTAAAAAATATCATGCTCTCGAAGGAAATCAAGTCCAATGACACCACCAAGAAAGACACATCACAAGAAGAAAGGAAATCTCAAAGTGAAACATGAATGTCAATGTGTGGCCCCACTTTAAAGAGGTTCCCACACCATCGCTATGAGAAATTTCTTTATTTAGAAGAAGGCATGAGAGGTTATTCAAAAAACCCTATGCCAAGTCATATGTTTCCTAATTGAACTACATCATGGATAAGTATATCACATGCGAGCGAACTTAAGGAATATTTTCCACATCCAAATCTTGCTCTTATGTGTACATGGAAAGTGTCTAAATAGCCAAAAGAGACAATGAGGAGTGACATACGAGGACAAGGCTACCAGACCCCTTGCACCCACTTAGTGAAGGGATAGAGTGAGTCAAAAATGGATGATTATATACTACTCCTTGGAAAAAGGAAATGATTTGCAATGAATGTAAATCATACAATAGTGAGTATACTATGATCCTACAACTATAACATGGCAAGGAGAAACAAATAAGGTTATTTATTATGATGAGTAAACAATTTATCAACTTGATGTGTATTTAATGAGATATATATTAGTTTAGGATGCACCAAAGTTAATTTTTTCTTGGAAAAATCTTTTGTAATAGTGTTGGCATTGAATGAAGGCTTGTATATTTCTTTTGAGGGACAATATCCAAGACTATTAGTCATTTATTGTGTTTTAGGCTCTATAGGGGCATGGGTACCTTATTCTATAGTACCACATCCTTTCCCAAGTTGTTTCATAAGTTCATAACCTCTTCCATAAATATTTTTCATTTCTTTTGGATTCAGTGGTTGTTCATAATCAACCTCATTAGATTTTTTCATGTATGTTGTCCTTTCTTCTAAAGTGGTTGAAGTGGAAATTTTTGAATTTTATATTAAGATTACCAGTTTCTAATTTCTCTTTTCAAACTTCATGTATGATCATGTATTTGTCCATGAATGTATCTATTAAATCAAAGGAATTCCAAACATCTTCCAATAGCTTTATGACTTCTTCAATATTATTTTATTGTTGTTTTTCTTGTATAGGTTATGGATGTGTAATTAGTGTCAAGGGATATCTAATGTTCATAAATTCAAAAGACTTATCCTTATTTTCAATATCTCTTAGTGAAGAGGAGTCTAATTGTACTTCATCATCTTCATCTAAGGAAGCCATGTTACTATTGTTTGAAAGAAGTGTGTCAATGTTGTCATTTTCTTGCACCATGATACCTTCCCTAGTAGGAGTGTTCTTAGGAGAGTAGCAAAATATATTATCATGAAATTCAAAGGATGGTACTTCTAAAATAACTATCACAAGTAAGGGAGTTATCAATGGTTGTATTTTCTTGCTTATCCATGATGGAATTCTCTTGTTGAATAATGCTTTCCTTAAGATTCTCATGATTTTAATTGATTCAATCTTCTAACACCATAATATATTCTTCACCAATAGGAGAGATATTAGGAGAGGGAAATTTTTTATTTTTTTCCATAATTTCATACTTTTTCTCTAAGGTATCATTCACTTGTTCCATAATGTATATCCTAGTAGGAGAGCTTTTAGGAAGTAACGAACAAGAGTTTCATTACATTCAGTGGTTATATTTTTTAATGTACCTTCATCACACATACTTGGGAGGCATCAATAGAAGGACAACTATGAGTTTCACGATTACCACTAATTTGACCCTTTTTGTTCAAATAGGTCTTCCCAAATAGTAAGTGCATTAGGAAAGGGAGGCACATGATTCTCATGAGTCTCAATAAGGATATCTTCTAACACCAAACTATCTTCTTCACTCTAGAAGATATATTATAATGAAAGGTTTGATTGTCATGGTTGTCTTCAATTACATCCTAAATCTCCAATAAGATAAATGATAAAAGGGAAAGAGTATTCCCCAAATAGGCTCCTAGGGTTTTCCACCTAGGAGCTCTTGATTGAGAAATGCCTCTCTTTCACCTAATGATATAATTTGTTTTGTGAATTCATTCAAAGGGAGATTGGGGTTTTGTGATTGAGTGTGCCTAATTAAATGAGCTAAAAAAAGAAGCTAACTATGAATGTAAAACCTAAAGAATGCAACTATGCTGAAAAACACATTATGGTACACAAATATGTACAAGATAACCTAAGAAATATACATTAAAATAAAACAAAAATCTAGAGATAGAAATGGTATGCACTTGGAAACTTGTGGAGGCCTGAAATGATGTTGAAATTGATGCATAATCCAAAAGGGACACTTGTGCCAATCTACACAACCTATTCAGCCAAATGGGTATCCAGATCTATGGAAATCCCTGAAAAACAATTTCAATGGGAATAGGTCACCAAAAATGGTGACCTAGTCCTCTTCTAAATTTCAATAAATCAGAAGATGGAATCTGAAGCCCTTGGTTTGTGTTTTCTACTCCTCTAGGTGTCTAGACCTGAAAATGAACAATCTAATCTATAGGTGTATTTCATGCTTCAATTAGGGTTTCTCCAACCTTTAAGATCTTGTACAAGTGGGTGAAGACTCGTCCACCTTGGTTATTTTCCAAATCTGCATACAAGACCTACAAATCACACAAAGATGAAAAAATTGTTGATTGTTAGGGATTAGGGGTTTGTCTTAGTCAAAATCCTTTTGAGTAATCAAACCAAATGAAGATAGAAATATAAAGAATCATGAAACAAAGGAGTGATGGAGTTTACCTTGCTTTGATGATTAATCTTGAGTTGCAATAATGGGGGATTACACCTTTGAGTGCTTCTTGAGAGAGATGTCTTGGTGACTTAGAATACTAGAAACCCTAGCTTACTCGAGAAGGAGAGAAGAATGATTGAGAATAAAGTGATTTGAGTGATGCATTATGAAAAATTAGGGTTTTTAGGCTTATTTATAAAATTTATACCCTAATTTTCCTAAAATATACCATATAAGTTGACCTTAGATTTTTAGAGACAAATTCCAAAAATAATATCAAGTTAAATTTGAATTTTATGCCACATGAGAATTTTTCATTTGTTTTTAGGGATTAAAATGATGATTATTATTGCTTGTTGGGATTGTCTCATGACAAAACACTAAGATAGGACTTATATGTGTATTAAGGGGTCATTATAGCATAAGAAAGGGATGATTGAGTGATGAAAATACTAGGAGAGTGTCAAAATGTTGTACAACTCTCTGGCACAAGGCTTGGAAAGGGGTAAAAAGGCTAAAAATAGTCCAAAATCCATAGGCAAGGGTCCAAATGAGTGAACAGTTTCAAATGCTACACTTTTTTGCAATACATTTAGCCCCCACTTTAGTGAGAGGATGAAATTACTTCAAAATCACACTAAAGTATCCTAGTGGAGATGGTGAATAATGAGAAAGAAAAAGGAGGTGGTCAAGCCCCACATGATTCAAGATTCTAAGTCAACTTCACATCAATGCAAAAGACACATTCAAGGGTGAATACATTATAGAAAAATGAGATGCATGATCATGTGATGACAAGAACTAAATGAAGAGAGAAATGAAAGTGGAAATTTGGATCAAGCTTCGATCGTTTGTCTAGTTGGTTGTGGATTAGATCTACGATGCTTGTCCATAAAGAAGATGATGTGCTTCCTCTAGCACCACATAACATCAGATCATCCATGGGGTGAGTTGTCCCAAATAAGGTGAGAAATATTCACATGATTGGTATGTACTCACAAAGGTGGCTATGGGGAAATTCATGTTGTTGGTTGGGCTTCCCACTTAACCATACCAAAGTTATACCTCATGATACCTTTGTTAAGGTGCCACAAAAGAGAGTGATTTTGTTCAAAGGGATTATGCTTTGTTCATGCGATGTATCATCTTAAGGAACATTATGTATAATTTTTCCAAGAGAGGAAAATTGAAAATGTACTCATATTCTATGCAAAAGAGGAAAAATTCAAATGTCTCAACCTGAGAAACATTGTGAGTAATGAAATCATGAGACAAAATCATAAGAAAAATAAAATCTCACAATGAAATGTGAGTGGTGATGTATTCCCCCAATTTAAAATAATGGCTACACACCATACTATGAGAAATTTCTTTAAAGTAGAAGAGGAAGAGGACATGAGAGCTTGTTTGGAAAGCCCTATGCTGAGTCATATGTTTGTGAAGCAAGCTACATCATGAAAAAGGGTGGTATGTAAAATTCGAGTCAACTTAAGAAATGTTGTCCACATCCCAAGATTTCTATTATATGTTCACGAAAGGTTAACGACTAATCGAGAGAGACAATGACAAGTGACATACGAGGGAAGAGACTAACCAACCCCTTTTCCCCACTTAGTGTAGGACAAGAGTTAGCCAAAAGGATTGGTGAAATGAAAGCTTGAGTGAAAATTTGTATCAAATAGAGGAAATAGGTGTCCATACATAAGGAGGAATAGAAAAATCCTTAAGATGTTGTGTTTTATAGCTCAATGCCTTACACTCATTAGTGGAGTTACCATGAACTTAGCAGTAGGCACAAAAGGAATGTTTGTGAAAACATTTCTTTCGAGTTTTGGGAGGAAGAGAGATCAAGTGATCTTGGAGGAGTCTCAACAAGATACCTTCATGATCGAGGGTATGAAGTTTTCCTTTTGTTTGGGATAAAGAAGTGTCTTGCTTAGTATAGGATTTCATACTTACGCAAGGCACTATAGATTGTGATATTTTATATACTCCTTTAGAGGAGTGTGTAAAATCTAAATCAGTGTTTTGTGAGATGACATGGTCATTAAGAAAAGAGTCCTTTTTTGGTTGCAAAGGATAAATTTGGAAGGTAGCATTAGAAGGGTTATTTGGGATGGTGTTGGTGTTGGAGGAAGGTTTGATGATTTTTATTAAAGGATAAAATTCAAGACCATGATTTGATTTTTGCATGATAGACTCAATAGGGGTGCAGATACCATGTTTGTGAGCACCACAACCTTTTCCACTATATCCAAGTTGTTTCATAAGCTCATAACCTTTTCCATAGATATTTTTTAATTTTTTTCGATCAGGTGAGGGTTCATTGTTGGAATTTTTGTCTAAAGTGGATGAGGCAGATGCTTGTGAAGGATTAGTTGAGCCTTGTGTGGATAATATTACGGTTCCCATTTTAGAGTCTTTGTGGGTGATCTTGGATTCTCCTAGTAAAGGATGGGTGAAGTTTAAGAAACCTGAATCATCATCTAAGGATTTTGGTTGTATGAGATCCTCTTGTTTGGTTGGTGTAGTGGTGAAGGGTTTGGATTTATTTTTCTCAAAGTTTAAGACATTGTAAGGCTCAGGATCAATGTCAATTATGTGCACTTTGTTGTTGTAGATGTACTTCATCTTTCAACGAAGAGTGGAAGGCACTCCATACATATCATGAATCTATGGCCTTCCTAAAATGATATTAGATGAAACATCATTAGGCATAACATGGATTAATGTGTCTAATGTGGCCACTTCAACTGTAAGAGGAAAAGTAATCACACCAAGAGACTTTTTTCCTACACTATCAAATCCACTAATAGATAGGGAGGAGGATTGAATTTTTGATTTATCAATATGGAGCATATCCAAGAGATTGAAACTACACACATTTATAGTGGAGCCATTATCAACAAGGGTTTGCTTGATCCCTATGCATTTGTATTTAAATATGACCATGAAGGCTTCAACTTTTTTTTGCACATCCAAAGGAAGGAGCTCAATCTAGAGGAAAACAATGTCAATGTTTAAAGCTTGAACCATAGTTGCTATGTCATTTTTTTTAACATTAGAAGGGACAAGAATTTTTTATAATTCTTCCTACATCATGTTATGATAGTGAGGGGAGGCTTGAATAAGATCCCATTAAGATATTTTAGCAGGAGTATTCCATAGTTGGTCAACAAGTTCATACTCCTTGAAGATGGAATTTAAGAAAGGGACAACATGTAAGATGGGAGAGGATGGAGGTAAGGAAGTGGAGGTTGGTTGTTGGTATCATGGGTTTTTTCTTGTGTAATGTGTATGAGCAATGGTATTATGAATCTATTGTTGTGACACATTATACTGAGGCAGGTAAAGGATGAATTAAATTTTAGGTTTGGTTGAAGGGGGATAGAGGATGAGTTGAGGTTGAATAAGATTAACATCCCCTTGGGAGGGAGATTCAATGTTATCCTTGGCTTGCATGATGATATCCTCCCCATGAGGAGAGATTACAAGAGAAATCCAAGCCAAATGTTTTTGACATGCAAGGATTTTGTCTTCTAAAATAATTTCATCACATGTAGGGGAATGATCAATGATGGCATGACTAGGAGAGGATTCTATTTGATTTTTAATGTTCTCATTCTCTTGTTCCATACTATCCACCCTAGTAGAAGAGCATGGAATAGTTTCATCACATGCTTCATCAGAAGGAGGGGAGGCATCAAGAGAAGGACCACTATGAGTGTCAAATAGATTATCCCAAAGGGGAGGAGTATTAGGAAAGGGAGGGTCAAGAGTCTAATGACTCTTAGGAGAAGGAACTTACAACATCACTTTGCATCAAGGAGGGATATTAGAGGAAGTATAATTTTTATGGTCATGATTAGAGAGACTAGGTAAGGAAATTTTTAGAAATGGTTCTTGTTTAAGGTTTAGCAAAGGGGGATGGGGAGAGGGAAAATACAGACTCTCAATGCTTATACCTTCTATCACCAAAGCACCTTCATCACTACTAGGAGAGCTATAGGGAGAAGTAAACTTATGATTGTTATGATTTTCAATACTAGAATCCTCATCAAGGGGTAATGCAATGTTAAGAATAATGTCAATTGTTTGGTTATTAGCATGTTCTTTAATGAATTCATTATTATAATCTACATTGAACTCAATAGAAGGAATATTGAATTTATGTAATCCATTTGAAACCAAATCAAAGCCACATCTTTCAAAAGAAAAAATGGTAAGAGGAAAGAGAATGAAATACAATGATTTAAACTAACATATTGGAATACAAATTTTCAAATGGGAAACAATGTAATTTTTTGATTACACTATGCAACAATCTAGAAAGGAAAAGTAGTATATCTGCAAAATTAAAACTAAGCAATGCATGAAATGAGCTAATTTATGCTAGTTTGAATTAAATTCATGTAACAAAAACACAAGAAGATGATACAGGTAGATAATGGCACAAAACAAAAGTTGGAAAACATGGTTTTTAGCTCTGTAAAGGGCAATTTGAGAAGCCTAAAGGGACTAGGTCGCCCAGGGTGGCAGCCTAGTCATCCTAGTGATTTTTTTGATATTTTACAAAAAAAATCAATGGATTCATGTTGTTTCTAAGTTTTACAATGCAGATCTAAGAAGAAAATGCAGAATTTTAGAAATAATTAATGATTTAAGATGCAAAAATACAATCTATATGCACTTTCACTAATGCAAAATTTAAAACCATAGAATGCAATGCAAAAAATGCAATATGCAATACAATGCAAACCTAGGATGCTAAAGAAGGGCCAAATCAGAAAAGAGGTTGTAGGAAAGTTAGGTTCACTAGGATTCAGGTCAGTTCTAAGTTGTAGAATGTTGATTTGAGAAGAAATTACAAAAATTCAGAAATGATTAATGATTTAAGATGCAAAAATGCAATCTATATTCACTTCCACTAATGCAAAATTTAAAACCCTAGAATGCAATGAAAAAAATGCAATATGCAATGCAATGCAAACCTAGGATGTTAAAGAAGGGCCGAATCAGAAAAGAGGGTGTAGGAAATTCAGGTTCACCAAAATGAACCACCAAAAATATATATGCTAAAAGTGAAAGAGGATTCCCCAAATAGGTTCCTAGGGTTTTCCACTTAGGAGATCTTGATTGAGAAATGCCTCTCTTTAACCTAATGATATGGTTTTTTTGGTGATATTATTCAAACTGGGATTGGGGGTTTGTGATTGACTATGCCTAAATGAAATGAACTAAAAATAGAAGCTAACTATGCATGTGAAACCTAAAGAATGCAACTATGCTGAAAAACACACTACGCTATGAAAATATATATACATTAAAATAAAATAAAAATCTAGAGATGGAAAGGGTATGCACCAAGAAAATTTTGGAGGCTGTAAATGATACTGAATTTGATGAAGAATCCAAAAAGGACACTTGTGCAAATTTGGGCAACCTAGTCCTTTTTTTTGGAAAACTGGTTTGGAACTCATTTCAGTCAAAAGGGTATCCCTGAAAAAATAACATCACTATGACTAGGTCACCAAAAATGGTGACCTAGACCTCTTTTGAATTTCTATAAATCATAAGATGGAATCTAAAGCCCTCGGTCTATGTTTTCTTCTCCTTTAGGTGTTTGGTCCCGGAAATGGAAAATCTGATTTCTAGATGTCTTTCATGCTTCAATTAGGGTTTCTCCAACCATGAAGAGCTTGGAAAAATGGGTGAAGACTCATCCACCTTGGTTCTTTGCCAAATATGCATACAAGACCTATAAATCACATAAAGAGGGAAAACTTGTTGATTGTTAGGGATTAGGGGTTTGCTTTAGTCAAACCAAATGAAGATAGAAATATAAATAAGCAAGAAACAAAGGAGTTATGGAGTTTACCGTGCCTTGATTATTGATCTTGAGTTGCAGCAATGGAGGATTCAACCCTTGAGTGCTTCTCAAGAGAGATGTCTTGGTGACTTAGAATACTCAAAACCCTAGCTTACTTGAGAAGGAGAGAAGAGTGAGTTGAGTGATGCATTATGATAAATTAGGTCTTTTAGGTTTTTTTATACAATTTATGCCCTAATTTTGTTGAAATAACACCATACAAGGGTATGTGCAGGATCATGATGGGCCAAAAAGTGGCGATATGTAAGTGATATGATGGCCAATGTGGCTAACGACTTCTTTTTTACCCAAAATTGATGAAACGAAAAGGGTTTTTAAAGTAGATTCTCAGCTTTCCACAAATATAAATTATTCTTTCCTTTGAATTTAATAGATAATTATTATTCATTTTCTACTTGAATTACGACTAAATTCTTGATTGATAGGCTGATTGAAAAATATCTATAGATTTCCAACAATATCACATTTTTTGAATCCAAAACATGCATCACATTTTATGTTTTGCATACTATAGGATTAAAAAAAAGAAAATTGAATTTCATTAATTTTTGACCAAGTTAAGGTGGTGAGACATAGGAGTTTTATATTTTTTTAAAATTTGTAATAAAAAATCATAAGTAATTATTTACTTGGAAAAAAATTACAAAAAAATATGCAGCACATTGGAACATGAGTCCTCTACTTATATCTAAAATATTTTAAAAAAATACTATCATAAATTGTTAGGGTGGTCAGATAGACACCTACTTCTTATTTTTTCGTGAAATTTAAGTACTATTCAATTGAAATTAAAAAATTTCACCAAATAGATTTCTTTTTTATAAATATACCTAGTAGTTTATAAACTAAATTCAATTTTCTACAAATTATATTCTTACATATTTTTGAAATAATATAGATAGCTTATTCAACCTTTTACGTCAACTTGCCTAACTCTGATTTTATGAATTTTCATCACCACTTAAGGGCCTGTTTTTTCCATGATGATCTTGCACATACCCACAAGCCGACCTTATGTTTTTAGAGACAAAATCCTGAAAGAATGTCCAGTTAAATTTGAATTTTATGTCACATGAGACTAGGTCCCCAAGGTGGCAACCTTGTTCACCTAGGCATTTTTCATTTATTTTCGGGGATTAAAAGTTGATTATTATTGCTTGTAGGGATTTTTTCATGAAAACACACTAAGATAGGACCTATATGTGTATTAAGGGGTCATTATAACATAAGAAAAGGTTGATTAAGTGAAGAAAAGCCTAGGAGATCGTGAAAAGTTTTTACAACACATTATAACACTTTCGCACAAGGCCTGAAAAGGGGTAAAAAGAGGCTAAAAATAGTCCAAAATCCACATGCAAGGTTCCAAATGAGTGAAAAGTGTCAAAGGATACACTTTTTGGAGATGCACATCCTCATGTCCTATAATTTCTTCCCAAGTAAGAGATGTAGGATCTTTATAGCTCTCAATTGTTGGATCTCTTAATATCAACATATCATTCACACAAATGTGTTTGTAATGATCGTTCATGATTGTATCCATATTCACTAAAGCATTCTCACAACCAGGGGAGGTGTTGGGAGATGAATGGAGACTAGGTAAAGTAGTGGCCATGATCTTAGCTTTGTGTGTCATAATATCTTTCCAAGAGGGGGAGGATGAAAACAAATAAGAATATCATGATTCTTAATGATTGTATCTCCTTTCACCAAGATACCTCTATCACTAATAGGAGATGTATCAAGGGAGAAATAAATTATGATAATCATGATTGTTGATGCTTGCATCCTATTGTATCAAAGCTTTAGTGGATTATCTAGGGGAGATGAATTCATCAAGGTATTCATCTAACATGTCAAATTCATCACCACTAAAGGGTTTAATGATATGCTTTGTCTAAGGTTAACCTTTTTTTGTTTGTTTTTTTCGATGTTTTTAAATTTTTGTTTTCATTTTCTAATGAATTCCAAATATAATCTAATCTTATGAAACTATGAAATAATGAAATAAAAGTCTAGTAGTTTAATTATATCCCTAATTTAAGGATGATCCCACAATACTAGTTTATAATTTTTGGCCAAAGTAGACACTAAACTGATTTTTTCTCACTAAATCTTCACTTTCGGACACCTATGCTGGCTAAACCATGAGGAGTTAGAAGATGATGCAAACTAGTGATTTTTGAAATTTTGTTTGTAGATTCTAAATATATTTTTTTCAAAACAATTGGAATCAGATTGCACTTATTTTTCCATCTCCTTTGAAAATTAGTTTTTTTTTCAGTAAACAACATTTTTAAGGAGTGATGCTCACCATATAACATAACTTTTTTTCCATGAAAGATAGAATTCTATTTATTCTATATTTAGATTTGTAACTTTGATATCTAGTTCTTCATATTTATTTCATAGTTTTTTATTGAATATTTTTCCCTTTCGCAAGTTTTGAAGTCAAACCAATTAAAATTCAAACATAGGCAAACCATATAACACATAGCTTTTTCTGTATGTATCAAAGTTCAATTTTTCCTTTTTTCTTGGATCAAGGACTTCAATATATAGTGCACTCATATTTTTCAATTTTTTTAATAATCAAGCTATTTTTCCACATGTGTAGAATAGAGAGCTTTTTTTTTTTTTTATAATCAAATTGTCCAACTGTCATGAACTCAACCTTCAAAAAATAAATATGGGAAAATGCATTGAATGGTTGTTGACTTTGTTGTTCTATTTTGCCTTCTCTTTTTATTATTTTGTTTCTTGATCATGTTACTAGATACCTCGAGGATGTCTCATGAAGGATTTAGAGGTGTGATAGCATCTCATGACCTTTTTTTCCTTGATTGTTATCTTTGGCGTGTCTTGGCAAAAAGACTAAGGCAACTTAGCCCTTAGTATGAGTTCAAACATTCCTTGTCTATGATTGTCTGTTTTTCACAAATGGATGACCTTGCACACCATGGTCTATTTCATATCATAATTTTTGTTGTCTATTTGTCACATTTTAGCACCCAATGATAATTATGCAACACCTATTGTGTTATTTGGCAAGATATTGAAGTATTCATTTTATGTCCTAACATGCATATCTTCTACACTAACATTTATTCTATTCTGTATTCCTCTAGTCTTCTCATTCATTTCAAGAGCACACACATGTTCTTTGAACTCACATGTTCTCTCAAGGGGGAATACCACTACCTATGTGCCATCCTTCATCTCCCTACTTTCACATTAGGCATATTTTTTACTTTCTTTATTTGACACCACGCGATAAACTGCATTATGTCAAAGAGGGGAAAAATGTAGACACAAAAAAATAATTCGGGTCTCCCAAGGACATTTTTATATGTCAAAATCCTTCCACACATAATTAAATCATTTGATTATGTCCTAATGTCATATTAATTTCTAACTATTCCTCCATGATTATCTAAATAAATGAATTACATTTATTTATTTAAATATGTCACTAATCAATCCTTATTCCTAAGTACCATTTATCCTTCAATTAAATAAACTTATTCATTCAACCCACTTTCCATCCCACAAATAAAAAATAAAAATGATTATTTATTTCCTTCTATCTTATTCCCATTTATGACATTAAACCATTATTTTTCAAAAATTTAAATTTTCTCCATAAATGAAATAATTTCTATTATTCCAACTACTTCTTTTTCTCCACCATTGATTTAATTTCTTTCAACTAAATCTCAATCCTTCATTTCAAATTTGTTCCTAACTTTGACCTAATGTTGTCCTAACACTTATGCTCCTCATCACATTGAATCTTAGCCACTGATCTTAGGTTTTTGCTAGCTTCTAATCGTAGTCATCCATACTCAAATTAGAGTTCTGTAAAAAGGCACTCTCTCAAGCCATTTTAGACACACACACAGAGTTATTTTCAGCCTGCTTGAGGATTTGAATACTTGAGCACACAATACTTCCATATTTTTCTTGTCTAAGGCATAGGTGATAGTTGCACTTCAAATCCAAGGGAAATTATACCATTTCCAACAAGATGGAGAAGACCAATGAAGGTCATTCAAGGGAGGCATGAAGATCAGGTGACTTGTTTCTTGTGTATTTGTTTCTTTCTTGTCACTGTTCTTCATTGTAATTGAGGTTTTAAGTTATTATGATATTTTCAATTAACCTGAAAATTTTACCTTGATACATTTCGTGAACCCTAACGTCCTTCTGAGTGCAGCCATTAATAAGTATGTTTCATTTGCAGAAAGTTCATTCATCACCTTCCGCTATTTCAATCACCATTGGTTGTGATATTCTAAGGTTCATCCAACATTTTAATCACCATTGATTGATTTGACTTCTAGCATTTATCGAATGTTTTGTTTTATGAATATTTTATCCATTGCACGTGAGGTATTTACTACTTGCAAGCAAATTCATGACTAGTTTAGCAATTGTGTTGGATCAAAATATTGTACTTTTTTTATTCATCAAATCCCAACTTTGATTTTCCCTTGGCCATAAATCACTTCTAAAATGCATTTGTTTGGAATTCATATTATGGATAAGTATTTCTTAGGCAATCGAGTGGACATTTCTAAGTAGTTTATATTATGGTTTGATCTGATGACTCCATATCTTATATGGAGAAAGGATGGAGGTCTGCACATTTTATTTGGAAAGGTAGAGCATGAAAAACGTTTGTGCACAAGGGTCGTAGGCTGTAGAGTTTACTGATCTCCACAACGTTATTGGTTTTGTGCTTCTGTAAATGTGTCTTCACTGGTATTGATTTGGAAAAACTTTTTGTAGAGTAGTCAACAACGCTATTGGTATTGAGAAGTGCACTCATTAATTTTGACACTGCTAGGAGGGGGCGCTGATTGTTTTTCTTGATAAGATTTTTTGAATCTTTTTTCTAATCTCTTTTTGTCACACAGTATTTAATGTAATTTTAGATGAGCCTGTTGCAATTTAATGAGAATCAAAAACCCACTTGTGAAGGCTTGTGTGGCTGGCAGTTGGCTAAAGCATTGAAACATTAATTCTATTTTATATTTTTGCTTTTGCAATTGGAAGAATTAATCCCCACTTCTTCAATTTAGTGATAGTGCCTGACAAACGCATCTTCACTGGCATTGACATTTAACTTCTTCATTTTGACGAGTTTCAGCCTTAATATGCTAATTTCAGCTACTCCAAAGCTTCTTCACTGCACTATTAGTTGTTTTTTAGATTTTTAAGTGAGTTTAGTTCAAAGTAATCCTTAATTTTTTCTATAGTTAAAACTTTTGAAAAAAAAAATTATTTAGCTTCTTTTAGTTTACTCTTTTGTTAATTAGGTAAATTTAATCTGTTTTACTCTTATAGTTAAATTTAAAATTTATTTTTTTAATGATTTTTGTTGTACTATTTAGGTGACTCAGATTAATTTTAATTTTGTTAATTTAGATTTTAGCTTTTTTTAATTTAGATTACTTGTAAACTTAAAGAAATTCAGTGATTTAATTTAGTAATTTAGTAAATTTAAATTTGATTTCTTTTTTGTAATTTTTTAACTTCGATTAAATCTTAGTTTTTACTAATTTAGTTAGATTAGATTATTTTCAGATTTTTAGAATATTTTTAGATTAATACATTTAATAAATTTAGATGTAAATTTAGATTAGATTTAATTTTGTCACTTTAGATTAGATTTAATCTTAGTAATATAATTTAGTTTAGTAATTCTGTTAACTTAGATTAAATCTTAGTTTATATTACTTTATATTCAATATTATTTTTTGTCAATTTAGATTAACTAATTTAGAATTTTTTTAGAATTTTTGATTAGATTTATTTTTTATTCTCATTAAATTTAGATTTTTTTAGATTAGATTAATTTTGTTTGTTTTTATTATCTCAATTAATATCGTTTTTTTAGTTTAATTTTGAGTATGTGGTTAGTCTTTGACCTTTATGCAAGTTTGAGTTACCAAGATTTGAGCACTAAACTTTCTCTTGTCAAAGATTGGAGGTCAAAACAATTAATTGTGCTTTGCATGGCTCTTGCTTTAGTTTTATTTATCTCAAGTTCCTTTTTTCACATAGAATGATTAGTAGGCCTAAAAAGAACTTGTGTTTGATTTGACATCATAAGTTGGTTTAAATTTACTAGTGTTTGTGCTATCTTATGGTTTGCATTTTTTTCTAGGTATGTATGTGCTTCTCTCGTGTCATTTGGTGATCTTGAGAATCAAAAACACCTTTAGACATTTTGTACAACCACACACACATTTGGATTTTGGAATTAAACTGAACAGTCTTCTGAGTGTGAGTTGAAAGTTTTGTGTATGCACTCTCCTAGCACCTTATTGGGATATTGCATGACTGAAAGCAAATTTTTCAAATTCTCTTTTGTTTACCTTTAGAGCTACCTCGAAAGAGGGAATGACTCAAACTAGTTTTCACTCGAGATGGTATATAAAAGCAAAAGACTAAACTATCAAGTCCCCATGGTATATAGGCCTTAGTCATGTGTTGGTTCATTTTATTCTCCCCAGCTAGGCTTCATGATTCTCTAAGAGTTAGCCAATATCTATATTCAAAAATCAAAAAGGCTAGTGGCCAACTGACAAGAAAAGCTTCTCAGGGCTTTACCCCTACTCTTTCGGCTCTGTGAGACCAAGGAGGGTGTTCCTATTTGTGTTCATATCATATTTCCTTCCTCAAGAACACTTCAATACACATATACATCCCTACTACTTTGCAGAAATACATAATTCATCAATGGTTTGGCTTACCTTCACACAAATAACCATATATTTTCTTAGGAATACAAGTGTACAATGAGATTTGCATCTCAAAATTAATTTTATTTGAATTATTTAATGTTTTGATCTTTAATCCACATGTAGGTGCTTCTTGATTATAATTACATGTAATAGTTTTGAAATAACTAGTTAGTGCCTCATCAAATTGGACAAGAGTCATATATAAAACATTCATTCATAGATAGATTCAACCATGACATTAATGGACAATTCTCATAATGCATTACATCATGAAACTTCACAGTATTTAAAATAATCACTCCTTGCAAGATCCTTGGCACATTATCATAGACCTACAATCCTTTCTCAAGAATTTGATCAACTCATTAAGCTAAACAAATAAATAAAATCATACATTTAATTGAACTATTGAAGAGAAATGAAAGAACCCTTGATAATCTCATTTTGTAAAATTGTTACCCAAGATGACTAACTAGCTAGCTTATCCCAAACCCTACATTATACACTTTCAATATATACCACCTATATGTTTAAGACTCAAAAAAATTAACCCCTAAAATGAGCCTTGAAATCTCCTTTATAGGACAAGAGAGCAACAAGCTTCATACTCATTCCATTACAGTTTAGCAAAATTTCGTTTATAAAATGAAATGTCATTTCATTTCACAATTCCCATACTGATGGATATGATCATTTGGTAAACAAGGAATCAAAAATAGTTATGACCCTTGTAACCATTCGGTCGAAGAAAAACACCACCAAGGATTTTGTTGTATTCATCCACATCAGACCAAAAGAAGACATCACCAGTGCCAAAAAAAAATTGTAGCACCCAGAAGATGACACCATTAAAAAGCACCCAGAACAACCCCACGACCATGATACAAGAAACTACTTTGTGTCCTCATCTAAGTGAGAAGTGGGAGCACTGCCTTATCCTCATTAGTACTAGCACCAGAACCAACAATAGAACATAGTGCCACCATGGCAGCATGAGACACCACAAGGACCTCTTCATCCACACCGACCAATTCAGTTAAGGTCATAAGTTAGCTACGATAATATGAGTCAGTGTCAAAAATTTCACTACGAGAGCTACTAGTGATCTCAATGGGTGACTCATACTACCTAAACTTCAGCTCGACCATTGATTCTTCACCACACTCGATAGACCTCTTTTATTCTCTATAGCCCATTACTTGTACCTATGTAACTTGGCCTTTGAGTCAAGGACTGCTCCTAACAAGAGTTGGGAGGGACCCTGCACCTTCTTCATTAGCTCCAAAAGCACCAGGAATGATGCTTTGTTCGCTTGGCTTCACCTCCTGTTGAGATTTTCTTGCACTCATCCTCGCACTCTTATACAATGGTCAACCAGAAGAAATGGATTTTCTCATTTTGCACACATACCCAAAGCTTCATAAGAACAACAACCACTCAATGTAGTAGCATAGATGAATTCAAGTTGAAAATTGCAATGATGAAAATGAACAATTAGCAAGCATTTTTTGATAAAACCAGTGTAGCAACCATTAATTCTCTAATTATAGTACGAACGAGTGAGCAATTAGTGGTTGATGTTGATTTCACCACTATTAGTTTCCAGGTTTATCAAAAATGACATTCAATTCATCATGATTTCTAGCAGAAATCTACTTGCACACATGGAAATCAGGATGATATCCATCAAAAAGCTTGTGCCATTAATATGTGTAATTTGCATAGCTCAAGCATCCATGACATGACTAGTTTGATGTTTTGAATTTGGGTCGTTGATGCAATAGGGAGTTAGCATGTTGAACGACTTAGATTGATCCAAGCATCATTGAAAGTCCCATGTCACCACATGGAAAGCTCGTCGACCAATAACACACTTCCCAATCAGCAGACACGCTCGTCACTTGCGGGCCACACTGTACCACTAAGAAAAAACATGTGTCACCAGTCTGCACACCTCACAACAGTTTCAAAATTATTATTTAAATCAAGTGTGGTTGGTGAGGAACAACCACAATTAATCCTCATCAACCCTCATTATCATACACCAACCATTGATTTGATAGCCTTTATGCATATCACTAGAAAATTAAGAGTGGGCCCCATCACCATACATGACAAGTGGCAACATCTCACACACCTCGCCACATTTTAGTGACGTCACCAGAAAAACCCTATGAGGTCAATGAGGAACAATCAATATTATGACCTTCGATCTGACAGTCTACAAACATACACATGAAACAAAGTTATTTATAAAAAAGGGGGCCAACCTAGTTAGATGGGGGAAAAAACCTTAAGGCATAAATTTTAGACCTAAGTCTAAAATTTAAGCAATTATCAACCCGATATTAGGAAAAGTTTATATTGATCCCCAACATCTAGAAATATTGATGGGCTAGGTAAAGGGACCCATGGCAAGGAAAACATAAGAGGCTCAGTTGGGGACTTAAATGACCATCAACCAAGAGAAACAGGTCAATGCAAAAGTATAATGGAAGGGTTTATTTGGTGAGAACATTTCAAACAAGGGCAATAAAACCCTAAACCCTAACATTTGACCCCTAATCATAAGGGTAAAAACTAAACAATCCATAGAACTAGCCTAAATTTGTGACAAATTTAAAGGTTCTATTAGTGGCTTCGACTAGGGATGTATACCCCTATGGGAATAGTAAGAATCCAGATATTTGGGGAGTAGACCAGGCACTAATTCAATTAAGGTGCCCTTAAAACTGCTCCAATACTCATTTTCAAACCTCACTTGGTGGCCCCAAACCCCCAACAAAGAAAAACCAATATTTACCTCTATCAAAAACAAAATTCTCTATTGTGTGAAGTAAGCCAAGTCTAAGAATATTACCAGTGAGTACCCACAAACTAGCTTGGTCACAAAAATGCCCCACTATATCACTATGCTTTCTAATCTAACCAATAATTTTGTCAAATCGCAGCATCCAATCAAGTACCAACTAAAATCTATGATCATTATGACCCTTTACCTTGACTGGCTTATCATCATGTTCCCCCAATCACTCACTCCCTTGAACTGAGAAATAGAAGCACTCATATTCCATTTGGCATCTAACATTCAAATCAGTTTGCACCTTAAAATGGAAACTCTCATAGAAAACCTATTATGCATCATGCAATTTACCTTCAAACATGTCAAAAACAAAAAATGTGTACTCTGGAACATCTCCATATTGGTTGTTGCAACAGAGGCATAGTTTTTGACATTTGTGTTCAAGTATACCAAAACACATCTTGGTATCATAGAGATTGGAATCATATGCCACATCTACATCCAGGGAATGAGCAGATGTACTTACCTCAAGCTCATCACAACACTTTGACTCATGTCTCGCATTATTATTCAACTCCATGGAAAACACCTCAAAGGTAGGTGGACACAATTCAATACCAACAAGGGCAGTAGAGAGACACCCTAGTGCACTGGTCACCTCATGTGCAACATCAATTGATGTATGTGTTAACCCAAAACTGAAGAATTAAGTGCAAGCTGAAAACTTTTCACCAGCAATAAAACTGAAATTTCCCTTCTCTATCACATAAAGGTTTGTCTTAAGGGATGAAAACATGTCCATTTTTACATAAGGAACATCGAACAGGAAGAAATTGTTCTCTGATGCATATTCACCAACATGAGATTCACCATTATTATAATTTCTTGCTTGCCCTATACATGGATCAAGAGTCTCTGCAATATCAACATAGATTGAAAACCCATCAAATTGTTTCACACTAGCTATGGATGATGATGTTGGTCCTAAATCCATCTGATTGTCACAATGCATAACTTGATCCTTCATAAATTAATTATTTCCTTTATCAATGTACACCTCATCATCTTTTTCATATACAACATTATGCCTTAATCGACACACTCATCATACACATATTTGTCCTCAAAATCTACCTCACTCACACAATGAACATGCTCCATTGATAGAAACCCGAATTTTATTCCAAGTTTGCATCAAATTCAATTGGATCATTCACTTGTACACAAGTGATTTCATGAGCTTTCATGTTACTGCAATCTTCATGTGAAGAAAGTATCCTAGTATCATCCTTATAGGAGCATTCATAATTATTACAAAAATAATCAATTTGACTATCATCCGCATCCTCATCACAAAAAGACTTATCACTACATAATCCATGCTCGGATTCCTCGAAGTAAGTGGTTGAACTTCTATCTTCAATGTCTCAATCACTAATTTTTGATGAGAGGGCATCAACAATTGCATTATTTTCACTAACCAAAACCTGATATGGAATGATGTTTTGCATCTCTTTCATTTCTTCATCATATAAGATATTGCAAGAAAACATTTCATGCAGATCTATTTTTTCCTCATACCATGTATCTTCCTTTTCATCACTGCTACAAGTATCTGCACATGCACTCATTGTGAACTTATTACAATTAATATCCTCATTCATACAACAGATATTTTCATTTTCTAATATATTATTTTCACTTATTTACAATGTTGTTTGATTTTCATCAAAAGGATAGTTGTTGTCTCCATTTTGAGGATCCATATTTTGTGTATAACCACACTTGGCTGATTCTATAATCTTTATCCAATCAGGAACTTTCTCAAAACTTTCAGGCTTCAAATCTTCTGGAAAGGTACTCATCCTAGGTTAATAAATCTCACAAAACAAATTAATGCACACAAAATCCTTAGATCTGAAATCTTTGGGGACTTCTATCGAAGAAACCAAAAATCTCAAAAACAATTTAAATGGTGATTCTCCTTCCTATCTTTTTATTTCATTTAATTCTTGCATAAAAGAGTTTAGATCAACATCACTCAAACTTTGTTGGTGTTCAACTTGGAATTCACTATGATCTTTATACTATGATAATGGATAGATCACAATATCCAAAGCATTGTCATCTTCACAATCAATTCCACTATTTGATCCTTGAATTCTATCTGCATGAGATGTGTTAGGATTACCAACACTCACAACCCTCTGTCCTTTCATCATTGAATATCTCATG
Organism: Sequoiadendron giganteum; assembly: GCA_007115665.2. Classification (NCBI taxonomy): domain Eukaryota; kingdom Viridiplantae; phylum Streptophyta; class Pinopsida; order Cupressales; family Cupressaceae; genus Sequoiadendron; species Sequoiadendron giganteum. The sequence goes on along the minus strand of CM021101.1, from coordinate 787,855,296 downwards.
TTGTTCTCAATGTCCATAGTAATCTGATATGCTTGGTGCAAAGTTATGGGCTCTTTCTCTTTTAAGAAGAAACTCATTTTCTTGTCAAATGCACCAAGATACACAACCAAACACTTAGCCTCATTTTTCCTTGTACCCTTTGGAATTTCCTTGATTGCCTTTGCAAATCAAAGATTAAAAATAGGGACCAATTCATCTCCTCTTATGTGGATTTCAATAAAATTTATTCTCACCACATTTGGATTTACCCTTTCACCAAATTTCTCAATAAAGACTATTGTAAACTGGTTCCATGAAACAATAGAACATCCTGGTAAATATGAGAACCAATCACTAGCATCATCTCTCAAGGATTGAACAAAGAGCTTCATGAAAACTTCCTCATGATTCACTTCAGAATACCCCATCACATCTATGAATGTTTGCAAATATTTAGAGGCTTATTCTGAATTTTGCCCTGTGAATCTAGGCAAATACTTCCTAACATTCTTAGGAATCAAATTAGGGAAACCCTTAGTACCACTAAAAAATAATGGCATATACCTTTCAATAACAAAATCCCTTTGAGAGTTTGGCAAAATCTGTTTACCTTGCATAATTTCACTTTATGTTTCACAAGGAAACCCTCTTATATCCATATTCAATCACTATCACTCTTAACATTTGGTCATCAATTGCATTTACCAATTCAACATAGATTTAATATTTATTCCTTAATACTTTCTTAGAGGCATAATTAAAAAAGAACATACTTCTCAAATCATTACAGATATTACATGTTACATATTTGAAGTATGAAAATAAATACTACTATTCCATTTTTTAATGAAAATTCATCTAATAGGGAACCATTTATCATCTCAAGTTGTGAATATTTCTCATAAATGAAACAATGTCCTCTTAAGATTTATGAGAATACCTAGAAACTTAGTAGAATTTGTAAACCTTTTCTTCCTAACTGCAAATCTTGCAGATCTAGAAATCTTCCTTGCAATTCAACTGGCTCTTTAGATAGAGTAGCCACCTCCTTAACAGAGGACTAAATTTCAAAGGAGTATGAAATTATTTCAAGAGTAGATCTCGTTATGGGTCTTCTTCCATAGTAGAGTCACATCCAAATGTTTTGAGATTGTGTTTCTACCAACCCTTTCTAGGACCAAAACCTTCCAACATCTAAACTTAAAGGTTAGATTCTCCAAATACTTGACTCTATGATACTACCATCTGCACTTGGGATTTCTTTTTATTTCTCATAAGTTCTCCCCAGTAGAGTCACCATTTTGTTGGTTCCTTTTATTCTCCCCAACTAGGCTTCATAATTCTCTAAGACATAGCCAATCTCTATATTCCAAAATATAAAGGCTAGTGGCCAACTGACAGGAAAAGCTTCTCGAGGCTTTAACCCTACTCTTTAGACTCTATGAGACTAAGGAGGGTGTTCCTATTTGTGTTCATATCATATTTCCTTCCTCAAGAACACTTCAATACATATATACATTTCTATTACTTTGCAGACATGAAATTCATCAAAGGTTTGGCTGACCTTCACACAAATGACAATATATTTGCTTTGGAATACAAGTGTTAACTAAGATTTTCATTTCAAAACTGAGTGTATTTGAATTATTTAATGTTTTGATCTTGAATCCACATGTAGGTGCTTCCTAATTCTAATTACATGAAATAATTTGGAAAGAACTAGCCAATTCCTCATTAAATTTTGCAAGAGTCATATATAAAACATTTGGTCATACATAGATTCAACCTTGACATTAATGGACAACCCTCACAATGTATTACATCATGAAACTTCATAGTATTTAAAAACATCACTCCTTACTAGATCCTTAGCACATTATCACATACCTGCAATCCTTTCTCAAGCATTTGATCAACTCATTAAGTTAAAGAAAGAAAGAGAATAATACATTAATTTGAACTATTGGAGACAAATGAAAGAACCCTTGATAATCTCATTTATAATCTTCCATAACAGACACAGGAGAACAATTGCCTTAATTTTTTTAGATTTGTTTCAATATCAGTAATTACATATGACATATTAAGATTGTCCCATGCACAATTCTTACCCAAGATGACTAACTAGCTAGCTTATCCCAAACCTTGCATTATGCACTTTTAGTATATCCCACCTATACCTTTAAGACTCAAAATATATGACTGTTGAAATGATCCTTAAAATCCCCTTTATAGGATAGGAGAGCAACAAGATTTGGGCTCATTCCATTATATTTTAGCAGAATTTTGTTTCAAAAATGAAATGTCATTTCATTTCACAATACTCATACTAATGGATATGATCATTTGATAAAAAGGGAGTCAAAAATAGTTATGACCCTTGTAACCAGTCGGTCGAAGCAAAAAACCACCTAGGGTTTTATCATATTCATCCATGTCAGACCAAAATAAGACATCACCAACGCCAAAATTGCACGACCCAGAAGATGACACCATTAACAAGCACCCGGAATGAACCCATGACCATGATACAATTGACCACTTGTGTCCTCACCTCAGTGAGAAGTGGGAGTACTACCTTATCCTCATCAATACCAGAACCAAAACCATCAATAGCACATGGTACCATCGTGACAATAGGAGACACCGTGAGGACCTCTTCATTCACACTGACCAATTCAGCTAAGGCCATGAGGTAGCTATGATAATATGAGTCAGTGTTTGAACTTTCACTATGAGAGCCACCATTGATCTCAATGGAAGACTCATACTACCTAAAGTTCAACTCAACCATTGATTCTTCACAACAATCGACAGACCTCTTTCCTTCTCTATAGCCCATTACATCCACCTGTGTAACTTGGCCTTTGAGCCGAGGACTACTCCTAACAAGAGTTGGGAGGGACACTTTTCCTTCTTCATTGGCTCCAAGAGAACCAAGAATGATTCCTTGTTCATTTTGCTTCACATCCTATTGATATTTTCTCACACTCATCCTTACACTCTTACGTAATGGTGAACTAGAAGCAATCAATTTTCTCTTTTTGCACATGGACCCAAAGCTTCACAAGAACAACAACCACACAATGCAATATCATAGATGAATTTAGATTCTAAATTGCAATGATGCAAATAAATAATTAGCAAGAATTTATCAAGAAAACTGGTGCAGTAACCATTAATGCTCCAATTGTAGTACGAGTGAGTGAGCAATTAGTGGCTAATGTCAATTTCACCATTGTTAGTTTCCATGTTTATGGAAAAAAATGTACATCCATCATTATTTCCAAGAGAAACCCACTTGTACGCATGGAAATCAGGATGATATCCATCAAAAATCTTGCACCATTAATATGTGTAATTTGCAGCACTCAAGCGGTCATCACATGGCTAGTTTGATGTTTAGAATTTGGATCATTGATGCTATAGGGAGCTGGCATGTTGAACGACTCAAATTGATTAAAGCATCATTGAAAGTCCAATTTCACCACATGGAAATCATATCAGCCAATAACACACTGTCCAGTTAGTAGGCACGCTCATCCCTTGTGGGCCCGAACCAACCACCCTGTACTGCCAGGCGAAAACAGATGTTGAAGCAATCCACACACCTTGCAGCAATTTCAAAATGATTATTTAAATCATGCACAGTTGGCAAGGAAAATCCATAATAAATCATCATCAACCCTCATTATCATATGACATTCATTGATTTGATAGCCTTTATGCATACTATTGGCAAATTAAGATTGGGCCCCATCACCATACATGACAAGTGGAAAAATATCCCACACCTTACCACACTTTAGTGATGTCAGCAGAAAACCTTGCGAGGTCAACAAGGAACGGTCAAGATTAAGACCCTCGATCTAATGGTCCACAAACCTACACATGAAAGAAAGTTATTTATAAAAGGGGGTCAACCTAGGAAGATGGGGGAAAAACTCTCAAGGCATAAATTTTAGACCTAAGTCTAAAATTTAAACAATTATCAACCCAATATTAGGAAAATTTTATATTAATCCCCAACATGGAGAAAAACCAATGGGCTAGGTAAAGGGACTGGTGGCAAGGATGACATGAGAGGCTCAGTTGGTGACTTAAATGATTGACAACCTAGAGCAATAGGTCAACACAAAAATATAACACAAGGGTTTATTTGGTGAGAACATTTTAAGAAAGTAAAATAAAACCATAAAAACCTTACATTCGACCCCTAAACATAAGGGTAAAAACTAAACAGGCCATAGAACCAACCTAAATTTGTGATAAATTTGAAGATTTTATCATGACGCAGTGTCATTCAAAACATTTTACCTACCTTTTCTTTTAAAGGTATAAGAGCCCCTAGTAGAGTGATTAAAGCTTTAAGTGGCTTTTTGGATGCTCGCAAGGTTCCATGTTCCCGAGTACTCACTAGAACCCTCTTGTTTTTAAAAGCTTCACCTTTCGACCATTGCTTGGTATAACTTGATGTATACAATATCATGCCCAAAGATACTCACTATTCTCAATTCACCTTACATATCATTTCTATTATTAGGTCACCATTTTAGGTACCTTAGCATCCTCATTGCTTGCATATCCCAACATTTTTTTGGCTTGACACCTTGTGGATTTTAGGATAGAAAAACTATCTATACCTTGACACAAATCATTTCTTCAATAGAAGATTATCACTTGACCAAGTCACTTTTTAACTTAGTCCTTTATCATTTTGGTGATAACTTCCTACTCACAAGTCTATTTGAGGAACTCACCTTGTCACTCTTTTCACTTTTCCTAGAAAACAACCATTTGACAATCTTACTTGAGACATTGGTTTACCCTTGGATGGTTAGTGATCTTGTTCTTACATATTTCAAAAGTGTTTAAACCCTCAAGTTCACTAGAGGTATCCATCACCTAGTAGTCATCTACATCCTTCATACCATAACATTTTAGACTTAAAACAATGTTATCATACACTTTAGACTTCATAGCATCGCATATTATCATCATCACTTTTAGTCTTGTTGCATATATTAGACATCTTTCATCCCTAAAAAAACAAAAATACCAAAAAAAATAATAGCTGCATTACATTTAGGCATACCTTATTTCAAAAATACCAAAAAAATAATCTTAGTCTCATATCATTTGCAGAAATCCTTATATGGTTGAAACTTGATTGCAAAAGAAACATCAAGAAATGGACCTCTTTCATGAAAATGAGGAGCTTTACAATTATAATATCACTCTCAACTATAAAAATACAACTAATCATCCTAACAACAATATCCACCTTGAAATTCATAACAATATCAGCTTGGGGTCTACATCTTATCAAAAACCAAAGACACAAAATCCTTTTGAACAATTCCTTATTAGAGAAAAATATGGAAATGTGTTCATAGAAGAAGTAGAGGTCGCTACACAAAATCCTGAAGTAGCCTCTCTTATGGATGAAATTGTCATGTTAGACCTTGAATGATATTTATCCAAACTATTACATGAAGGAGTTAAACTACCTCAAGGATTTGATGTCAATACCTTACAGACTACAATGTCACCCAAAGAAAACACACAAACAAGCCGAGGAAAATATACACAACTTACAATTTCCATACCTATTGGAAAAAAAATCCTAGATAACACAACTACCAACACTTCATCCATATTTATAACACAATATATGTCACAACCCATGACACAAATCACCTCACAACCATTATTGACAACACAACCCTTTTTCTTAGCATTTACTCCATTTGGGTCATCATCTCAGGCCATAGGGGCATCCACATCTAACATCCTTGGTAGAGCTAAGGTAAGATGGGTTCTCATCCACAGATCTCAACCAAACAAAAATACCATGTCACAAGGTCCTCATATCAATACAACCACATTACAAGGACAAACCATGAACACTCCACATAGTCTAAATACAAACACAACACATGGTTATAATCCTTTTCAACAAGGACAAGGATTAAAAACAACACAACCTAACATATCATATGGCTACACACAAGGAATCCTTTTTGGAAACCAAAATATACACAAACAACACACCCAACCAATGCAACATATATAAACCACTTCTCACATCCCAACCTACACATCACACATTCATACTCATGGACACAATCAAAATCCACCACATACACTCAACATTCAAAACATATCATCTCAACATAACAAGGGTCCATACAACACAAATATGGGACCTCATAACAATGTTTCCAACAATCCCATAATAGATGCACTGACTTCCCAGTTGGCTGCCATACAAAAGCAAGTGGAAGGGATGCAAATTTGAAACAAGAAGACATACTCATCACATGATCTACATCCTTATCTGTATGACACTAGCATATACATGCCTCATTTCCCTCTTGGGTATGTGATCCCTATCTTCACTAAGTATAAGGGAAGAGAAATCCTCTAGATCACATAAGAGAATTCACCACTACTTGAATGGATGTTGCATACAATCATTCCTACCTTTTGAGACTCTTCCCTAGAATTCTTATGGGGCCTACACTTGAATGGCTTGCACTGATACCTAAAGGATCTATAAAGTCATGGGATGACCTTGCAAATAGATTTGTGGAGAATTATGCTTACAACATTAAAAATGATGTCATGATTGCTACCTTATGCCACTTGATACAAGATGAGGGAGAAACCTTCATTACTTTCTTACAAAGATGCCATAGTATGGAAAGCCAATGACCTGTCGAGATTCCTAAAAAAAAAATGGACATGTTTGTAGAAAACCTCAAGTCAAAACTGAAACACCCTCTACAAGTACATTGTTGTGCCACATTTCCATACTTATTTGAGAAAGGAATGACACTCTTAAAGGTCCTAATCACCCAAGGTGAACTTACACATGGCAACAAAAAAAACCGTCAGACCTCTAATGAAAAAGAAAGTTTTGGTCTCACAATAAGAAAGTAACACACAATGGAGTTGTAGATGCAAAAGTGGTGAATCAAACAGGTCCCACATTGACCCTCAAATCACCCAATGCAAAAAAATACACCATATGTGTCCAACCAAGTAGCTAATGTGGTCCAACATACTCAAGAATGAGTACCCCCAAGACAATCAAGGCCATACCCACATAGACAATACACTCCTTTACTAGAAACAATTGAATTTGTCTTTAAGAAGCTAGTACAATAATATGTCATACAACTTCAAGAACCTAAACCATACGACCTAGGAAAGTCAAAAAATCTTGGTAAGATGACAAAACCTTTTGTGACTACACAAGACCTCATCATGTCATCAATTGAAGAACATAATTCAAGACCTAATTGAAAATGGTACTATAGAGGTTGAAAGACGATAAAAAAATTATAATCAAGATCATACAATCTTCAAGAATCCACTACAAGACCATGATTCGATAAATCCCTCCATCTTAGGTTGATAGACAAACAATCGAGCCAATCATACCAGGAATGCATTTGATTACTCACAAAAAATTGATGACCTGCGTGTCACTGATGACTATGTCAACATCATCGCCATTAAAAAGGTTCTTGAATGTGTTGTGACTACCCGCATAGCTAAGATTAATTTATCTAGTTCTTCTTCAAAGAAGTTGCAATATAAAATCCAATATTATCTTATTGACGAATTAGGTAGGACACTTACACATATTTCTGGATCCTCAAGCTGTTACACCTGTCACCTAAACACAAAGCTATCCTCCATAAGAATTTGAAAGAAACCTCCATTACTACTGACCTAGATGTTAACCAATTTGAAGCCATGGTTGGAAACTTGTCCAATTCAATCCATGTCTCCTTTTCTAACAAATACTACTCTACGCAAAATTCTAGCCATAACGGCCCATTGCACCTTGAAGTATTTTTCCATCAACACAAGGTCAGATGAGTCATGTTAGATGGCAGAGATGGACTGAACATTTGCACCTTAAAATTGGTTAAGGCATTGGGATATTCTAAATCATGTGTATACATGACCAAAAGTACTATAATCAAGGCCTATGATGATGAAGAACACCCTTATAAGGGTGTTATCACACTCTATCAGAGTGGGGCCCATAGTTATGGACATGATATTCTAGGTCTTAGATCTTCAACTCCCATATAACCTTCTCCTCAGCAAACCCTAGATTCATGCCTTCCACCTATCATCAATACTTGAAATTTCCATATAATGGCACCAAAGTCACTATTATTGGCGACCTCAATCCCTTCCAATATTGCACCAATTTAAGGGGAGTTCTTGAACGCCAAGTGCCTATTAATAAAGAAGATTTTGTATCTACTTCTATAGCCACTTCATTCAGTTACATTGATCTTTCCACCCTCATTAAATCATCCACATCCTAAACCCCATCTACAAACCCCAAAATCAAGATCCAAGACAAAGGTTGTGGTGACTATAAACTAAATACTACCTATTGCATCACAAAGCTACCTAGGTCTCCCAAGTCTTATGGTAGGCCTTATTTCAGGATGGAATCTAAAGTTGTATTTAAATTTCCTCCCACCACCACCTTCACAAAATGGGGAGAGGTAAACAAAGAATACATTGGAGTATGTGTAGGATCATGATGGGCCAAAAAGTAACGATATGATGGGTGTGTGGCTGACAAATTTTTTTCAACCCAAAAATGATGACACAAAAAGGGTTTTCAAAGGAGATTCTCAGCTTTCCGCCAATATAAATTATGCTTTACTTTGAAAATAATAAATAATTATTATTCATTTTCTATTTGAATTACGAATAAATTCATGATTGATAAGCTGATTGAAAATATCTATAACTTTCAAACGATGTCACATTTTTCGAATCCAAAACATGCGCCACATTCTATGCTTCACATACTATAGAATTAAAAAAAAAAAATGAATTTCATGAAGTTTTGACCAAGTTAAGGTGGTTAGACATACGATTTTTTTATATTTTTTAAAATTTGTAATAAAAAATTCATAATTAATTATTTACTTGGAAAAAAATTATAAAAAAATATGCATCACATTGCAACACGAGTCCTCTACTTATATCTAAAATATTATAAAAAAATATTATCATTTTATTGTGATTAGGGTAGTCAGACAGACACCTACTTCTTATTTTTTGCTAAAATTTAAGTACTATTGCATTGAAATTTCAATTTTTCACCAAATAGATTTTAAAAAAATAAAATAAGCCTAGTAGTTTAGAAACTAAATTCAATTTTCCCTAGATTCTATTTTACGTATTTTTGAAATAATATAGATAACTTATTCAAATTTTTATGTCAAGTTGCCTAACTCTGATTTTTCTGATTTTTTTGCCACTTAAGGGCCTTTTTTTTCCATGGTGATCCTGCACATGCCCATTGATGATATTTCAGCTTGGATTTACAAAGGCAAGAAATATCTACCGCCGCTACCAACAAAACAATATGGCAAAGGTTTTTCGCTCATGAAACAAATGGGTTATGACAAAATTAGTGCACTTTGTATACATAAAAAATGGGATGAGAGAACCCTTGATTCCTCTTAAGTGGCCAAAGAACTTGGGGTTAGGGTTCTTACCAATTAATATTGGTGCTCCAAGTACTAAATTTCTTTCAAAAAAGGATGTGAGTGCTTGTGAAGATGTTGAGAAATATAAGGATCCTACCTACATCTATTATGATGGCAATGACTCTAATGAATATGAGTGGGATTCCTACACCACAAGTTACTATGAGCTTGATCATTTCTTTCAAGAATTTGACATACCCCACCCCTCCTTTACCAACCTCATGGATATCAATATTCATGTTGAATCCTTTTATTAACCTGACACACCAAAGACCATAGATAGAAAAGCATGGATATAATCATTTTGGGATCATGATAATACCTCTTTCTTTACCCTGTCAGTTGCTTCCCCATCCTCCACTAGCATCGATGATGGTATCTCTTTCATTTACCCACAATTGATTTATTGGGACCAACAAGATCCACCTACCTTGGACATATTTGAAAATGATGAGGCCATTGTTGAATTTATGGGACTATGAGAGGGCATACCACTTGTGGAATAGAAGGCTAGATTACAATAGATCTTGATGTTGCAGCATATTTCAGTGAGACTATCCTACTCTCTAGTCACAAAAATGATAAAAATAAAATACAAAATGAACCGTCTTTAGATGAAAACCGCAAGGCTCCTTTTGATCAAGCAAAAGTAAAAAGAAAGGATGTATCCGAGGGAGAAAACCTATTTGAGACACCTGAGGATGGAGGGTTGGAATTTCTCCCTATCAATCTAGATAGATCCCCAATGGTAATCAAAGATGTAATGGAAGTCAAACTCAGTACTGCAGATAATCCTAAGACAATTCTCTTTATAGCATCCCTAATAGAAGAGGAAAAACTAAAATTTCAAGCATTTTTCATAGAATGCCAAATCAATTTTGCTGATATGACATGGTTGGACTTGAATTCAGTTCTACATCATCTATCATTGCATCCCAATGCAAATCCAATCAAACAAAATCTTAGACAAATGCACCCTCAAATAGCCATGCTGGTCAAAGTTGAACTCAATAAATTATTGGATGTTGGTTTCATAAGACCTATTGACTATGTATACTAGATCTCAAACCTTTTACCAATGACCAAAAAAAATGGTAAAATCCATATTTGCACAAATTTCGAAGACTTCAACAAATCATGTCTGAAGGATGACTTCCCACTCAAAAATATAGACCTCATAGTAGACCTCGCGATCGCCTAGGAGATGTTGTCCCTCATGGATGGCTTCTTAGGATATAATCATGTCTATATCACTCCTGAAATACTAGCACAATATTGTATTTACCTATCCATAGGGCACATACTACTGGAATGTCATGCCCTTTGGACTAAAAAACATAGGTGCAACCTATTAGAGAGCTATGACCACCCTATTTCACAATCTCATACACGCATTGATGGATGCCTATGTTGATGATCTTTTGAAAAAATCCTTGACACTTGGTGATAACTTAAGAGTCTTGGACAATATTTTCACATGGCTAGAATAATAGAAGGTCTGCCTCAATCCTAATAAATGTGTCTTTGGTGTGACATTAGGAAATATTTTGGGATACATTGTTTCTCATCAAGGCATTGAAGTAGACCTAAAAAAATTCAAAGAAATATTAGGCATGCCTCCACCTAAAGGAATCAATCAACTTTGAATGCTACAATGCCGACTCTAGTCCATTAGGTGTTTTATTGCATAGCTTGTAGAGAAATTTCAACCTTTTCAGTATTTTTTACACAAGGGAGTTCCTTTCATTTGGAAAGACAAGTGTGAGGAAATATTTTAGTAGATTAAAGAGTATCTCTTGATGCCTCCTATCTTGATGCCACCTATTGATGGAAAATCCCTAATTTTGTACATCTCAGCCATGATAGTTGCATTGGGGGCATTGTTGGCTCAAAATGACCATGAGGAAAAAGAACCTGTAATCTATTATATTAGCCTCACTTTGGTGGGATATGAGCTTAACTACAGTCCAATTGAGCATGCTTGTATTGCAATAGTTTTAACCACTCAAAACTTGAGACACTACATGTTAAACCATGATACTCATTGAATATGAAATTTTGTATGTGGAACATAAGGCAATAAAAGGACAAGTCATTAGTTACCAACTAGTAGATGTGCCCACACAAGATAATCATCCTTTGGTAATACAATTTCCTAACAATTCCATATTCACACTAGACACAAAAGTAACATGGAAATTATATTTTGATGGCTCAAATACTAATCATGGACCAGGTGTAGGTATATTATTTTTTACCCCTCAAGTTGATACAATCCCTAAATATTTTAGGATAGCCTTCCCATGCACAAAAAGTATTGCACAATATAAAGCCTTGTTGACAGGATTGTGTATGGAAATAAAATGGAAAATCAAGAGTGTAGAGGTCTTCGGTGATTCATAATTGGTCATTTGATAGGTCAACGATGACTATGATAATAACGATGAGAAATTGACCCCATACCAAAGAATGGTTGATAGTTTTAGGAAGTAGTTTGTAGACATCTCCTTTTTATAAGTGTCACATGTTCAAAATAAAGTAGCAGATGCCATGGTCACTATTGGGTCTCTTTTGGATATTCCTAATAATATCCCATAGTATTAGTTCTTAGTGGAATAGTTGTTTGTCCTTGCCTTTGATATCTTGGAGTCTAAGATGGTATGTGATTTTTTTTCTTCAATTCCCTTTGGTACCAAGATATATATTACTACTTGCATTCCCAAAACCTACCACCTGACCTTTCCAACAATCGACACAAATCCTTCATCCATAAATTTTCTCGCTATGCCATCATCATTGATACCTAATATAGATGTAGCTTTGAAAACACCTTACTCAGATGTCTCAACATTGATGAAGCCCAAAGTACATTATGTGAAGTACAGGAATGTATATGCAAATCCCATTCTAGTGGTCTAAACCTAGGAAAAAATATCATGCGATTGGGTTACTACTATTGGACTCAAGGGAACACTAAGAGCGGGGATGAATTAGTGTTCAAAAAATCTTAAACTTCATTCATATAAAAATTGAAACCATTTCATCATTGCATTAAAGAAAAGATGCATGAATTCAAAGTACACATTCCCCACATCGTAACACACAAATTTTTGTGTGGAAACCCTATTAGGGGAAAAACCACGGTGGAGGTTAATCCACAATTTTGAGTACTCAAAGTATAATTGATTACAAAGGAATGCACTTGCATTCAGGCACACTGCCTAGAGCTCACTACTCAAGAGAAAGAGGCCCACTACCGACAAAATTTAGATTAAGACCATCTGAAGGGTGAACTAAGATAGTAGCATCTATATATGCCAAATTACAGTTCCGTTGTAGCTCATAGATTTAGTTCTGGATCTCCTTTCTGATTTTGCACTTTACTCTACTATGTTCTGCACCTTCCTGCTCTTCACATCACTTGTAATCATATCCGCACTACTACACTGCTGAATTTTTCACTTCAACATACACCCTTTATGATCCATGTGATCTACTCACTCAAAATGATAAAACCAACCACATATATATATCCATAGTCAAGGATTTATTCATCCATTAGTCAACTTTATGAAATAGTAAGTTATTTATATCTTGTTGGCTAAATCCACCACTAAATATTTATGTGCATCCTCCAAGGTTGGCTAAGAAAATGAGAGGACCCAAATAAAATGTGTTCAAGCATGAATACTTATAATTAATTTCACCTTATACATCTACAATCACTAACTTTGTCAGGTCGGCCTTCTAGCACAAATAATCATCAATTTTGTGCACCAGATCATGTACCAGTGAGTGTGCATCAAAACCAAGATATTGTTGCTGTCAACAAACCTTCCTCATATATTTACAACCGAAAATGTTTGTCTAGTAAGGTGTTTAGATCATCTTTTATTCCTATAATCGGATGTCTTGTTCTTTGCTGTGTCCTACCAGTAGAAACCAAAATTGTATTGTAGACCGAATGTCATTAAGGTTTTCTAGACTGACCTAGGTTTCCATAAATTATAACACTTACAAGGCATATTCCAGCAATCTTCCCATTTGGCATTGATGGCAACACCTAGTGAAAAATGACTAAGTGTCAAAAGCATTATAGGTACACTGCAAAAAATTTTACTGCGCTTACTCCCCCTGAGATTTATAAGTCATTCTCTCCCCCTATGAGATAATTTTCTCTCCCCCTTTAGGCATTTTCCATATGCCAAAAAGACAAACTTAAGTGACAAAACATGATGATAGAGCAGTGATAAAGCACTTATATGCCGATACGAGGTGACAAAACATGTATTCAAAATATTCAAAGCTTCAAAACTTCATCACATACATGACGACATACCTCTTCCTTTGATCAAAATTTCAAAAACTTGAAAAAAATTAGTTGTTACCTTAAAATATTATCTTATGGTTTTTCTTTACATCCAAAAGGAACTTCTTCCATCCATCTATTGTGATTCTGATACTAATGATCAAACTCTTGTTTTTGGAAGTCTTGTTGATGATCTCAATGAGAGATTCATGGATTATGATTTCTTCTTCCAATTCCTCACCATTATTCAATGTTTCCACCATCTGATCCAGTCTATATTCAATTAAATCCTTTACTTTCCAAAAGGTTTCCACAAGGAGATTCTTGGAGAGTAGAATTTTTGAGTGTTTTGTTTGTAGCTGTTAGATTCTTTTCCTAATGATTCCATCCTAGTGTTGAGATATGCCAAAGCCTTATCCAATGTCATTCAATTCTGTTTCAATTCAATCCAACTTGTCTTTGTAATTTCTCACTAAGTGGGGCCAATGGATGCAATAATTGTAGATGTCAGTGGCTACACTTATGCATTGTATAAGCTCATTCATATTATTTTTCAACTTGGAGAGGGATAGCCTAAATTGTTCCTTCAGGTGTGAGATAACTTCACCTTCTTCCTTACCTCTGACCTTTGAGCCTATTGATTATTTTCCACACTCAATCATTTCTTTAGGTAAAATGTCTTTCAGAATTTCCAATCTTATTTTACACTACTCAATATGAGTGTTTAGAACTTCTAGAATCAAGTCCCAATCATATGATGGTCTTTCCAAACATAACTTTGCAATTTTCTACATGCCACCATGTTCTTGGATAAGCTGCTACAATTTTTATTTTGATAGATATTCTTCTTTCTCACTAACTTTTTCTGGTCCAGATTCAATTTTTAGTGGGTTTTCATTTTATTAATCTGATTCTTCGTTCAGAATGTCCACAATTTATTTTTCTTTCCCTTTTCCCTCAATCTTGGGAACTTTTATTTTCGAAGGACTGTAATAATTAATTTCATTTTCTCTTTTCTAACCTTTTTTGGTGCTATAGAAAGATGAACCAACTTCCATTGATTTCACCAAAGGGGAAATTTTGATTGATCCAAACTTTTCAAGCACATTCTTAAAGAAATTTTCAAACTCTAAATCCCAATTAGCTAGGCTCTTAGAGTAAGAGTATATCTTATTGCATACTGGTTTGTTTGATTTCCATACTATATTGTTAATTTTCGGCAAGGAATTCAAGAAATACATCACCAGACATATAATCAAGTTGCCAAACTTGAATGGATATCTCAATTCCTTTGTTAGTTGAATGTTCTCCATGATTTGATCTTTTAACAATCCACATAAAGTCTTGACCTTCAATTATCATTTTGTGAGAAATGTACATTGTGCCAGCCAATGTGGCTCCTTCTCAATTTCAAAACTAGATATTATATGTTATTCCATGTGAAACATACTTTGTGAGAGGATTCTTGATTGTAGAAATCATCAGATCTCTTTGATCTCCCATCACTCTGGTTAGGGTTTCAAACTCTTTGTTCTAGAGAGATTTCTTTATAGGAATATCTCAGACTTTTCAAAAGCGCATTAAATTATCGAATGCCTCTTTTGAAATGATGTATGCTTTGTCCAAAGTTGAAACATCATCATGTAATATGCTCAGTAATAATTTCATAAATTCTTCATTTTCAAAGTACGAAAACTCACTCCACATATCCAAATTTCCATTCTTAGCTTCGCTCAATTGCTTTAATTCATTAGGTAGTAGAAAATTTCTCATAGATCTAATCTTTGCACTATTATATTCACCTAGAGTGATTGAGCCTTTAATTTGTTCTATTTTATTTTTCACATTTTAGGGTTCACAACCAAACACTTAACTTGAATGAATATTTCAAGAGTAATTTAGAATACCTGATAGATTTCAAGATTTGTTGATGAATTGATTTAGTTGCTTCAAAATTCGCTTAACGATTCGACTTCTTCTTCTTTCCTTCGATGCAAAGTGACAAATGATGACTCCAACTTGACTTTTATAGCACGCATAGGTGCAATAAATGCATTTTCCCTAAGTTTTGTGGAGACTCTATTTTTCCATAAGGTGACAATTTTTTTTTTGCGGGTCTATGAGTTGTTTGAGCTTCTTTCCAAAAATACTTCAAAACTTCTATATACCTCAAATATAGCTTCTAAACTCTGTTAGGACTAAAAAATGCAAGTTTAAACCACGAGAGATTTCCAATATCTCACAACATTTATGGCTAATGTATGAGGCCAAATAGTGAATTTGAACCTTCTACTCTTTAGGCTTTGCTAAACCTAGGTAGGTAAACCTATATGCACAAAGTAGATTTGAACTATGTGTTTCCTCTAAACAATCTATCCACAATGGAAATTTAGAATTGGAAAGGTACAAACCTATTTGGTATAAATTGTATAATTAAATATGTTCAGTTAACAGATGTCTAAAAAGTATTTAATGAATGTAAATTAATAAAATGGGTGAGACCAGAGCCCTATTAGGTAAAATGGAGTCCAATGAAATTCTTTGATGGATGGCTTCTATTTGGCATAAATTCTAATTTTTTGGCACACAGGTATTTGTTTATAACTTGTATAAACGTGCAAGGTAGTAACTAGAAAACCCTACTAGAGGTAGAATACAAATAATTATTATCTAACTCTTCTTACTAATTCAAATAATATTTCCAGATTACTATGATTGACCAAAAGGAATTTAATTATTTCTTGAAGAAACCAAATAATCACATCACATAGATACAACAAACGTGCATTGATAAATTGAATATATACTGGATATATCAACTTAAATAACTAGAAAATATTAAGATGGATACAATCAGACAATTGAAACCAAATTGGAACCACCAAAACAAAAATCTTTCATTATTTTCCTTAGAATTAAACTTGAATCATGGTCTCTACTCTATAAGAAATTATGAAAATAAAACTTGGTTTGTCTAACCAACCCCCCCTTATTCATTATCCATCTCCTCCTTTTATATATATTTTAAAAAATTTTGCACCCTTTTGTCTTGGTCTCCTCATATTCTTTCAAAAGGAAACAATCTTTAGACCAAAGTTCATGTCGCTTGATGACAAAAACATAACTAGAATATAACAATAATAACTGTCACAACAACAATGACTACTTCACTGCATTACCTCACACCTTTGTTTCCTTTGTTGTGGTATTGTGGTGTGTTTTGTTGTCTTTGCATCTTCTACCACTTTACCGCGAGTTGTGTTTCTACTCCCAGTAGTACCGAGGTGGAATTTTTTGTTACGCCTTTGTATACCACACTACCGTGGTCTACTATATCCCTTCACAAGGTATCATAGTGGTTGCCTTGTTCTATCCTTTCTAGCGCTCTACTGTTAGCTATATTTAAGCTCCCAATAGTATGGTGGTGGTCGTTTTTTATATTTTCTACATATCACTCTATTGTGGTCTTCTTGATGACCCTTCGTGGTATGGAGGTGTTATCCTATCACAATATCATCTCCCTTTACAACTCCACTATGAACCATATCCTTCCTTCCAATGGTGATGCGGTGTCTGCCTGGCTCTACTTCTTCCCACTACTCTACTGTGGGCATAATGACAACCCCTCACGGTATGGTGGTATCCTTTCTTATTGCTCATTCCACCTTACTATTGAATTGCATGCTACTTGATAACCCCCCGTAGTACAATGATAAGGGTATAACATGACTGCTCTCAACTGTGACATCACAAGCCATCCTACAAGGGGCTATGGTAAGGAGGTAAGAGGTGCAAGCTATGGTGGGTGGATGATATGGTAGCGCTATGGTGGTAAAAGGAAATTTTGACTTTATGGATGGAAAAAGAATGATTTCCTATGAAAAAATCTAGCATAAAATTAGGTTCCAATGGTTTAAATCCCTTAAGATTTTTAGAAAATTCTAGTTCTAACAACAGCTCCTATTGGGGATGAGTGGTCTTCCAATCACTACAAGAATCCAGAATATCATTGAGAGAGCTGACCAAAACACCAAAGGATATGAAAAATGAAGGAGGCAGAAAGTGGAGGAGATGGAAAATGGGGAAAATGGAAAATGACCCTATTCTACTATACATGGAAAGAAAACTTTGTTTTCAGTGAGGGAACTCTGGGATTTTCCATGTACTAGAAATTCCTAGCTCCTTTTTGAATTTACAAACTACTGTGTATGGAAAATAATGTTTTAAGAGGTTTGTTAAGAATTTTCCATGCACTAGCAATCCTTAATCCTCTATTACTCCCTAAGAGAATAAATTCTTTAGGAACTTCCCATGTACAAGAAAATCTTGCTCCTCTCTAGACATGTTCTACAAATAATAAGAATCTTTCCCTCCTTTTCCAATGATCACAAAAGGTTGCAACCAAAAAGCTTCAAAATTTCCATGCTTTCCCTTCAACTGGCATTGAGCATTCTAGATCAACACTAGATCATTTTATCAAAAATTTTATCTTTGGCCTTTTTATCAAAAAGATATTTCATTCGTGACTATAGCTTCACATTTTTATTTTGATCCATTCTCCTTATTTCATCAATTTCTACAAGTTACTCCATTCTTTCCTCCATTGGTTCAGAAATATCCAAATCCTCTGTAGAATAAAATTATAAATTGGTAAAAGATTCTATTGTGGAATCCTAGCTTGGGTTCCATACACTAGTTCAAATAGAGACTTCCAATTGCCTTTTTCACTATAATATTATCTTCCCACATAGCCATTCTCAACTTTGAATCCCACACCTTTTTATTTGTATCTAACATCCTCCATATTATCCTTAAAATACTTTTATTACTGGATTCTTCCTCACCATTTTCTTGTGGATTATAGGGTGCAGCATAGGAAATAGTAATGCCATGTGTATTGTAGAAATCTCTAAACTTGTTAGATCTAAAACACATCCCATTATCTGTGATCACTCTTACCAATGTTCCAAATCTAGTTATGATGTTATCCATTAGAAAATTCATCACTACCTTGCTTGTTGCTTGTTTAGTTGGGATTTCCTCCACCCACTTAGTAAAATAATTGGTAGCCACTAATATCCATCTATGTCCTCCACTTGAATTTTCTTGTATTGCTCCAATGAAGTTAATTCCACATTGGTGGAAAGGGGCTTCTACCTACAAAGTTATAAGTGATAAAGCTCCTTGATACTTCAATTTCCCTGAGAACCTCTAACAAGCCTTGCATATCCTTACATATCAAAAAGAGTCATTGAAAAATTTAGGCCAGTGATATCCTACTTTGAGAGTATTATATGTAGTGGTCTTGGCAGAATAATAGCCTCCACACACCCCTTCATGTGTCTTCCTCAAGACATATTTTTCTTGTGATGCATCTAGACACAACAACAACATTCCATCCCTATTCTTCCAAAATAAATCCCCTTTTATAAAAACAAACTTAGATGCTTATAGTTTCAAAGTTCTCTTTTGATTATAATTCAACCCCTTAGGGAATTTCATGTGCCTGAGATAATATGTTATGTTTGTGTACCAAGAAGTATGTTTAATACTTGCAACTGCATTCTCCTTAGGTTCTATATTTCAGATTTGATTTCCTTCAATGTTTGTTTCTGCCATTAGCCTGGCCAAACCCTATCCTCTTACCAAATTGGTAATTTGAATTTACATATTGAACTCTCAGATTTTATTTATCCATATGCATTTTTTCCCTGTCACCTATGTCCATACCAGGATATCTTTCATAGCTACATGTGGGACATAGGAAATTACTTTAGCTCCAACAAGATAAGGTCTGAAAGCTTTTTCTGCTTTGACCAATGCAAAGGCCTATTTTTCCACGATATCATATTTCAATTATGACCTATGCAAAGATTTGTTGAAATAAGATACACGTTCTTCATGAACTTCATCACTCTTTTGTAGCATAACAATTGCTATAGTGTCAAATGAAGCAACATAAAATATCTGGAAAGGTTTGGTAAAATCAGGGGACTTTAGAGCTTCTTTGATAGATATTTTGATAGATATAAAGGCTTCCATGGCTTTTGCAGTCCAATCTAACTTCTCTCATTTTTTCAAAATCTTGGATATAGGTTTCACAATCTCAGCAAAATCTGATACAAATGTCCTAACAAAGTTAATTTGACCAAAAAACAATTGGATTACTTTGACATTTTTAAGAATATGGATTTTGTCTATAGCTTCTACTCTCTCAGGGTCTATTCTAATCCCATCTTTTGATAAAATATGTCCCAAATGTTTACCCTCTGTAACAACAAAATGACATTTTTTAGGATTAAGACTAATACTATATTCTAAAGCCTTGATGAATATCTTATCCAAGTGCCCCACATGATGCTCTACCTTTTTGGAATAAGCAGTAAGATCTTCTTGGTACACCACCATTTTAGAATTAATCAAATCTAAAAATGCCAAATCCATGGCCCTTTGAAAAGTGGCCCCTGCATTCGTGAGACCGAATGGCATCCTAACATAAAAATATGTCCCCCATGGTGTAGTAAATGTTGTATTGTATTGCTCAGACTCTTTGAATTTAACCTAGTTATATCAAGAAAACCCATCCATCATTGGCAGTAGCTCACATCCTATTACTTTGTGCAATATTGCCTCCATATTTGAGAGAGGATAATTATCTTTAAGGGAAGCAACATTCAAATTTCTGAAATCTACACATAATCTAATATCTTCATTTTTATTTCTTATTGGAACCATGTTTGAGACCCATTTTGAATGGATAATGGGTTTAATAATACCTCCATCTCAGAGCTTTTCCAATTCCTCCTGCATCTTAGGTTCCAAAGCTGGGTTAATAGGCCTTTGCCTTTGTCTGAATGGCTTTGTATCTCATTTAAGTGGAATATCATGCTAGAAAAGATCTTCTCTATATGGCTTGAGATCCTCATAAGACAAAGAAAACACATGTTTTTATTTTCTCAATAATGTAATCAACATTCCCCTCATGGTTAGACTTATCTTCTTTCTAATGTAGACCCTTTTTTGTGCTGACTTAGTTCCTAGATTTATTTCTTCAATATCTTCTCTCTTGACTAGCATCTGCTTGATGAGAGAGAAATCACTGCCATCATACACTCTTTCTAGCACCACAAGCCCTTTGGGGAGATTTTTTTTTTAAGCTACAAAACTTCCTTCCCAAATATAATCTATTCTCCATCTACTTCTTGCACAAAAGCATTGAAGTCAATCTCCTGAGCCCCGTACTGATCTATACAATGAAGAAACTTTAAAAGGTCAGTATCATCATTGAAAACCTACCAGTTGTATATGTTGTGAGGGATAGTAGGTCTTGTTTTGAATTCAACCTAGGATATTCTAGCCAAGGTGATATCATCTCTTTTTAAGGCTACGTTAGCTAGAAATTCTTCCATCAATTTTTTTGATCTATCTATCCAATCAATTGAGAAATCATCAAATAATTCAATTGTATCCCACACAAAATTTCTATATTGTTTCAATCTCTTCTTCTTTGTAGCATATCTTGATCTGATTTGTGAGACAACTAGCTCAAAATCTCCTAGGGTAGTTAGCAATTTGATCTTGTGCTTGACAACCATATTCAAACCAATCAACAAGGCCTCGTATTCTTCCACATTGTTTGTACATTCAATGGTTAATGAATATTTAAATGTAACACCTTTAGGTAATATAAAAACTACTCCAGCTCCATTTACTTCTTGGCTATGGCACATGCTCCATCAAAATACATTTTCCACACACCCTGCTAATCTTTAGAGACATGCTTATCAATTGGGTCAGCATTTGTAAAATCAAGCTGAGACAGTTCCACTCTGAAACTCCCTAAATCCACATGACAAAAACAATTGAGTTGTTCTTGAGGAACATTCTCGACAATCTGATTCATCCTTGGTTCTCTATACAAATTTACTTCATCACCATTGACTGGTATTGTGGCATATGATAAATCAAACTGTACATTTCCTCCAACTGTTGTAGTCCATTGTCTTAATAAAATCATTCCAAACTAAGGAGGTGTGTCAATCACATTTATATCAATATAATAAGTTGCTTGTGGGTAAGTATCCAGCTTCACTTCCAAATCTTTCATAATTCCCACAATCGGGACATGTCTACTATCTATAGAATAACATTTACCCCCCTCAACATCTACCCACATACCAAAATGTTTCATCACCCCTACTAGCAGAATGTTCTTAGAAGCACCTGAATCTATTATAAAATTTCTTACCAGCTTGCCATTTATGAGTAGGGTAGTAAAAAATGGATCAATTTGTGGTGGATTCGTCAATGCATCACTTACACAAACCTCTAGAACTTTTATGTTTTCCTTCCTATTAAAAATTTTAGGAATCTCCTTATTTCCAATATTTTTATTTCTATTACACCCACTAGACATTAATTGAATAACACTTTCCCTATACTCTTTAATCTTCATCATTTCTAGTAATGGGATAGACATCTTTACTTGGGAAAAAGCTTACATGAAATCAAAAGAACCACCCTCTGTTTTGATCATCTTCTTTTTCTCTGTTAAATCTCCTCTATTCTCCTCTTTCTCCTTTTTGTTTGTCTGATCTGACTTTTGTTTGTCCTTGGGAAATTCTTTGTTTTATTCCTTATGGACATACTTTTATTCCTTTTTATCAAACTGCTTATCATATGTCCTTTTTTAAGCTTCCTAGGGAATTTTCTTATCCTTAAAAAATATTCCTCTTGGAACACTTTCATTCTCATTTACTATTCTATTTCTCAACCAATATCTACTTTTGGCCTTCTCAACTACTCCAATGGTTAATCTTTTAATTTATTCCTCAGTCGGTCTCCTCACATTGCACCTATTTGTCTGATATGATGTATTAGGAGGGCAGTTTTCATTATCACTTTCTTCACAATCAAAACAAAATTGTTGTTATGCCATATGGACATTGTATTTTTGGTTATCAACATCATATTCATACCCTCCTTCTTCTAAATATTAATATCCTTGCTCAAAAGAGTGAAGAGTTTGGGAAATTCAATAGATATTATGGTCCTCTTCATTGCTATCTTCTAGTATTTATTTTCCTGGTATCGACTAGGCTACAATACAATAATCAGGAGAATATGGCAAGTCACAAACTAAGCACCAAGGACTGTTATTTACCACATATGCACCTCTTTTCTTTAAAGGATCAGCTGTCTCTTTATTCCTAGGCCTATCCATCACTAGCTTTCAATCCTTCCAATTTTTATCATACGACATGTCATACATCCTTGGCCTTTCATTTATGTATGTATTTTCATACCTATTTGGAGGAGTATATTGGGGAACTATAGGATTATCCCTCTTGCAAATCATTCCTGCAGCTCTCCTATTATTTTCAATAGTCAGTTCTATCTTTTGAGCTTCAGCTAAATTCCTGGGACACCTATTCCTAACCTCATATCCTATCTTAGGATCAAAATATTTTAAAAAGATACTCAATGTAGTAGGATCAAATAATTTGGATCCAGGAGTTATCTTATTATGCAATTTAGAAAACCTCTAGTTGAATTCATAATCTAACTCATTCTGATGCATCTGGATAGTTACCAATTCATGTAGGGAAAACTCTAATAGACATTGATTCCCATACTCCTCAAGGAATTGTTCATAAAACTCTAGAATGGAGTCAATAGAAGCTGTTGGAAAACTATTAAAGCAATCTCTAGCATCTTCAATCAATGACATCATAACCAATCTCATTCGCACATCCTCATATTGCATACCCAAGTCTTTTATAAATGCATTAAAACTCCTTAAGTGTTCTTCAACTGTGACTACACTACTTCCTATCAATTTTGGAACAAGGCTTCTCCAACTGTTATCCATGGGGTAAGGATATATTTGAAATCCATCCACATCAAATTGTCTGATCATGGTTGTGTATGGTGGAGGAACTGGATTTTGAGGATGCTAGTACTGGTACAATGGATTATTGTAAGGTGGTGGCATATATTGTTGACCTTGTAAAGGAATGTGTTGTTGGCCATGTGGAGGTATATATTGTTGGTGACAGGGTGGCTGGGTATTTTGATGTTGTGGTGGAGAATTTGGGGGTCTATATTGATTCCCTGATTGATTTTGTTGTGCTCTTGGGGGATTTGAAGGTCTTTCATTATTATTCCCCTATCTATGAGGTGGAAAATATTTAGGTAGGTTAGCCATCTGAGCATTGATTTTATTTTTGTGTAACTTTAGTTCTTGAATCTCTTTTATCACTTGGATCCTCCGATCATACTCTATTCTTGCTATTTCCACTTCTTGTCTTTCATACATTCCAATTGTACATTTATCTCATCCCAAGCCATGTGTTCATAGTTCTCTTCAGAGGCTACTACATAGCCAAATCCATCCTAATTCTCTTCAAGTAACACCATTTTCTAATCATATTCATGTTGTCTCCTTTCCCTTTCAACCTCAAGTCCAACCATGAACTCCTCAAATTTCTTGGGGTCTGGTTGATAGAAGGGATTCCTCTTTCCCTCAAGAGTGTGAGGTTCTCTAGATGGGTTGTTTTCAATTGATAGTGTACCATAGGAATTATACGTCTCTAGGTGTGCTTTTGATGTTTTGTCTTTATTTTTTGGGCCCATGTCATTAGAAACCTTCTTACCCTTATCATTATTTTGAGTCCATTTAATTTTTTCATTATTCAGATCCTCCTTATACAAAGACCTTCTTCCCTGCATTTTGTGAGCAATTTTGATAGTCTGAACTCTAGGATGGTTCCTTTCTGATGTATACTTCACTTTATTAGTTTCAATGCACTTGATCATTCAGATTCACCACTCACTTTTCAAAAGTAAGAAAAATTTGTAGTTCATTGTTCCGAATGGAGTCTCCTACAAGGTATTCACTCAATGATGAAGGCCTGAGTTCACTTTGACTTCCCCAGTGGAGTCGCCAAACTGTTAGGACTCAAAAATGTAGGTTTAAACCATGAGAGGCTATCAAGATTTCACAACGTTTCTGGCTAACATACAAGGCCAAATAGTGAATTTGAACTTTCTACTTTTTAGGCTCTGTTAAACCTAGGTGGGTAAACCTATATGCATGAAGAAGATTTGAATTGTGTGTTTCCTATAAACAATCTATCCACAATGGAAATTTGGAAGTGTAAAGATACAAACCTATTCAAGGTATAAATTATATAATTAAATATGTAGTTAATAGATGTCTAAAAAGTATTTAATGAATTTAAATGAATAAAATAGGTGAGACTAGTGCCCTATTGGGTAAAATAGAGTCCATTGAAAGTATTTGATGGATGACTTCTATTTGGCATAAATTAAAATTATTTACCACACAAGTATTTGTTGA
Organism: Sequoiadendron giganteum; assembly: GCA_007115665.2. Taxonomy (NCBI): domain Eukaryota; kingdom Viridiplantae; phylum Streptophyta; class Pinopsida; order Cupressales; family Cupressaceae; genus Sequoiadendron; species Sequoiadendron giganteum. The sequence goes on along the minus strand of CM021101.1, from coordinate 787,830,107 downwards.
TAACTTGTATAAACCTGCAAGGTAGTGACTAACAAACCCTACTGGAGATAGAATACCAGTCCTAATTATCTAACTCTTCTTACTGATCCAAATAATATTTCCAGATTACTATGATTAACCAAAAGGAATTTAATTCTTTCTAGAAGAAACCAAATAATCACATCACATAGATACAAAAAACGTGCATTGATAAATTAAATGTATACTAGATATATCAACTTAAATATCCAAAAAACATTAAGCTAGAGACAATCAAACAATTGAATAATTTTAACAAACAATTGATAGAAAATTAGAGCCACCAAAACATAAGTCTTTCATTATTTTCATCAAAAATAAACTTCCATCATGGTCTCTACTCTATAAAACATGCTAAAAAATTAAATCTTGATCTATCTAACCAACCCCCCCTTTATTCATTATCCATCTCTTCCTTTTATATCTTTTCTTAAATTTTCGTGCCCTTTGGCCTTGGTCTCCTCGTATTCTTATAAAAGGAAACAAGCTTCAGACCGAAGGTTGTGTCACTTGATGACAATAACATAACTGAAATATAACAATAATAACTACCACAATAGCAATGGCTACTTCACCATGTTACCTCACACCTTCATTTCCTCTGTTGCGGTGTTGCAGTGTGCTTTGTTGTCTTTGCATCTTTTACCACTTTACCGTGAGTTGGGTTTCTTCTCCCAACGGTACCATGGTGATATTTTGTGTTCCACCTATATATATTGAACTACCGTAGTTTATTATTTCCATTCATGAGGTATCACAGTGGCTTCCTTGTTCTATGCTTTATACCTCATCTCCTAGTGGTATGGTGGTGTCGGCCTATCATAGTCTTCTCTCCCTTTACCACTCCACTGCGATCCATGTCCTTCCATCCAACAGTGTTGCAGTGTTCATCTAGCTATGCCTCCTCCCACCACTCTACCATAGGATGAATGTTGATCCTCTACGGTATGGTAGTATCCTTTCTTACTACTCATTCCACTATACTGTTGAACCACGAGCTACTTGATGACCCCCCGCGGTATAGTGGTAAGGGTATAACATGACTACTCTGAACTGTGACATCACAAGTTGTCTTGCAAGGGGCTTCATTAAGGAGGCAAGAGCTGCAAGCTATGAAGGGTGGATGATATGGTAGCAGTATGGAAGTAAAAGGAACTTTTGACTTTATGGATGGAAAAAGAATTATTTTCTATGAAAAAAGCTAGCATAAAATTAGGTTCCAATGGATAAAATCCCTTAGGATTTTTAGAAAATTTTGGTTCTAACAAACTCTCTTTTGCATTCTAGTACCATCCATAGTCAAGGGAGGAAGGATTTTCTTGAAAGACTCCCCCTAGGCTAGTGGCCTAAAATCAATTACTGGAAGAGCTACCGGAGGTAGGTTCTGGTGTGGAACCATTTCCAGTATCAGAATCATTTTTCCTTACCCATGTTTTCTTCATCTGATCTCTGATTTCATTAGTAGCTACCTTTTGTTTCCCTTTATCAATTTTCTATGAATTTATACCTGTATATATTAGACCTCTTTTGTCTACATTTTTGTTTTTGTAGAATCTTGCAATATGACCATACTTGTTGCAATGACCATAACACACAATGCTTCCTTGTCTTGATAAATCATTCAAATGAATTTTCCTGATCTTAATTGATTAGCTATATGCCTAAGTTTCCTACATGTACAACATTCAACATTTCCTCTAGCAATAGAGTAAATTGACACATTCCTGCACTCAATTTTTTTATGATCATATCTTTTTCAATTGAAACATTTACTAGAAAGTTATGAAACTCTCGAATTTATGCTATTTATACACTAAGCAATGATATGACCTAACTTATTATAGGCAAAGCAATTCCCATTAAACTTCTATATTTTATGTTGTCTTACTAGATGTCTTCCATTCTTGTTCTTTTTGAAATTCTTTTGTCTTGATCTAAGATTTTATTTCTTTTCATATCCAAGACCTCTCTTATCATTTCCACTCTTCTATCATTGAGTCATCTCATCAAGCTTTACTAAGGGAATCTTAAACTTTTCTTTGAATTCTTTTGCAATGACAAGATCATTCTTAAGAGTAACAATCTACTTACCAGGTTCTTCTTCATTATTTTTGGTTCTTTGGAGTTCACTTTCCAATTGAGTGAATTCACTTTTTATTCTATTGCATTCATCAAATTTCTCTTTCAAGATTTGAGCAATATTTTCCTCATTTCTCTTCATTTCTTCAATTTATTTTTCCATCTTCACCATCATAGATTCCATCTCATCTTTTAGGTTTATGTTATCTTAGGAAATCTTTTCACATTCTTTATTCAAGGTCTTATTTAGGTGAGAATCATCCATATTTTCATTTTCCTTCTATTGTGTCTAATCACATATATCTTTCATTTTTACCCTAGATTTAACGATCTCATCCTTCAATGACTGGATAAATTTCTTAGCATCTCTAGGATTTGTTTTCAAATATTGAACTTCTGGTTCAGATTGATCAAGGTCATTAAGTGCCACCAGGAGCTGCTGTTGAAGACTACCAAATTCAGTCAAATTCCAAGATCCACCTCAAGTTGTGAAAATTCTTTAGAGGAACCAACTCTGATACTGATTGTTGGACTCAAGGGAACACTAAGAGGGGGGTGAATCAGTGTTCAACAAATCTTAAACTTCATTCATATAAAACTTGAAACAATTTCATCAATGCATTAAAAAAAAGATTCATGCATTCATAGTACACATTCACAACACCATGACACATTGATTTTTACATGGAAACCCTATTAGGGGAAAAACCACAGTGGAGTTTAATCCACAATTTTGAGTAATGATAGTATAATTGATTATAAAGGAATGCACTTGCATTCAAACACACTTCCTAGAAGTCATTACTCAAGACAAAGAGGCTCACTACCTAAAAAATTTAGATTAAGACCATCTGAAGGGTGAACTAAGATAGTAGCATCTATATATGCCAAATTATAGTTCTGGTGAAGCTCATAGACTCGATTCTGGATCTCCTTTCTGATTTTGCACTTAACTCTACTCTGTTATGCACTTTCCTACTCTTTGCATTACTCATAATCATATTTGCACTACTACACTACTGAATTTTGTGTTGGTGTAATTATTTATTTAATTACACCTTAGCATAAGTTTACTTAGGCATATTTTATTTCCTAGGTTAATTAATAATCTTTATCTTATTGAGCTATCTTGTTGCTCAAGATAAGATTAGGGTTGTGCATGTCTTTCTTTTTGCATGATTGCCTTTTGAAGGCTTTTGAAGTATTTGTAAAATAATTCATTCAATAATCAAATTTTGGTTTATGCTTGGACATACTTTTGCTCTGAGGGTTTACAGAACATCTCTTCTTTTGTTCTGAATATCTGTTGCATGTGATAGGTGTTTGCTTGCAGGTGATTCTTGGGGACTATGAGTTTGAATTTTATCAACTTCTATATGGTATCAGATCTCTAGACCTGTGGCTGCCTGTTCGTGTTTTGAAGATATTCTCTCATAGTGTCTTTATCTGTGCAAGGGTTTCAAGTCAGGCTGATTTATTGAGCTTCTAGGGATTGGCAATTTTTCTGCACATTTTTGGGCCAAACGGATGTCGCCATCGCATTCAGGACACCCAAAAACCCTAGAAATGCCTTTCGTTTCATCAATTTTGGACCTGTTGAAAAAAAAGGCAAATTTTTTTCCCAGGAAAGCTGTACAGCCTCCCCAGCATGCAGTCCGAGATGGAAAATTTCATGAAAATCGAAAAAAAAAATTTAAAAAAAATCAAAAACCTGAAGGTTTTTTGCGTGGCCAGTGCAAAATCCTCCGTCGCCACTCCATCGCCCGGCAGCCACCATTGCTCTACCGCCACCAGTGGCCCCTCCTGCCCGCCACTTCCCTCCACTACCGCCCCCATGGGCCCTTCATTCCCTAGCCGACGGTCTTATCAGTGACCGATAGCTTCCCTCCAAGCCCCCGCCTGGTCTATCAGCACCTGGTCGTGGTTTTATCGGCAACCAGGAGCTAGCGCCCTCAGCACCAACGATCTATTTTGCAGAGGACGGTCATATGGGCGACCGAGAGCCAGCCCCCAGGTGTTGAACTTTTGCACCTGTTTAACATTGAAAGTGCATTTCTTGTAGGCCTTTTTTCGTTTTCTCATAACTTTTGCAAACAGAGGCTTTTTTTCAAAAATGAAATATTGGCGGAAAGCTGGTTCGACGCTCTTTCCAGTGGTGGAGGTTTGGTTTTTTGATTTTCCGGTTTTGGTGCCTTTTTCGCTTGTCAAAGCCAGAAGTTGCTATTTTCAATCCGGGTGGCGTAACTTTTGTGTCCAGACTCCGTTTTGTGAAAAAAAATAGGCATCGGAAAGCTGATTCAGTGCTCTACACCGAAATCAGACCTGGTTTTCCAAATTTTTTAACCAGGTATCTGATATTACTGTTTGATCTCAGCCTTTAGTTTTTTAATTATTTTCTTGGGAAGCATGCAATTAGGCCACATTTTTGAGATCAGTGAGCATTTTTATTTTATTTGAGAGTATATATTGTTGTTTTCTATCATGGACACACATAATATTGCACCCCTTACTCTATTCAACTATTTTGGTTGGAAAAAACAAATGGAGATTCATTTGAAACACAAAGGGTTGTACAGGGTAACCATGGGCACAGAAATCGAACCTACAGGTGCTGCTCAGAAGAGAAAGTGGTTTAATAGGTGTGATGAAGCTTATGGTACATTATGTCTATCTCTTTCTTCTGACCTTCTTTTTCACATTGAGTCTTGCACTACACCCCATGCGGTTTGGACTACTTTGCAGTCTTTGTTTGGGCAACAGGATACTATGAGAGGGTTTCAGTAGGAGAATGAGCTTATTGGCTTGAATCCTAGGGATTTTGACAGCATCCAAGAGTTTCTCACCAAACTCAAGTCTCTTAGATTGTAGTTGTCATAGTGTGGTGTTCAGAAGGAAGACTCTCAGTTGATATTGTCCATTCTTTCTAAGCTTGGACCAAATTATTCAGTTTTTGTTTCTACCTTTTATGCTACTAGGGATGCACTTGGTACTAGATTTACTATGCCTTCTTTTGATGATTTTGCATCTTCTCTCACTCGAGAGTAGGCCAAGTTGGCTAATATGGGCAAGTTGAAGCCCTCTTCATCACAGGCACTTATTGCATCACAGGAGCCCAGAGATCAGAAGGCTTCTATAGGAAAAGGAAAGAAACAAAAACAAAAGGATTCCAAATTTTATGAGCAGCAGAAGGAGTCCTCATATTCATCATCCTCTTCTAAGGGGAAATCATTTAGGTAGGAGAAGGGCCCATGCGCATATTGCAAGAGAGAAGGACATGCAAAACATAATTGCTACAAGGACATTCATGAGCTGAAGAATATTCTTCAGAAACATCAGATTGATTTGCCTTCTAGGATGTCTGCATCATCTCCTTCCCCTCCTTCTTCTTCTTCTTCTTCTTCTTCTTCTTCTTCTTCAGGCATAGCTGGTTTACACACTTCATCAGATATGAGGGGGCATTCTCTTTGTGCTTCTTCGAGTCTTGGATCAGGGAGATGGCTTCTAGATTTAAGAGCATCTCATCATATGGCTTCTACCCAGAATATGTTCACTTCCTTTGAGTCTCACACTATGTCTCGTATTTTGATGGGAAACAATACATACATGAGTGTTACAGGGAAGGGGTCTATTAGTTTTGGGGACAACACTTTTCAGGATGTCTTGTGTGTTCCTCATTCGATGAACAACCTTCTTTCTATATATCAGATCACACATGGAGGTAATGGGAGGTTTGTGGAGTTCACACCTAATTTAGTTATCATCAGAGACTTGGAGAGTAGAGTAGTTATTACTACTGGGGTGGTGGATCACTCATCTTGGTTTTATTCCTTTGCAAATTTTGCTACTGATGGTGCTTTTGTTCCTACAACTGTTCATCACACTTCTAGTGTGAATCATCATTCAGAGGAGAAATTTGGCTTCTTGAACATTGGAGTTCTCACTTTAGATCCTATTCTTGATCCATCCATTACATCTCCTCCACCTACTGTTGCAGTTGCTAATACTTCTATGACTACAGATGTGGTTTCTTTTGTTTCAGTGCAGCAGGATCCGGTTGTTCATCCATCTTTGGAGGTTCCTATTCAGTCTTCACCTACTTTGACTTCTTCATTTGTTGAGGTCACACCTGCTTCTGTGGAGACATCTTGGGCTACACCTACTTCACCTTCAGAGATTGCATTCATTCGGCCTCTTCCCTCTCACTTCTTTCAGGAGATGCAGTTTCTTCAATTCTTTTGGGGCTACTTCATTCTGGGGGGGATTTGTGGTCTTCTTCTTCCTCTCTTCTGGGGGGTTATTTTATGTATCTTTGTGATGGATGGTGTTATTGGGGGGTCTTATGGAGTCCTCCATCTTTCATCACTTAGTTAGTTTGCATTCTATTTTTGGGGAGTATTTTTGTTCCCATGTGGTTTTCTCTTTTACCCCATTTGATTTAGTTTGCATTGCATTTGTAAATGGGTAACTGATCAGGCCTTCTTGTCGGGACTCATATTTGCATTATAATTTACTTCTCCCTAAGTTGCACTTATGGGGGGGTGTTGGTGTAATTATTTATTTCATTACACTTTAGCATAAGTTTACTTAGGCATATTTGATTTCCTAGGTTAATTAATAATCTTTATCTTATTGAGCTATCTTGTTGCTCAAGATAAGATTAGGGTTGTGCATGTCTTGCTTTTTGCATGATTTCCTTTTGAAGGCTTTTGTAGTATTTGTAAAACAATTCATTCAATAATCAAATTCTGGTTTATGCTTGCACATACTTTTGCTCTGAGGGTTTACAAAACATCTCTTCTTTTGTTCTGAATATCTGTTGCATGTGATAGGTGTTTGCTTGCAGGTGATTCTTGGGGACTGTGAGGTTGATTTTTATCAACTTCTATATTTTGCACTTCCACATACACCCCTTATGATCCACATGATCTACTCACTCAAAATGATAAAACCATCTGCATATATATATTTGTAGTCAATTATTTATTCATCCATCAATCAACTTTATGAAATATTAAGTTTTTTATATCTTATCGGCCAAATCTACCACTAAATCTTTATGTGCATCCTGCAAGGTCAGCTAAAACAAAGAGAGGACCCAAGATACTATAGGTGTCAACAAACCTTCCTTGAATATTTACAACTGAAAATGTTTGTCCCATAAGCTGTTTAGATAATATTTTATGCCTATAATCGGATGTCCTATTCTTCACTGTGTTCTGCTAGTAGAAACCAAAATTGTACTGTAGACTAGATCTCATTAAGGTTTTATAGATAGATGTAGGTTACCATCAATGACAACACTTACAAGTCATATGCCAACAAATATTGGCCAATAATGGAGCATGATTCCTATCACTTTGTGCATTAAATTTGACAATACTAGGTACATAGTGACCTCATCCATGCACCTACAAAACTTGCAACCTATCACTTCACCATGGCCCTTTGCCTAATGGGGACTCAACCTCATAGGAAAATTTTATCCCACCTCATCAAATCACCTTAATTTCACCATCATATCCACCAAATACTTCATGAAATGGGTTGAATCTATCCCTATGACATAAATCACTGATAAATAAATCTACAAATTCATCCTCAATTATATCATGTCAATATGGTGTCCTTGAAACCATCATCAATGACAATAGTCGTTACTTCAAAAATCAAGGTGCCCATGATTTATGTGAGAAATTCCACATTCAACATAACTTTTCTACACCATATTACCCACAAGGCAATGTGTGAGATGAGGCATCAAATAAAACCATAATCAATTTTTTTAAAGGTTTGTCAATGATGTTTGTTGTGATTGGCACATTCAACTTAACCCTGACCTATGGGAATATTGCATGAGCATCCTCACACCCACTGGTACCACTCCATTTTCCCTAGTCTTCAATTTGAAGGCTATCCTTCCTATCGAAGTTGAGTTCCCCTCCCTATAGGTCTCCATGAAAGGGCTTATTGATGATGAGGAATATCATATATCCTAGTTGGATGAGTTAGAATTTTTTGATGAATGCAAAAAGAGGGCCTTGACTCATCTATAGTCATACTAAAACTGCCTTTTCCACAGTTACAAAAAAAGGATTTTGATTCGACAGTTCGACATCAATGACTTAGTGTTGATGGAGAATACAAAAAACCAATTAGAACATGAAAATCTTGGCTAATTTGAGCCCAAGTGGCTAGGTCCATATGTCATAACAACATCTTTTAGTTCTGGCACTTATCAATTGTCCACACTTGAAGGGGAACCTTTGTTAGAGCCTATCAACAACTTTCACCAATGCAAACTCTATGCATAGCTTCAAAGTTCCATACTAAAGCCATAAAAATACACAAAAAATAATAATTTAAAAAAATAGTTAGCTTGATGAAAACCTAGCAAATAGGCATCTTTCTCACAACAAAAAAATTCAAAAAACAATGAAAATAGTGAAGAGAAATAAAATTTTCCAATAGTGAAAACCACTTTGGTGGCGCTTTGGATAAGTACCATGGTGAAAACTTGGCAAACATGAATCATGCATAGTTATTCGCTACTCGATCATCTATACCTGGTCTTCCACCCTCATCCATCACAACACCTTTACCTCCAATCATCTCCCATTTGACACCAATCATAAGGCCTAGTCATCTTTCTCATGACTTTGAAGTGGTTTACATCTTGCATCCTTTATCCTCCACTTTCTATCCATTATAAACTCATGTCCCACCCCATCCCTGATGGTTAGTCCTAGACTTGGCTAGGGGCAATTTCTGAACACCTATTTTTATTGGATTCTATACTTGTCATCAAATGTGAGGATATTCCCAAAAAGACAAAAGAATAAAATATTCCCCACAAAAAAAATTCGACAAAAGACAAAAAATCAAATATTCAAAAAGGATAAAAAATCATAAAACTCCAAAAATCCAAAAAAATTAAAACATGTCAAAAATACAAAAACATCCAAACAACTTCCAAAATCCAGAAAGAAAAAGTCAAAGTCAGTCAGGTCAGTCCTTTCCATTGTCAAATTGTGTTTCCTTCGTGACTGGACATTGCCAAGGTCATCTATCGATGTGCCCTTGAGGCATTAGGTCGTGTCCTTTAGCCATTGTCAAATAAAGTAATGATTTTAGTACTTTGTTATTGCAACAAAGTCAGGATTCATTTTGAACTATGAGGTCTCTAAGTGCATGGAATAAGCAAGGACATCATTCGATGAACCCTCGAGGCCACTTAGGTTAGTCCTTTAGGGTTCATCATATTATTCCAATAAGTCAAAAAGTCAAACTCAGACACAAAACATTCATCAAAGCATCAACATTCAAATCATTGACTGGAACAAACACAATAGTCCAATCAATCATCAAGCCACAATCAATAAAATTACCAAAACAATTTCAACTTAGTCACTTTATGGTCCCCTTCAATATGTGTTCTTCTTGGAATGGGATCTCGTCAAAATGTCATTTTCCTTTTCAAGATGTGTCTTTCCTAACGACAAGCTCCATGACAATGTCATTTTCCTTTCTAGGATGTGCCTTTCTCCACGAAAAGCTTTGTCACATAATCATTGGCATTTTCAAGATGTGTCCTTCTTGACGACATGCATCGTCAAACTGTTAAACCATTAAAACTATCAAACTATCAAATCATAAATCTTTCCAACCATCACGAAATCAACCTTTGAAAAATAAATATGGGCAAAGACTTGAAAGGTTGTTGATTTTCTTGGTCTATTTTGTCTTCTCTTTTATTTTATTTTCTCTTGGTCATGTTACTAGCTACCTCGAGGATGTCCTATGAAGTATTTAAAGGTGTGATGACATCTCATGACCTATTTTTCCTTGATTTTTGTCTTTTGTGTGTCTTGACAAAAAGACTCGGGCAACTTAGCCCTTAGTATGAGTTCATACATTCCTTGTTTGTGATTGTCTATTTTCACAAGTGGATGATCTTGCACACCATGGTCTATGTCATATCACAGTTTTTGTTCTCTATTTTTCACATTTTACCACCCAATGATGATTATAAAACACCTATTATGTTATTTGGCAAGATATTGAAGTATTGAGTTTTTGTCCTAACCTCCATGTCCTCCATGCTAACATTTATTCTATTCCTTCATCCTCTAGTATTCTCATCCATTTTGAGAGCCCATGTGTGTTCTTTGAACTCACCTGTCCTTTTGAGGGGGCATACCACTACATCCTTCCTCTCCCTACTTTCACACTAGGATAAATTTTTGACCCTTTTTCTTTGACACAATGCGATAAGCTACATTATGTCAAAGAGGATCAAAATGTAGACACATAAAAATGACCTAGGCCTCCAAAGGACCATTTTCTATGTCAAACTTCTTCCACACATAATTAAATCATTTGATTATGTCCTAATGACATATTTGTGAACCCTAATCCTATACCTACACAAATACATGAAAAAACACATTAGTAAGTTCATATGCAAAATAAAACAAGGATTCGCCATGAAATTTATTTACAATACTCAATAATAGGAAAAAATAAAGAACAAACATGAAAGATAAATGAAATCCTAATTAAGTAATCCAAACTCTTGATCCCATGGGGTAATTGGTGCCAATTATTGTAGAAGTTGGCCCTTTCCCAACTCTTTTGTTGCAATGTTTATGATTTGATGACTGATCCACTTTGGTGAAGACTCAAGGGTATGTGGAGGATCATCATGGAAAAAATAGGCCCTTAAGTGGCAATGAAAATTCAGAAAATCAGAGTTGGGCAACTTGACATAAAAGTTTGAATAAGTTTTCTATATTATTTCAAAAAAATGTAACAATAGAATCTGTGGAAAATTAAATGTTGTTTATAAACTAGTAGGTTAATTTTTGTAAAAAAAAATATATTTGGTGAAAATTTGAAATTTCAATACAGTAGTACTAAAATTTCAACGAAAAAATAAGAAGTAGGTGTCTATCTGACCACCCTAACCATAATAAAATGATAATATTTTTTTATAATATTTTAGATATAAGTAAAGGAATCATGTCCGTATGTGAAGCATATTTTTTTGTAATTTTTTTTCAAAAAAATAATTAATTATGAATTTTTTATTACAACTTCTAAAAAATATTAAAACTCGTATGTCTGACCACCTTAACTTGGTCAAAACTTCATGAAATTCTTTTTTTTTTAATCCTATAGTATGCCAAGCATAGAATGTGATGCATGTTTTGGATTCAAAAAATGTGATATCGTTTGAAAGCTATATATGTTTTTCTATCAGACTATCAATAAGGACTTTAGATGTAATTCTAATAAAAAAATAAATAATAATAATTTATTAGATTCTAAGTAAAATATAATTTATATTGGTAGAAAATTGAGAAGGTCCTTTACAAACCCTTTTTGTTTCATCAATTTTGGATAAAATAAAAGTCATCAGCCGCATGGGCGAAGTCTAGAAAAGCAAGGTAAGTTGTTAAACACATTTTACGTGTTGACTTTTTAGGATTGGCGGGTCTGAATCAATTCCTGAGCCTAATCCCTAGGCATTCAATTTTGTGTCAACATATCGGATAGCCAATTTGAATCCGATATCTGATTTGAATTCGATATATGATATGTTTTAGATATGAGTTTTAAAAAAATTATACAATCTTTAATCTATGATTTAAAAATGCAATGAAGTTTATAATATCTTACCGAATTATGTATTTAATATATAATATACTATTAAATGTATAATATTTAAATATTATTTCAATATTTTAGTTAATCTATAAATATTTAAATATATATATTACCAATATATAAAATATTTAAATATTATCTATTTCCCTCTCTCTCTCTCTCCACCTTTATCTCTCTCAAGTCTCTCACTCAATCACTCCTCTCTCTCTCTCTCCCTTTCTCCCTCTCCATATCACTCTCCCACTCTCCTTCTCACACTTTCACTCTCCCCTCTCCCCCTCCCCATCACTCTCTCTATCTCTCTGTCTCCCTATCCCTCCCTCTCTCCCTCCCACTCTCC